>JAAALK010000290.1:44978727-45649936 GCA_019279435.1 Zizania palustris | reverse complement strand
TTATTGCATAAAAGTGTAGATAATAAAAAGAAAAATTTTCCAGAATTGAAATGGTGAAATTTGGAGTTAATTTGAGCAAGATATGAATTTTTGAAGTTTAAACTATTTTTCTGAATTTTATTTCAAACAAAAACAATATTATTAAATAAGAATAAAATGTGCAAAATAAACATACCGTTTTTATTGCATAAATGTGTAGAGAATAAAAAGATAGATTTTACAAAATTTGAATGATCGAATTTGGAGCTAAATTGAAGGAGATATGAATTTTTGGGGAGAGTATATAAATGAAGTTTTTAACCAATTTCTTATATTATGTTTGTATTTATTGTAATAGTTATAAAAATATTACAAATTCAAATAAAAAGCCTAGTGTATATTTTAGCTTGAAGAATTTAATAAAAATTTCCAAACCCAAAATTTGAATTCTTTTTGAGATTCTTAATTCCTCGTTGTTTTAACCATTTTATTATTCATACACGGTCCATATAATTTAATTTTTATTTTCTGCAATTTAAAATAAAATTTATAAAATCTCATAAAAATTTATTTTGTCTTGAGAAACTTAACATAAATTACTCATCTCAAATCCTGAGTTATATATCATGATTTGTATTTATTTTTCTCTTCTTAATTCAATATATAAAAATAGTTTTTAAAAAGGCTTTTTAACGAAATTTAAATACGTAGTTGAAATGAGATTTTGACATAATAAATCGAGATAAATATTATTAATTTGACGATAAAGGATCAAGTAAAAATAACGAATAAATTAGATTAAGTAGATTATCAAGGATTAAGGGACGATACGAGAATAACCCATTATATATATTATTATCAAAGCGGGATCATCCGGTTTTGATAATGATATTTTAGGATCAATATTAATTAATAGTTGAAACGTATCGATGAACAAGATGACATAGCGGAATAGAAACAATTATGATGTGATAATTAGACATGGAACAATTTAATTGATAGGAGCAAGTGAATCAAAAGAAAATGTGTTCTCACCGGGAGGGAACAAAAGACGATGATGCGGAGTATCGGCTTGGCGCTATACAACGGATGGCGCACGGGGCGCAGGATGACATGACTACGCAGCCGACGTGGATGGTTTTGGAGAGGGTGGCATAGGAAGGAGGAGAGGGTGGTGTGGGGTGAGGAGCCATGCTGAATAGCGTGGGCCTCATGGCTCCAGAAGTGATGAGTCATTGTCAATGATAGTCAAAAAGGACAAAAGAAGATGAGATCTGCTGTTTCATGGGCCGCGTGTGACTCAGGTACACGGACAGCAAGCGACTGTCGGGCAGAGGAGGCTGCGAAGTCGGGCTGGCCCAATCCGGGTACATGGGCCAGAAGCAGTAGAAGACCCACTGGGCTGTTGACCAGGACTGACTCAGGTACATGGGCGGTGAGCGATTGCCGGGCTGAGAGAGTTGCGGAGTCGGGCCGGCCCAATCCGGGTACCTGGTGCAAAGTCGGTGGAGGCTTTGTCAGTTTCGGCGCAAAACTGACAACCGTCGATCTTGTATCCGACTGTCCAGAAGAGAAGCCGTAGTCGCTACGAAAGCTTAGCTTCCGGATAAGTCATCTGTAACTCTAGGCCCACAGTCAGTCAGTCGTTTCTGTAAAAATACCTAAGGGCAGTAGAGTCTTTTCCTTTATTCTTGCGTCTGTAAAAACCCTAAGGGGCAGGTGGAATGTTCCTAGTGTTGGGAGCCTATAAATAGGACCCCAATCCCTAGGGTTTGGACTACCCTTTTGGCTGAATTCAATTCCACTCTTTTGGGTCACTTTTTGTCTCTTGCCTTGCCTCTCTCCTCTCCTGTTCTTGCTTGCGCCGCTAGGGAGTTTTTGCTCCTGTTTTTGTTGCCTTGCATTTATTATTGCAGTGAAGGTTCTATTCTCAAATCGTGTGCAGCAAGTGCAGAGTTTTAATGGCTTCATTACATTTGCACAGCAAGTTTTCCCATGATTTTTGAGGCTTCGGAAGCTTCTCTGTTGCGTGTGTTCTTCTTGAGAAGTAGTACTAGTTCTTGCTGTTGCAAGTAGTACTGCTACTGTTGCTACAGTACTCGCTGCCAGCTTTTTACCTTCTACTGCGCAGCTTTTTGATCGAAGCTGACAGGATCTAAAAACTTTTCTGGCTGTTTTCTGGCGATGCCATCCTTCTCTGTTCGAAGCCCCTCAGCTCTGTGAGGCAGGCTTCGATCTATCATCTTCGAAGGCTTCGTTGAAACTTCGAACTTGGTTTTGAGTCCTGTGTTGCTAGCTTCGAAGTACTTTTTGAACGGACAGCATCGCATACTTCGAACGACAGTGCGAAGGTTCTCCGGCTCTAGCTGTTCGAAGTCCACACTTCGATAGGTTTCGAAGTTGGCTTCGAAGCTTGTCGTTCTGCTAGGCTTCGCGTTGGTTTCTTTGTGGCGTGTCAGCCTTCGCTTCTCTTTTCGAAGCTTGATCTTTTCGAAGGTAGAGTGTAGGCTTCGAATTTGGTGCCTCTGTCGTGTGACAGGCTTCGCTTCTTGTTCGAAGGTAGTCTGTCTGTGTGTTGCATTCGAAGTTCTCTATTCGAAGGTTTAGGTTCGAAGCACTCGGTTCGAAGCTGTGTCCGAAGCCTTGCCTTCGAAGTACATACTTCGAAGCAGGCTCCGGTGTTGTCATACTTCGCTTCCTGTCACTTCGAACTAGGCTAGACCAAAACACCTTCGACATTTTTGCTACGTTCTTCGACATGCTTCGTAACTGACCTCCGAAGCAGGCTTCGTCACCAATCTCTGAAGCAGGCTTCGACAATCATCTCCGAAGCAGACCTCGACAGGCGAAGCAGGCTTCGCCAAGTTCTGAACAGGAGACAAATCTGAACAGTAACTTCTCATTTCACTTTACATATACTTAGATCATTTCATTGGGAAGTTTAGGCCAGACATACTCTGTTTATCTACCTAGTTGCACTTCTTTAATAGTTCTCTGTTTGACTTTAGTTGCTTCTAAGCTAGATACCTTTAGACTTAGGCCTTCTGTTTATTTTCCACTGCTTAGTCTTTTGAGGTGCGTTGGGTATTGGGAACAGGCCATTAATTCGAAAGAATTTTTAAGGGGCCCATTCACCCCCCTCTGGTCGCTACTTTTGGTCCTACAAGTGGTATCAGAGCGAGGTTAGGGTTTTTCCATACCTTAACCGGTTCTAAACCCCAGTAGTGACCATGACTTCTCCTGGCAAGGTCCCGTCCTTGGAAGCCGATGGCTATAACTATTGGAAGACTCGCATGCGAGCCTATCTCATGAGCCAGGGTTCGGACATTTGGGACATTTGCGTTCACACCACGTTTGTCATATTGCCAGTCACTGAGCAGGGTACTGCTGGTATCATTGCTCAGCATCTGAGCAACAGTAAGGCTGTGAACATTCTGTTTTCTGGTTTAGGTCCCACTGAGTTTGAGCGTGTGAGTCATCTCTCCACTGCGAGAGAGATCTGGGCTACCCTCAAGGCACACCATGAGGGAACAGCACAGGTCAAGGCTCGGCTCTATCAGACCTACCGGCGTGAATATGAGAATTTCACACAGAAGCCGGGTGAATCTGTTGAGGCTTTGTTTGGTCGTTTTCAGTCGATCATAAACAAGCTTCGGGACAACAAGGCTGAGGGTGCTCAGTTAGTCTCAGATCACGAGCAGGCGCTCAAGGTTCTCCATACCTTGGACCCAAAGATCTGGGAGATCAAGGTATCCTCTATCGTTGAGAGCACTTCTTACGATACCTTGACTATTTCTGTGTTATTTAGCAAGCTGAAGGCCACTGAGGTAGATATCCAGTTGAGATCAAATCTCACTGGTTCTGGATCAAAATCCCTGTCCCTTGCTACACCTTCTGTTGATCCCTCTGCTGTGAGCTGTGCTGGGTTCTCTTTGATGTCTATCACTGAGGACCAGCTTGAGTCTTTGGGAGATGATGATTTGTGTCTGTTTAACAACCGGGTGCGTCGTGTCTATGACAAGAGAATGTTCAAAAGACACGGCACAAAATCCGGATGCTTTGAGTGTGGTGATCCAGGACACTTCATCACCGACTGCCCCAAGCGCAATGGACACAAGAAGGGCACCGGTGGCAGCTTCCATGACTCCGGCAAGCATGAGAGCTCATCCTTCAACAAGGGCAAGCCGAAGACCCGATTCTTCAAGAAGGCCCTGAAGGACTACCGGCGAGAGAACAAGAAGCGCGACAAGGCCTTCTTCGCCGAGATGGAGAAGAGCTACTCCAAGCGGTCCACGTATTCTTTCTCTTCATCGAGCTCAAGCGATGAGGAGATTGCCATCAAGAAGGGGAAGGACAAGGACGATCCGGCGGGCCTCTGCTTCATGGCTTTCGGGGACAAGCCGAAGAGCCGCTCACACCAGCGCCGAAGATCCCGCAAGAGCTTCTGTTCAATGGCTCTTGGGGATAACGACGACGACAATGAAAAGGTATCATCTTATGAACACGAAATAGTTGATTTACTTGAAAGCAATCGTCAGGAGTTGAAATATCGGGAAAAACTGCTTAGGGGGGCTAAGAAGAGGATAGATGAGTTAGAGAGTGAGCTTGCCGTGGCCAACGGTAGAATTGAGAGTCTATCTTCTTCCCCTTGCTTGGGTGATAGAAGTGAGTGCCCGAAGTGTGAGGTGCTTCTGTGTGACCTGTCGACTCTGAAGTCCAGGTACACAGAAAGGGTTGATGAGAGGGACACTTTGGCCACTGAGCTTGAAAGCGCTCAGCTGGAGCTGAAAGATGCTCAAGCCACTGTCGTCGCACCCTGTGTTGATTGCCCATCTCATCTAGCTGTCTTAGCTGAGCTGAAATCCAAGAGCGATGAACAGTTGGGTAATTTGGAGAGGTTGAGAGCTGAGCTTGCTCAAACTAGGCTAGAGCTTGAGACACTGTCAGTTCCACCCACTGTCTATGAGAACTGTCTGTCTCTTAGAATGGAGTTGATCAATCTGAAAGCCGAAAAGTCTGTCCAAGTAGAGAGTGAGTGTGAGACCTGCTTATCTCAGGTGGAGATTCTAGCTTCCTTGAGAGAGGAGCTAGCAGATTCTCAGAATGAGAACTTTTACCTCCGTTCCATCCTGAGTTGGATCAGTGCTAGAGAGCCTCAGCTCGGCATGATGATCTAGCAGTTCAAGAGGCAGGATGGGTTTGGAGTAGGTTATACCTACACCAAGGCTGACTTTGAGAGCGCCATTAGCCGGGCAGTGGAGTGGAGCAAAATGACTCCAGAGCAGAGGTATCCCAAGACTCACTCCACTGAGACCTCCCAGGCTTGTCAGCCCAAGGATGGAGTGATTCATGAACCACCCAAAGCTCCACCCAAGAAGCCTATCTGGGTTCCTAAGCCCAAACACCTCCACTCTTCTCTAGACTCTCTTCCTGGACCCTCTCAACCCAAGAAGACCACACCAAACACTACCAAGCCCAAACATCCCAAGCCTCAACCACATCCCAAGAAGTCCACCTATCATTGTGAGTATTGTCAGAGAGACGGGCCTCTTGCGGAGTTCTGCTTCAGGAGGAAGCGGGTTGAGAGAGCTGAGAGGGCTCGTAGTGATCAGGAGCAGTTCTACCAGCAGGATGGTAGACTGCGTGTTCCTCGACGCGGGGAGAGGCTGGAGGCCAGGCCACGTCGTGTAGGTGGTGGTAGAGGAGACGACTTTCTTGCCCGTGCTCCAGTTGGTGGTGTCCGTTCCGGCAGAGTTCCAGGCCGTGTTGGCTACGGTCCTGGACCTCGTGGCCGCAGGGTTAGGCAGAACCGAGGACCGCGCTTTGAGTCGCGTTTTGGTCCAAACTCTTTTGATGGTTTTCGCTTTCCATCTTTCAAGCAAATGGCTCGACACTGGTTTAGCTCCTTTGCTAAACCTGGTGCCGGACCATTTGCTCCCACTTACAGCCACTGATTGTGCAGGATCGGGGACTGGAGGACGTTTGGATCATGGACTCAGGATGTTCTCGCCACATGACAGGACATCGCAGATGGTTCTCCAGTCTCACTCCCCCGAGCTCCAAAGAGTATATCACTTTCGGGAACAGTGGTCAAGGGAAAGTAAGTGGCATAGGCTCAATTCGCATTTCAGATCATTTCTCTTTGAAGAATGTTGCTTTGGTTAAAAATTTGAACTTCAACTTGATTTCTGTTTCGCAACTTCTTGAGGATGGTTTGGAAGTGCGTTTTAAGAAGGGCAATTCTTCTGTGATTGATTCTAGAGGGTCTTTGATTTGCCAGATCTTACCATTCGGTAAAGTTTTTCGAATTGACTTCTCTAGTTCTTTTGGCCCTTCGCGCTGTTTGATTGCTGGATCCTCCTCTGAGCTTTGGAAGTGGCATAGGAGGTTAGGTCATTTGAGTTTTGATCTGCTAGTCAGGTTGAGCTCTATGGACCTCATCCGAGGATTGCCCAAGCTTAAGATGGAGAAGGATTTAGTTTGTCATCCCTGTCGTCATGGGAAAATGGTTGCCGCTTCTCACTCACCTGTGACTCAGGTGATGACTTCGTATCCGGGCGAGCTTTTACACTTGGACACTGTTGGTCCAGCTCGGGTACGTTCAGTCAGTGGGAAGTGGTATGCACTTGTGATTGTTGACGACTTTTCTCGATTCTCGTGGGTTTTCTTTTTGGAGTCCAAGGATGAAACTTTTCAATTTGTTCATGACCTGATTTTGAAGCTGAAAAATGAGAACAATGGTCGGATGCAAGCAATTCGCTCCGACAATGGCTCTGAGTTCAAAAACTCTCAGTTCGTCAGCTTCTGTAGTGATCAGGGTCTGGACCATCAGTTTTCTTCTCCTTACACTCCCCCACAGAACGGCGTTGTGGAATGAAAGAACCGCACGCTAGTCGAGATGGCCAGGACGATGCTCGATGAGCACAAGACTCCTAGGCATTTTTGGGCTGAAGCCATGAACACGGCTTGCTATCTGGCCAACCGCATCTTTCTTAGAGCTTACCTTGGTAAGACATCATATGAACTACGGTTTGGCAGACAGCCCAAGGTGAGCCACTTGCGAGCATTTGGCTGCAAGTGCTTTGTGCTCAAGAAGGGAGGGCATTTGGACAAGTTTGAGTCTCGTTGCTGGGATGGTGTTTTTCTTGGTTATGCATTGCATTCTCGAGGCTTCCGTGTTTGGAACCTCGAATCCCAGCTGCTTGTCGAGACCTGTGAGGTTTTATTTGATGAGTCCTTGCCTTCTTTGACTCCTTCTTTTGAGCTTTCTGGTGATGATGAGCTCGGAGAGTCCATCTTCGAGGAAGATGAGGATACTCCAGCTGCTGATGAGGGTGGGCCTTCTGCATCCCCCGCAAAGCTCACACCTTCTGAGACTTCGACTGAGGATGAGGGCGGACCTCTGATTACTTCTTCCACTTCGATCGAGCCCCCTCAGTCGAGTCCAGAGGTGCCTGCTGCTGTCTCCGGTGAGGTAACTTCAGATCACCAGGGAACCCGAGCAGTTCAGCGTGACCATCCCTCAGAGCTCATCATCGGTGATTTGACTGAGAGAACTTTGCGTTCATCTACCTCTCTTGCTGTGTTTGCTGAATCTGCATTTGTTGCATCTTTTGAGCCCAGAGACATTTCTCATGCTCTTTCTGATTCTAATTGGATTAATGCTATGCAAGAAGAGCTAGAGAACTTGGTCCGCAATCGGGTTTGGACATTATTTGAGCCGCCACCAGGATGCAACCCCATAGGTACCGAGTGGGTATTCAAAAACAAACAAGGTGAAGATGGGGTTGTGGTGCGCAACAAGGCTCGACTAGTTGCCCAGGGTTATTGCCATAAGGAAGGTATTGATTTTGAAGAAACCTTCGCTCCTGTTGCCCGTCTTGAGTCCATTCGTATTCTTCTAGCTTTTGCCGTTTCGAAGGGTTTTAAGCTTTTTCAAATGGATGTTAAGAGTGCTTTTCTGAACGGGTATATAGAAGAGGAGGTTTATGTTAGGCAACCCCCCGGTTTTGAGAACCCTAAGTTTCCTCGACATGTTTTTAAGTTGCACAAAGCTTTATACGGGTTGAAGCAAGCCCCCAGGGCTTGGTATGACCGGTTAAAGCAATTTTTGTTGGGGAAGGGCTTTGTGATGGGTTCTGTGGACAAAACTCTCTTTTTGCTCAGAGTTGCTTCAGACTTCTTAGTTGCTCAGATTTACGTGGATGATATTATTTTTGGCGGTACTACTGATTCTCTTGTGTCCAAGTTCTCTGAGCAGATGTACAGTGAGTTTGAGATGAGCCTCATGGGTGAGCTCAAGTACTTCTTAGGGCTCCAAATCAAGCAGACCAAGGACGGCACCTTCATCCACCAAGGTAAGTACACTCGTGATATGTTAAGGAAATTTGAATTTGGTGGTGAATTGAAGCCGCAGATGACCCCGATGGGTACTTCTGGGGCTCTGGACAAGGATGAGAGCGGCGTCAAGGTCAATGAAAGGGAGTTTCGAGGGATGATCGGTTCGCTGTTGTACTTGACGGCAACAAGACCGGACATACAGTTCGCCGTGGGACTTTGCGCGCGTTTCTAGTCTTCACCACGCGCGTCTCATCGGCAGGCTGTCAAGCGCATCTTCAGGTATCTCACTTATGCGCCTGATCTTGGTATTTTCTATTCAGCATCATCTTCTCTCGATTTATCTGGATTTTCGGATGCCGATTTTGGTGGGTGCTGGTTGGATCGCAAGTCGACTTCCGGTACTTGCCAGTTTCTTGGTTCTTCTCTTGTCTCTTGGTCTTCTCGAAAGCAATCTGGAGTTGCTCTTTTGACCACAGAGGCTGAGTACGTAGCTGCTGCTAGCTGTTGCTCACAGTTGGTTTGGATGATTTCCACTCTGCGAGATTTTGGGTTGTTCTTTCCTACCAGGATTCCATTGTTTTGCGACAGCACTAGTGCCATTAGTGTAGGGAAAAACCCATGTCTATATTCAAAAACCAAACATATTGATGTGCGCTTTCACTTCTTGCGAGATCAATATGAAAAAGGTGTCATTGACCTTGTTCATGTTGATACCCATCATCAGTTGGCTGATATTTTCACCAAACCCCTAGATCAGTCTACATTCGAGCGTTTACGAGGGGATTTGGGTGTTGTGTATCCTTTTTAGGATATTTTGTGTCAGTTTTCTTTCTTCTTTACTCTTTTCTTGAGTCTTTCTGTGTGTGTTCATATCTTGCATATTCACATATCACACTTTTGAGCTTGCTTCTGTAATATGATTGAACTGCTTTACTTATTCTAGCTGGTACATGCTTTTGATTACTTGTCGATGATCATTCTTTGCTTCAGTTCAAATGATATATCTGATATATGTCATATGCATGGCTTTTATGCTTTAAAATTGAAAAATGATCACCATTGCTTCTGGTAACTAGCATGCGTAGGCTGAATGTTCTTGCTATCTGTTACATGCCTTGTAGCTAGTTTCTGACTTAGATGCAAATATGCAACTTGGACATCTGTATGCTTTAAAAATGGAAATGTGCTATAAAAATGATGAAAATTCGAGACCAATGAAAACTCCATGCCTTATTGTGCATAACTTGAAAAGATCCAGGTGGGTTTGCTTTGTCGCATTACATTTGTTCTGGACTGCATACCATAGCTCCTTGGTATGAACTAGGACAGTGTAGTGTATGCCAAGACTAATGTCTTAAGCTTCTGATGGTCCAGATCTGGCCTAGGCTTGACTTGGTCGGTCAGCATAAGGTATGACATGCAAATAACCCCTGGCAAACATGAAAAAGGAAAAAGAAAAAGCTTGAAAATTGAAATGATAACAAGTTTGCTGAAGCACTTTGTTTCTGAACAAAGCTTATCTTGGTAGATATCAGTTAGCTTTTGCATCTCATGTTTTACCTTGCTTGTTTTTACTGGAAAATGTGGTGATGTTTTTGTTTGCAAAAACTGAAAAATGCGTGCAAATGACTTTCTTTAGATATCATCTGTTGCACTGATCATGCCATGTATCGTTACAGTATGTCTTTTGCTGTATCTGTTAGATGTTGTAATTGTAGTCAATCATATTTGAGAAGCCAAGCTTTCTACACTCCTTATGCACTCGAGTTGAATTCACTGCATATTTTGAGGGGCAGTTGCATTTCAGGGGGAGTCTGTGTCTCTATTGAGTGCTTGATGAGTTCACTTGTCAACAAGGGGGAGAAAAATTTGGGATCAGAGTTTAAGGGGGAGTTCTTACTCTGTTGATATCCTTTCTATTCTAAAATCGCACTCATGTTGAGCTTTTACGTTTTGGTTAACCATAATGACCACTTCTTGCTTTTGTTCGGCTTTTGGTCATTAGGGTTAAACTTTTTACCTTATTTTTTTTCTTCTTTGTTTTCTTGTGTTTTGTTTTCGTGTTTCCACATTTGCTCGCAGGTGCTGAAGAAGAGGAGTGTTGACAATGCACTCATCAAGGGGGAGATTGAGGAGCCATGCTGAATAGCGTGGGCCTCATGGCTCCAGAAGTGATGAGTCATTGTCAACGATAGTCAAAAAGGAAAAAAGAAGATGAGATCTGGTGTTTCATGGGCCGCGTGTGACTCAGGTACACGGGCAGCAAGCGACTGTCGGGCAGAGGAGGCTGCGAAGTCGGGCTGGCCCAATCCGGGTACATGGGCCAGAAGCAGTAGAAGAGCCACTGGGCTGTTGACCAGGACTGACTCAGGTACACGGGTGGTGAGCGATTGCCGGGCTGAGAGAGCTGCGGAGTCGGGCCGGCCCAATCCGGGTACCTGGTGCAAAGTCGGTGGAGGCTTTGTCAGTTTCGGCGCAAAACTGACAACCGTCAATCTTGTATCCGACTGTCCAGAAGAGAAGCCGTAGTCGCTACGAAAGCTTAGCTTCCGGATAAGTCATCTGTAACTCTAGGCCCACAGTCAGTCAGTCGTGTCTGTAAAATACCTAAGGGCAGTAGAGTCTTTTCCTTTATTCTTGCGTCTGTAAAAACCCTAAGGGGCAGGTGGAATGTTCCTAGTGTTGGGAGCCTATAAATAGGACCCCAATCCCTAGGGTTTGGACTACCCTTTTGGCTGAAATCAATTCCACTCTTTTGGGTCACTTTTTGTCTCTTGCCTTGCCTCTCTCCTCTCCTGTTCTTGCTTGCGCCGCCAGGGAGTTTTTGCTCCTGTTTTTGTTGCCTTGCATTTATTATTGCAGTGAAGGTTCTATTCTCAAATCGTGTGCAGCAAGTGCAGAGTTTTAATGGCTTCATTACATTTGCACAACAAGTTTTCCCATGATTTTTGAGGCTTTGGAAGCTTCTCTGTTGCGTGTGTTCTTCTTGAGAAGTAGTACTAGTTCTTGCTGTTGCAAGTAGTACTGCTACTGTTGCTACAGTACTCGCTGCCAGCTTTTTACCTTCTACTGCGCAGCTTTTTGATCGAAGCTGACAGGATCTAAAAACTTTTCTGGCTTTTTTCTGGCGAAGCCATCCTTCTCTGTTCGAAGCCCCTCAGCTCCGTGAGGCAGGCTTCGATCTATCATCTTCGAAGGCTTCGTTCAAACTTCGAACTTGGTTTTGAGTCCTGTGTTGCTAGCTTCGAAGTACTTTTTGAACGGACAGCATCGCATACTTCGAACGACAGTGCGAAGGTTCTCCGGCTCTAGCTGTTCGAAGTCCACACTTCGATAGGTTTCGAAGTTGGCTTCGAAGCTTGTCGTTCTGCTAGGCTTCGCGTTGGTTTCTTTGTGGCGTGTCAGCCTTCGCTTCTCTTTTCGAAGCTTGATCTTTTCGAAGGTGGAGTGTAGGCTTCGAATTTGGTGCCTCTGTCGTGTGACAGGCTTCGCTTCTTTGTTCGAAGGTAGTCTGTCTGTGTGTTGCATTCGAAGTTCTCTGTTCGAAGGTTTAGGTTCGAAGCACTCGGTTCGAAGCTGTGTCCGAAGCCTTGCCTTCGAAGTACATACTTCGAAGCAGGCTCCGGCGTTGTCATACTTCGCTTCCTGTCACTTCGAACTAGGCTAGACCAAAACACCTTCGGCATTTTTGCTACGTTCTTCGACATGCTTCGTAACTGACCTCCGAAGCAGGCTTCGTCACCAATCTCCGAAGCAGGCTTCGACCAGCGAAGCAGGCTTCGACAATCATCTCCGAAGCAGACCTCGACAGGCGAAGCAGGCTTCGCCAAGTTCTGAACAGGAGACAAATCTGAACAGTAACTTCTCATTTCACTTTACATATACTTAGATCATTTCATTGGGAAGTTTAGGCCTGACATACTCTGTTTATCTACCTAGTTGCACTTCTTTAATAGTTCTATGTTTGACTTCAGTTGCTTCTAAGCTAGACACCTTTAGACTTAGGCCTTCTGTTTATTTTCCACTGCTTAGTCTTTTGAGGTGCGTTGGGTATTGGGAACAGGCCATTAATTCGAAAGGATTTTTAAGGCGCCCATTCACCCCCCCCCCTCTGGTCGCTACTTTCGGTCCTACATGGGGAGAATGAGAGGGTGGCATGGTTTTTATAGGGGGGAGAAGGGCTATGGGAGAAATGGAAAGAGGAGTGAGAAATGGAAAGAGGAGGGAGAAATAGAAAGAGAGATAAATGGAAAGGGAAAAGAAGGAAAATAGAGGGAGAAGAAGGAAAGAGGAAAAAAGGAAGGGGAATGGAGAAATGGAAGGAGGAGGGAGAAATAGAAAGAGAGAGAAATGGAAAGAGAAAGGAAGGAAAATAGAGGGAGAAGAAAGAAAGAGGAAAAAAGGAAGGGGAATGGAGAAATGGAAGGAGGAGGGAGAAATAGAAAGAGAGAGAAATGGAAAGAGAAAGGAAGGAAAATAGAGTGAGAAGAAGGAAAGAGGAAAAAAAAGGAAGAGGAATGGAGAAATGGAAGGAGGAGGGAGTGGAGGTGGCTGCGTGCAGCCAAGATGGGAGGTGCGCAGGAAAAAGAAAGCAAGGGAGAGAAGGGAAAGGGAAAAGAAGGAAAGAGAAAAGGAAAAAAGGAAAGAAAAGAAAAGGAAAGGGGGAAAAAATAGGAAAATATTTTTCTGAGAATTCAAATTTGGATTTTTAAGAAAAATTAAAAGTTTTTGGAAAGTTTGAAATTTAAAATAAATTTCGAAATCTTGGATTTTAAAGAAATAACGCGCGAATAATCGGCGGTTTGGAAAATCAATAAATTTTGTATTCACGTCGAAATTATAAATTCCGAACATGAACACCAAACCAAGGTTTTTAATTCATTTTTGGGAATATAAAAATAATTTTTAAAGTGGTTTTTAATGGAATTTAAACACACAGTTAAAATGGGATTTTAATTTCGCGACCGAAAATAGAACGTTGATTCCTACGGATTTTTGATTGGGAAAAGATATAGATAGTCGGAAATGATGATTTAAATTATATTGGAAAGAGAGTGATTCAATTATTATTTTTTATTAAAGTTATTCATTGAAATATTATGGATTACTATTCTAGTTACAAAAATTCTTAATAAAAACCTAAATATATTTGAGGTGGGAGAAATTTATTAGAAATTTCTCTTGCCAAATTTTATTTGGTTTTATATTATTTTTAATTGAAATATCATATATTTTATTCACACAACATTTGTGTTGAAATATATTTTAATAATTAGTGTTAGAGTTTTGCGATAAAATGATATCGATTATATCTTAATTAGTTCATTTGCACCAAAAATCCCGAAAAAAATTTGGAAAAATTACACTAGTCGCGATTTATTTTTAAATGAAATTTTTAAGCTCGTATTTTATATTTCTTATTTATCGATTTATACTGAATCCTTTTCTTGTAATTCATTTATTAATTACTTTATTTTATTTTTAATGCCTGACGAAAATCAGGGCGTTACACAAAGCCTCTTACACGCGGTCTAGCACCATATGAAGCATGGTTAGGGGTGGCAACGGGGCGGGGCGGGTCCGGGTTGGTGAATACCAGACCCGAACCCGGACCCGGTAGGACCCGGCCCCGTTAGCCCCGCGGGTGAAATTTTTCACCCGGACCCAGACCCGTCGGGTCCCCGCGGACCCGTTTTGAAATTTAAAAATATACAAATGACATAATTTATAAATCACAAATATAACAAAATTCAAACTAAATATCACCGTAAATCATCTTGTTTACATTTTCCAACATTCCAACAAACAAAATTCATCAATATTAAAGTTAGGTTTTTTATCATCTTACATTAGACCAATATATATACATATATATACATATACATATACATATACATATATAAATATACATATATACATATACATATATAAATATACATATATAAATATACATATATACATATACATATATACATATATAAATATATACATATATATATATAAGTTTTTTTATTTATTGGATCGGGTACCCGCGGGGACCCGCGGGTTAAATAATCAACCCGAACCCGAACCCGACATTATGCGGGGCCCCGACCCGATGAACCCGTGGGTGAAAAATTGAACCCATCCCCGGCCCCGTAGGGGCGGGTCCCCGGCTCCACCGGGGATATTGCCACCCCTAAGCATGGTGTACACCACGACAAGCAAAATCTCTCATGGGTCCATGGGGAGTCTCAAAATCAGAATAAGAGTGAAAAGTAGACTCATGCATACCTAAAGATGGGTAATGCATGTCCTAAAAGCTCATCACAAAAGAGCGTCGTTCATCCTTGATACGACAAAGAAAAACCCAACCAAATGACCCACCCGATGACAATAGGAGCAGTGATACACTCTCTTGGGTGTGTGAGCATAGGTCTCAAGTGCAAATCTCATAGTTTTGTTGGGTTTTTCTGAGAAGTTTCCTTTGGTGGACGAAGGGCTTTCTTTGTAGGTTGAGTAGGATTCTCAGCTTTTTGAATGGTGTCTAACTGGGCTCTTTCTTTCTCAAGGGTTGTGGGTGGAGTGAACACTGTTTCGCTCGAAGTGTTTGGAGTGGTTCTCTCATAGCCCAACCCTAGAGCTAACCCTGCCCCGTCATCACACAATTTTGTTTTAGCCAAAAGCAAATTCATCCCACCCTTCCCTTCAGTGCATTTTTCAACCACAGAGAGAAGATAATCATTTTCACATTTTAGTTTTTCGACTTGCTCTCTAGCAAAACTGAGTTGGTCCTTAATGGTGATGCAGGTAGGACACGTCAGTGCACATCCTTAGAACACTCAGAACTCTCCAATCTATACTTAAGTTCATCAACATGCCTATCTCTCAAATTAATGCTCTCAATAAGTAAAGGACAGTTCATGCATTCGTTGATGACAACATGACTAGACTCCACCACCAAAAACTGCTTTTCAGTAATTTAAAGTTTTTCAATAGTTTGAGCATGTGTAAAATGAAGCTGAGCAAGTTCATTCATAACAATCAGATAGGACTCACATTCAGCATCTTCAGACTTAGATTTCAAAATTGCAAGTTGAGTGGAAATTGTTTCAAGTCTGAATTTTAGTTCTTTTCGTTCTTTAGCAGCAAGTTTAAGTAATCTATCCTGACAACAGACAACATCACGCAATTCATCATTTTGAACAAGAAGCTGATCATGGGATAGAAATACCTCAGAAGTGTCGATCTCGTTGCTGCTATGGTTGTCGTCGATCATGAAGCATAGGCCGGTGAGATCCATCTTCTTCTCCTTCTTCTCCTCCTTGGGAGACTCCTCTTCCTCCCAAGCTCTGGCTACTCTTTTAGCCATTTTTTCGCGCTTCCCTTTGAAGTAGTGTTTTTTGTTCCACTTTTGGTGCTTGTGCTCATTTTCATTTTTCATTTTTAATTTAGGGCAATTTGCTATGTGAGAAAGATCTCCACATTCAAAACATTCATGTGACCCTCCTCTCCTTTGATCTCGTCTATCATTGTAGAAGCGAGTGAACTTCATGACAATGAGAGCTAGCTCATCATCATCTAGAGTGTCCACTTATTCTTTTATGACAGAGACAAGGGAGGACAAGTCAAAACCACCAGAATAAGCACCAACTCCAAAAACCCTAGAAAAGTTACCTCTAGATGAGGTACCACTGCCAGGACCGAAAACCAAAGCAATGGAAGGCAACAAAGAGTTTCCAAATCCTAGACGAGTCACCTTGGAAATCTCAGTGGACTTAAGCTTATTGAAGAGTTCATCGTAAGTTTGAGTGTCAAAGCTAGCCGACTCTTCAATACTAGAGATCTTCACCTCCCATATGCTACGATCAAGAGAATAGAGAAGTTTGATCGCCCCATCATGGTCTGAATAAGCTAAAGACCCAGTAGAGCGCAAGTTGCTCACAATTCCATCAAATCGAGCAAACATGGTATCTAGAGATTCGCCGGGGCCTTGCACAAACATTTGGTATTCTTGATTATAAGTGCTTTGCCTCCTAGCCTTAATCTGAGAAGTGCCCTCATGAAAGGTTTTCAAAGTAGATCAAATCTCACGTGCAGTTCTAAGGTGTTGGACCCTGACAAACTCATTGTGATTCAGACTGATGAACAATATGTTTCTTGCTCTGCGAGTTTTAGGGATCACATATTGGGAATCAACAATGTCCCAAATAGCACTTCCTTGGCTTAGTAGGTAAGCCTCCATGCACACCATCCAATAAGCAAAATCATGACCATCGAAAATCGAAATCTTAGAGTTTCTCTCCATGTCGCCAAAACTAGGATCACAAACCGGTTAAGGTCAATTGGTGATCTAACTAGCTCTGATATTAATTGTGGGATCGGAATGGAGACTAGAGGAGGGGTGAATAGGCACCTTGACAATTTTTTACAAAGTCGATTGCCTAACTAGTACTCAACCCACTTCTAAGACTCAAGAATCAAGATTCAGAAAAATCAAAATATGTTCAACAGTGAAAATAGCCTTAAAAGCAATCTCAGGTCTATATCAGAGTTTCAATTGTCGATTTAGTCAGTCGGTATTTGAATCACCGGAATTCTGTGCCTAGATCAGCAACTGGTTTGTCGACAGGGAGCTATCGGTGAATAGTTGGTCGACAAGGATCAAAACATTCAAAATGAATCTAAAATTTCATTCTACTATACTCAAAACATTCTATGGGCCTTTGATCAAGAATTCAAGCAACCTCAACACAATGTGTCACACTGAATACAAGATTAGCTCCAAGACTGATTCTAAAAATGATTAAAGTTTATGAAATCAAATTTGTTCAAATCAGAATTGAAAACATATTTAGATTTTTAACAACTATTGATGGAAATGAGCATTACACATCAAACAGAAGCTAATCAGAGAATGAAGCTGAAATCAAACCTTCTGAATCAATCGGAATACTCACACACTATTTCAAATCAGACAAATACAATAATTGGATTCAAGAATTTCAGAAAACTACATATACTCAGATCAATCAATGGACAGTCTGAAGCTACTGTAGTTTAAACTATTTTTAGATCATATACATGAACACGAGCAGATAATCAGAATGGAGAACTAGACATTTAGCTCTTAAGCAATCAGATCTGCAATGATATTTTATACTTGAGTTACAGCTTTAAAATGATTGTCAAATCAATTCAGGAATCATTAAAGCAAGATTCATCAATCAATCATTTTCACATAGAAAATTCAGAAACAATCAATCCACCACAGTTCAATTAGTTCAGAACAATCCCTTGATAAATGATACTGAACAGTGGTAACATCAGAACAAACTGAATGAACAGAATCAGTAATATGTGGAGAAAATGTTCACAGTAAATTCTATTTAGTATCAACTGAATGATCTTGAGTAATATTATTCAGACTCAACACTGCTAAGAGCAAATTGGGATCAACTTTCCAGTAGAAAAACTTAAGTTCCTTCTTAAAACAGAAAAAGTTCACTGGTTTGTGTCAAGCAATACTGTAGTAAATCATGGATACAATTTCTGAAACACACATGAATAGCTTCATAAACTAGACGAGGAAAAAGAAGATTCAAACAACACTTCTAAAGATCAGAAAACTTGACACATTTCTTAATATATGACAATGAATAGTGTCAAGTTGAATAACAATAAAACTTGATTGCTGTTTCTAGAATTTACTATTTGTTATAAACTATGTCAAAATAGTTGAGTTCTGAAATCAGTTCAATCTGAGAAGTGTAATCAATCAGAGAAATGCACATGCTTGAATATTATGAGAGATGATTATGAAAATGTCACAAGAACTGAAAACAAGATGATGAATAATGATTTGTATATTCAGTTCAAAACATTAAACAGCAATCACTTGAGGAATGCAATTCAGTTATGTAGTGCAACAAGAAGATCTCAGTCTAAGTATGAATTTTCAGATGTTGTAAATCATGAAGCAGGTTACAGAAATAAAGGCAATCCTGATTTTAACTCACAATTCATGCAGTAGATAACTTCACAAAAGTAGTACTATTTTTCACTTTACAAACTACCAAAGACATTAGCCAAAAAGGGGTCTCAAACCTTTCCTTTTACTGAGCAGACAAGGGAACATCATGGTCCCCTTTATGGTCGGCTACAGACAACTCCAAGTCAGTAACAACCACAAAACTCAACAGAATCAGACAACACTGATGTATGATTGTTCTTGACAAAAAGTAAAAATCATGTGTCTCAATCAGAACATGAATTTCCAAACAGTAAACCACAAGGCTGGTAGACCAACTTTCTGGTTCTCAAAATAGAGTAAACAGTCCAATCAGACTAAAACATGCAATCAATTGAACTGCTCATGCTTGTCAAAATGAACTACACAGGAATAAAGATGTCCAAACAATGTTCTTTGAAAATGATTTACTCAAAACATACTGAACAGAACCAACTAACCACTTTTTAATAACCTTTCTCTACCAGCAAGTTTAGTAGGAAATCAGAGGAGAGTTTCAGAACTTTTGTGCAGTGATTACTTCCACATATTAGATCACAACAAAATGTTCATCAGCAAATAACATCACACAAGCAACTCAAGATTCAACCCACAAAGTTCTTCTACACAAGCAGAACATCAAGAACTGAAACTAAACACTCGTATGACAAAAGGAATAGTGACCATATAAGCACTATTCATCGTAATGCATACCAATCGAAAGAACTACTTTAGAAACCTAGCAAACTTGCAAAGGGAAAGAAAACTGGCCAAATTTTTTTCAGATATTGAAGGCAAAGTCAGCAAGAAAATTTCTGATATCTCATCAAAAGTGGACAACCTTCTTGGGCAGCACACAAGGTGAATTGCACACAACTAAAAGGTTTTTTTGGATTGAAAAGTGGCAGCCAACCTTTTGGGTGTGAATGCCTTTATATAGGCACACCCAAGAGGTCCTTTTACACACACACCCTTGAGTAATTTCAGAACTACATATTCTGAAAATTACCCCTATTTGACTCTAAACTTTTAATACATTTTAAGAACTTGAAAATTCTGAAACATACCAAAAGTTTACATTTTAAACTAAAATACTTGAACAAAAATAAAATCCTAATTATTGAATTTTAAAGTCAATTAGAGATGCGACGGTTTTAAGCAAAAACCGGCAAAGCCTCCTCGATCTCCGACAAATGACGCCAAACTGCGAACTCGACCGCCAGCAAGTCTCTCCCGCTCTTGATCCCCTCAAGCCACCTGATCACTTGCACTGGCCTCCCTTTCGCTGACTTGACCATCACCCTATCTCGACCATCCGTCCATCCATGTCTTTCTCTATCTCCTCATGCACTTCTGAGATCATCTCCAACTTCACCTGGCATCCTTGATCCTCTAGCATCGAGCTCCCCGCTCGACCCTTGATCACCCGTCGTTGACAGTTGGTTAGCATCTCTACCCTGCACACATGAGACAAGCTAAAACAGGAGATGCAACGCACACCGATCCCCTTGGCATCAACTCTTCATGACCACGCATCGATCCCATCGATGCAATCAAACCATTACTCACTCATTCACTCGATCGCTCATCATTGTCAATCACTCATCATAAAGACAGAAACCAAAGTGCGACCACACTTGGTTTCACACACTTATCATCTTCTTCATCAGGTATCAGCCAGGTTATTGACTGTCGAACCTGTCGGTCACTTCACAGGCCTTGGTGGTTTTTGTAGTTATGTCTCAACATTTACACCACTGAAGCGATCGATAATCCTCCCCTTTCTTCGATCCACTTTTTGAATGTCACCCGACTCCTTTAGCCTCTGTTATGCCGGGTTTTACTACGACTTAAGGGATGAGAAGACCATCTGGTTTGCATATGAGACCTATTTGAGTACGAATACCCCCGTGGGTTCCTCCAGGCCGATGTGTGCTGGAACGAGGGACCCACCAAAATTTTCAAAACCTTGATCACTCACTGCCTTCTGCCCATCAAGTTCACTACCCGCAGAGCCTACTACAAGTTCAATCACCCAACTATCTGCTCGTGGCAGTTTGGATTCAACTAGCTCCCACCTTACTTGTTCTTCATCAACCGAATCCAAGCTCATGGTGAGGTTACAGATGGTCTGGAGTACGATCATCTATATCGGGTGCCGACCAAGTCCCTTATGGTAACTTGGTCCCCTGTTCGGCCTATACAATCAGCTCCATCAGCTTCATTGAGTGGTGGGGTGAATGGGCACTGCACCTATTCAATCGGCGCTTGAGGTCGTACTGAAATTGGACGCATCTCGGCTACATCGATGATTCCTCGCTGGTAAACACATTTAACTTGACTTTTGCTCCTTTTGCTTGCTGCTTTGTCCCTTACTTATCCTTGTTTATTGCAGGAGGACAGCATGGATGCTCCACCAGAGAGTCGAAGTGGCTAGTCAATTTAATATGGGCCACAATCGACCACTAGAGACTTGGGTAGCGGGGCACCTACCTCAACGGAATTGCTCGCCAAGAAGTGAGTCAAAGTCCCAGCACAAAAGCGTAAAGCGACGGACGTGGGAGTGCGTTGGTCCACCCGAGCCTGATCCGGCTAGGTACTCTTTCTGACTTGTTTTTGCTACGCCTGGTGAATTTTTCTCTTCCCTTTGTAAAATGTCTCTTCTTTTTTCTTCAATTAACGCCGTCTACTCCTCCAGTTATGCAAGCCATGACTACTGTTGATGTACCTTCATCGCCTCAGGTATGTATTAATCTCCGTAACGTATACTTACTTTTCATTCTTGATGTCTAATGCTTCTTCCTGTTCAACTTTTTTCCTCCATCGTTGCGCCTCCTCACATAGCTTCTGACCTGATGGCCGATGAACCGATCGATGCCCAATCGGTCCCGCCCACTGGAGGTGTTACAACAGAAACCATCATCGTGGCCGATACGCTAGGGATCATGCCTACAAATTCTAGTATATCGATCAATGCAGCTGATGCCGCCATGATGACAAAAGTTGATGAGGTGCCATGTTGATGATCATGGGCCTCATGGATCCGGAAGTGATGAGTGATTGTCAACAGAAGTAAATGAGAGTGAAGTGAATAGGAGGAAAGACCTGCCGTGTCTTGATCACATGTGACTCAGGTACACGGTACATAGGCTAGGAATGGCAGGGGATCCACTGGTCTGTTGACTGGGTTTGACTCAGGTAAATGGGTGGGGATTGATTGCCGGGCTGAGGGAGCCACGGAATCGGGTCGGCCTAATCTAGGTACCTAGTACGAAGACATCAAATGCTTTGTCGGTTTTGGCACAAAACTAACGCCCAATCCAAACCGTCGATCTGAGATCCGGAGGTCCTAAAGCTAATTCGTAGCTACTACGAAAGCTTCGCATCCGGACAAGTTATATTTAGATAGGATTTTACTATTTTTCTTGTTGGGCCAGTTGTTTTATTTTTGCATATGTGTGTAATGTACCCTAAGGGTATATGCATCAATATCAGTTTTTGAACTACCTATAAAAGTCCATTTATACCCTAGGGTTTGACCAACTCATTCACTTTTAAACAGCTGATTTCACTTTACCAAATCTCACAGCGAAATCCCTCCTATTTTCCCTATTCTTCCCTGTTCATCGTTGCAGTTTTCTTTGGAAACAAATTTCTAGCGCATCATGTTCCTGTGAGGTCATGGTTTTCCTTCGGCTTGTTTCCTTGCCTGGCGGTGCGCGCATCTTTGGTGGCCGGTATTTTATTCTAGCTTTGGCGCTGCAGTCTCGTGGTGTACAGTGGCACAACTATAGTAGTTGTAGGCGGTCTTTTCCAGGTACTCCTATTCCCGTTTTTTGGTGGGACTCAGCGCATGCTAGTGGTTAAGCGCAGCCGGCGTGTGGCGTTGGGCGAAGTCAGGTGAGGGACGAGTCGCACGACGCTCGGGACTACAGGAGAGGTGCCAGAGGCACACCGGGCACAAGGCGAAGGCTCACTTGGAGCGTGAAGCACAAGAACAATAACATTCTATTTCTCGATCCTCATGCATCAGATTTTATTTCTGAATATTTTGTGGTGGATTCAATTACTACGAGCAAATTTATTTTCAGATTGCACTATGAATGTTTTATTGATGTATCTGTGTATCCTTAGTGAATTATGTTCATCTACATTTATTTTATCTTATTAAATGCCTAGGTACTAGTGATGATTATACTTGTGCTGGTTGAAATGACTGTGAGTTAAATGATTTGATAATCTGCATTTAAGCACTTTTGTGGTATCTTTTCATTTAGGACACCGGTCATTTTTATGCTAGATTATTTTTAGTGCTTGTGATCTCTCAGACTGTCACATCATATCATATCTGACAGTGGAGTGATAGCACTATTGTTGTCTGTGGAATTTCTGAGATTTGGTTAGTTTCTGCTGATTGTCTTTTGAGGAGCATTGGGTTCTTTGGGTAGGCCATCAATTCGAAAGAATTTATTGAGGCGTCCATTCACCCCCCCTTTGTTCGCTACTCTCGGTCCTACATGTGGTATCAGAGCAAGGTTAGGGTTTTCCATACCTTAACCGGTTCAAACCCAAGGTAGCGATCATGACTTCTCCTAGAAAGGTCTCATCTCTTGAGGTTTTTGGATATAACTATTGGAAGACTCGCATGCGAGCCTATCTATTGATCCAGTGCTCTAGAATATTGGACATGTGTGTTGATGGCACTTTCACTGTGCTTCCGGCTGCTAAGCGTACTACCACTGAAATAGTCGCTCAGCATGACTTGAACAATAAAGCAGAGAACATTATGTTTTCTAGTTTAGGTCCCAGTGAGTTTGAGCGTGTTAGCCATCTCGACACTGCTCGAGAGATTTTGGCTACCCTCTAGGCACACCATGAGGGGACAACTTAGATCAAGGCTAGGCTCTATCGGACCTACCAACGAGAATATGAAAATTTCTCATAGTAGATTGGTGCGACTGTCAAGGCTCTGCTTGGTCGCTTTCAGTTAATCATTAACAAGCTTCAGGCCAACAAGGCCGATAGAGATCAGCTGGTCTCAAATCATGAACAGGCGCTCAAGGTTCTTCATACCTTGGACCCTAAGATCTAGGAGATCAAGGTATCATCCATAGTTGAGAGTGCTTCTTATGATACCTTGACTATCGCAGAGCTTTTTAGTAAGCTCAAGGCCTCAGAGGTTGATATCTAGTTGATATCAAATCTCACTGGTTCTGGCTCAAAAACCCTGGCCCTTGCGACACCTTTTGTTAATGCTTCTTTGAGTTGTACTTTGTTGTCTTTGATGTCTATCACTGAGGACCAATTGGATATTTTAGGAGATGATGACCTGCGTCTGTTCAATAGACGGGTTCATCGTGTCTATGATAAGAGGATGTTCAAACGACATGGCACAAAACATGGATGTTTTGAGTGTGTTGATCCAAGTCATTTCATTGCTGACTGCCCCAAGCGGAACACTCATAAGAAGGGAACCATTGGTGGCTCCTATGGCTCCAACAAGAATGACAGCTCTGACAAGTACACCTTCACCAAGGGAAAGCCTATGACGAAGTTCTTTCAAAAGGCCCTGAAGGACTACCGGTGCGAGAACATGAAGCAAGACAAGGACTTCTTCACCGAGATGGAGAGAAGCTACTCCAAGCGATCATCCTCTTCTTTCTCTTCATCGAGCTCGAGTGATGAGGAGATCATGATCAAGAAGGGGAAGTACAAGGACAAGGATGATCCGGTGGGCCTCTACTTCATATCTTTCAGGGACAAGTCGAAGACTCGCTCACACCGCAGCCAGAGATCCCGCAAGAGCATATGCTCAATGGCTCTTGGGGATAAAAAGACAAGGGCTCCTCCGACACCTCCAACGATGACGATGATGAGAAGGTATCGTCTTATGAGCGAGAAGTTGTTGAATTACTTGAAGAAAATCGTCAGTAGTTGAAGTGTCGGGAGAAAATACTTATGAGGGTTAAGAAGAGGGTAGATGAGCTACAGAGTGAGCTTGCTATGGCCAATAGCAAGATTGAGAGTCTATCTTCTTTCCCCTACTCGGGTGAGAGTAGTGAGTGTCCTAACTGTGAGGTGTTGCTGGGTGACCTAACTTCTCTGAAGTCCATTTACATTGAGAGGGTTGATGAGAGAGACATTTTGGCCACTGAGCTTGAAAGCGCTCAGCTAGAGCTGAGAGATGCTCATGCCACTACTGTCGTGCCCTGTAGAGACTGCCCATCCCATTTAGCTTACCTAGTTGAGCTAACAGCGAAGGGTGATGAGCAGTCGGGTGAGCTTGAGCGTCTTAGAGCTGAGTTAGAGAAAACCAAGCTTGAGCTTGAGACCTTGTTAGTTCCACCCACTGTCTGTGAGAACTGCAAGTTTTGGAAGTCTTTGAGGATGGAGCTGATCAAGATGAAAGATGAGAAGTCTATTCATATCGATGTGGAGTGTGAGATCTGCTCGTCTCAGGTGAAGGTGATAGCTTCCTTGAGAGAGGAGTTAGCTGATGCTCAGAATGAGAACTCTTACCTCCGTTAGATCCTGAGTTGTGTGAGTGCTAGAGAGCCGCAGCTCGGCATGATGATCTAGTAGTTCAAGAGGTAGGATAGGTTTGGAGTAGGTTACACCTAGCAGAGATATCCCAAGACTCACTCCACTGAGTCTTTTTAGGCCAGTCAGCCCAAGGATGGAGTGTTCCAAGAATAACCTAAAGCTCCACTCATGAAGCCTAAAGCCTGTTTGGATCCCCAAGCCCAAGGGCCTTCACGCTTCTCTTGACTCTCTACCTAGACCCTCTCACACCAAAGAGCCAACACCCAACACCACCTATCTCAAGAAACCCAAGACTCAACCACATCCCAAGAAGCCTACCTATCACTGTGAGTTCTGTTAGAGAGAAGGGAATCTTGCGGAGTTTTGCTTCAGG
This sequence comes from Zizania palustris, assembly GCA_019279435.1. Taxonomy (NCBI): domain Eukaryota; kingdom Viridiplantae; phylum Streptophyta; class Magnoliopsida; order Poales; family Poaceae; genus Zizania; species Zizania palustris. Next base: position 45,624,713 of record JAAALK010000290.1, on the reverse strand, counting down.
AGGAAGTGGGTTGAAAGAGCTCAATGTGGTTAGGATCAGTTCTACTAGTAGGGTGGTAGACAGAGAGTGCCTCGATGCGTAGAGAGGCTAGATGCCAGGGCACGTCATGTAGGTGGTGGTAGAGGAGACAACTTTTGTACCCATGCTCCGGAGGGTGGTTTTCACTCCAGCGGAGTTCTAGGTCGTTTTGAGCCACGCTTTGGTCCAGACTCTTACACTTCTTTATGCTTTCCTACTTTTGAGCAGATGGCTCAACACTGGTTTAGCTCTTTTGCTAAACCTGGTGTTGGACCATTTGCTCCCCCTTATGACCATTGATTTTGAAGAATCGAGGCTTGGAGGACATATGGATCATGGATTCGGGATACTCTCACCGCATGACGGGACATCACAGATGGTTCTCCAGCCTCACTTCCCCGAGCTCCAAGGAGTACATCACTTTCAGAACAATGGTGAAGGGAAGGTACACGGTTTTGGCTCAATTCAGATTTCTGAGCATTTCTCCTTGAAGAATGTTTCTTTGGTTAGATATTTGGGCTTTCATTTGGTTTCTATTTCACAACTTCTTGAGGAGGTCTTAGAGGCTCATTTTAAGAAGGGCATGTCCTCTGTTGTAGATTCTAGAGGATCTTTGGTTTGCCAGATCTTACCCTTTGGTAAGGTTTTTTGGATTGATTTCTCTAGTTCTTTTGGCTCTTCTCGCTGTTTGATTACTAGATCCTCCTTTGAGCTCTGGAGGTGGCATAGGAGGTTAGAGCATTTTAGCTTTGATCTGCTAGTCAGATTAAGCTCTATGGACCTCATTTGAGGATTGACCAAGCTTAAAATGGAGAAGGATCTAGTTTTTCATCCCTACCGTCATGGGAAGATGATTTCCGCTTCTCACGCACTTGTGACTCAGGTGCTGACTTCATATCTGGGAGAGCTGTTACACATGGATGTTGTTGGTCCATCTCGGGTACGTTCAGTCAGTGGGAAGTGGTACGCGCTTGTGATTGTTGATGATTTTTCTATATTTTCATGGGTTTTCTTTTTGGAGTATAAGGAAGAGGCTTTTCAGTTTGCGCATGACCTGATCCTAAAGCTGAAGAATGAGAACAGTGGTTGGATGTGAGAAATTCACTTTGACAATGATTCTGAGTTCAAGAATTCTCAGTTCATCAACTTCTGTAGTGATCAGGGTCTTGAGCACCAGTTTTTTGGCCCTTACATCCCAACATAGAATGACGTTGAGGAACGAAAGAGCCGCATGCTAGTCGAGATGGCTAGGATGATGCTCGATGTGTTCGGTAATAGGGGAGCTACGCTAGATGGCAAATTCAAAATTTCCGCCCTAAACTCAAGACCCATGAGCGTGTGAGATCATAGATCATTACCTTCTAGCACGAGAAGCGCTAGGTGCAGCGGAAGATGAAGTCAAAGAAGCACGTTTTTGGGGGGGAAATATTTCATCCTCTAGAAGCCAGGGATATTTTCATGTCAGCACAAGTAGAAGAAACGAAGTCAAGAACCTTGATCTCCGAAGAGTCTAAAAGCAACAAAGCTCCATCAGATTTGGAGTCCTAAATAGCGAGTCAAGGCTTCGGCACAACAGAGCCTTTTAAAGCCTCTTCACCCGAAGGGGGGTTGCCAGCGAGGATAGAAGATTTATCTTCTCACTAATTAGACTAGTCTTTTACTCTTTTACCTCTATTAAGAATATTAAACAGTATATTCTTAGTCGGTTGTAATTAGAGGGTAAAGAAGTCTGTTCCCATGTATTCGATCTATAAATACCTCTCTTCACTATGTAAAGGGTATCGAATAATCAGATATTCAATACACACTTCGAACTATCTCAAGCTATTATCTGTCTCGGAGGCTTGGAATAGTTTACTTAAACAAACACTTCGTTTGTCAGACACTTAGTTTCATAAACTTGTTAGCGTAATATTTTACACCAACAGTTGGCGTCGTCCGTGGGGAACCTAGTACAAAAACTCCGTTCTCTAACAATCCTTTCCTAGAGCCATGCCTAAGAGGAGCCTAGCCACTAGTCCCCTCCAGAGGTCTTCTTGGACCTCTGGGTTGAGATCTTCGAACACCATCAAGGTCGGAGGACCCTCCGTGGTCCCCCACCTCAAACTCCCGAAACAAATACTCTTCCTCGAGCATACGAAGCCCCTCTCGAGACTCCATCCATGCTTTGAACCGACGAATCCTCTCTTGCGGCTCCTACTGTGCTCTGAACTGACTTATTCAGTTCTCAAAACTGGGAGGTCCCCTCCGGAAGAAATGAAGATCATCCTGATGACGTGGCAACCCAGATGGCCCGTCTTCAGGCCGAAGTGACAAGGTGGAGGTAGGAAGGTGCTGACAGGCTTCGTCCTCTATCTAGCCCCGTCATCCCAGAGGTGCCTCAAGATGATGATCTTTCCTTCTATCCCGAAGCCTCTAAGATTCTAAGAAGCACTGAGAATGCTTCTTTTGATGATGAATCTCCGTTACAACCAGACTTGCAGAAGGTGTGCTTTGACCCCAAATTCAGGACTTCAAAGCTTTGTAAGTACTCCGGAGAGGAAGATCCTGAAGAATTTTCCCGCTCGTATGCTTTAGCAATTGAGGCTAGTGGAGGGGTCCGAGATACAATGGTGAAGTGCTTCCCCCTTGTGCTCGAAGTAGTCGCCCTGCATTGGTTCTGGTCTTTGAAAACAGGATCAATTGGGTCTTGGGAACAATTAAGGAAGAAGTTCGTGAGCAACTTCCAAGGTACCTTTGTGCCCCCTATGTCTACCGAAAGTCTTTTTCAGGTAAAGCAACAACCTGGAGAAAAATTGCAGCAATTTTTCAAGCGCTTCGCTCATATGAAGTCGCAGATAAGAGGGATGTCCGCATCGTCTGTGGTTGATGCGGCTCGAGAAGGAGTCACAAATGTAGGCCTCTTCGACAAGCTTCACGAGAAGCATATTTCCTTAGTAGCGCAGCTAATGGCCTACTTTGAGGAGTATGCTAGGTCGGAGGAAGGATGGCTTCGAAGGAGGGCTTTGTCTTCACCAACCATCTAAGAATTCAAACATGAAGTAAAGACTTCGACTCATTCGCAAGGGTACCACTTCAACAACCAGCATGACAGATGAAAACGGCAAAAGCATCCTCGTTCCGAAGTCTTGAATATTGCCCCCTCTTCGTCGAAAGCCCCGCTAAGAATCCACAAGCTCCGGGAAGCAAGGTCAGTGGCTAGAGGCCACCAAGGAACCTGGCTGGCAGAGGCCAAGCCTTCTTCTACTATGTCCTCGGTGAGAATCGAAGCCATGATATCGATGCATGGAAGTCTATACTAGCTCTGAAGAGCGAGTACCTCGAAAGGAGCTCTGGTCGAGGCACTACTGACCGAACCCCTCCCGAGGCACATCTAGAGCCGGTGCAGACTGTCGGATGTGTAGACAGCTTCGAAGCCCCAAGAGAGCCTTCGGTGGCCAGTGTTATGCCACCTCCAAAGCAAGAAGATACACAAGACCATCGAAAAGGAGTGGTTCTTCCCATCTCCAGAGGAGGAACCTTGGGCGGCATGTTGAAAAGGCAAATGAGGGAGTATGTTCACAAAGTAGGGCATATTGGGACCTCCTCGTCGGCTGCTAAGATGCCTGAGTGGTATCACGTGCCTATATCTTTCTCCACAGCCGATGCAGCTGGTATAAAATTTCCTCATGCGGACCCCCTTGTTATCACTGCTGATATTGCAGGAATGGAGGTCCGAGAGTGCTGGTTGATGGCGGAAGCTCCGCAAATATTATCTTTGTCTAGGCCTTCGACCAACTATGCATCCCGCAGAAACATCTACTCCCAATAGCTCGTCCACTTCAAGGCTTCGCAGGCCCTCCACTCGATGCCCTCGGCCAAATAGGCCTCAAGGTCGCCTTTGGAGAGGGGCTCCTGGCCAGAACGGAGGAGGTGATATTCGACATAGTTGATGCCCCTTATGCCTATAATTTCATCTTCGAAAGGATCATGCTAAATCAATTTGGAGCCGTGGCGCATCATAATTATCTATGTTTGAAGATGCCCACACAAGAAGGAGTGCTTATGGTCTTCAGTGACCAAGCTGCAGCACGAAGGGCAGAATACGACCATGGTCCACCTCTTGATCCTAGACAGATAAATAATGTGCAAGACCATTCGGAGGATATCCCCGCATCAAGTAAATTATCAAAGATATCCCCCCTAGGCCAAGCCCAGAATGTGAAATTGTAATGAAGATCATTGTCAAGGACGACAAAGACTATCCCATCCAGTTTGGCAAGGAATTGCCTCCAGAAATTGCTACTTCGCAAGAAGAAGTTGTTAGAGAAAATTTGAATGTATTTGCCTGGTTCGACTAAGATATTCATGGAGTTTACCGAAGTATCATTGAACACAGCCTACTCGTCAACCCAAGGGTTCGACCTATTTGCCAGGGGCTCTGCAAATTGTCAACAGAGAGGGTGAACCTTGCTAAAACAAAAGTGGAAAAATTGTTGAAGGCCGGTATCATTAGAGAAGTGGCTCATACGGAGTGGTTAGCCAACCCCGTCTTCATCAAGAAAAAGGCATCCGGTAAGTGATGCATGTGCATTGACTTCACATCCCTGAATAAAGCATGCCCACGTGACCCCTACCCCATGCCCCGCATTGATCAATTAGTCAACTCCACTCCTGGCTCCGAGCTTTTGAGCTTCCTCGATGCGTACTACGAATATCATCAAATATGGTTAAAACATGAAGACCAAGACAAGACAAGTTTTATAACTCCTTCGAGATTCTTTTGTAATGTAAGAATGCCTTTCGGCTTAACAAATGCCGGGGAAACTTTTTCAATGTTAATTGTTAAGGCTCTAGGTCACCAGATAGGTCGCAATGTCGAAGCCTATATGGATGATATTGTAATAAAGAGTGCTTTAAAGCACCAACATAGTCTAGACTTAGCAGAAACTTTTGAGAGCCTCCGAGCATGTGGAGTTCACCTCAACCCAAAAAAATGTATCTTCGGGGCTCAAGCTAGGAAATTGTTAGGGTATTTAGTTTCGAGATGAGGGATCGAAGCTAGCCCAACTCAAATAAGTGCTTTGCAGGGAATTGCTCCACCGGAATATTTGAAGCAAGTCTAGAAACTTGCCAGATGCCTCGCAGCCCTTAGCAGATTTCTGACAAGGTCTGTAGAGCGGTGCCTCCCAATATTCAAAGCCTTAAAAGGGTCCGGAGATTTTGCATGGACACCAGAGTGCCAAAAGAGTTTCGATGATATTAAAGACTATCTCGGCAACCTTGCAACACTCACTGTTCCCATCGCAGAAGAAACTCTTCTCCGCTATATTGCAGCTACAGGCTCCACTGTCAGTGCGGGTCCTTGTTCGAGAAATGGATTTCAATGGGAAGTTGGTACAAAATCTAGTTTATTTTGTATCGGAAGCCTTATCCGGAGCAAAAACCAGATACTCCGATTTGGAAAAATTCACTTATGCTCTAGTAATGGCTTAGAGGAAATTACGGCATTATTTTCTGGCACATAATGTAATTGTGCCAACTTCTTATCCTTTGGAGATATGCTCCGAAGCAAGGACTCTACAAGAAGAATTGAAAAATGGGTCGTTGAGCTAGCACCCTTCGGCATCTCCTTTGTAGCAAGAACACAATCAAGTCACAGGTGGTGGCTGATTTTGTAGCAGAATGAACTCCGTCTGTAGTATGCGCTCCGGAAGAATCAAATGAAGGAATATGGACCATATACTACGATGGAGCTTTTCAAGCATCCGGAGGAGGTGCCGGATCGGAGCGGTAATAATTTCGCCTTTAGGACAAAAAGCAATTTACTCCGCAAGTCTCAACTTTAAGTCCAACAATAATATTGCGGAGTACAAAGGAATTTTGGTAGGTATTCGTAAGGCACGTGCCCTTGGTGCTACAAGAGTTGTTATAAAAACAGATTCCCAAATTATAGCAGGGCACATTGATAAAAGTTTCCAAGTTCAGCATTCGCAACTTTCTAGATATCTAGAAGAGATCCGTAAGATCGAAGCAGCATTTAAAGGGATCTCTGTCCGAAGCATCCCAACAGCCGACAATGCACAAGCAGATATCTTGGCAAAAGTTGTAGCTGAGCCATAGATATTCTGGAAGGGGCTTTTTATGAAGAGCTTGCCTCCCCTTTGGTGCCCCAACTCCCTCCTGTGGAGGTCCTCTCCATACCAAATACCGATTAGCAGAGTTCAATTATAGAATTATTGACAAGTGAACCTAATTTGCCCGAAGGCCTGAAGCTATCAAAAATGCAGTTAAGAATCTGGAATTATCATATTATCAACGGTATTTTATATAAGGCCAAAGTATGTTCTCCCCTACTCCGATGTATTTCCCAAGTCAAAGGTCAAGATATACTCCGAGAAATTCATGAAGGCCTTTATGGTAGTCATCTTGTCACTCGAGCCTTAGTAGGAAAAACACTTCCCTAGGGGATCTATTGGCCTACAATAGTAGATGACGTGGAGGCTTTGGTCCGCACTTGCCAAGGTTGTCAATGGGAAGACGGAGTCATCATCCACCAACCCCTCTTCAAGTTATTGCTCTGGTGTGGCCAATGGCCCGATGGGGTATGGATCTCATTGGCCCCTTCCCAATGGCAAAAGGCAGTTTAAAATTTGTAGTGGTAGCAATTAAATATTTTTCTAAGTGGGTCGAAGCAGAACCCCTCACAGCTATCACTTCGAAGAATGTACATAAATTTTTCTGGCAAAACATTATTTGCAGGTTCGGAGTGCCTCGACAGCTGACAATCGACAATGGCACTCAATTTGATGCTGAACCATATAGAGAGTTCTGCAAAGGTCTTGGTATTGAAATGTGTTTTGCTGCTGTCAGTTATCCTCAATCCAACGGAGCCGTCGAGCAATCTAATGGTAATATTTTATCATGCCTGAATCGAAGAATAGTAGGATTAGCGAAGGGGCTATGGACCAAAGAACTTCCAAAGATTTTGTGGTACATTCGGACCACTCAAGCAAGGTCCATAGGTTTCACCCCTTTTAGTTTACTATTTAGAGATGAAGCCATGACGCCGACAGAGCTTAAGGGAGGATCCCTTCGCACCACCGAACCTGAAATGGAAAATGAAAGACAGGCTTCACTAGACCTAACTGAAGAAACAAGGCTTCGAGCTGTTGCTAACCTAACGAAGTATCAACATCAGATGAAGACTTGGTATGATCCTAAGATAAAACTTAATGAACTTAAACCGGGTCATTTAGTACTGCGAAGCATTATTGTTCCAGAGAAATTAGGAAATAACTTTGAAGAACCATATATCATCCTTCGTTCAGGACACCTCGGGTCTTTTAAATTAGCTAATTTAGAAGGTGAAGAATTAAAACATGCATGGTATGCGGAGTAGCTTAAGCGATACTTCGCATAGGGTCTCCTTGTAATCATTTGTAAACACTTTCTAAATGAATAAAGCTCATGGTTCGAGTAATGCGTACTTCTCAAGATGATTCCTACTCCTAGTGGACGCACTAGGGGGACAGAGCTGATTACGGAGGTAAGTATTATTCATTCGAACCTAATTTATGGACTTCGAGCCATCGGCTCGAAACATCCATCAAGGTGGGAAAGTACCATGAAAAGCAGATTCCAAGGCACCGACTTGAAAGCATATGTAAAAAGAGTCCAAAGAGACCAAATGATACAGATTCCGAGCAATTAGCATGAAAGCATCCAAAAAAAGAGTCGAAGGAGACCACAAAAAACAGATTCCGAGCCACCAGCTTGAAAGCATCCGTAAAAAGAGTCCAAAGAGACCAAATGATACGGACTCCGAGCAATCAGCTTGAAAGCATCAGTAAAAAGAGTCTAAAGTGACCATTATCAACCGATTCTAATACATCCGAAAAAGAGTACTAAGCTACCATTTATGGGTTTCGGACCAATGAGTTCAAAAAGTCCTGTGAGGTCCATAGCGACCATCTATTTGAATTTCGAACTACTAGTTCCTAATTCTTATTCAATATAATCAGGGGCTTCGAGCCGACAAAAACAAAGTTATTGAAATTGTACTCTTAGCTGGCATTGTAATCATTGTGCGTAACCATCTTCGATCGAAATTCGAAGGTGCTTACCCCCAAAGAGGGGCTGAGAGATAATGAGACAATTTCGAAGCATTCTAGTTTATATTACTCAATAGATTATATTACATTAAGAAAAATCAATGTCTAAGCTAAGAAGAAAGCGAAAACCCCTTAAATCCCCTGAGCTAGACTCGGAGTTAGCTTGGCTTCGACGGTGACTTGTCCCGGAGGCCGGAGTCTTCAGAACTTTATGTTTAACTCGTTTCCCCTTCTTCGAAGCTCAGAAATCTCCTTGTTCTTGTTGAAGCTCGGCCCAGGTCCGAAGTCATTCGGGGCTACTCTTCGCTTGCTCCTTGCCAGACCACTCTTCTTTGGAGCAATCAATGTATTCCGAAGATGAAGACGCTATATTAACAACTTCTTCCCCTTTCTCATCCTTAATATAAGCTAATACTTCCTTACATATCTTGGGTATAAGCTCTCCATGGCTCCCCCGAGGAATGGAAAATCGGGGACGCCTATGAGGCCTTAAGGCTTCGAAGGTAGCCCATTGTTGACGGAGCTCTTCGTTAATCTCTAACACTTCAAGCTCATCCAAAAAAGGTCGGAAAGCCTAAAAATATTTCCAAATAAGTCTTTTCATTCAAAAGAGAACAAGAACATAAGTTTTTACATAGGCGGAGCCCTAAGGAGAACTAAACCTTCAGGTCCGAAGGAGGCTTGATGCTCGAAGGTTGCACCCGCGCTTGCTTTTGATGGAGGCATTCATCGATCCATGCCTTCACGGCTGACCGGCCTTCAGCTCTCCAAGATGGCTAAAAAGCCTCCCAAGCTGCGACCACGTCAGGTGAAGGGGTCAACAGACGGTCACCGCCAAAGCTAGTGGGGGCTGCTCCGGGCTCTAGCAAAATAGACAATCCGATGTCTTCATAGTAACGAAACACTCCAAGAGCAGCTACTTGGCCGGAGATCTCTCCGCACCGAGCACCCGCAGTCTTCATTATCTTTGCTACTGCTTGGATCATCTTCATCTTTCGCATCAGGGAGTCATTGGCACATGACGAGGAGGCACATGAAGTGCCAAAGTATTCCAAAACACACCGGAGGGCGTCCATGGTATCGAGGGCCACACTCTCACACTTTATCTTTTCTACGGCCAATGCCTTATTCGATTTAGTCAGCTCGCAGTTTAAAGAGGAGAGGTTGGCTATCTCCGTCATTAGGAGAGTTTTCTATCTGAGCAACTTCTTCACCTCCACATCCAAACCTTGCTGCTCCTCTCGGAGCTTGACAAGTTCAGCTCCCGAAGCTGCCTACTCTTCTCGGAGCCTTTCCACTTGAGCCAAGAGTACAACCCGCTCAGCCTCGAGCTCCTCCTTCGCAGCCTTCAGCCTGGCTTTAGCGCTCTGCTCTCCTGAAGCCATCTCTTCTAAGCTCAAAGCTCGGTTCTCATAGTCGGTAAGACTCCCTTGAAGAGCCATCACCTTCTCTTTGAGCTAGTTGTATTCTTGCTCGTTCGATACAGCCGCAACTAGAGCTAGAACGGTGTGCTGCAAAGGAAAAGAAGAGCAATGTAAGTAAATTACATATGCATGTTTAGATTAAACTAATTTTTGTAGGTGCTTCATACCTGGTAAGCTGCCCATTCGAGAGCAGCATCAAGCTCCGACCCTTCGGCCTCTCCAAGGATAGAGACCAAGTCAGTATCCCCGACTTCGTGACTAGCTCGAGCCAAAGGCTCTAGCAAAGTCTGAAGCCCTATCCTCCGTTCAAGGAAGGGATCCAGGAGAGGGAGCCTTGACAAGGCACTCCGATAATCATCGCTAGGAGAAGGACCTAAGCGCAATGAAGCACCCTCGGAGGCCTCCGTGGATTGGCCTCCATCTGTAGACTCAGACGAAGTCCACCTTGGAATGGGAGCATGCAGGGGCCATATTTTACCTTTACCCTTTCTAGGGCCTACCACCTCCTTCGGAGCTACCTCCAAAATTGGAGCCACCTCTTGCTCCGCAGCCGATGATGGCATGAAAGTTGCCGCCGGTTCTGGGACCACATCTGCAATAGAAGCCACCTCTACCGGAGCTGATCCTATAAAAACTAAAGGTATATGATATTGCTTAAATTTTGTAGGACACAAAAAAAGAAAAGGTATTCAGTTGAGGTTTACCTCTAGCATCTTGTTGTCGGACGAGCACTGGAATGCTCATCAGCAAATAACATCACACAAGCAACTCAAGATTCAACCCACAAAGTTCTTCTACACAAGCAGAACATCAAGAACTGAAACTAAACACTCGGATGACAAAAGGAATAGTGACCATCTCAACAATGTTCATCGTAATGCATACCAATCGAAAGAACTACTTTAGAAACCTAGAAAACTTGCAAAGGGAAAGAAAACTGACCAGATTTTCTTCATCGTAATGCATACCAATCGAAAGAACTACTTGAAGGCAAAGTCAGCAAAAAAAATTCTGATATCTCATCAAAGTGGACAACCTTCTTGGGCAGCACACAAGGTGAATAGCACACAACTAAAAGGTTTTTTTGGATTGAAAAGTGGCAGACAACCTTTTGGGTGTGAATGCCTTTATATAGGCATACCCAAGAGGTCATTTTACACACACACCCTTGAGTAATTTTAGAACTACATATTCTGAAAATTACCCCTATTTGACTCTAGACTTTTAATACATTTTCAGAACATGAAAATTCTGAAACATACCAAAAGTTTACATTTTAAACTAAAATACTTGAATAAAAATAAACTCCTAATTATTGAATTTTAAAGACAATTAGAGATGCGACGGTTTTCAGCAAAAACTAGCAAAGCATCCTCGATCGCCGACAAATGACGTCAAACCGCGAACTCGACCGCCAGTAAGTCTCTCCCGCTCTCGATCCCCTCGAGCTGCCAGATCACTTGCACTGGGCTCCCTTTCGCTGACTTGACCGTCACCCTATCTCAACCATCCATATGTCCATGTCTTGCTCTATCTCCTCATGCACTCCTGAGATCATCTCCAACTTCACCCGACATCATTAATCCTCTGGCATCGAGCTCCCTGCTCGACCCTTGATCACCCGTTGGTGACAGTTGGTTAGCATCTCTACCCTACACACATGAGACAAGCCAAAACAAGAGACACAACGCACACCGATCCCCTCGGCATCAACTCTTCATGACCGCACATCGATCCCATGGATGCAATCAAACCATTACTCACTCATTCACTCGATCGCTCATCCTTTTCAATCACTCATCATAAAGATAGAAACCACAGTGCGACCACACTTGGTTTCAAAATCTCCCCCTTGATGAGTGCATTGACAACCCCAAACAGGGACATGATGAAAGTTACAAGTTAAGCGCACAAGTGACCATAAAAACTCAGAAAAGAGCAAAACATGTCACTTGGTAAAAGATGTCCCCCTCGGGAAACAACTCATCTTTGTTGGCAAAAGCATCAAAGCATCATGAAAGCCAATTAGTCCCCGTTAACCAAGCAATCGTCCAAAAGCCTCCAAAAGCATCATGTAAACCATTTCTCATCCTTTGGCAATGCAAGCATCAAGATGATAAAAAGATGCAAAGAGGGTGTGAGGGTAGAGTATAGATGCAAGCTTCTAAAACATGAACAATTCCAATTAAAGTACAAACAAGCATTTGCCTTGAATATTGTCTAAAAGTACTGAATGAAACACTCAGATGAATACCATCAAAACAAAAGGCATGAGCAAGCATTTTCTGATTTTAGCAAATAAAAGCATCACCACTCAGACTAGCATACTTGACATGGCAAGGCATGAAATGCAAAAGCTAATCAAATACTAACCAGATAAGCATATCCCACTCCAAGGAGCTCCAGCAAACTTGATATGCAATTGATTCAAGCTTTTGATTTTTTTATTTTTCATTGTAGTGTCAGTGGTTATTTACAAGTCAACCTTATGTTAACCGACCATGCTAAGCCTAGGTTGAAACCATCAGAAGCTTAAAGCTATGGTCTCGGCATACACTTCAATGTCCTAGTTCATACCAAAGTGCTATGGTAAGCAGTCTAGAACAAAGTAGTGCGACAAAGCAAACCCACCGGGATCTTTTCAATTTCAGCATAAAACAACATGAATATCATTCATTTTCATTCATTTTTAATTTTTTTAATTTTCAGCATAATATTTTTGAGGAACATAGTGAGCTGTGTCACTAGTCTTCAAAGGAATGATGAGTGATTGATAGGTTGGATTCACGAGTTGAGTCAGGATGTGTTGGAGTTGGGGTGTGTGTCTGTGTTTGTCTCATGTGTGCAGGCTGGAGTTACTCATCAACTGTCAATGGCACGGGATCAGGGAGAGGCTTTGTCGGTTTTCGCTAAAAACCGTCGAAACTTTTAAATGTTTTTACTTTTTTAATAAAGTAGTGTCATATTGTTAGTCTAAAATTTTAGTGTCATAAGTGTGTACTTTTTAGTGTATTTTTGGAATGTATATTCTGAAAATATATTAAAAAGGAGTCAAATGTAATTTTTCTTTTTAGCTAAAGGGTATTTTCAGGTTCTAGTTTTCAGATTTGTAAATAGGATAATCCTAGGGGGCTGATTGAAAATTGGCCTTCTAGAACCTTGGAGTTGGTGGGATAAATACCCCCTCTCCATGGCCGGCTGTGCACAGCTTTTGGAAACCAGAAACTTCCATTGAACAGATTTCTTCCGGCATTTAGAATCCAATTCAGTTTTTGCTTTGTCTAGCTGTTCTTCCGAAGCTTTGCTCCTGCGCATGATTCGGTACAGTGTGCTGCGGCTTTTGCCAGATTTCCTACAGCAGTGCCGAAATCTACAGCCGAAGCTATTCATCGTCATATGCGGTACTGCTGATTTTGCCGGAAATCACACAGCGTTGCCGACAAAACGTTGATTGCTGTTCATCTTCACTCGCTGGGTGTGCTGCTAGCGCTGTAATGCTTCATAAATTTGCCAAATCCTCTACAGGTTTGTCTTCTGCTTTGTTCATCATCTGAATACCTTGTTTCTCCAGCGAATTGAATAGATATCTTCTATTTTGGAGAGCCAGTTTTGATCTGTGATTATTTGATACTTCCTGTGATCATTCATGCATTCATATGGATTAGAGTAGTTGATGATCTAAAGGTATGAAATGTATGCAATGTGGATGATCTGATGTGTAGTTTCCTGTGAAGTAAATTGCATCCAGGAGTTTCAATTCTTTTGAATTCACTGGTATGTTTTGGTTCAATTTGTCTTTCTTCAATGGATCATCTAGTTAACAATTTTTGATAGCTTGTGAGAGATGTTCTGTAGATAAACTGATGTTATATGCTGAATTGGTTAATATCCATTTGATCCATGTGTTGATTCAGTTCTGAGGTATTCCTCTCTATATCATCCTGAGTTTGATTAGATTGAATGCCTTTATGAACTGTGTTTACCTCTTGTTCTGCTGGTGTTAATCAAGTCCTCTCTAGATTGTTGCAAGTTCAAAGTCTGTACTGATTTCATAAGAATTGAAGAGGATAGACTTTTTTGTTTTTGAAAAGTGTTGTTCAGATTAGTTTTCAAAGTTTATGAATGAATCTGCTCTGAATTGCACTAGTTTAGTTCAAGGATTGGTTGTGACATTCTGAATTTATTCATCCTGAACTTCTCATACAACAGTACTCATATCGAAGATTGTTTTGCAAAACTAGTTCATCCATTAGCTTATGTCTTGAATTCTTGATGGTGAAAAGTGTGTTACTTTGTGCCAATTAACATTGGTAATCATTTGGTGTTTCAAGGATTCAGCTATTTGTAAATGTGCTGAATACATTTTATTTTCAAGTAGTGTTAATACTAAACTGAAGTAAGTTTCAGTTCTGTTTTTGATTCTATCATGTGTATATCTGTTGAATTCTAGATTAGATTATTCAATCAGAGAACTCATCTCAAAGATCAGGTTTAAATCTGTTCAGAAGTTTCAAATGTCCTGTGTGAGTGCAATTTGAATAGTTTGTTCAAAACTGAACTGTTTTTCTGAAGATTGTCGGTTGAGGAACAGTGCTTTTCAGATTGAGTTTTCTTCAAAAATCTGTGAATCTATTGGTTAAATGCTGTGAAGTTTCAGGTTGCCTAGTGTTGAACATGTTCAGTTTTTGTTTGTGCTGATCCATCTAGTTTCTGTGTTTGAAACCTGAGTTTTGAACCAAAGTATATCAATATACTTTGCTGAATTCAGTATTTACTATTCATCGTCCGATAATTTCATAAGTGTGTGAATTCAAATTGTAATTGAAGCAAAGTGTTCTGATTTATCTGTTTCACTTGAAATTGATCTTCTGAGTGAGTATCTTTTATAGGAGTTATCTAGGAACTTGAATCTATGCTGTTTTGAGAATCTGACTCTGTTTGAGCTCAACTTTTGTACTGGTTGATTTGAATTTTGAATTTGTTTTTAGAGGTGCGTTGGGTGATTTGAGTAGGCCATCACCTTCGAAAGAAAGTGTTGAGGCGCCTATTCACGAGTTGACCTTTACCGGTTGTGATCCTTTTTGGCGACATGGAGCGAAACACAAAAATCCCAATGTTTGATGGTCATGATTTTTCATATTGGAAGGTGCGCATGGAGGCTTACCTTCTAAGCCAAGGAAGTGCGATTTGGGATATCGTTGATTCCCAACATGAGATTCCTGAAACTCAAACCTCAGAGGGTAATAAATCAAAGTATGAGTGCAATAGCAAAGCAAGAAACATACTTTTTGTCAGCCTGAGTCATAAAGAGTTTGACAAGGTCCAGCACCTACGAACTGCGCATGAAATTTGGACCACTTTGAAAACTTTTCATGAGGGCGCTACCCAGATTAAGGCTAGGATGCAAAGCACATATAAGCAAGAGTATCAAATGTTTGTGCAAGGCCCTGGCGAATCGGTAGATACCATGTTTGTGCGCTTTGATGCAATTGTTAGTAATTTGCGCGCCACTGGGACTTTGGCTTACTCTGACCACGATAGGCCGATCAAACTTCTCTATGCTCTCGATCGTAGCATATGGGAGGTGAAGATCTCCAGTATTGAAGAGTTGGCAAGCTTTGACACATTGACTTGCGACAAACTCTTTAGTAAGCTTAAGTCCACCGAGATTGCCAAGGCATCTCGACTAGGGGCTAGACAATCTTTGTTGCCTTTGATGGCTCTGTGTTCCAGCCCTAGCAGTGGCACCTCATCTGGAGGTAGCATGCCTGGTGTGTGTGTTTTTTCTGGGGGATTTGCCTTGTCTTCTTGGGTCTCTATCACTAAGGAGCAAGTGGACACATTAGACGATGAAGAGCTTGCTCTCATAGTCAAAAAGTTCACGTGATTCTATAATGATAGGAGAGATCAGAGGAGAGGAGGATCTCTAGGGTGTTTCGAGTGTGGTGATTTAAATCACACTAAAGCCAACTGCCCAAAACTAAAAGCCAAAAATGAACGCGAACAAAAATATCAGAAAAAAAGATAAAAAGCCATTCTATAGAGGTAAAAGAGGAAAGGTGGCGAAGAGAATGGCTCGGGCATTCATGGCAGCACTTAGCGACATCGACAACACCTCGAGCGAAGATCCCAGTTCTGATGAAGATGAACCAGACAAGAATGATGAGAACAAAGAAAAGGTGAAGGACTTCAACGGTCTCTGCTTCATGACCAACGGCAAGCAAAGCAGCGATGAACCCAATACATCTGAGGTCAGTCTATCTCTTGATGAATTACTTGTGCAAAATGATGAACTGCATGATGCTATAATTTCACAAGATAGACTGCTCAAACTTGCTGCTAAAGAACGTAAAGAACTAAAACTCATACTTGTAGCTATTTCCACTGAACTTGCTATTTTGAAATCTAAGTCTGATGATGCTGATTGTGAGTCTTGTATTACTGTCATGAATGAACTTGCTCAGCTGCGATTTATACATGCTCAAACTGTTGAAAAACTGGAATTAACTGAAAAGCAGCTCTTGTTGGTGGAGTCTCTAGTCCTATAGTCATTAACGAATGCCTGAACTGTCCTTTGCTTGTTGAGAGCATAAAGTTGAGAGATAGGCTATTGATGAACTCAAGGCTAGATTGGAGAGTGCTGAGTGTTCGAAGAATGTGCAGCCGGCGTGTCCGACCTGCATCACCCTGAAGGACCAACTCAGCTTTGCTAGAGAGCAAGGAGAGAAGCTGATGTGTAAGAATGATTATCTGCTTTCCATGGTAGATAAATGCACAAAGGGGAGAGGGAAGATGGATCTGCTTTTGGATAAAACTAAAATGTGTGCTGACCGGGCAGGGTTAGCTCTTGGGTTAGGGTATGAGAGAACTTCACCTAGCACACCGAGCCAAACAATGTTCACTTTACCTACCTTGAGAAAGAGAGATCCCAGTTAGACACTCCACAAAAAGCCAAAGATCCTCCCCGACCCAAAAAGATAATCATTTCTTCACTTAAGACAGACTCAAAGGAGAAACCAAGAAAAACTGTGAGGTTTGCACCAGAAACCCACAAACCTACACCAAAGAAAGTTTTCCATTGCACTTACTGCCATCGTGTAGGACACTTGGTTGGTTTTTGCTATAGACGCATGAAACATGAACATCGTGCTTATGCTTTACATTCTCATTCTTCATTTGATATGCATGACTATGATTATAATGCTTATACTGATTATGAGGCTTCTTACAACTATATGAGTGACTTTGCCCATCGTGGTGTATATCGTACATCGTATGATGATAGACCACGTAGGCATTTTGGTCATAACTATTTTAGGAGACCTCAGAGAATTGTGAGGAGACCCCATGTTTAGTATGGTTGTGTTGATAGCAAAAAATGCATTAATGGCCGAGATTGTCAAAATATTAGTTTTGGTACTTTGGGCCAAAAATACACATGTCCAGGGTCAGGCCGAAACCCTACAGGGCCGAAGGTCCATTGAGCTATGGGCTCCGAAAGCCTCTAGCCAGCCTACGTCCTTCGGCTAGGAAGCCTTCGGAGGCTCATGCCACCGAAGCTTCGGCCCGAGGAGCAGGCTTTGACGGGCCTGTCCGAAGCCCACATCGGCAGAGATAGAGTTGTATACAATTCCGGCTAAGTTTTTTATCTCCATCCAGCCTAATTAATAGCAGATTAGATCAGAGATTAAGCCCCTATAAATAAAGAGGCGAGGCTAGCGTAGAGGCCCCCCCAACACAAATCAAACCAAAGCCCTAGCTTTGATCGCATTTACTTTACCTTTAATTTTCTTGTACCTCTTCGTGGGTTTGCCTGGAAGCACTCCGCCGGCCACTTCGGAACAGTGGTAACCCTTGTTACTTCGCTTGTGAAGTATCCATTAATCTACATAATAGATTGCTATCGCCTTGTTACTTCGCCTGTGAAGTATCCGCTAATCTGTGTAACAGATTGCTACCTTCGCTACTAGTGCAACACTTAGCATAATTCGGTCCTCAGGCCGAATTGGTACTTCAAATTCTCTTTGTTGCAGGTTCCCACATTCTGAGCTACTTCACCGGAGGTGTCCGGAGCTGAGAGATCGGTTTCGGAGGTCGTCAGGACACCCTTCGGCGAGATTATAGGCTTCGCCACGCTCGTACCTCGCTTTGGACGAAGTCGCTCACGCGCGGCGTTTGGGTTATTATTTTGTACTTCGTTGTATCAGAGACTTCGCGCCGAACCCCGCCGTTCAGAGGTGATTGTCACATCCGGACCCGTTCGGAGTTCATCTTCGACCGGACCAGTCCGAACGCCGAAGACATCCTTCGGCGAGACACTTCGCACCGGACGCCGAAGGTATACTTCGGCGACCCCTTCGCACTAGACTTCGAAGCAGACAGGCTCTGACCAGTTTGCTGATTTTATTTTGTTTAATATATTTCTTTCGGATAATTGGATTATTTTGTGTGATCTGATTGCCTGGCGACTCCACCCCCCTTATCACGACTAAGGGAAGTCGGAACGCGACGTCGGTGCTGCGTCATGCATAGGCCTGTCCCTAAGTATCCACGCACTTTTGGATCGTCGAACTGACCCAAGTGCGGGGGCACGTTCTCGTGTCAACAGGTTCTTATCACACACTGCCTCCTTCTTTACATACTCCTCGAGTTGTTCAGTGCTGGATACCTAAGCATCTTATCTCCGAACCCAGTGGTGAGTACTCGAGATCTTACTTCTCTACTTAGGGTGTTTTGGGAGGCTAGAGGACAAGTGGATCATCGATTCCGGGTGTTCACAACACATGACCGGGAATTCTTCATGGTTCTCCAGTTTCACCTCAGCTAGGCAGCTCAAGAACATCACGTTTGGGAACAATCGCAAGAGCAAAGTGAAAGGCAAAGAAATGTCGTCTGATGCTAAACCACTTGCTACCTCAATGGGTACTTCTATTGCTCTTGATCGAGATGAAGATGGAGGGGTGGACTAGAAGGAGTACCGCAGCATGATCGGATCCCTCCAGTACTTGACGGCTATGACGCCGGACATACATTTTGTTGTGTGTCTATGCGCTCATTTTCAGGCTTCTCCTTGGGCATCACATTGTCAAGCTATCAAATGCATCTTAAGGTACCTCAAGCATACACTTGAATTCGACATTTGGTATTCTGCATCATCTTCATTATGCTTGAGAGGTTTTTTTGACGTTGACTTTGCTGGTTGCCGGATTGATCGTAAGAGTACATCTGGGATGTGTCATTTTCTTGGATCTTCTCTTGTGTGTTGGTCTTCACACAAACAGTCTAGCATTGCACAGTCTACAGCCGAGGCTAAATATGTAGCTGCCGCTAGCTGTTGCGCACAGATTTTGTGGAGGGTCTCTACTTTGAGGGATTTTGGGTTGGAGTTTTCACGTGTTCTACTCTTTTGCGTTAATACAAGTGCAATCAGTTTAGCAAACAACCCACTTTTTGAGAGATCACAATGAAAAGGGCAATATTGATTTGCAGTTTGTTGACACTCAAAACCAGCTTGCAGATATTTTCAGCAAGCCTCTCGATGCTTCTCGCTTTGCATTTTTAAGGGGAGAGCCTGGCATTTGTCATCCATATGACATCATGTGAGGGGGAGTTGTGTACATATGCATATGCTTCTATAATATGATTAATTACTTTAACATGTACATGACTTACTTGTGCACTTTACAATACTATCCTGCTTTCACTATTTGATTGTGCTTAGAATGAAATCATCTATGAATATGTGTTGAGCATGGATTTTCATTTTGAAAAATTGAAAATGGTCACTACCAAGTCTGGTTGCTAGCATGAATAGGCATGGGTGCTTTTGCTATTCATTTCTTACTTGATATCTTTGTCCTTGTCACTTGGATGCTCATATGCAACTTGATCATGTTTGCTATATATATAAAAATGCCAAATTAAAAATGAAAAAAAATGAAAATGTTGAAAATGGATCAAAAGTGCTTAAGTATTGATAAAAATGAAAAGATCTAGGTGGGTTTGCATAGACGCACTACTTTGTTCTGGACTGCATTCCATTGCACTTTGGTTTGAACCAGGACATCGAGTGTATACCTGTTGATAGCAAAAAATGGCATCAATGGCTGAGATTGTCAAAATATCAATTTTGGTGATATGGGCCAAAAATACACATGTCCGGGTCAGGGGGAAGCCCTACAGGGCTGAAGGTCCATTGGGATATGGGCTCCGAAAGCCTCTGGCTAGCCCACGGCCTTCGGCCAGGAAGCCTTCGGAGGCCCACACCGCCGAAGCTTCGGCCCGAGGAACAGGCTTCGATGGGCCTGGCCGAAGCCCACTTCGGTAGAGACAGAGTTGGATACAATTCCGGTTAAGTTTTTATCTCCATCCAAGCCGAATTATAGCAAATTAGATCAGAAGTTTGGCCCCTATAAATAGAGAGGCGAGACCAGCTTAGAGCCCCCAACACAAATCAAACACAAAGCCCTAGCTTTGATCGCATTTATTTACCTTTATTTTTCTATACCTCTTCGTGGGTTTGCCTGGAAGCCCTCCGCCGGCCACTTCGAAATAGTGGTAATCCTGGTTACTTCGCTTGTGAAGTATCCGTTAATCTACGTAATAGATTGCTATCGCCTTGTTACTTCGCCTGTGAAGTATCCGCTAATCTGCGTAACAGATTGCTACCTTCGCTACTAGTGCAACACTTAGCAGAATTCGGTCCTCAGGCCGAATTAGTACTTTGAATCCTCTTTGTTGCAGGTTTCCATGTTCGGAGTTACATCGTCGGAGGTGTCCGGAGCTGAGAGATCGGTTTCGGAGGTTGCCAGAACACCCTTCGACGAGACTGCTGCTTCGACCGCACGCTTCGCCAGCACACTTCATCACGACAGGCTTCACCACGTTTGTACTATGCTCTGGACAAAGTCACGCCCGCGCGTGGTGCTCGAGTCATTATTTTGTACCTCGCTGTATCAGGGACTTCATGCCGAACCCCACCGTTCGGAGGTGATTGCCGTGCCCAGATCCATTCGGAGTTCATCTTCGACCGGATCAGTCCGAACGCCGAAGGTACCCTTCGGCGGGACACTTCGCACTGGACGCCGAAGGTATACTTCGGCGACCCCCTTCGCATCATACTCCAAAGAAGATTGTTCTGCTTAATATATTTTGGGCTAATTGGATTATTTTGTGTGATCTGATTGCCTGGCGACTCCACCCCCCTTACCATGGCTAAGGGTAGTCGGAACGCGACGTCGGTGTTGTGTTACGCTTGGGCCTATCCCTAAGTATCCACACACTTTTGGATCGTCGAATTGACCCAAGTGCGGGGGCACGTTTTCATGTCAACACACTTTTTGGCGACTCCGCTGGGGAGAAGCTATGCCAACATGACGAGTACGTCTACATCGGCCACTGGTGCATCTACATCGACTACTATGCCTACGCCGCCGATAGACACCATAGGAGGCGTGGATATCGACAACCACAACATCCTGACACCTACGCCTGAAGATATCCCTGCAGAAGACCAAGCAGAGATCAAGGAAAAGTTGAAGGCACTCCAAGACGAGATGCTTGGGGGCTACGTTAAGACACGCACAGGCTTCATCAAGCGTGACATCGTCACCCCCGACCTCGCTCAGGTCTAGGTAACACTTGTATCGCCTCGTTTATCTTCTTTAGAGATTGAGCAAAAAATAGCTACATCAGTAGATCAGGCCGTTAGCGCTTCGCTAGCCAACCGTTTAGATTCGGTAGTCAGCTCCCAAGTAGAGGCAACTCTTAGAAGGTTCAGCTTTACTGAGGCCATACCCCCGATCCCTATTGCTAGTGCACCTCTGGTAAACCATATGTATGGCATAACTGACGGAAGCACTAGCACGGCCGAGATTAATCATTGTATTTATGGCCAAAGTAGCACTGCGTACCAAGCACCACCACCTTCACCGGTACTTACGCTGCCCGCACCACATGCACAGGCACCCGAACACGAGCACATCATGCAGATAGCGCGCAGGGAAGAGGCCCATGGCTGACACGCCAATATCCCACCACGTGTCACGCCTCCGCATGAGAGGCGCGCAAAGGCGACATGCCAAGATGACATAGAGGAACGGGTTCGCGCACTATTTAGAGAGTGTGCCGGCTTCATGCCCAAGGGACGGGTTAGGGTTTACCGTAAGCCATACCTGGTTCATCTCGATACAATACCCTACCCCGTCGCTATAGAATCCTTGAATTCAATAAGTTCGACGGCGAGGGTAGCAAAACCACACTAGAGCACGTTAGTCAATTTTTGGCACAATGTGGAGAAGTTAGCGGGATAGATGCTCTAAAAGTTAGACTATTTTCTCTCTCGCTATCCGGCACCGCTTTCACTTGGTTTTCGGCGCTCCCGCCGAACTCCATTAAGACGTTGGATGATTTAGAGTGGAAATTCCATGATTACTTTTACACAGGCGAGACAAAACTTAGGCGTTGACACTTAACATCGGTTAAGCAGAAATCTAACGAGAACACCTCTGAATACATCAAACATTTTAGGGATACTAGAAACCGATGTTTTAGCCTTAATATTTCAGAAAGGGACTTGGCAGAACTAGCTTTTAATGCGTTACGTTCTGAGATTAAGGAAAGATTAGACAACCAGAACTTTTTAGAAGTTAGCCAAGTTTTACAGCAGGCTCTAGTCCAAGAAGGTCGAGCCAAAGATAAAAAGTTCATTAAGACGTTTAACAAGCCTATGGCTGAAATCCACATCATGGAACGCTCCAACGAGGAGGAATCAGACGAGGAGGATTCGGCCGACATGTACGCAGCCGAATGGGTGTGGAATGCTAAGAGTAAACCTATCACTTACTCCGAATTATGACCGTCTCCCACCAAGAATCGGCCTAGTGATGTCAAGTACTCGTTTGATATAACTAAGTGTGATAAAATATTTGACGTTCTCTTGAAGAACCAGCTTTTTAGGTTGCCTAAAGGTCAAGTCATTCTATCTGCCAATGAGTTAAAGAAGCATCCATACTGTAAGTGGCATGATTCACACTCACATAACACTAACGATTGCAATGTTTTTCGACGGCATATCCAATCAGCCATAGAAGACGGATGATTGAAGATAGACCATAATCCAAAGATGAAGCTGGACAAAGATCCTTTTCCTATCAACGCCGTCGACCTCGGTGAGAAGAAGGTATTGATTCGGCCAGAACAGGTCGAGTCGGCTAAGGGGAAGGATGTAATTATTGGAGAGCCGCGCACTCGTACGTTCATACCAAAGAACCCCGAGGTAGGAGTGTGGAAATAGAACATTAACACCCCTTCGGCTAAAACTCACAAGAGGCCAAAGGTAACGTACAACATGCTGTTGAACAAGCATCAGAGAAAAGCCAAGGAAACAGGTCCCCGCACTAAAAGACAAGGACATCCGAAGGGCCCAAGACTTTCGGAGGGTGGCTTCAGACCAAAGCAGGAAAACCCTCCTCACGGTGGCTTCGGGCCACAGTGGCCTGACCCTCCGCATGGTGGCTTTGAGCCTCGATGGCCGAACCCCCCGTACAGTAACTTCGGCCCCTAATGGCTGAACCCCACACCGCTTTGGACAGACTCTCCGACAAGGGGCTTCGGCCCGCATTGGCCTAACATGCCTCTGGACTAGCAGGACCCTTCGCTGATCTGGTATGAGACGCCGTTGACCCTACTGAACCCCTCTCCGGGAAATGGGTTCAGCTCACAGTGGGTGAGGCCACTGGAACCGCCTATGCCTCCACCGTAGAACTGGGCAAGAACCCCGTGGGCTCCGTACGTGTCTGGGTCGGAGTACCCTCCGAAACTTAACACTATGCCTTGTTTTCCTTCGGAGTATTATGGATGGCAGGGACAAACAGACGCAGCGGAGGGGGCATCGTCCACAGACTATCCGTGGTGCCTCCGAATCAGACCATGCAGAGTGAAGCCGAAGGGTACTGTTGATAGCAAAAAATGGCATTAATGGCTAGATTGTCAAAATATCATTTTTTTGGTGATTTGGGATGAAAGTACACATGTCAAGGGTCTGTCCGAAGCCCTACAGGGCCGAAGTCCATTGAGCTATGGGCTCCGAAAGCCTCTAGCCAGCCCATGGGCTTTGGCTAGGAAGCCTTCGGAGGCCCACACTACCGAAGCTTCGGCCCGTGGAGCAGGCCTCGACGGGCCTGGCCGAATCCCACCTCGGCAGAGATAGAGTTGTATGTGTTTCTAGCTCAATCTCTATCTCTATCTAGCCAGATTAATAGCAGATTAGATTAGGAGTTAAGCCCCTATAAATAGAGAGGCAAAGCCGGCGTAGAGAGCCCCCCAACTCAAACCAAACCAAAGCCCAATGCTTTGATCGTATTTACTTTACCTTTATCTTCGTGTACCTCTTCGTGGGTTTGCCTAGAAGCCCTCCGTCAGCCACTACAGAATAGTGGTAATCCTTGTTACTTCGCCTATGAAGTATCCGTTAATCTATGTAATAGATTGCTATCGCCTTGTTACTTCGCCTGTGAAGTATCCGCTAATCTACGTAATAGATTGCTACCTTCGCTACTAGTGCAACACTTAGCAAAATTCGGTCCTCGGGCCGAATTGGTACTTCGCACTCTTCTGTTGCGGGTTCGCACGTTCAGAGCTACTTCGTCGAAGGTGTCTAGAGCTAAGAGATCGGTTTCGGAGGTCCCAAGGACACCCTTCGGTGGGACTACAGGCTCCGGTAACAGGCTTCGCCAGCGTACTTCGTCGCATCAGGCTTTGCCACAATCATACTTCGCACAGGACAAAGCTGAGCCCGCGCGTGGCCCTCGCGTCATTATCCCGTAATTTGCTGTATGGGAGATCTCACGCCGAACCCCGCTGTTCGGAGGTGATCGCCACATCCAAATCCGTTCGGAGTCCATCTTCGACCGGATCAGTCCAAACGCCGAAGCACCCTTCGGTGGAGTACTTCGCACCAGACGCTGAAGGTACACTTCGGTGACCCCTTCGCACCAAACTTCGAACTAGACGGGCTCCGACTGGTTCGCTAATTTTATTCTGTTTAATCTATCTTTTTCGGCTAATTGGGTTATTTTGTGTAATCTGGTTGCCTGGCGAATCCACCCCCCTTATTACTAAGGGTAGTCGTAACGCGACGTTGGTGCCACGTCACGCTTAGGCTTGTCCCTAAGTATCCGTGCACTTTTGGATCATCGAACTGACCCAAGTGCGGGGGCACGTTTTCGTGTCAACAGGTAGAGACGCGAGGAGGCTGAGGAAAGGGAGTCCGAAGCCATCACCATCAGAGTGGGGTCTCAGGAAGTCCCAATCCCGAAGGCTTTGTCACCGAAGTCTGATGGAGGTGAGTCGCATGCTTCGGTCGGGCTCTGCACCGAAGCCTAGTTTGATCGGCCGAACAAGGCTGGTCTGTCTATCGGGGTTCACAGCGAAGGCCCCTCCGAGCGCAGGGTACACAAGGCCGAAGGATGCAGTACCACTTCGGCCAGAGTTGACAGGAGCCGGGCAGTAGAACCCGGCACCAAGTCGCAACCATCTTAGACACCTCCAGGCATGTCCAAATCATAGAAGAGACGTCTACAACGACTACAGGCACAGGAGATGCGCGAGAAGAAAGATGAGGACGAGCGCGACACTATCTTCGAGGAAATCCGCCCTCGACCAGATACAAGACAGGTATGGAGGATAAAGCCGGTTGAAACAACCAACCCAACTCCTAGTCCGAGCGACGACGACGACATGCTCAATGACGATTACTCACCCGTCTCCGAGGGGCCCGCACCCCAGGCGATGGACATCAACATCGTCACGCTGCCCGCCGAGTTCGCCCTGCCATAGGATGAGGCTGAGGTCACTCAATTGAACCTCGGCCCATGCAATGCCATCTTCGAGAAGCCCGAGGACTCGGCTCGCCATCTAAAGCCTCTCTATGTTAGAGGTCACATTGATGGAAAGTAGATTTCCCGAATGCTCGTCGATGGCGGCACCACTGTTAACTTAATGCCTTACTCGTTATTGAAGAAACTTGGCAGGGACGAGGATGATCTGAAGAAATAAGGGTGGTGGAGTCGCCAGACAATCAGATCACACAAAATAATCCAATTAGCCGAAAGAAATATATTAAACAGGATAAAATCAGCAAACCGGTCGGAGCCTATCTGCTTTGAAGTCTGGTGGGAAGGGGTCGCCAAAGTATACCTTAGGCGTCCGGTGTGAAGTGTCTGGCCGAAGGGTGCCTTCGGCATTCGGACTGGTCCGGTCAAAGATGAACTCCGAACGGATCCGTCCATGACAATCACCTCCGAACGGCGGGGTTCGGCGCGAAGTCTCTGATACAGCGAAGTACAAAATAATAACCCAAACGCCGCACGCGAGTGACTTCATCCAGAGCGAGGTACGAGCGTGGCGAAGCCTATTGTGACGAAGTGTGCTAGCGAAGCCTGTCGTCGAAGCCTGTAATCTTGCCGAAGGGTGTCCTAACGACCTCCGAAAGTGATTTCTCAGCTCCGGACACCTCCGATGAAGTAGCTCCGAACGTGGGAACCTGCAACAAAGAGAGTTCGAAGTACCAATTTGGCCTGCGGACCGAATTCTACTAAATGTTGCATTGGTAGCGAAGGTAGCAATTTGTTACGCAGATTAGCGGATACTTCACAGGCAAAGTAACAAGGCGATAGCAATCTATTATGTTGATTAATGAATACTTCACAAGCAAAGTAACAAGGGTTACCACTGTTCCGAAGTCGCCGGCGGAGGTCTTCCAGGCAAACCAATGAAGAGGTACAGAAAAGTAAAGGTAAATAAATGCGATCAAAGCTAGGGCTTTGTGTTGATTTGTGTTGGGGGGCTCTTTAAGCTGGCCTCGCCTCTTTATTTATAGGGGCCAAACTTCAGATCTAATCTGCTATATTTCAGCTTGGATAGAGATAAAACTTAGCCGGAACTAAATCCAACTCTATCTCTGCCGAAGTGGGCTTCGGCGAGGCCCGTCGAAGCCTGCTCCTTGGGCCGAAGCTTCTGTGGCATGGGCCTCCGAAGGCTTCCTGGCCGAAGGCCGTGGGCTAGCTAGACACTTTCGGAGCCCATAGCTCAATGGACCTTCGGCCCTGTAGGGCTTCAGCCTGACCCTGGACATGTGTATTTTTGGCCCAAAGTACCAAAACTGATATTTTCACAACCTCGGGCATTAATGCCATTTTTTGCTATCAACACATGCCCCCCTGCCTTTTAGTGAACTGAGTGAACTAAAAGCACAATGAGCTAAAGATGATACCATCCATATCAGCTTTTCGACACCTTTTATGTTGTTTGCCACACGCTTGGGACATACCTTTTCAAATACCTACCATTCAAAGCTCTTCGAAATCGCTCTCCTCGTAGAGATTCCAACACGTATGCATTGCCGGGAGCGATTTCGGCTATCTTGAAAGGACTTTCCCAACTAGGTGACCATTTACCAAATTTGGGACTCTTCGTGCCTAAGGGTAAAATCATCTTCCACACCAAATCTCCTACTTGAAACGATTTTGGTTTAACCTTCTTATTGTAGGCTTTGGCTACTCTCTTTTTGTCTACTTATATGGCTTCTAAAGCTCTTAGTCTCTTATCGGTCACTTCCTCTAGATTATCCTTCATAAAAGTTTCATACTCATTGACCGATAAGCCATCTTGCTTTAACACTCTTAAGGAGCCAAGATCTACCTCTACAGGCAGAACAACTTCTTGTCCATATACCAATTCACACGTATTGACTTTCGTAGCACCGTGCTTTGCAATCCTACAAGCCCATAGCGCCTCAGAAAGCACTTGTTGTAGCAATTGTGTTAGCTACATCACAAGTTTTGTATGTGTGTCTGGTGTGTAAAATTAACCTCAAAGGGTTCTCTCAGAAGGAGAAAAGATTTATACTGGTTCGGACCTCCCCTAAGGGATAATAGCCCTATGTCCAGTTTGCGGTGGATTTGGCATAGTATGCCTCGGTGGAGTCTAATGAATCCCGGGGCTCTCATGGCCCCTGGAAGAGCTGAACTATTACAAAGGCTTGGCCCTGCTTTTATAGGCACGCAAGCCAAAGGAAAATACCTAAATACCCTCTATAAGTCATAGGCTTTATAGGGGCAAAAAGGGAAAAAGGCTAGTCTACTGTACAAAGTGCTTTACAGCTTTACAGACGTGTCAGATAAACGTCACTTCTTGACCAGCTAAACAACATACTAGGGGCAGAGGGGCCCCTGGTATGACTTCTACACTATAGCGAAGTACGGATATTTTCTGGGTTTGGAGTAATGACAGGAGTACTTCAAGCGGAGGCTGCGAAGAAGGCTCGAAGGACACTCCAAAGTGGACTTCGAAGTATACTCCGAACTGAACTCCGAACTGGGTTCTCGGAGACTTAGCTTCGAATTGGTTGAAGAGGGTCCGAAGACTGGCTCTGGATAGCTCCAAAAGGGACTCAGAGGTTAACTCCGAAGATAGCCCGGAGGCTAAGTCTGAAGGAAGCTCGGAGCTTAACTCCGATGATAGCCCGGAGTATAACTCCGAAGCTAGCCTAAGACTTGGCTTCTAGCAAACTTCAAAGGGAGCTTGGAGGCTTCGCTCCGGAGAACTCCAAAAGGGGTTCGGAGGCCTCACTCTAAAGGGCTCCGAAAAGAACTTGGAGACTTAGAAACAACTTCACTAGATAGGGACATGCTTCAAGAGTGTCGGGCTCCGAGCCAAAGGCCAACAGAGGCTGACGTCATTTGGCCCCTGTATAAGGGAAAACTTATTCCCCCAACAGTAGCCCCTCGCCTACAGGCCTTCGGAATGAAGGGGTGTGTGCACCCTTGGGACAAATGACAGTAAAAATGACAACATCAGAGAAGACAGACCTTGGGAGCTTGGACCGAAGGTGGCTTCGACTTGCGCAGGTAATAATTGCCTGCCTCGGCTGTCAGAACGACCTCAGGGAGATCAGCTGACTTCGCAACAGCTATAAAATTGACTGTTACAGTGTGCCAGATCGCTTTAGCTTCGCTTCAGGCCCACCTGTTAGTGGCTTCGGCATGGGAACCGTCGGGATTTTTACCGCCTATAAATAGGGGTTTACCGCACATGGCTTCGACACACCTCTCATTTGCTTTCTTCTCAATGCCTTGCATCCTTCGCTCTCTTCTCCTCATCTAGCTTCGCGCGGAGCCCACTTCGCAAGCCTTAGCACCCTTCGTGCCTAATATCCACAAAATGCTGAAGAAAGTTGCTTCGAAGAAGGCTTTGGCCTTAGGCTCGAGCTCGAGCTCTGCCCAAGCGCAGGCAGTGGCTGCAGCGGCGGCGAAGCCTGCATCGAGGAGGTTGGGGCCGATGGATCTTCGATCGCCATCAGACAAGTTTGAACAAACATTGGAGATGAGGGCTTTTATCTCGACAGAGGAGTCCATCCGAAGGGCCTGCGCGGGGAAGATATTGTCGAAGATCCAGCTTCGGGTGCCGGAGAAGTCGGAGGCCATACCGAGGCCCCGAGCTGATGAAGTGGTACTGTTCGAGGCTTTCTTCGAAGCCGGCCTCAGATTGCTAGCTGTGGGTATGCTGAGCAAAGTCTTGAAGGCCTACAACCTCGAGCTTCCTCAACTATCGCCCAACGTCGTGGTGAGGCTAGCGGTGTTTGAATGGGCCATGAGGGCCGAAGGCTACGAGGGGCGCGCCAACGTCTTCGTAGCTCTTCATGGCGCAAACTGCTAGCCGAAGCCGAGAGAGGGATCAGACCACGCCAAGAGGGCCTTGGCCTTCGGAAGCGCCAACTTTCAGCTTCGAAGGGAGTATCAGGACGCCTTCCCAGCGAGGGCCGCTAACAGCAAGTGGTACTCGAGGTGGGATCAAGAGTGGTTCTACGCATCAGTTGCCACGAACTCTCCCCTTCGGAGTACCAACGCGCTCATCTATTACCAACGCGAAGGCATGGTGAAG
This sequence comes from Zizania palustris, assembly GCA_019279435.1. Taxonomy (NCBI): domain Eukaryota; kingdom Viridiplantae; phylum Streptophyta; class Magnoliopsida; order Poales; family Poaceae; genus Zizania; species Zizania palustris. The sequence continues at coordinate 45,595,237 of JAAALK010000290.1, read as the reverse complement.
ACGAGCCCCGACACCCTTAGCTCGAGGATCCTGGTCCTTCGGAAGGTGGCCTCGAAGATGAGCATGAGGGACCTCGCGGAGGAGTTTATCACCCTTCGACTCAGCCCCCTTGCGCGCTCTTTGCCGGAGGGCCTCTTTCAACCTTCGAGCCTAGGGGCCTAAATGAGGTGGCAACAGAACACCTTGGTAAGACTTCGAAGCCTTTCCACTTTCATACTTCGCCAAATAACTTTGCCCTAATTTGGAATCTTGATGAAGCCGCTCTTGAAGTGAGGACTCTAGATGAGGCCATCATGGCGGTGGAGTGTGTTGTCGGAGCCCTGACACCTGAGGAGCAGGCCCAATGGCTTGCTCTGGTGGGGACTTGGGAGCACTAGAATAGAGTGTGGACCTTGCTCGACGTCAAGGGGGTCCAGGCTCTGCTAGACTTCTCAAACCTTGTACCCTCGGCGACCGGCTCCAAGAGGAAGAGGGTAGACGACGACGAACCCGAAGGTTCGAGGGCTCGGTCGGAGGTCCCAATGACCGAAGCCTCTACTGCGGAGGAGGAAACGGTCGTGAACCCTAAAACTGGAGCGGAGCCAACAGGGGCTCTGGCAGCAGCTACCGAGGTGGTGGCGAGGGCCTTGACGGCGACGACTTCGGGCGCGAAGGTTGAGGCACTAGCTCCGCAGCAAAGAGATTGGGGAGCACACATCGACCCCTCGACCTTCGAAGAAATCTCTGACGAGGGTAAACACTTTAATCATACTTCTCTTTTCATACGTGGATATTGACTTGTACTTTTTTGCAGATGATGATGCCGGTGCGAGGTCCACCGCACCGAAGCCGACGGAGGCCTCTAGCAGTAGCAGCAGTTCGGAGTCCGATAGGTCCTCGTCTGAAGAAGATGGAGGTGATGGTCGCGATGAAGGGGACCTTCGAGTTGGAGCCGACGAGAATGTCGAGGTAGTGGACCGGAGCCCGGCTCCGCTGGACCCTGCACCAGAGGTTGAGGTGGAGGAGATAGTCTGGCCTCTGCAGGCGAAGGGGTCTATGACGGAGGCGGCCATCCACGATTTTCATGAAGGCTGTGCGGCTGCAAAGGCAGGCGGCTTGGTGGCTCAACTCAGCCGCTCGAGCCCCATGGACCTCTTCATTAATGTAAATGAAGCCCTCATCCAGGCAAGCGAAGTCCTTTATAGCCTTCGAGTCATGTTTCCTCTTCAATCAACACTTATGATATTCTTGAATTCTTTCAGGCCTTCGCACTGAATGCTGCAGCATCAACCTCTGTGGACATGTGGATGACTCGCTTGGCGGAGGAGAAGGAAGCTCTCCGATGCAAAGTCTCGGTGGAAGCCGAGAAGCGAAGGCGGGCCGAAGCCTCAGTGGAGACAGCGAGGGCCGAGGCCGACAAAGCGAGGAAAGTCTTGGCCTCGGATACCGACAAGCTCCGGGTGAAGCTTCGAGCTTCAGAGGATGCTAGAGCTCAGCTGGCGGAGGAGAACTCAAAGCTTTGCCAAGCTAGCCATTGCCTTCAAGACTTCGTCGTTCATAACGTCGACGAAGCCACTTTGAGCTTGACCGAGGTCCTCGGACTAATAGGGACCGAATGTCGGGCTCCAGACTTCGGCCTTCGGGACCCAATCGGAGACCACGTCGATTTCTTGAAGACGGTGGCTACGACGGTGGAGCAATCCCTGAAGGGCTTCATCTTGATGGCCGGCGTAGTGGCGGGTCAAGGAGTGTTGCAAATGCTTCACGACTCGGGGTGCAACCACCTCGAAGCAGCAACCTCGGCGACTCCGGTGGCCTTCGAAGGCCAGCACCTGGTGACGCCTTTCAAGAGCCTTGGATGGCCCAAGGCTGCGAAGCAGTCCTCAAACTTCAGAAGGCCATCCGCCTTCACCGAGCCAGGGCACAGGCCTCGCCAGCTCAACCTTTAATGTCGGCGCCTCCGCCTCTGAAGGTGTAGATCTCCTTAGGCTCCTTGTAATTCTTAGCTGTAGGCATGTAAAAACTTAGCAGTTTATTAATATAAATGCAGGGGTACTTTATACCTGCCCAGGCTCAGCCTTCGAATGTTGACCTCGAAGTACTTGAGGACTCTGAAGAACTTCGCCAGTTATGGGTGGTCCTCGAGGTAGCTAGGTCCGAAGGCCCCCCTCGGTTCAAACTTTCAAGGGGTCCTAACGGTGAAGCCATTTCTTAAGTAGCCCAGGAGCTGCTGGCTACCGTGAAGATGGAGCCCCTTTGGAGTTCTTCCTCCTCGCGAGACTTAAGTTGCTTCGAAGTAAACTTACATGGCGAGGGGGTACAACCTTCGTGAATGGCCTTGGCATGTGAGCCTTATACTTTTCTTCCTTCCACACAGCACCGCCTGTCTCACAGACTTGGACAAACCTACAAAGTGGAAGACGAGGTCTGCGGGCTTCGGGGTGTGGACGAACTGGACGTGGGAGAGCAGGCTCTGACGAGGCTTCGTCCAGCCGAGGGGGCCCTGGCCAGAAGAAGAGCAAGCGAGGGTTGGGGCCTCGAGCTCGCTTTTTCTTAGGCTTAGACACAGACTACTCATAATTTTTTTTCGAAGTGTATTTGTAACATACTTCTCAATTATCAATAAATGAATGAGATTTGTTGTATTTGCATACTTCGTCTGCATGCTTTGCATGATTTTATTGTTTCGAATGTTTTAGCTTGTCACGCTCGTACTGCTCATTACATTCGCACACTCTGCATACATACTTCCCCCCTTGCGCGTGGCAGCTAGGGACTTAATTGTTGCTGGCGCGGGCAATAAAAAATGCGAAGGGGTGCGCCTTTTTGGCGGCTTCAAACCCTTATATCACGTCGAGCGAAGGCCTCTTTTGGGCTTCGAGTGCATTAATTTGGAGCGAAGCAAGGCTTCAGCGTAGCCAAATTAAGCGAAGCATGCTTCGGCATGCTTGGATTTGGATAATGTGCGTGAGCGAGGCTCCGAAATGCACTTAGATTTTAAGCAAAGCATGACTTTGAGATGCTTAATTTTTAGATTAGATTTTGACACGGGAAGGAAGGCTTCGGAGCATGTTTAGATAGCGAAGCAAAGCTTCTGAGCTTGATTATGTACTGAGAATGGATATTTGGTGTGGATTCACTGAACCTATGATTGTGAGCTGCCTTCACTCTGAGCCACCTTCGACTCTGAATACCGAGAACGAATCTCGGGATTCTGGGATACACTAAGCAGATGGCCTTCGTATCCCGGACACATCAGGTCGATGACCTGGAGTCCTTGGACGCATCGGACTAGTGGCCCGGAGTCCTTTAGCCCACTGCTACGGGCCCGGAGGCACTGTGTACCCTTCGGAGGGGTACTCCGGATTTCTTAAAGCGAAGCAAGGCTTCAAATTTTTAAATAAGGCGAAGCAAGGCTTCGGGTTTTTGATAAGGTGAAGCAAGGCTTCGAATTTTTAAAAGGAAACAAGGCTTCGATTTCAAAACATGAAGCATAGCTTCGGTTTTAAAACGCGAAGCGAAGCTTCGACTTTCAATAAGATTGAGCCAAGTTTTGCTTTAAAGTCGAAGCAAGGCTTTGATTTTAAGGTGAAGTAGGGCTTCAAATTTTTAATAAAGTAATTACAAATCCATACACCGAAGTGGTGCTTCGGAATGTACATACATCGTAAAGTGAGTAAAAACTTGCCTCGTAGCCCCTAGGGCTAAGACGACCTTCGACACGCGAAGCGGGGCCTCTACTGGAGGGTGAACTCCGAAGAGCGAAGGATGGAGGAAGGCGAAGAAGGCCTTCGAACTGCACCCGAAGCCCCTTGCCGGAGGGCGCGCGAAGCAAGAAAGCTTCGAAGCTCCCCCCTCAAGCGCACTTCGAATTGCAGATAGTGGCAGAGAACTTAGCTTTTAGGACTAAGGTCCCCACGGACGGTGCCAACTGTTGTAGCAATTGTGTTAGCTACAGCACAAGTTTTTTATGTGTGTATGGTGTGTAAAATGAACCTCGAAGGGTTCTCTCAGAAGAAGAAAAGATTTATACTGGTTCGGACCTCCCGTAAGGGATAATAGCCCTACGTCCAGTTTGCGGTGGATTTGGCATAGTATGCCTCGGTGGAGTCTAATGAATCCTGGGGCTCTCATGGCCCCTGGAAGAGCTGAACTATTACAAAGGCTTGGCCCTGCTTTTATAGGCACGCAGGCCAAAGGAAAAGACTTAAATGCCCTCTATAACTCATAGGCTTTATAGGGGCAAAAAGGGAAAAGGCTAGTCTACTGTACAAAGTGCTTCACAGCTTTACAGACATGTCAGATAAACGTCACTTCTTGACCAGCTAAATGACATACTAGGGGCAGAGGGGCCCCTGGTATGACTTCTACACTGTAGCGAAGTACGGATATTTTCTGGGTTCGATGTAATGACCAGAGTTCTTCGGGCGGAGGCTGCAAAGAAGTCTTCGAAGGACACTCTGAAGTGGACTTCGAAGTATACTCCAAACTGAACTCCGAACTCAATTCTCGGAGACTTATCTTCGAATTAGCTGAACAGGGTCCGGAGACTGGCTCTGGATAGCTCTGAAAGGGACTCGGAGGTTAACTCTGAAGATAGATTGGAGGCTAACTCCGAAGGAAGCTCGGAGCTTAACTCTGATGATAGCCCGGAGGATAATTCCGAAGCTAGCCTGAGACTTGGCTTCTGGCAAACTTCAAAGGGAGCTTGGAGGCTTTGCTCCCGAGGACTCCGAAAGGGGTTCGGAGGCCTCGCTCTAGAGGGCTCCGAAAAGAACCTGGAGATTTAGAAATAACTTCACCAGATAGGGACATGCTTCGACAGTGTCGGGCTCCGTGCTGAAGGCCAACGGAGGCTGACGTCATTTGGCCCCTGTATAAGGGAAAACCTATTCCCCCAACGGCACTTCATGCCACCTTTTAGGAAACTCTTCAATTTTCTTCTTAATGAGCTTAATCATGGTTTTATTACTAGACTCGGCCTGACCATTGGCCTGAGCATAGTAAGGTGAAGAGTTCATCAACTTAATACCATAATATTCAGCGAAGTCCCTTACTTCTTCGGAAACAAATGAACTACCTTGATCCGTAGTAAGAGTTTGAGGAATGCCGAATCTATGTATGATGTGCTTCAAGATAAAATCCCGTACCTCATTGTGAGTCATGTTCTTGAGAGGTACGGCCTCGGTCCACTTAGTGAAGTAATCTATCGCCATCAACATGAACTGATGCCCTTTTAAGGAAGGAGGGTGAATCTGGCCGATGAAGTCTAAACCCCAACCTCAAAACGACCATGTCTTGACAATAGGATTGAGCAATGAGGCAGGAGCCAACTGAATATTGCCAAACTTCTGACATGCTTCACACCCTTTACAGTACTTGAAACAATCTTCAGTCATAGTCTGCTAATAAAAACCTACTCTTTTGAGCATCCAACTCATTTTTTGGGCCGACTGATGAGTGCCACAAAGTCCTTCATGGACTTCTCCTGTAGCCACCTGGGATTGTTCGTGGTCTAAACACTTCAAAAGTACCCCATCGATGGTTCGGCGGTACAATGTGTCGTCTATCAACACGAATTTGAATGCTTGTCACCGAACCTTCCGATCAACCCTTTGTCTAGGGCCTCTCAAATACTGGACGATTGGGATTCTCCAATCGCCCTTATAGGTTTCATAAGGTCTTGCTGGCTCACCTTCTGAAAAAATTTCTAAACTACTGACTTCGGGGTGCCCCCCGAGCCATTCCTGCTCCTGCCGAAGCCTAGCCGGGCTGGCCGTTCAGAGTGTGCTTGTCCGAAGCCCTCCGGAAGGTTCGGACTCCGGGGAGCCTTCTCCGTGCGGGAGGCTTTGGCCTACAGACTCTGGCGTGCCAGGTTCCTCGGTTGGCAGAGTACTCTAGTCTAGGAACCTCGACACGTAGTGACCTTCGGTGGTAGGAGGGGTTCGACCCGGAGGTGCGCCTGCCCACCGTCACTGGCTTTGGCAGTGAGGCCAAGCATCAGCTTGTCCAATACAGAAAATTTTTCTCTCATGACTTGGTAACCAGATGCTTGCTGAGCCAAATCATTTGCGACTAAATTGGCTTCTCTTGACACGTGAGAGATTTTGAAGTCATCAAAAGCAGAACTATGTCTATACATTTGTCCAAGTAACTATTCAGCAAGCTGTTAAAGCATTGAGCACTTTTAGCTACTTGTTGCACTACTAACAAAGAATCACCATATGCGTGAACATGTCTAGCACCTACAAATTCTAGTAATTCAAGACCTAGCAATAAAGCTTCATATTCAACATGATTATTAGTGGAAGAAAATTCTAGACGGGTCGAAGTTTCAAAGTGCATTCCATTAGGTGATATGAGAACCACTCCAACACCTTGGCCACTCTTCCAAGCCGAACCATCAAAATAAAGTTTCCATGGCACTACCTCAACTAGAGCAAAATCATCACTCCAGCTAACATCTATGTGATGATCAACTATAAAGTTGGCTACGATTTGGCCTTTCATCGCTTTGAGGGGTTAGTAGGCCAGGTCGTACTCAATCAACGTGTAAGCCCATTTTCCGATTCTTCCACTTAGAATCGGCTTTTGTAACATGTGCTTTATAACATCGGTTTGGCAAACGACAACACATGTAGTGGGGAGAAGATAATGGTGCAATTTGGTGCACGCATAGTAAACTTGAGTGGGTTCATTTTCAAACAATACTGCCGCATTCTATCAAAAGCAACCTTCAAATCGGCTAAATGGTTTCCCATAGCGTCCGATTTGACTACAACATCAACGATGTAAACTTCTAACATAACCCTTAGAAAGTCATGAAAGATTAAGTTCATAGCGCGCTGATACGTGGCGCCGGCATTCTTCAAGCCAAAAGTCATGACGACCCACTCGAACAAACCGACAAAACTAGGGCATCGAAAGGCAGTCTTGTAGACGTCCTCTTCGGCCATAAAGATTTGATTATAACCAGCATTGCCATCAAGAAAACTCAGTACCTTGTGTCCTGAATCATGGTTGATCAACATGTCGACTATCGGCATTGGATACTCGTCGTTTGGAGTGGCTCTGTTCAGATCCCTGAAATCAATACATACCCGTATCTTGCCGCTCCCTTTCTTCTCTACAGGCACGATGTTAGCAACCCACTCCACGTATCTGCATGGCCTAATAAATTCAGCCTTGAGCAGCCGCTCTACTTCCTCTTTAACTCAGTCATAGATGGCCGAGTTAAAGTGACGAGGAGGCTACTTATAAGTCCTAAATCCGGACTTGATAGGTAGCCGATGCTCCACGAGCTCGCGGCTTAGTCCTGGCATCTCGCTATACTCCCATGTGAAACAATCGACATACGACCGAAGTAACTTTATTACTTCATCCTTTTCATGGGGCTATAAATGTTGGTTTACAAAAGTCGGCCTCGGGATGCTACCATCACCTATGTCAACCTCATCCAAGGGATCGGCTGACGCAAAACCTTGTCCTAATTTATCTACTTCGCTAAAGTCCTCGATGGCCTCGGCAATACCGTATTTACTAGACCGATATTGCTCCACACGAGACTTTAGCCAATCTAGATTACTCTTGCTAGACATGGATATCAATACAAAAATAGCTGTGCTACTCCAACCGGCTTTATAGACACTGGTACAAAACGTCCTCCGGATACGCTAACAAAATCGTAATCCGAAATATCTCTACCTGACAGACACTCTATTTTATTATGGACGGCGTCAACCGATACGTTGGCCAATGCTACTAGGGCTAAAGTATCTGCGGGAATGACTTCTACCTCATCGCCGTCCCACTGTATCAGGCACTAGTGTAGAGTAGAAGAAATGCAATAGTTCGCGTGAATCCAGTTGCGTCCGAGTAGTACACTGTAGTTACCTTGTACGTCGATGATGAAAAATGTTGTTGGCAATGTCTTGTTGCCCACCGTCAACTCCATGGAGAGTACGCCCTTGGCCTCGGAGCTCTCGCCGTTGAAGCCATTGAGCATCAAGTTGGTCTTCTTCAGGTCATCCTCGTCCCTGCCAAGTTTCTTCAACAACGAGTAAGGCATTAAGTTAACAGTGGCGCCGCCGTCGACGAGCATTCAGGAAATCGGCTTTCCATCGATGTGACCTCTGACGTAGAGAGGCTTCATATGGCGAGCCGAGTCCTCAAGTTTCTCGAAGATGGCATTGCGTGGACCGAGGTTCAATTGAGCGACCTCGGCCTCGTCCTACAGCAGGGCGAACTCGGCGGGCAGTGTGACGATGTTGATGTCCATCACCTGGGGTGTGGACCCTTCAGAGATGGGCGAGTAATCGTCGTCGAGCATGTCGTCGTCGTCACTCGGACTAGGAGCTGGGTTGGTTATCTCAACCGGCTTCTCCCTCCATACATGTCTTGTAGCTGGACGAGGGCATATTTCTTCGAAGATAGCGTCGCACTCATCCTCAGCTTCCTTCTCGCGCATCTCCTATGCCCGTAGTCATTGTAGGCATCTCTTTTGTGATTTGTACATGCCTGGCGGGGCCCAAGATGGTTGCGGCTTGGTGCCAGGTGCTACTGTTCGGCTTCTATCAACTCTGGCCGAAGTGGTACTGCGGCCTTCGGCCTTGTGCACCCTATGCTCGGAGGGGTCTTCATTGCAAACCCCGATGGACGGACAGGCCTTGTTCGGCTGATCGAACTAGGCTTCGGCGCAGAGCCCAGCCGAAGCATGGGACTTACCTCCGTCAGACTTCGGTGACAAAGTCTTCGGGATTGGGATTCCTGAGACCCAACTCTGATGGTCATGGCTTTGGACTCCCTGACTTCGGCCTCCGCGTGTCCGCACCCTTCGGCTTCGCTCTGCATGGTCTGATTCGGAGGCATCACGGACAGTCTGTGGATGATCCCTCCCTCCGCTGCGTCTGTTTGTCCCTGCCATCCATAATACTCCGTAGGAAAACAATACATAGTGTTAAATTGCGGAGGGTACTCCGACCCAGATACATACGGAGCCCACGGGGTTCCTGCCCAGTCGTATGGCGGAGGCATAGGTGGCTCTAGTGGCCTTGCCCATTGAGAGCCGAACCCGTTACCCGAAAGGGGGTTTGGCTGAGTTGATGGTGTCTCGGACCACACCAGCGAAGGGTCCTGCCATGCCGGAGGTATGTTCGGCCAGTGCGGGCCGAAGCCTCCTATCGGAGAAGTCCAACACGGTGCGGGGTTCAGCCATTGGGGGCCGAAGTTACTGTACGGGGCGTTCGGCCATTGTGGCTCGAAGCCACCATGCAGAGGGTCAGGCCACCGTGGCCCGAAGCCGCCGTGCGAAGGGTTCGGCTGCTTCGGTCTGAAGCTACCTTCTAAGAGTCTTGCACCCTTCGACTGCTTTAGCTTCTTAGTGTGGGGACCTGCTCCCTTGCCTTTTCTTTGATGTTTGTTTAATAGCATATTGTACGTTACCTTCGGCCTCTTGCGAGCTTTAGCCGAAGGGGTATTAATGTTCTGTTTCCACACTCCTACCTTGGGGTTCTTTGGTATGAGTGTGCAGGTGCACGGCTCTCCAACAATTACATCCTTCCCCTTAGCCGACTCGGCCTGTTCTGGCCGAATCAACACCATCTTCTCGCTGAGGTCGACAACGTTGATGGGAAAAGGATCTTTATCCAGCTTCATCTTCGGATTATGGTCTATCTTCAATCGTCCTTCTTCTATGGCTGATTGGATCTGCCATCGAAAAACATTGCAGTCGTTAGTATTATGTGAATGTGAATCATGCTACTTATAGTACAGATGCTTCTTTAACTCATCGGCAGGTGGAATGACTTGACCATTAGGTAACCTGAGAAGCTGACTTTTTAAGAGAAAATCAAATATTTTATCAAATGAGTACTTGACCTCACTAGGCAGATTCTTTGTGGGAGATGGCCGTAACTCGGAGCAAGTAACAGGTTTATTCTTAGCGTTCAAAACCCATTCGGCCATGTACATGTGAGCCGAATCCTCCTCTTCTGACTCTTCCTCGTCAGAGCATTCCATGATGTGGATTTCAGCCATAGGCTTGTTAAACGTCTTAATAAACTTTTTGTCTTTAGTTCGGCCTTCCTGGAGTAAGACTTGGCTAACATCTAAAAAGTTTTGGTTATCTAACCTCTCTTTAATCTCGGAACGCAGCCCGTTAAAAGCTAATTCCGCCAAGTCCCTTTCTGAAATATTAAGGCTAAAACATTGGTTTCTAGTATCCCTAAAACGCTTGATGTACTCAGAGGTGTTCTCGTTAGATTTCTGCTTGACCGATGTCAAATGTGAAAGCCTAAGTTCTGTCTCACCCGTGTAGAAGTAATCATGGAATTTCCGCTCTAAATCGTCCCACGTCTAAATGGATTTCGGCGGGAGCACCGAAAACCAAGTGAAAGTGATGCCGGATAGCAAGAGAGAAAATAGTCTAACCTTTAGGGCGTCTATCCCGCTAACTTCTCCACACTGTGCCAAAAATTGACTAACGTGCTCTAGTGTGGTTTTTCTACCCTAACCGTCGAACATAGTGAACTCAGGGATCCTATAGCCGCGAGGGTAGGGTATTGTCTCCAGATGGTCGTGGTATGGCTTACGGTAAACCGTAACCCGTCCCTTTGGCATGAAGCCGGCACACTCTCTGAATAGTGCGCGGACCCGCTCCTCTATGTCATCTTGGCATGTCGCCTGGCGCGCCTCTCATGCGGGGGCATGACACGCGGTGGGATATCGGCGTGTCGGCCATGGGCTTCTTCCCTGCACGCTATATGTATGACGTGCTCGTTTCCGGGTGCCTGCGCATGTGGTGCGGGCAGCGCGGGTATCGGCGCAGGTGGTGGTGCATGGTACGCATTGCTAGTTTGACCATAAGTGTAATGATTAGTCTTGGCCATAAGTGTTGAGGTCGGAGACATGGTTGTGCTAGTGCTGTCGTTAGTTCTGCCGTACACGTGGTTTGCCGAAGGTGCACTAGCAATAGGAACTAGGAGTACATCCTCAGTAAAGCCGAACCTCCTAAGAGTTGCCTCTACTTGGGAGCTGACTGCTGAATCTAAATGGTTGGCTAGCGAAGCGCTAATGGCTTGATCTACTGATGCGGCTATTTTTTGCTCAATCTTTAAGGAAGATAAACGAGGCGATACAGGTGTTACCTGGACCTGAGCGAGGTCAGCGGTGATGATGTCACGCTTGATGAAGCCTGCGCGTGTCTTAACGTGGCCCTCAAGCATCATGTCTTGGAGTTCCTTTAACTTTGCCTCGATCTCTGCTCGGTCCTCTGCGGGGATATCTTCAAGTGTAGGTGCCAAGATATTGGGGTTGTCGATATCCACGCCTCCTATTGTGTCCATCGATGGTGCAGGCGTAGTAGTCGATGTAGATGTACCAGTGGCCGATGTAGACGTACTTGTCATGTTGGCATAGCCTTCCCTAGCGGAGTCACCAAAAAGTGTGTTGACACGGAAACGTGCCCCCGCACTTGGGTCAGTTCGACGATCTAGAAGTGCGTGGATACTTAGGGACATGCCTAAGCGTGACACAACACCGACGTCGTGTTCCGACTACCCTTAGTCGTGATAAGGTGGGTGGAGTCGCCAGGCAATCAGATCACACAAAATAATCCAATTAGCTGAAAGAAATATATTAAACAGAATAAAATCAGCAAACTGGTCGGAGCCTGTCTACATCGAAGTCTGGTGCGAAGGGGTCGCCGAAGTATACCTTCAGCGTCCGGTGTGAAGTGTCCCACCGAAGGGTACCTTCGGTGTTCGGACTACTCCGATCAAAGATGAACTCCGAACAGATCTCGCCATGACAATCACCTCTGAACGGCGGGGTTCGGCGCGAAGTCTATGATACAGTGAAGTACAAAATAATAACCCAAACGCCGCGCGTGAGCGACTTCATCCAGAGCGAGGTACAAGCATGGCGAAGCCTGTTGTGACGAAGTGTGCTGGCGAAGCCTATCGTCGAAGCCTGTAATCTCGCTGAAGGGCGTCCTGACAACCTCCGAAACCGATCTCTGAGCTCCGGACACCTCCGACGAAGTAGCTCTTAACGTGGGAACCTGCAACAAAGAGAGTTTGAAATACAAATTCGGCCTGAGGACCGAATTCTGCTAAATGTTGCACTGGTAGCGAAGGTAGCAATCTGTTACGCGGATTAGCTGATACTTCACAGGCAAAGTAACAAGGTGATAGCAATCTATTACGTAGATTAACGGATACTTCACAAGCGAAGTAACAAGGGTTACCACTATTCCGAAGTGGTCGGTGGAGGGCTTCCAGGCAAACCCATGAAGAGGTACAGAAAAGTAAAGGTAAATAAATGCGATCAAAGCTAGGGCTTTGTGTTGATTTGTGTTGGGGGGCTCTCTAAGCTGGCCTCGCCTCTTTATTTATAGGGGGCAAACTTTAGATCTAATCTGCTATATTTCAGCTTGGATAGAGATAAAACTTAGACGGAATTGCATCCAACTCTATCTCTGCCGAAGTGGGCTTCGGCCAGGCCCGTCGAAGCCTGCTCCTCGGGCCGAAGCTTCGGTGGCATGGGCCTCCGAAGGCTTCTTGGCCGAAGGCCATGGGCTGGCTAGAGGCTTTCGGATCCCATAGCTCAATGGACCTTCGGCCCTGTAGGGCTTCGGCCTAACCCTGGACATGTGTATTTTTGGCCCAAAGTACCAAAACTAATATTTTGACAATCTCGGCCATTAATGCCATTTTTTTCTATCAACAGTGGCTACGGGAGAAGTCCATGAAGGACTTTGTGGCACTCATCAGACGACCTAGAAAATGAGTTGGATGCTCAAAAGAGCAGGTTTTTATTGGCCGACTATGACTGAGGATTGTTTTAAGTATTATAGAGGGTGTGAAGTATGTAATAAGTTTGGCAATATTCAGCTAGCTCCTGCCTCATTACTCAACCCTATTGTCAAGCCATGGCCATTTCGAGGTTGGGGTTTAGACTTCATCGGCCAAATTCACCCTCCTTCCTCAAAAGGGCATTGCTTCGTGTTGATGGCGACAGATTATTTCACTAAATGGACCGAGGTTGTGCCTCTCAAGAACATGACTCACAATGAGGTATGTGATTTTATCTTGAAGCACATCATACATAGATTTGGCATTCCTCAAACTCTTACTACAGATCAAGGTAGTTCATTTGTTTCTGGAGAAGTGAAGGACTTCGCCGAATATTATGGTATTAAGTTGATAAAATCTTCACCTTACTATGCTCAGGCCAATGGTCAGGCCGAGTCTAGTAATAAAACCGTGATTAAGCTCATTAAGAAGAAAATTTAAGAGTTTCCTAAAATGTGGCATGAAGTGCTTTCTGAGGCGCTATGGGCTTGTCGAATTTCAAAGCACGGTGCTACCAAAGTTAGTCCATATGAGTTGGTATATGGACGAGAAGTCGTTCTGCCTGTAGAGGTAGATCTTGGCTCCTTAAGAGTGTTAAAGAAAGATGGCTTATCGGTAAACGAGTATGAAACTCTTTTGAAGGATAATCTAGAGGAAGTGACCGATAAGAGACTAAGGGCGTTAGAAGCCATAGAGGTAGACAAGATGAGAGTAGCTAAAGCCTACAATAAGAAGGTTAAACCAAAATCGTTTCAAGTAGGAGATTTCATTTGGAAGACGATTTTACCCTTAGGCACGAAGAGTCCCAAATTTGGTAAATGGTCACCTAGTTGGGAAGGTCCTTTTAAGATAGCTGAAATCGCTGCCGGCAATGCATACCTGTTGGAATCTCTGCAAGGAGAGCGGTTTCGAAGAGCTTTGAATGGTAGGTACTTGAAAAGGTATTTCCCAAGCGTGTGGCAAACAACGTGAAAGGTGTCGAAAAGCCGATATGGACGGTATCGTCTTCAGCTCGTTGTGCTTTTAGTTCACTTTGTTCACTAAAAGGCAGGGGGCATGTGTTGGTAGCAAAAAATGGCATCAATGGCTGAGATTGTCAAAATATCAATTTTGGTGATTTGGGCCAAAAATACACATGTCCGGGGTTAGGGCGAAGCCCTGCAGGGCCGAAGGTCCATTGGGCTATGGGCTCCGAAAGCCTCTGGACAGCCCACGGCCTTCGGCCAGGAAGCCTTCAGAGGCCCACGCCGGCGAAGCTTCAGCCCGAGGAATAGGCTTCGACGGGCCTGGCCGAAGCCCACTTCGGTAGAGACAGAGTTTGATACAATTCCGGCTATGTTTTTATCTCCATCCAAGCCGAATTATAGCAGATTAGATCAGAAGTTTGGCCCCTATAAATAGAGAGGCGAGGCCAGCTTAGAGCCCCCCCAACACAAATGAAACACAAAGCCCTAGCTTTGATCACATTTATTTACCTTTACTTTTCTGTACCTCTTCATGGGTTTGCCTAGAAGCCCTCTGCCGGCCACTTCGGAACAGTGGTAATCCTTGTTAGTTCGCTTGTGAAGTATCTGTTAATCTACATTATAGATTGCTATCGCCGTGTTACTTCGCCTGTGAAGTATCCGCTAATCTATGTAACTGATTGCTACCTTCGCTACTAGTGCAACACTTAGCAGAATTCGGTCCTCAGGCCGAATTAGTACTTCGAATCCTCTTTGTTACAGGTTTCCACGTTCGAAGTTACTTCGTCGGAGGTGTCCGGAGCTGAGAGATCGGTTTCGGAGGTTGCCAGAACACCCTTCGGTGAGACTGCTGCTTCGACTGCACGCTTCGCCAGCACACTTCATCACGACAGGCTTCGCCATGTTCGTACTCCGCTCTGGAGGAAGTCACGCCCGCGCATGGTGCTTGAGTCATTATTTTGTACCTCGCTGTATCAGGGACTTCGCGCCGAACCCCACCGTTCGGAGGTGATTGTCGTGCCCGGATCTGTTCGGAGTTCATCTTCGACCGGATCAGTTCGAACACCGAAGGTACCCTTCGGCGGGACACTTCGCACTAGACACCGAAGGTATACTTCAGCGACCCCCTTCGCATCATACTCCGGAGCAGACAGCCTCCGACCGGTTTGCTGATTTTGTTCTGTTTAATATATTTTTGGCTAATTGGATTATTTTGTGTGATCTGATTTCCTGGCGACTCCACCCCCTTACCACGGCTAAGGGTAGTCAGAACGCGACGTCGGTGTTGTGTTACGCTTAGGCCTGTCCCTAAGTATCCACACACTTTTGGATCGTCGAACTGACCCAAGTGCGGGGCATGTTTTCGTGTCAACAATACCAAGATCAACGCCTTAAGCTTCTAATGTCTTATCCTAGGCTTGGCTTGATCGGTTAGCGTAAGGTTGACTTGCAAATAACCCCTAGCATTAAAAAAATAATGAATGAATAAAATAAAAAGTTTACTTTTCTTGCATATCAAGTTTGCTGCAGCTCCTAGTAGTGGGATGTGCGTTTCGAGTTTGTTTGTGACTAGCTTTCATACTTCTTACCTTGCCATGTCTAGTTCACCAGTATGGTAGTGATGCTTTTGGTTAATTAAACTTCAAACTGCTTACTCATACTGATATTTGAATTATGATCATTCAAAGCTTGCCATGCAATTTAGTCAGGAAAGATTGTGAGTCACATGAAGCTTTTGTGTTGTAACTGGACTTTTTCATATTCTGGAAGCATTGCATGATCATAATACTCTCTCGACTCATGGGCTATCTTGATGTCTGCATTGCCAAAGGGGGAGAGTGCTTTGGACTTGGAGGTTCTTGATGAATTAGTGATCTTTTGAGCGATCTTTTTGGAGCTTTTTGTTGCTTTATCATTTAGCAAGTGACATGGTTTCTCATTTTTGCTCATTTTAGAGTTTTCATGGTCACTTGTATGCTGAACATCTCTTTTACTTTGGTTTGGATCTTGTGTTGTCAATGCACTCATCAAGGGAGATATTGAGGAACATGGTGAGCTGTGTCACTAGTGTTCAAAGGAATGATGAGTGATTGACAGGTTGTATTCACGAGTTGAGTCAGGATGTGTTGGAGTTGGGGTGTGTGTATGTGTTTGTCTCATGTGTGCAGGCTGGAGTTAATCGTCAACTGTCGATGGCACGGGATCAGGGTTAGACGGGGAGTCTAATGCCGGATGGTCAAGGGTGTCAGTCGAAGTCGAGAGTGTACTCAGGAGTACGCATGGAGGTCGAACAAGACGTCGAGTTGGAGACTGATCGAGACGAAGCGTCGTTCGAGCCAGCGAAAGGGAAGCAGTGCAAGTGACAAGGCGGCTCGAGGAATCGAGAGCGGGAGAGACTTGCTGGTGGTCGAGATCGCGGACTGACGACGGGCGTCGACGATCGGGAGATGCTTTGTCGGTTTTCGCTAAAAACCGTCGAAACTTTTAAATGTTTTTACTTTTTTAATAAAGTAGTGTCATATTGTTAGTCTAAAATTTTAGTGTCATAAGTGTGTACTTTTTAGTGTATTTTTGGAATGTATATTATGAAAATATATTAAAAAGGAGTCAAATGTAATTTTTCTTTTTAGCTAAAGGGTATTTTCAAGTTCTAGTTTTCAGATTTGTAAATAGGATAATCCTAGGGGGCTAATTGAAAATTGGCCTTCTAGAACCTTGGAGTTGGTGGGATAAATACCCCCTCTCCATGGCCGGCTGTGCACAGATTTTGGAAACCAGAAACTTCCATTGAACAGATTTCTTCCGGCATTTAGAATCCAAATCAGTTTTTGCTTTGTCTAGCTGTTCTTCCGAAGCTTTGCTCCTGCGCATGATTCAGTACAGTGTGATGCGGCTTTTGCTAGATTTCCTACAGCAGTGCCGAAATCTCCAGCCGAAGCTATTCATTGTCATATGCAGTACTGCTGATTTTGCCGGAAATCACACAGCGTTGCCGACAAAACGTTGATTGCTGTTCATCTTCACTCGCTGGGTGTGCTGCTAGCGCTGGAATGCTTCAGAAATTTGCCAAATCCTCTACAGGTTTGTCTTCTGCTTTGTTCATCATCTGAATACCTTATTTCTCCAGCGAATTGAATAGATATCTTCTATTTTGGAGAGCCAGTTTTGATCTGTGATTATTTGATACTTCCTGTGATCATTCATGCATTCATATGGATTAGAGTAGTTGATGATCTAAAGGTATGAAATGTATGCAATGTGGATGATCGGATGTGTCGTTTCCTGTGAAGTAAATTGCATCAAGGAGTTTCAATTCTTTTGAATTCACTGGTATGTTTTGGTTCAATTTGTCTTTCTTCAATGGATCATCTAGTTAACAATTTTTGATAGCTTGTGAGAGATGTTCTGTAGATAAACTGATGTTATATGCTGAATTGGTTAATATCCATTTGATCCATGTGTTGATTCAGTTCTGAGGTATTCCTCTCTATATCATCCTGAGTTTGATTAGATTGAATGCCTTTATGAACTGTGTTTACCTCTTGTTCTGCTGGTGTTAATCAAGTCCTCTCTAGATTGTTGCAAGTTCAAAGTATGTACTGATTTCATAAGAATTGAAGAGGATAGACTTTTTAGTTTTTGAAATAGTGTTGTTCAGATTAGTTTTCAAAGTTTATGAATGAATCTGCTCTGAATTGCACTAGTTTAGTTCAAGGATTGGTTGTGACATTCTGAATTTATTCATCCTGAACTTCTCATACAACAGTACTGATATTGAAGATTGTTTTGCAAAACTAGTTCATCCATTAGCTTATGTCTTGAATTCTTGATGGTGAACAGTGTGTTACTTTGTGCCAATTAACACTGGTAATCATTTGGTGTTTCAAGGATTCAGCTATTTGTAAATGTGCTGAATACATTTTATTTTCAAGTAGTGTTAATACTAAACTGAAGTGAGTTTCAGTTCTGTTTTTGATTCTATCATGTGTATATCTGTTGAATTCTAGATTAGATTATTCAATCAGAGATCTCATCTCAAAGATCAGGTTTGAATCTGTTCAGAAGTTTCAAATGTCCTTTGTGAGTGCAATTTGAATAGTTTGTTCAAAACTGAACTGTTTTCCTGAAGATTGTTGGTTGAGGAACAGTGCTTTTCAGATTGAGTTTTCTTCAAAAATCTGTGAATCTATTGGTTAAATGCTGTGAAGTTTCAGGTTGCGTAGTGTTGAACATGTTCGTTTTTTGTTTGTGCTGATCCATCTAGTTTCTGTGTTTGAAACGTGTGTTTTGAACCAAAGTATATCAATATACTTTGCTGAATTCAGTTTTTACTATTCACCGTCCGATAATTTCAGAAGTGTGAATTCAAATTGTAATCGAAGCAAAGCGTTCTGATTTATCTGTTTCACTTGAAATTGATCTTCTGAGTGAGTATCTTTTATAGGAGTTATCTAGGAACTTGAATCTATGCTGTTTTGAGAATCTGACTCCGTTTGAGCTCAACTTTTGTACTGATTGATTTGAAATTTGAATTTGTTTTCAGAGGTGCGTTGGGTGATTTGAGTAGGCCATCACCTTCGAAAGAAAGTGTTGAGGCGCCTATTCACCCCCCTCTAGTCGCCATTCTGATCCCACAATTTTTGAAATGATCAAGTTGCGTATTAGCATCCAAGTGAAAAGGACTTAGCTACCAGGTAAGTAAAAGATAGCTAAAGCACTCAACCTATTCATGCTAGTTTCTAGACTAAGTAGTGGTTATTTTCAAATTTTCACAAATAAAAGTCATGCTCATGACAAATATCATATGTAAACAAGCCAAGTGAAATCAACAGTATTAAAGACAATACTTCTAAGCCATAACAAAGCATTTACTTGTAAAAGTAATTAATCATATAACAGAAGCTCATGTAGTGAGGAGCCATGCTGAAGAGCATGGGCCTCATGGCTCCAGATGTGATGAGTGATTGTCAACGGAAGTCAAAGAGGACATGAAGAGAAGAGAAGACCTACTTTGTCTGGGCCGCATGTGACTCAGGTACACGGGCAGCGAGCGACTGTCGGGCAGAGGGGCCGCGAAGTCGGGCTAGCCCAATCCGGGTACATGGGCTAGGAGCAGTAGAGGATCCACTGGGCTATTGACCGGGATTGACTCAGTTACACGGGCGGCGAGCGATTGTCGGGCTGAGGGAGCTGCAGAATCGGGCCGGCCCAATCTGGGTACCTGGTGCCGAAACTGACAACCGCTGATCTCGGATCTGACCGTTCTTAGGCGAAGCCGTAGCCGCTACGAAAGCTCTATCATTGAGAGCACCTCTTATTATACCTTGACAATTTCAGAGCTGTTCAGCAAGCTCAAGGCCATAGAGGTTGATATCCAGTTGAGATCAAATCTCACTGGCTCTGGATCAAAAACCCTGTCCCTTGCTACACCCTCTACTGACTCCTCTTCTGTGAGCTGTGCAGGGTTGTCCTTGATGTCTATCACTGAGGACCAGCTTGAGTCGCTAGGAGATGATGATCTGTGTCTATTTAACAACCGGGTGCATCGTGTCTATGATAAGCAAATGTTCAAAAGACACGGCACAAAATCCGGATGCTTTGAGTGTGGTGATTCAAGTCACTTCATTGCCGACTGCCCCAAGCGCAATGGTCACAAGAAGGGTACCGGTGGTGGCTCCTACGACTTAGGCAAGCACGACAGCTTCTCCTTCACAAAGGGCAAGCCCAAGACAAGATTCTTCAGAAAATCCCTGCAGGACTACCGGTGTGAGAACAAGAAGTGAGACAAGGCCTTCTTCGCCGAGATGGAGAGAAGCTACTCCAAGCGGTCTTCGTCTTCTTCCTCTTCATCAAGCTCAAGCGATGAGGAGATCGTGATCAGGAAGGGGAAGGACAAGGACGATCCAACGGGTCTCTGCTTCATGGCCTTCGGGGACATGCCGAAGAGCCGCTCACATCACCACTGAAGATCACGCAGGAGCTTCTGCTCAATGGCTCTTAGGGATAAGGAAGAGAAGGGCTCCCCCGACAACTCCGATGACGACGACGATGAAAAGGTATCTTCTTATGAACGCAAAATCTTTGATTTACTTGAAGAGAACCGTCAGGAGTTGAGATATCAGGAGAAACTGCTTAGAGGGGCTAAGAAGAGGATAGATGAGCTTGAGAGTGAGCTTGTCGTGGCCAACGACAGGATTGAGAGTCTATCTTCTTCCCCTTGCTTGGGTGGTAGAGTGAGTGCCCAAATTGTGAGGTGTTACTATGTGACCTGACGACTCTGAAGTACAGGTACACAAAGAGGGAAGATGCGAGGGACGCTTTGGCCACTGAGCTTGAGAGCGCTCAGCTGTTGCTAAAAGATGTGCATGCCACTATCGTCGTGCCCTCTGTTGACTGCCCATCCCCGCTAGCTAGTTTAACTGAGCTGAAAGCCAAGGGTGATAAGAAGTTGGGCGAGTTGGAGAGAGTCAAAGCTGAATTGGAGCAGACTAGGCTAGAGCTTGATACACTATCAGTTCCACCCACTGTTTGTGAGAACTGCTTGTCACTTATATTGGAATTGATCAAGCTAAAAGCTGAAAAGTTTGTCCAAGTCAATAGAGAGTGTGAGACTTGCTTGTCTCAGGTGGAGGTTCTAGCTTCCTTGAGAGAGGAGCTAGCTGATGTCCAGAATGCGAACTTTTACCTCCATCAGATTCTGAGTTGGGTGAGTGCCAGAGAGCCACAGCTCGGCATGATGATCCAGTAGTTTAAGTGGCAGGATGGGTTTGGGGTAGGATACACCTATACCAAGGCTAATTTTGAGAGTGCCATTAGCCTAGCAGTGGAGTGGAGTAAAATGACTCCTAAACAGAGATATCCCAAGACTCACTCCACTTAGTCTTTCCAGGCTAGTCAGCCCAAGGATGGAGTGTTCCAAGAACAGCCTAAAGCTCCACCCAAGAAGCCCATCTGGGTCCCAAAGCCCAAACATCTCCACACTTATCTAGACTCTCTACATGGACCCTCTCGTACCAAAGAGTCTACACCCAACACCACCAAGCCCAAGAACCCGAAGCCTCAACCACATCCCAAGAAGCCCACCTACCACTGTGAGTACTGTTAGAGAGACGGGCATCTTAAGGAGTTTTGCTTCAGGAGGAAGCGGGTTGAGAGAGTAGAGAGAGCTCGTGGTGGGCAGGAGCAGTTCTACCAGCAGGGTGGTAGACTGAGAGTTCCTCAACACGGGGAGAGGCTAGAGGCCAGGCCGCGTCGTGTAGGTGGTGGTAGAGGAGACGACTTTCATGCCCGTGCTCCTGAGGGTGGTGTTCGCTTCGGTAGAGCTCTAGGTCATTTTGGATACGACTATAGACCTCGTGGCTGAGACTTTAGGCAGAACCAAGGACCGCGCTTTGAGCCGCACTTTGGTCTAGACTCTTACGATGCTTTCTGCTTTCCTTCCTTTGAGCAGATGGCTCGACACTGGTTTAGCTCTTTTGCTAAACCTGGTGCCGGAACATTTGCTCCCTCTTACGACCACTAATCGTGCAGGATCGAGGATTGGAGGACGTGTGGATCATCGATTCAGGATGCTCTCGCCACATGATGGGACATCACAGATGGTTCTCCAGTCTCTCTCCCTCGAGCTCCAAGGAATATATCACCTTCAGGAACAGTGGTCAAGGGAAGGTACACGACATTGGCTCAATTCGCATCTCTGACCATTTATCTTTGAAGAACGTTGCTTTGGTTGGAAACTTGAACTTCAATTTGATTTCTGTTTCGTAATTTTTTTGAGAATGGTTTGGAGGTTCGTTTTAAGAAGGGCGTGTTTATGTGGTTGATTCTAAAGGGTTTTTGGTTTGCTAGATCTTACCCTTCGGTAAGGATTTTCGGATTGACTTCTCTAGTTCTTTTGGCCCTTCTTGCTATTTGATTGCTGGATCCTCCTCTGAGCTCTGGAACCGGATAAATGCCATGCAAGAAGAGCTTGAGAATTTTGTCCGCAATTGGGTTTGGACACTGGTTGAGCTGCCACCTAGATGCAACCCCATAGGCACCAAGTGGGTGTTCAAAAACAAGCAAGGTGAAGATGGGGTTGTGGTGCGCAACAAAGCTCGACTAGTTGCCCAGGGTTTTTGCTAGAATGAGGGTATTGACTTTGAGGAGACTTTTGCCCCTGTTTCCCGTCTTGAGTCCATTCGCATTCTTTTGGTTTTTGCCGCTTCTAAGGGTTTTAAACTTTTTCAAATGGATGTCAAGAGTGCTTTTCTAAACGGGTACATAGAGGAGGAGGTCTATGTTAGGCAGCCCCCCAGTTTTGAGAACCCTAAGTTTCCTCAACATGTTTTTAAGCTGTAGAAAACTTTATACGGTCTGAAGCAAGCCCCCAGGGCTTGGTATGACCGGTTGAAGCAGTTTTTGTTGGGGAAGGGCTTTGTGATGGGTTCTATGGACAAAACTCTTTTCTTGCTCAGAGATGGCTCAGACTTCTTGATTGCTCAGATTTACGTGGACTATATTATTTTTGGTGGTTCTACTGATGCGCTTGTGTCCATGTTTTCTGAGCAGATGCACAGTGAGTTTGAGATGAGCCTCATGGGTGAGCTCAAGTATTTCCTAGGGCTCCAGATCAAGCAGACCAAGGACGGCATTTTCATCCACCAGAGTAATTACATGAGGGACATGTTGAAGAAATTTGACTTTGGTGGAGAACTGAAGCCTCAGATGACCCCAATGGGCACATCTGGGGGCCTAGACAAGGACGAGAGTGCCTTCAAGGTCAATGAGAGAGAGTATCGAGGGATGATCGGTTCGCTGCTATCACTACAACAATCCAAGCAACTTCCGTCGGCCAAAGCCGACGAAAGTTAGCCCTTTCCCGATGGAAGAAGCTAACTTCCATCGGCAAAAGGCTAACTTCCGTCGGCATTTGGCCGACGGAAGCGAGGAGACGGAAGTTAGCTAACTTCCGTCGGCCACCGACGGAAGTTAGCGCCGAACTCTGCCACGTTAGCAGAGGGACGCTAACTTCCGTCGGCTAGCCTGGCCGATGGAAGTTAGGGGCACCTAACTTCCATCGGCTTTGGCCCTAGCCGACGGAAGTTAGCCTTTCTGCCCACGTGGCCGAAAGCACCTAACTTCCGTCGGCTAGCTGGTATTTTTTTTGTTTTTTCTTGGTTCCCCTACTCACACTCACATCCAACCACAATTTCAATCACATTCACATATAACATCCAAAACACATTCAAACTTTACATATAACATCCAAAATCAAGCTCACATCCAAATTAACATCCAAACTTCACACATCACATCCAAAATCACATAATATAACTGAATTCACATCCAAATTCACTTCTGAAGCTCGAAGGATGTCGAAAAACTTTTGAACCTCTGGTGTTGGAGGATCCTCAGGGTTTGATTCAAACTCCGATCGTATAGCATCAAGCATCTCATCCATCCTATCGTCAGCAACGCTATCATCTTCTTCTTCCACTACTAATACCATTTTTTCACGGCCTGTCTCGCCGTGAAAAGTCCAAACTTCATAACCTGGCACAAAACCATATTTGCAAATATGTAATGACAACGTCCTCTTGTCTTGCCAACGAGAATTTCTGCACTTCATGCATGGGCACCTCACGCCAGTGTTTGTTGTCAAAGCGAATGCAAGATCAACAAATTTCTCAGCGTTGATTACCCACTCCCTCGTGTGAGCTCCACTTTTCATCCAACCACTATACATCCACCGTCAGTCGTCCTCGGCCATTCTATAGGCAAAACATTCATTCAATCGAGAATGCATCATAAGTACTAGACGTTTTCTACATATCATATCCCTATGTCTATAGGAAAAGATAGGTCCTAAACCCACCCAAGAGTGATCGACAGAACGTGGTCTTTATGACGAGCCATGAGTCTGAACGAAATTTCAGCAGCATAACCCCGCCGTTCTCCAATTGCACGCCTGATAGTGGTGCAATGGAGAACAATAAGGTTATGTCACTGAAATCTCGTTCGGACTCATGACTCATCATAAAGACCACGCTCTGTCGCCCACTCCGAGGCTGTCCAAAAAGGGACAATTCCGGACCTACAGATCTAACACGCATGACACGTGTGAGACATGTTGGTCCGAAACGGGTGACGCATAGGTTTCGTTACACTATTTACGTTGGTGTCAAATAAATAATTGCATACGAAAAGAATATATATAAGAAATTATACATATATATATATAATATACTAATCATCGTAATGAAATCATCAACAAACCACAAATTAATAAAAAGTGATGGTCAATATAACAATTCCAATTTAGTGAGGACTAAGAAGATATAAAGAATACAAGAAGCTAGTTCTACCACTATATATACTAATGCAGTAAAAACACAATAATAGCAATTGCTACTCCCATTCAAGAGTACCTAATGAATGATTTGACGTACACAGAAGGAAGGAGGTGCATGCACTGGCTCATCGCAATTTGGGTTGTGACCATGCTACAAAAATGTAAAGGGCAAAGAGTCGAATAGTTTGATCCTAGGACTATATATGGGTGTGCAGTTTTTAGCTGGAGTCGAACCAAACTCTATTGGATTTTTTTTTCAATAGTGGAGCACGTGGATCTGCTTTAGAAAATATATAGAAAAGGGTGCAGCTATTTTTCCTAGCTCTACAACTCCAAATCTATTTTAGATTTGGAGTTTTAACAAACATGGCCTAATTAGTTAAGTTATACGTAAGGTACAGAACTAAAAAGATACATGGCAGAGTCTGGTTAAGGGTTAACAACAGATCAAATCCAGATTGAATATCATTTGGTTTTGCTTGAATAATTACTCTGAAGAGTGACATAGTGCTAAGTCTATTGGGGTGTAAAAACTAACATAAAAGCCACCATATTAAAAAACAACAATTTTTCCAAGCTCGGTGGGCTGATTGAAACAAACAGTGAAATTTGGATGGAGGGGAAATAACTAATTAATGAAAATGTATTTAAATTCCTCATGCGAATCAAGCCAGTTATAATATTTCTTGATCATCTTGTTATCATGCACAGAGATAGAATAAAATAATGCTCAAGAATTTTAATATTCTATCGATGAGCATTAGGGAGTGGCAGCACACCTGCTTGTTTTCCTTGAGCAGCTTTGGTGAAGTAGGCAGGTCTCTTTTATCCAACTGTACACAGAATTAAAGAACATAAATTAAATAACATACAAGACAGATCATTGACATTCTGAGAAACCAAGGGTGGTTTCGGTGTATGTGATGAGTGATTGACAGGATTATTTACCCTCTGTTCGAAGGGTACCTCCGAAGGGGCTTCGGAGGTGGTACCTCCGAAGGGTGTTCGGAGGTGTGTCACCGGAGTGTGTTCGGTGTTTGCTTGCTGCAGCTGCGCAGCGGAGTGTGCCTGTCGGAGGGGTCCGACAGTACGCGATGACTGGGTTTGTACCGAAGGCTTCGGTACTTTGGGCGGTACACCGGAGTGTGTGCCGAAGGTTGCTAACCCGGAGAGGTCTCCGGAGTACTGGATACACTTGTCTGTTTGTCGGTGGTGCGCAGGGACTTCGGAGGCGACGGACAGGGTTCGAGCCAGGTGGACCTGGGTCAAGCGGGTGGCTTGATGCCAGGGGAGCGGGGAGCTCCGTCACGGTGGCTGCGAAGGTGGTCCGGGTCGGTCCTCGGGTCGAGGCGTGCCAGGTGAAGGCAGAGAGTGCGGAGCGTGGCTCCGGCTGAAGGTACTCCGAGACAAGTCCTCGGAGGTGAGGCACTTCGAAGGTACTCCGAATGGAGTGACTTCGGAGTTGGTGGAACAAGTCCTCTGCGGAGGCAAGGTGTTCGAAGTGTGCTCCGGAGGGAGACACTCGAAGGTTACCCGACGAAGGTCTCAGAAGTCGAGGCGCATCGAAGGCATGGTCCGGGTGAGGCTTGTCGAGGAGTGTGCTCGGGAAGAGGCACTGCGACGGAGTGCTCATGGAATGCTTCATGCGGAGGCCTTGGACGAAGGAGGGACTTCGAAGGGTGGTACTCCGAAGGTGGGTCTTCGGAGTGAGGATGACTTGAGGTGCTTCGGCCATGCATGGCTTCGGTACACGGACGGACGGTGTTCGAGCTCGGAGTAGCTGCGAAGCCGTGGTGATCCACTCCGGAGGTGGTGGTGCGAAGGCCCAAGGGCTTTGACGGCTTCGGCTCAAAACCGTCACTGTATCGAAGGAATTCTTCGGCGGAGCGAAGGCCATCAGGCTGCAGGCTTCTTGCCGAAGCTACCGCACCTTCGGGTGCGAAGGGAGGTTCCAGAAGTCAACTCTGTAAAGGCTGACACTGTCTGTTCTGAAAAAGGCTGACACTGTCCCCTCTGCAGCTGACAGAGAAGCCTCCAAAATAAAGGTGGACTACCTTTTGTACCCCTTAGTTCTGTAGAGACAAATCTGTTGTAAACCCTAGGGGTAAAGTAGTCACTTCCTTAGGATGAAGCCGTGGGCTATAAATATGGGGGCTCGGTAGGTAACATTTAACACTTTGAGCATTTACTGTTGAGCTCCTGTAGACATACCTCGCTGTATTCATTCTGAGTTCAATACTTTTTGTGTTCCTTGTTCAAGCGGCGAAGCCCTGCTTCTGTGTGCTTTTGCTTGAGCTCGTATTGCATACCTCGCTACTTTTAGTTCACCGATGCCTGTCTTGGCGAAGGGTGTTTTTATCGCGAAGTGTGCTTTACAGTGTGCTGTCGCTCTGTGTAACACGAGGCAAGACCTCGCTGCTTACTAGCGAAGCCCTGTTCTTTTCCCGTTGTGCTTCTTGTGTCGAAGCCCTTAGCGTAGTCCATTTGCGTGTGCGTGTAGACCTTCGGGTACGAAGCCCAGCACCCGTTGCTGTCGCCAAGTACTTGGTCGAAGTCCTCAGAGGGCTGTCCACTCTTGCGAAGGGTGAAGTGCGAAGCCTGCTCGAAGCACCTCGTGTGCGGAGCCTGCACTGACTTAGCAGAGTAGATTTTCGAGGGTTGTTAGTGGAGCGAAGTCTTCTTGGCTTCGAACTTTTGCTCCTCCGAAGCCTGTGTTCGAAGGTGTCGAAGTACCTCCGAACCAGACCTTCGAAGGTTGTGTTCGAAGCCTGTTCCGCAGAAGACAGAACCGAACCGTAGGCTAAGTTTTTAGCCAGAATTTTTAAAAGCTCCCATTCACCCCCCCTCTGGTCGCCGTTTCCGGTCCAACAATTGGTATCAGAGCAGGTTAAGATCATAAGTTGACCTTAACCGGTTTTGTGATCTGTTGGCGACATGGATAGAGGCAGTAAAATTCCTCTGTTCGATGGGACAGATTTTGCATACTGGAAGGTGCGCATGGAGGCTTACTTGTTAAGCCAAGGAAATGCAATTTGGGAGATTGTGGACTCACAATACTCCATCCCTGATACCCGCACCACTCAAACTGAAAAAGATCAGTATATTGCCAACTCGAAGGCAAGGAACATACTGTTCATTGGTTTGAGTCGGAGTGAGTTTGATAGGGTGCAGCACCTTAGGACTGCTAGGGAGATTTGGACAACACTCACTGTCTTTCATGAGGGCTCTGCTCAGATTAAGGCCAGGCGCCAAAGCACCTACAATCAACAGTATCAGCTGTTTGTGCAGGCACCTGGTGAATCTGTAGATGCCATGTTTTCTCGCTTTGACGCGATAGTGAGTAACTTGCGATCCAACGGGACGCTTGCTTACAGTGATCACGATAGGGCTATCAAGCTTCTCTATGCTCTTGTCCGTAGCATATGGGAGGTGAAGATATCCAGCATTGAGGAGTCCACAGGCTATGTCACTCTAACCTGTGATGAACTCTTTAGCAAGCTGAAGTCCACAGAGATTGCCAAGGCATCTCTTGCAGTGCACAGAAGCTCTTTGCCACAGCCGTTGGCATTGGTTTCTAGCACTAGCCGTGGCACCACTGCAGAACCAAGCACATCAGGCACTTGTGTTCTTGCAGATGGTTTTGCTTTGTCCTCCCTGGTCTCCGTCACAAAGGAGCAGGTGGATACTCTAGCTGATGATGAGCTTGCTCTCATTGCCCGGAGGTTCACCCGCTTTCACCATGAGAGACGGGATCAGCGGAGAAGTGGTTTTAGTGGCTGCTATGAATGTGGCGACACTTCTCACATCAAGGCCAATTGCCCCAAGGTCAAAAAGAGAGATGAGAGTGACCGCCCCAAATTCCACAAAAAGGAGAGGAAGCCCTTTGTGAAGGGCAAGCGCGGCAAGATGGCTAAGAAAGTAGCCAAGGCCGCTTCCAGAGCTTTTGTTGCTGCTCTCAGCGACATCGACACATCCTCAACTGAGGAGTCGAGCTCTGAGGAGGAGGAGTCCCCAAGGAAGGAGGACAAGAAGGATAAGAAGGGACGTGACTTCACCGGCCTTTGCTTCATGGCCGACAGCGATCACAGCGGCGATGAGCTTGACTCATCTGAGGTAAACCTATCATCCGACCAGCTACTAATTAAATTAGATGAGCTGAATGAAGTAGTGCTTGGTCAGGATAGATTACTTGTGCAAGCCGCTAGAGAAAGAAAAGACCTTAGACTTAGGCTAGAAAATGTATCTACTGAATATGCCATGCTTAAGTCTAAGTTTGATGATGCTGAATGTGAATCATGTTCTGTTGTCATGGGTGAGCTTGCTCAGTTGCGCTCTGTTCATGCTCAAACTCTTTCTGAGCTTGAGACTGCACAGAAGCAGCTTTTGGAGGTGGATTCTAGACCTCATGATATTATTGATTGCATGAACTGCTCTTTATTACGCGATAGCATTTCTTTACGTGATAAGCATGTTCATGACTTGGAGGCTAGATTGGAGAGGGCCGGTAGTTCTAAGGATGTGCAACCTGTTTGTGACACTTGCATCACCCTTAAGGACCAGCTAGGCACTGCTAGAGAGCGAGCTGAGAACCTCATGTCCGAAAATGAATACCTTCTTTCTGTGGTGAACAAATGCACTGAAGGGAAGGGTAGGATGGATTTGCTCTTGGCCAAGACCAAGTTGTGTGCTGACAGAGCCGGGGTAGCTCTAGGTTTGGGTTTTGAGAGGATAGCTTCAGATAGTAATTCCAAAACTGTTTTCACCTCTCCCACCACCCTAGAGAAAGAGAGAGCTCTGTTGGACACCCCTCCAGCCAAAAAGCCTACCCATCCACCAAAGAAAACCACACCTCCTATCAAGAAAAATCCTCCCAAGAAAACCACTCAGAAGAAACCCAAGGAGCCTGTGAGAGTTGCTCCTGTGACCCATGAGAGTGCCCCCAGGAGAGTGTTTCATTGTTCTTATTGTCAGCGGGCGGGTCATTTGATTGGTTTCTGTTTCCGTCGCATCAAGGATGAGCGACGTGCACAGGCGATGAGCTATCAGGACATGCATTACCCATCTTTAGGTAGGCATGAGTCTGAGTATCACTCTCGTCCTGTTTCGAGGCTCCTCGTGCTTCTCGGAGAGGTTTTGCTCCTCGAGGTGTCCACCATGTTCCATATGGTGGTAGACCTCGGGCGAGTAGCTTTGTACCTCGTCAGAGTAGGAGACCTCGACATGCTTTGAGTTCTTTGCATGTAGGTAGACCTCGCACTTTGCTCCATTCTGATTTTTATGTGCGTAGACCGTCTACTTTTACTGTGCCTACTACTCGTGTCACTCAGTGCTGGATGCCTCGCCATTATTTTTCTCACCCCAGCACTGAGCGATCGAGGCGTTCTTATCATGTGTAGGCGACAGGTCGAGGCTTGGAGGGCACGTGGATCATGGACTTCGGTTGTTCGCGCCACATGACCGGAGATGCAAATTGGTTCTCCAGCCTCACCACAACCAAGCAAAGGGAACATATCACCTTCGGAAACAATCGAAGGAGTAGAGTGAAAGGTAAAGGTGTGGTAAGGATTAACACGAACTTCACTCTCAAAGATGTTGCTTTGGTTGAAAATCTGGGATACAATTTGCTGTCTGTATCTCAGTTGCTTGATGAGGGCTTCGAAGTGCGATTTCATCGCGATACTTCGCAAGTGCTCAATTTTGATGGCGTTGTGGTGTGTAAGATCTTTAGGTTTGGGAGAGTTTTTGGAGCTGATTTTTCAGAGTCGTCTGGTTCTTCTCATTGTCTTGTTGCTCATTCGACTTCTGAGCTTTGGAAGTGGCATAGGAGACTAGGGCATATGAGCTTTGAGTTGCTCGCTCGTTTGAGCGCCCTAGGTTTGATCCGAGGATTGCCCAAGCTCAAGTTTGAGAAGAATTTAGTTTGCGCTCCCTGTCGACATGGAAAAATGATTGCTGCTTCGCATTCGCCAGTCACCACAGTGATGACTGAACAGCCCGGAGAACTTCTCCATATGGACACTGTAGGTCCTTCTCGGGTTAGTTCTTTAGGCGGGAAGTGGTATGTACTTGTTATTGTCGACGATTTCTCTCGCTACTCTTGGGTCTTCTTTCTTGCCAGCAAGGATGAAGTGTTTTCACACTTTCGGAGCTTGGCTTTGAGACTTTTCACTGAACTCCCAGGTGCATTAAAATTCATTCGAAGCGATAATGGCACCGAGTTCAAAAATAGTCTCTTTGTTGATTTTTGCATGGAGCATGGCATAGAACATCAATTCTCTGCTCCGCGGGTTCCTCAACAGAACGGTGTTGTTGAGAGGAAAAACCGCACTTTGGTTGAGATGGCTAGGACGATGCTTGATGAGCATAGGACTCCTAGAAAATTTTGGGCTGAGGCCATGAACACTGCTTGTTACATCTCAAACCGAATTTTCTTGCGCTCAATTTTAAATTTGACATCTTATGAGCTGCGTTTTGGGAGACAGCCCAAGGTTACTCATCTTCGAGTTTTTGGCTGTCGCTGCTTTATCCTAAAACGTGGTAACTTGGATAAATTTGAGTCGCGATCTTCTGACGGGATCTTTTTGGGTTATACTACTCATGGTCATTCCTATCGTGTTTATAACTTGGAAACTAACACTGTCATCGAGTCATGTGATGTGACTTTTGATGAATCAACCCCCTCTGTTAGTTCTGCTTTTGAACAGGCAAATGAACACGACATGGAACAGACTTTATTCGAAGACGAAGATCCCGGAGAATTCGAGGATGATCCCCTACTACCCTCGACATCAACCCTCGAAGCTGACCCCGCTTCTACTACTTCGGCACGAGGTCCCGAAGCGACTACCTCAACATCGGTCATCTTGGACCACTCCAACGCACAAGTTGAGGGGGAGACTGCATCCCGCCGTGAGGCTCCACATCATGTCCAAAGGATGCACCCTCCCGAGCAGATCATTGGTGAGCTTGATCAAAGGGTAACACGTTCTCACGCTCACTTCACTAATGCTGCTTTTGTTGCTTCTTTCGAGCCCTTAGATGTTAGTCATGCACTTTCTGATTCTAGTTGGATCAATGCCATGCATGAAGAGCTTGAGAATTTTGAAAGAAACCAAGTCTGGACTTTAGTTGATCCTCCACCTAATGTTCATTTCATTGGAACAAAATGGATTTTCAAAAATAAACAAGGGGAGGATGGAACAATTGTTAGAAATAAGGCTAGACTTGTAGCTCAGGGCTTTTCTCAACTAGAAGGGATTGATTTTACTGAAACTTTTGCACCTGTTGCTCGCCTTGAGGCCATTAGGATTTTGCTTGCCTTTGCGACATCCCGGGGATTCAAACTCTATCAAATGGATGTCAAAAGTGCTTTTCTTAATGGCTTCATAGGTGAAGATGTTTATGTAAAACAACCCCCTGGTTTTGAAAACCCCAAGTACCCACATAAAGTCCTTAAACTTCATAAGGCTCTTTATGGACTCAAGCAGGCCCCTCGGGCATGGTATGATAGACTTAAGTCTTTTCTGCTTGAGCGAGGGTATTTGATGGGCTCTGTTGATAAAACTTTGTTTACTCTCAAGCATGGCAAAGATTTCCTCCTAGTACAGATTTATGTGGATGATATCATCTTTGGTGGCTCTTCTCATGCTTTAGTTGCCGAGTTTGCAGATACCATGAGCAGGGAGTTTGAAATGTCGATGATGGGTGAACTCACCTTTTTCCTTGGTTTGCAAATCAAGCAAAGCAAACAAGGTACTTTTGTCCACCAGACAAAGTACACCAAGGACCTGCTCAAGAAGTTCGACATGTCCGATGCGAAGCCCCTCGCCACTCCAATGGCTACATCTGTAGCGTTGGACCCTGACGAAGATGGAGAAGCTGTAGATCAGAAGGAGTTCCGGAGCATGATCGGCTCCCTCCTCTACTTGACTGCCACGAGGCCGGACATACACTTCGCTGTGTGTCTTTGCGCTCGTTTTCAGGCTTCACCACGAGCTTCGCACCGCCAAGCGGTAAAGCGCATCCTAAGGTATCTCAAACACACCCTTGAATTTGGCATATGGTATTCATCGTCTTCATCTTTATGTCTTAGAGGCTATTCAGATGTGGATTTTGCTGGGTGTAGAATTGATAGGAAGAGTACCTCTGGTACTTGTCATTTTCTGGGTACGTCTCTGGTTTGCTGGTCTTCCCGCAAACAGTCTAGTGTTGCACAATCGACGGCTGAGGCCGAATATGTTGCTGCAGCTAGCTGTTGCTCTCAGATTTTGTGGATGGTTTCCACTTTGCGGGATTTCGGGTTAGATTATAAGAGTGTTCCACTTTTCTGTGATAACACTAGTGCTATTTGTATTGCAAACAACCCGGTTCAGCACTCCAGAACCAAACACATTGATGTACGGTATCATTTTCTCAGAGATCACAATGAGAAGGGTGATATTGAACTTCAATATGTTGATACCCAACACCAGCTTGCCGACATTTTTACAAAACCCCTCGATGCTTCTCGATTTGCTTACTTGCGTGGGGAACTTGGCATTTGTCACCCTTACGGCATTTTGTGAGGGGGAGCTGATCTTAATTGTATTGCATATGCTCATTATGTGTGGAATTGCACTTACATATTTTGCTATTATATGCCTGCTTTTAACTCAAAAGAAATCATGACAGCTCAGCTCTATGAAATATGTCTGGAACATTGATTATGCATGATGTTTTATTTTCTAAAAATCAAAACTTGCTCCCCACATAATCTTGTATCTAGCTTGTTTAGGCTGGACTGCTTTTAGCTATCTTTTTTCTACTTGACAGCAAGACACTATTCCTTGGATGCTAAAATTTGCAACTTGAAAAATTGTGTTCTTTATTCATGGATATTCATCAAAATGTTTCATTCCTCTGAATCAAAATCAAAAAAAATTCCATGATTTGCCTGGTTTAAATGAAAAGATCCAGGAGGGTTTGTTTGTCGCACTACTCTATTCTAGACTGCTTACCATTGCACTTTGGTCTGAACTGGGATAGTGTAGTGTATGCCAAAATCACCGCCTTAAGCTTCAGATGGCTTTCATGCCTAGGCTTGGCCTGATTGGAAAGTATAAGGTGGACAAACAAATAACCCCTGGCATTAAGAAAAAGAACAACAAAATTAATTGCTCATCAAGTTTGCTTTCACAGCTCCTTTTGAACAAGACTTGTCTGTCTAGGGTAGAATTTGTTAGCTTTGCGCAGTCCTTGCCTTCACATGTCTAGCTGCTTTGATTAAGTGATGATGCTTTTACTTCAAAATGACGAAATCACATGCCATCATCTTGTTTCACAGATTGTTAAATTGAGCTGAGCGCATGATCATTTGTGTTAATTTTGGCATATTTTTGCATTATATGTCTTTGCAATTCTATTCATTTCGCAGCTTTGCATCTTTTGAATGCTCCTTGATGCTTGCATTGCCAAAGGGGGAGAGATTTTGCTATGTTCTCTGCTGCAAGAAGGCATTATTTCTAAAGGGGGAGAGATTTTTGACATAAAGGGGGAGAAAAATTTGCTCAACTCAGGGGGAGTTTTTATCCAAAGGGAGTTTTGCCGAAGGGGCTTTTACTCTTTTACAAAGGGGGAGAAAATTTCTTTTATCAAGTGACATGCTTTGGCTCTTTTTGAGTTTTTATGGTCACTTGTGTGCTGAAAATTTTTACATTTTCTTGAACTTGGATTTGGTTGTCAATGCACTCATCAAGGGGGAGATTGAGAAACCAAGGGTGGTTTCGGTGTATGTGATGAGTGATTGACAGGATTATTTACCCTCTGTTCGAAGGGTACCTCCGAAGGGGCTTCGGAGGTGGTACCTCCGAAGGGTGTTCGGAGGTGTGTCACCGGAGTGTGTTCGGTGTTTGCTTGCTGCAGCTGCGCAGCGGAGTGTGCCTGTCGGAGGGGTCCGACAGTACGCGATGACTGGGTTTGTACCGAAGGCTTCGGTACTTTGGGCGGTACACCGGAGTGTGTGCCGAAGGTTGCTAACCCGGAGAGGTCTCCGGAGTACTGGATACACTTGTCTGTTTGTCGGTGGTGCGCAGGGACTTCGGAGGCGACGGACAGGGTTCGAGCCAGGTGGACCTGGGTCAAGCGGGTGGCTTGATGCCAGGGGAGCGGGGAGCTCCGTCACGGTGGCTGCGAAGGTGGTCCGGGTCGGTCCTCGGGTCGAGGCGTGCCAGGTGAAGGCAGAGAGTGCGCAGCGTGGCTCCGGCTGAAGGTACTCCGAGACAAGTCCTCGGAGGTGAGGCACTTCGAAGGTACTCCGAATGGAGTGACTTCGGAGTTGGTGGAACAAGTCCTCTGCGGAGGCAAGGTGTTCGAAGTGTGCTCCGGAGGGAGACACTCGAAGGTTACCCGACGAAGGTCTCAGAAGTCGAGGCGCATCGAAGGCATGGTCCGGGTGAGGCTTGTCGAGGAGTGTGCTCGGGAAGAGGCACTGCGACGGAGTGCTCATGGAATGCTTCATGCGGAGGCCTTGGACGAAGGAGGGACTTCGAAGGGTGGTACTCCGAAGGTGGGTCTTCGGAGTGAGGATGACTTGAGGTGCTTCGGCCATGCATGGCTTCGGTACACGGACGGACGGTGTTCGAGCTCGGAGTAGCTGCGAAGCCGTGGTGATCCACTCCGGAGGTGGTGGTGCGAAGGCCCAAGGGCTTTGACGGCTTCGGCTCAAAACCGTCACTGTATCGAAGGAATTCTTCGGCGGAGCGAAGGCCATCAGGCTGCAGGCTTCTTGCCGAAGCTACCGCACCTTCGGGTGCGAAGGGAGGTTCCAGAAGTCAACTCTGTAAAGGCTGACACTGTCTGTTCTGAAAAAGGCTGACACTGTCCCCTCTGCAGCTGACAGAGAAGCCTCCAAAATAAAGGTGGACTACCTTTTGTACCCCTTAGTTCTGTAGAGACAAATCTGTTGTAAACCCTAGGGGTAAAGTAGTCACTTCCTTAGGATGAAGCCGTGGGCTATAAATATGGGGGCTCGGTAGGTAACATTTAACACTTTGAGCATTTACTGTTGAGCTCCTGTAGACATACCTCGCTGTATTCATTCTGAGTTCAATACTTTTTGTGTTCCTTGTTCAAGCGGCGAAGCCCTGCTTCTGTGTGCTTTTGCTTGAGCTCGTATTGCATACCTCGCTACTTTTAGTTCACCGATGCCTGTCTTGGCGAAGGGTGTTTTTATCGCGAAGTGTGCTTTACAGTGTGCTGTCGCTCTGTGTAACACGAGGCAAGACCTCGCTGCTTACTAGCGAAGCCCTGTTCTTTTCCCGTTGTGCTTCTTGTGTCGAAGCCCTTAGCGTAGTCCATTTGCGTGTGCGTGTAGACCTTCGGGTACGAAGCCCAGCACCCGTTGCTGTCGCCAAGTACTTGGTCGAAGTCCTCAGAGGGCTGTCCACTCTTGCGAAGGGTGAAGTGCGAAGCCTGCTCGAAGCACCTCGTGTGCGGAGCCTGCACTGACTTAGCAGAGTAGATTTTCGAGGGTTGTTAGTGGAGCGAAGTCTTCTTGGCTTCGAACTTTTGCTCCTCCGAAGCCTGTGTTCGAAGGTGTCGAAGTACCTCCGAACCAGACCTTCGAAGGTTGTGTTCGAAGCCTGTTCCGCAGAAGACAGAACCGAACCGTAGGCTAAGTTTTTAGCCAGAATTTTTAAAAGCTCCCATTCACCCCCCCTCTGGTCGCCGTTTCCGGTCCAACACATTCCTATTAACCTTTTACAAATAAAAATGAAACATAAGAATCATGCGAGCAAAATATCATCGAAATGAAATATTTTATAGTTCAAATGTAACAACAGCAGTATTATAAACTCCTGAGGTAATCAATGCAAAACAGAACCTAACTTGGTGAGATTATTTTTCCACGAAATCATATGGTGTTGAAGATTATGCTAGTTCAAATGCAACCATTAATGCTGATTTACAAGGTCCATACATTGTAAGACCAAATCTTAATTCACAACAACACTCAAACAAAGTGGCGTACTTGATCGACGGGCGGCGACGGGCGGCTACGGGTGATGACGACGGGCGGCGGCCGTTGAGCGGTGGGCGGCGGCGGGTGGCCGTCGGGCGGCAGGCGGCGGTGGGAGGCCGGTGGGCGGCAACGCGTGGGACAGGGGCAGGGCGGCGGCGCGGGCGGTCGGCGTGGGAGGCGGCAGCGAGCAGCGGTGCGGGCGGTCGGCGTGGGAGGTGGCGGCGGGCGGCGGGCGCGCGGGACCGGGCAGCCGGCGGCGGCGGTGGTCGGCGGCGGGGAGGCGCGGTGTGGCGCATGCGGTGGGCGCGCGGGACCTGGCGGCCAGCAGCGGCGGGAGGTGGCGGCCGGAGGCGGTGACCGGAGGCGTCAGCCGGCGGCTGCCGGAGGCGGTGGTTGGCGGTGGGAGACGGCGGGCGCAGGAGGCAGCGGCGGGGAACAGTGTGGGAACGCGCGTACAGGGAGTTAGGAAGTTATGTGATCTGATCGGCCGCGGAAAAATTCCGGCTAACTTCCGTCGGCCACTGTGAAAAGCCGACGGAAGTTAAAGTAACTTCCGTCGGCTCTTGGAGGCCGACGGAAGTTATTTAATTTCCGTCGGCTTTCCCAAAAACTGACGGAAGATATTTTAGCCGACGAAAACTTTCTGTTTTCTTATAGTGTATACTTGATGGCAACGAGGCCAGACATACAGTTTGCCATGGGACTGTGCGCGTGCTTCCAGTCTTCACCACGCGCATCTCATCGGCAGGCTGTCAAGCGCATTTTCAGGTATCTTACCTATGCGCCCGATCTTGGTCTTTATTATTAAGCATCATCGTCTCTTGATTTATCTGGCTTTTCGGACGTTGACTTTGGTGGGTGCTGGTTGGATCGCAAGTCGACTTCTGGTACTTGCCAGTTTCTTGGTACTTCTCTTGTCTCTTGTTCTTCTCGAAAGCAGTCTGGAGTTGCACTTTTTACCACTAACGCTGAGTATGTAGCTGCTTCTAGTTGTTGCTCACAGTTGGTTTGGATGATTTCCACATTGCGAGACTTTGGGTTTTTTTCCTACCAGAGTTCCTCTGTTTTGTGACAGCACCAGTGCGATTAGTGTAGGGAAAAACCCTTGTCTCCATTCAAAAACCAAACACATTGATGTGCGCTTTCACTTTCTGAGGGATCAATATGAGAAAGGTGTCATTGACCTTGTTCATGTTGATACTCATCATTAGTTAGCTGACATTTTCACCAAACCCCTAGATCAGTCTACTTTTGAGCGTTTGCGAGGGGATTTGGGAGTTGTGTATCCTTTTTAGGATATTTTGGGTCAGTTTTCTTTCTTCTTTACTCTTTTCATGAGTCTTTGTGTGTGTGTTTATATCATGCATATTCACATATCACACTTTGAGACTGCTTCTGTTATATGATTGATCTGCTTTACTTATTCTAGCTGGTACATGCTTTTGAATTTCTTGTCGATGATCATGCTTTTCTTTAGTTCACATGATATGTCTGATATCTATCATAGGCATGACTTTTATGTTTTATAATTGAAAAAATGATCACCATTGCTTCTGGTAACTAGCATTTGTAGGCTAAATGCTTTTGCTATCTGTTACATGCCCTGTAGCTAGATCCTTACTTAGATGCAGATATACAACTTGGACATCTATATGCTTTAACATGGAAAATGTGCTATAAAAATGATAAAAAATCAGAAAAATGAAAATTACATTCCTTGTTATGCTTGATTTGAAAAGATCCAGGTGGGTTTGCTTTGTCACATTGCATTGTTCTGGACTGCTTACCATAGCACATTGGTATGAACTAGGACAATGTAGTGTATGCCAAGACCAATGTCTTAAGCTTTTGATGGTCCAGTTCTGGTCTAGGCTTGACATGGCCGGTTAGCATAAGGTTTGACATGCAAATAACCCCTGGCAAAAATGAAAAAGGAAAAAGAAAAAGCTTGAAAATTAAAAAGATAACAAGTTTGCTGAAGCACTCTGTTTTGGGCAATGCTTATCTTGGTAGATATCAATTAGCTTCTACATCTCATGCTTTACCTTGCTTGTCGACTAGAAAATGTGGTGATGCTTTTGTTTGTAAAAATTGAAAAATGCATTCTAATGACTTTCTTTAGATATCATCTGTTGCACTGATCATACCATGTGTCTTAGATAGTATGTCTTTTGCTATACCTGCTAGATATTGTAATTGCAGTCAATCATATCTGAGAAGCATGCTTTCTACACTCCACCTACACCCCAGTTCCATTCATTGCATATTTTGAGGAGGAGCTACATTTCAGGGGGAGTCTGTGTCTCTTTAGAGTGCATTTAGTCTCGCTTGATGAGTCCAATTGTCAACAAGGGGGAGAAATTTTGGGTTACTCATTCTCTTAGAAGAGTTTAGGGGGAGTTTTGGCTTTCTCTGGGATTTTTTTCAGGGGGGTTTTTGTCCTGTTTGTCCTTACTCTTTGGATATCCTTGTTGATAATTCTGAGATTGCACTCGTTTTGAGTCTTTATTTTTTGTTAACCATAATGACCGCTTTCCTGCTTTTCTTCGGCTTTTGGTCATTAGGGTTAAACTTTTATTTTCTTCTTTTCTATTTTCTTGTGTTTTGTTTTCGTGTTTACACATGTGCTTGTAGGTACTGTAGAGCTGTTGAAGAGAAGTGTCGACAAATCACTCATCAAGGGGGAGATTGAGGAGCCATGCTGAAGAGCATGGGCCTCATGGCTCCAGATGTGATGAGTGATTGTCAACGGAAGTCAAAGAGGACATGAAGAGAAGAGAAGTCCTGCTTTGTCTAGGCCACATGTGACTGAGGTACACGGGCAGCGAGCGACTGTCGGGCAGAGGGGCCGCAAAGTCGGGCTGGCCTAATCTGGGTACATGGGCTAGGATCAACAGAGGATCCACTGGGCTGTTGACCGGGATTGACTCAGGTACATGGGCGGTGAGCGATTGCCGGGCTGAGGGAGCTGCGGAATCGGGCCGGCCCAATCCGGGTACCTAGTACGAAGACGGAGGACGCTTTGTCAGTTTCGGCGCAAAACTGACAACCGCTGATCTCAGATCTGACCGTTCTGAGGTGAAGTTGGTGCCTCTACGAAAGCTCCGCTTCAGGATAAGTCATCTGTATTTAGAAGTTTACTATTTTGTCTTTAGGCCCACAGTCTATCAGTCGAGTCTGTAAAAATATCCTAAGGACATTTTGGTCTTTTCCATTTTATTTCAGCGTCTGTAAAAACCCTAAGGGTCTTTTGGTATTTTTTCTAGGCTATTGGGTTGCCTATAAATAGGGCCTCAATCCCTAGGGTTAGGGTTAACTCACTTTAATTAAAATATCAGAGTTCATTCCACATCTCTCTCCTAGTTTGTACGCCGCTAGAGTTTTCTAGATGTTCTTCACTGTAAATCGATGAACGCTGATTCTGGTATATCTATTTCACAGATCTAGGTCAGTTCTATTGATCGATTGCTTTATTCATGTTTTTCCCAAGAGCTTCATAAATTTTTAGTAGGAATCTTTTCTCCGCGTCGTGATTTCTGAAGTCACCACTGATTGATTTTTGCTGCTTCTCTGCGTTTGTATGAAGCTTTGAAGTATATCATTGTGTAGTAAAAAGTGCTCAGCAATCCGTTGAAACATGTGTATGAGTTATTTTTGTTGCTGCCATTTGTGTGTGGTCTTGTCTTGATCAGATGCTATGCGTAGACCTGGGGTGTAGCTGCAGTGTTTCTTTCTTGCTTTTGGCAGCTCAGCTATGCTAGTTCCTATTCTAGTTGAGCTAGGATGCGCAGTCTGTTTGGTGCTAGGCTGTGCAGAGTAGGTCTCTAGCCCCCTATTTACTTTCTGGTTTCACTCGGTTCTTGTTTACTGTGTACTACGGCTCTTGCGTGCAGAAGTGCCCAGCTAGCCTGGCACCTAGCATGCACATGGCAGGAAGCTAGCATAGTAGCTACTCGATTGCCTGCCTAGGAGCTCTAGCTATGTGTAGCCTGTTTTTGCATTTTGTTGTAGCCTCCGCATCATTTTTTTCGCACGGGAAGCCATGACTCTTAGGCTGAGAGAACAAGGCTCGGAGTTCATTGCATAGGCCCCACAACTCACAGCATAGACTTCGCTGGACTATAGGCTTTGCAAGTGATTGCTTCCTTCGATTTTTTTGTTGGCTTCAGAGTTGTCTTTTTCTGTGTCAAGCTCCGAAACTCTGAAGCGTGTCAGAGTCAGAGCTAACTTCGGTGGGCTCCGATGTGTGACGAAGCTGAAGCAGACTTTGGTCAGGCTTTAGTTAGCCTTTGGTCAGACTTCGATGTCCACGCTTACAACCTTCGCACGAGGACTTCGAACAGACTTTGACAAGTATCGAACTGGAGATAACTTTGAACAGTAAGATCTTCTCTTGTTTCATGTGCACTTAGATTAATGGCCTGTGATGATTTACTTTCATGAAGCTTGAATACTCATGTCTTGAATGATTTTTTAATCTGCCTTTGAACACTATGTCGGTGTCTTCTCATTTAGGACACTGGTTGTTTTTAGGCTAGATTATTTTCTTGGTTTAGATCTGTTAGCTTCAACTGGTTGTTAGTCGAGGTGCGTTGGGTGTTGGGAAAAGGCCATTGATTCGCAAGAATTTTTAAGGCACCCATTCACCCCCCCCTCTGGTCACTACTTTCGGTCCTACATGTAGTGCTACACAACTCCCCCTCATAACATGCTAGAAGATCTCGAATGCTCAGTGTTGGGGTGAGTGAAAAACTGTTTAGGAATCCAGCATTGTAAAACTCGAGAACTAGGTAAAGCAGTAGAATGATCATGCACACGGTATGAGTCATGATAAAAAGTGTGTGGTCTACCTCCAAAGCACGATCCTGGAAAATGGCGAGGTCTCCTAAACTGTCGAGAATCAAAGCCTCTTACACGCGGTCTAGCACCATATGAAGCATGGTGTACACCACCACGAGCAAAATCTCTCATGGGTCCATGGGGAGTCTCAAAATCAGAATAAGAGTGAAAAGCAGACTCATGTATACCTAAAGATGGGTAATGCATGTCCTAAAAGCTCATCGCAAAAGACCGTCGTTCATCCTTGATACGATGAAAGAAAAACCCAACCAAATGACCCATCTGATGACAATAGGAGCAATGATACACTCTCTTGGGTGTGTGAGCATAGGTCTTAGGTGCAAATCTCACAGTTTTCTTGGGTTTTTGCTGAGAAGTTTCCTTTTGTGGATGAAGGGCTTTCTTTGTAGGTTGAGTAGGATTCTCATCTTTTTGAATGGTGTCTAACTGGGCTCTTTCTTTCTCAAGGTTTGTGGGTGGAGTGAACACTGTTTTGCTCAGAGTGTTTGGAGTGGTTCTCTCATAGCCCAACCCTAGAGCTAACCCTGCCCTGTCAGCACACAATTTTGTTTTAGCCAAAGCAAATCTATCGTACCCTTCCCTTCAGTGCATTTTCAACCACAGAGAGAAGATAATCATTTTCACATTTTAGTTTTTCGACTTGCTCTCTAGCAAAACTGAGTTGGTCCTTAATAGTGATGTAGGTAGGACACGCCGGCTGTACATCCTTAGAACACTCAGAACTCTCCAATCTATACTTAAGTTCATCAACATGCCTATCTCAAATTAATGCTCTCAATAACTAAAGGACAGTTCATGCATTCGTTGATGACAGCAGGACTAGACTCCACCACC
The DNA here is from genome assembly GCA_019279435.1 of Zizania palustris. Taxonomy (NCBI): domain Eukaryota; kingdom Viridiplantae; phylum Streptophyta; class Magnoliopsida; order Poales; family Poaceae; genus Zizania; species Zizania palustris. Next base: position 45,553,417 of record JAAALK010000290.1, on the reverse strand, counting down.
AAAAACTGTTTTTCAGTAATTTAAAGTTTTTCAATAGTTTGAGCATGTGTAAAACGCAGCTGAGCAAGTTCATTCATAACAATTAGATAGGACTCACATTCATCATCTTCAGACTTAGATTTCAAAATTGCAAGTTGAGTGGTAATTGTTTCAAGTCTGAATTTTAGTTCTTTTCGTTCTTTAGAGCAAGTTTAAGTAATCTATCCTGAGAATAGACAATATCACGCAATTCATCATATTGAACAAGAAGCTGATCATGGGATAGATATACCTCAGAAGTGTCAAGCTCGTTGTTGCTATGGTTGTCGTCGATCATGAAGCATAGGCCTGTGAGATCCATCTTCTTCTCCTTCTTCTCCTCCTTGGGAGACTCCTCTTCCTCCCAAGCTCTAGCTACTCTTTTAGCCACTTTTTCGCGCTTCCCTTTGAAGTAGTGTTTCTTGTTCCACTTTTGGTGCTTGTGCTCATTTTAATTTTTCATTTTTAATTTAAGGCAATTCGCTTTTATGTGAGAAAGATCTCCACATTTTAAAACATCCCTGTGACCCTCCTCTCCTTTGATCTCGTCTATCATTGTAGAAGCGAGTGAACTTCCTAACAATGAGAGCTACCTCATCATCATCTGGAGTGTCCACTTGTTCTTTTGTGACAGAGACAAGGGAGGACAAGTCAAAACCACCAGAATAAGCACCAACTCCAAAAACCCCAGAAAAGTTACCTCCAGATGAGGTACCACTGCCAGGACCGAAAACCAAAGCAATGAAGGCAACAAAGAGTTTCCAAATCCTCGACGAGACGCCTTGGCAATCTCAGTGGACTTAAGCTTACTGAAGAGTTCGTCACAAGTTAGAGTGTCAAAGCTAGTCGACTCTTCAATACTAGAGATCATCACCTCCCATATGCTACGATCAAGAGCATAGAGAAGTTTGATCGCCCTATCATGGTCTGAATAAGCTAAAGACCCAGTGGAGCGCAAGTTGCTCACAATTCCATCAAATAGAGCAACATGGCATCTACAGATTTGCCGAGGCCTTGCACAAACATTTGGTATTCTTGATTATAAGTGCTTTGCCTCCTAGCCTTAATCTGAGAAGTGCCCTCATGAAAGGTTTTCAAAGTAGACCAAATCTCACGTGCAGTTCTAAGGTGCTGGATCCTGTCAAACTCATTGCGATTCAGACCGATGAACAATATGTTTCTTGCTCTGCTATTACAATCGTACTGTAATTTCTTAGTCTCTGAAGTGCGAGTTTCGGGGATCACATATTTTGAATCAACAATGTCCCAAATAACACTTCCTTGGCTTAGTAGGTAAGCCTCCATGTGCACCTTCCAATAAGCAAAATCATGACCATCGAAAATCGAAATCTTAGAGTTTCTCTCCATGTCGCCAAAACTAGGATCACAAACCGGTTAAGGTCAATTGGTGATCTAACCGACTCTGATATCAATTGTGGGATCGGAATGGCGACTAGAGGGGGGTGAATAGGCCCCTTGACAAATTTTTACAAACTCGATTGCCTAACTAGTACTCAACCCACTTCTAAGACTCAAGAATCAAGATTCAGAAAAATCAAAATATGTTCAACAGTGAAAACAGCCTTAAAATCAATCTCAGGTCTATATCAGAGTTTCAATTGTCAATTTAGTCAGTCGGTATTTGAATCACTGGAATTCTCTGCCTAGATCGGCAACTGGTTTGTCGATAGGGAGCTATCAGTGAATAGTTGGTCGACAAGGATCAAAACATACAAAATGAATCTAAAATTTCATTCTACTATACTCAAAACATTCCGTGGGCCTTTGATCAAGAATTCAAGAAACCTCAACACAGTGTGTCACACTAAATACAAGATTAGCTCCAAGACTGATTCTGAAATTGATTAAAGTTTATGAAATCAAATTTGTTCAAATCAGAATTGAAAACAGATTTAGATTTTTAACCACTATTGATGGAAATGAGCATTACACATCAAAACAGAAGCTAATCAGAGAATGAAGCTGAAATCAAACCTTCTGAATCAATCTGAATACTCACACACTATTTCAGATCAGACAAATACAATAATCAGATTCAAGAATTTCAGAAAACTACATATACTCAGATCAATCAATGGACAGTCTGAAGCTACTGCAGTTTAAACTATTTTCAGATCATATACATGAACACAAGCAGATAATCAGAATGGAGAACTAGACATTTAGCTCTTAAGCAATCAGATCTGCAATGATATTTTATACTTGAGTTACATCATTAAAATGATGGTCAAATCAATTCAGGAATCATTAAAGCAAGATTCATCAATCAATCATTTTCACATAGAAAATTCAGAAACAATCAATCCACAACAGTTCAATCAGTTCAGAACAATCCCTTGATAAATGATACCGAACAGTGGTAACATCAGAACAAACTGAATTAACAGAATCAGTAATATGTGGAGAAAATGTTCACAGTAAATTCTATTTAGTATCAACTGAATGATCCTGAGTAATATTATTCAGACTCAACACTGCTAAGAGCAAACTGGGATCAACTTTCCAGCAGAAAAACTTAAGTTCCTTCTTAAAACAGACAAAGTTCACTGGTTTGTGTCAAGCAATACTGTAGTAAATCATGGATACAATTTCTGAAACACACATGAATAGCTTCATAAACTAGATGAGCAAAAAGAAGATTCAAATAACTCTTCTAAAGATCAGCAAACTTGACACATTTCTTAATATATGACAATGAATAGTGTCAAGTTGAATAACAATAAAACTTGATTGCTCTTTCTAGAATTTACTATTTGTTATAAACTATGTCAAAATAGCTGAGCTCTGAAATCAGTTCAATCTGAGAAGTGTAATCAATCAGAGAAATACACATGCTTGAATATTATGAAAGATGATTATGAAAATGTCACAAGAACTGAAAACAGGATGATGAATAGTGATTTGTATATTCAGTTCATAACATTAAACAGCAATCACTCGTGGAATGCAATTCAGTTATGTAGTGCAACAAGAAGATCTCAGTCTAAGTATGATTTTTTAGATGTTGTAAATCATGAAGCAGGTTACAGAAATAAAGGCAATCCTGATTTTAACTCAAAAGTCATGCAGTAGATAACTTCACAAAAGCAGTACTATTTTTCACTTTACAAACTACCAAAGACATTAGCCAAAAAGGGGTCACAGACCTTTCCTTTTACTGAGCAGACAAGGGAACATCATGGTCCCCTTTATGGTCGGCTACAGACAACTCCAAGTCAGTAACAACCACAAAACTCAACAGAATCAGATAGCACTGATGTATGATTGTTCTTGACAAAAAGTAAAAATCCTGTGTCTCAATCAGAACATGAATTTCCAAACAGTAAACCACAAGGCTGATAGACCAACTTTCTGGTTCTCAAAATAGAGTAAACAGTCCAATCAGACTAAAACATGCAATCAATTGAACTACTCATGCTTGTTAAAATGAACTACACAGGAATAAAGATGTCCAAACAATGTTCATTGAAAATGATTTACTCAAAACATACTGAACAGAACCAACTAACCACTTTTTAATAACCTTTCTCTACTATCAACTTCAGTAGGAAATCAGAGGAGAGTTTCAGAACTTTTGTGCAGTGATTACTTCCACATATTAGATCACAACAAAATGTTCATCAGCAAATAACATCACATAAGCAACTCAAGATTCAACCCACAAAGTTCTTCTACACAAGCAGAACATCAAGAACTGAAACTAAACACTCGGATGACAAAAGGAGTAGTGACCATCTAAGCATTGTTCATCGTAATGCATACCAATCGAAAGAACTACTTTAGAAACCTAGCAAACTTGCAAAGGGAAAGAAAACTGACCAAATTTTTTTCAGATATTGAAGGCAAAGTCAGCAAGAAAATTTCTGATATCTCATCAAAAGTGGACAACCTTCTTGGGAAGCACACAAGGTGAAAGCAGACAACTAAAAGGTTTTTTTGGATTGAAAAGTGGCAGCCAACCTTTTGGGTGTGAATGCCTTTATATAGGCACACCCAAGAGGTCCTTTTACACACACACCCTTGAGTAATTTCAGAACTACATATTCTGAAAATTACCCCTATTTGACTCTAAACTTTTAATACATTTTCAGAACTTGAAAATTCTGAAACATACCAAAAGTTTACATTTTAAACTAAAATACTTGAACAAAAATAAAATCATAATTATTGAATTTTAAAGTCAATTAGATATGCGACTGTTTTCAGCAAAACCGGCAAAGCCTCCTCGATCTCCAACAAATGACGCCAAACCGCAAACTTGACCATCAGCAAGTCTCTCCCATTCTCGATCCCCTCGAGCCGCCTAATCACTTGCACTGGCCTCCCTTTCGCTGACTTGACCATCACCCTATCTTGACCATTTGTCCATCCATGTCTTACTCTATCTCCTCGTGCACTCCTGAGATCATCTCCAACTTCACTCGACATCCTTGATCCTCTGGCATCGAGCTCCTCGCTCGATCCTTGATCACCCATCGCTGACAGTTGGTTAGCATCTCCACCCTTCACACATGAGACAAGCCAAAACAAGAGATGCAATGCACACCGATCCCCTCGGCATCAACTCTTCATGACCACACATCGATCCCATCGATGCAATCAAACCATTACTCACTCATTCACTCGATTGCTCATCATTGTCAATCACTCATCATAAAGACAGAAACCAAAGTGCGACCACACTTGGTTTCACACACTTATCATGTTCTTCATCAGGTATCAGCCAGGTTATTGACTGTCGAACCTGTCGGTCACTTCGGCAGGCCTTGGTGGTTTTTGTAGCTATGGCTCAACATTTACACCACTGAAGCTATCGATAATCCTCCCCTTTCTTTGATGGAACTCCCTATGGACTATCCTGAATCGGCCGACCCCATCTACCGCCAGTACTTGTCTTTGGGAGAGGTGGCCACCCATCGATCCACTTTCTGAATGTCACCCGACTCCTTGAGCCTCTGTTATGCCAGGTTTTACTACGGCTTCAGGGATGAGAAGACCATCTGGTTTGCATATGGGTACCTATTTGAGTACGAATACCCCCGTGGGTTCCTCCTGGCCGATGTGTGCTGGAACAAGGGACTCACCAGAATTTTCAAAACCTTGATCACTCCCTGCCTTCTGCCCATCAAGTTCACTACCCGCAGAGCCTACTACAAGTTCTATCACCCAACTATCTGCTCATGGCAGTTTGGATTCAACTAGCTCCCACCTTACTTGTTCTTCATCAGCCGAATCCAAGCTCATGGTGAGGTTACAGATGGTCTGGAGTACGATCATCTATCTCGAGTGCCGACCAAGTCCCTTATGGTAACTTGGTCCCCTGGTCGGCTTATACCATCAGCTCCGTCGGCTTCATTAAGTGGTGGGGTGAATGGGCACTGCACCTATTCAGACAGTGCTTGAGGTCGTACTGCAAATGGCCGCATCTCGGCTACATCGATGATTCCTCGCTGGTAAACACATTTAACTTGACTTTTGCTCCTTTTGCTTGCTGCTTTGTCCCTTACTTATCCTTTTTTATTGTAGGAGGACAGCATGGATGCTCCACTGGAGAGTCGAAGTGGCTAGTCGATTGAATATGGGCCACAATCGACCACTAGAGACTTGGGTAGCGGGGCCCCAACCTCAACAGAATTATTCGCCAAGAAGCGAGTCAAAGTCCCGGCACGAAAGTGTAAAGCGACGGACGTGGGAGTGCGTCGGTCCACCCGAGCCCAATCTGGCTAGGTACTCTTTCTGACTTGTTTTTGCTACGCGTAGTGAATTTTTATCTTCCCTTTATAAAATGTCTCTTCTTTTTTCTTCAATCAACGCCGTCTACTCCTCCGGTTATGCAAGCCATGACTACTGTCGATGTACCTTCATCGGCTCAGGTATGTATGAATCTCCATACTGTATACTTACTGATGAGGACATCACTAGCTCAGATATAACCATGATTGTGAGCAAACAAACTAAGGTGCATGCTTTCTACATTCGATTTAAATTTTATTTATTTCAACCATGGATGCTACACCATGAGGTACTTTTAATTTCAATTACAGAAATTCTCATATGGATCAAGCGACACGTTGAGAGCGCACAATGGGCATGGAATATCATGGAACTTGATTGGGGACCAAGTCAAGGACATGAAAACATAATATACAATTTTGGGACGTTATTTATGTGCCAATAGAAAGTGGAGATTAACTTCTACATATTTTCGACTCGGATTCGGACTGCATGGACAACAACAAATTCAAACGTGCACAACTTTTACATGTCAGCTCCGATTTGGATGATCGTGGACTTTTTGGAAAGATTGAGACGTCCTCTTTCCAACGGATCCAGCTACATATCAAGATTCCATTGCAGGAGATCACAATCACAAAATCAATGCATGTTTCTTTTTTCCTAGTCAATCTGTTTAGGAAATAATTAGTCCTTTCCATATGTAATAAGTTTCCAAACTTTGGGAATGTCCCTAGGGCTATAAATAACCGTAGAGACTTCAGTTGTAATTTGGGTTTTGATTAGATAAAAGTTTAGCCAATGCTGCTTGTCCGTGTAAACCCGTGATCGGTTAGATCGCCGGTTTCACGTTTAACAACCCCAACTATCCCTGTGCGTCTTTCACATCCAGCAATACTAGTTGCTCCTTTATCTTGTTCTTGCTCGTTCTTCGATTGCTTGCAGGAACAAGGTTGATCACTGATAAGATCAACAACCCTTGGACTTTGTGTATCGATCGCTGAGGTGAAACACGAACGTACGTCTCGTACGGTTGTAGTCGGGTCATCAACGTCGTCTCCATCCAATCGAAGTTATCTTATCTCTATCAACTCACTGAAAGATCGGGCCACCCGAGTCTGTCTCCATCAAGTGGTATCAGAGCTTTCATTGCTTAGTGAGTTTTTATTTCATTTTTTCTCACAGTCTAGAAAAAGCCACAGAAAAAAATAGTTTACCCAAGAACCAAGCCTCTTTGAGCCTTTTACTAGTTCTGCTTGGTATCAGCTTTTTGAGTTTTTGGTTGCATCGTCTTGTGAAGTTGCTGGTCTTAGTGTTTAGTTCGTTTAGAGTTTTGAGTTCTTGTCACGTTTTTACCACCGTGTTTTAGTCTGTTTATCAATTGTTTAGGGTATTTTTATCCCTTACTTTTTGAGTTCAAATCAAATTGGAGTTGGTTTGTTTGTTGGAATTCGAGAATAATTCGGGCAGGCTGTGCAGGTGTTACTAAAACTGTCATATCTCACACCTGCCTACCCGGATTGGAGAGTTTTAATATATTTTGGAAAGCTTACAACCAGATCTTTATTTTTCCTTTTAGAGTCATCTTCATATTCGGTCGTTTACTTTCTGTTTTGGAACGTACAACGTTCGGGAGTCCTGTACTAAGAGTCACATTGTCCTTTGCTATTCTTTAAAAAAAGGAGAGAAAAAAAGGAAAAAAAGCAGAAAGGTGCTCCAAAAAATAAGAAAAAAAAGCTGCACAAAAAAAAGAGAAAAGAAAAAAAAGTGAAGAAAGAAAACTTGTGACAAACGAGGAGGAAAGCTAGTTCTACCTTTGTCAGTTTGGTGGTATCGTTTGTGTCTAGGCTCGCATCTCTAGTACGTTCAAGCCTAGGATTAGCACAATACCGACGTTGAACAATTACTCAATTTTCTTATGCTAATGTGGTTCTAGTTTTCCTTGCTACATATTTCAGCCTACCTAGAGCTCCACAGATTTGACTACCGCTTGTACAACCAAGTGTTTGCCAAGGCATCGATACATCTAATCTCTGTGGTGTTTGTGGTTAAGTCGGTGTACAACACTTTCATGCTTGCATTGGTAAGAACTTGTAAGAGCTTGATACATGATTGAGCGAGTGTGACTTTGTGCCTTCAAAATCTTGTAGTTAATAAGAGCGTACATATTATTTGTATGTTTCTTGTCTACTACTCATCATGGCAGGGATACACAAGGAGATAGGATATAGTGAAGCTCAATATCGACATCTTCATCGACACATGAGGGATCAACATAATAAATATGAGGTATGTGAAGAAATTCTAGCTAGGTTCAAATGTACAATACCTTATTTTGAAGGAAATTATGATCCTCATGCATATATTCATTGGGAGCTAGCTGTAGATAATGAATTTAAAAAGTATAACATGTCGGAAAGAGAAAAGGTTATGGTTGCCTCTAAAGTGTTAGTTAAAGATGCTGCATATCATTGGAAACATCTTTGTATACATGATAAAATACCTCAATCTTGGAAAGAATTAAAAAAATATTTGAGAGATGCTTTTGTTCCTCCATATTATGTCGAAATTCTGTTAAAGAAACTACAATGTTTAAAACAAGATAGCAAAAGTGTTTCCTCATACTATCATGATATGCATGCTTGTTTATTACGTTGTGCTATAGATGAATGCGAAGAAGCTACAGAACAAAGGTTTTTGCGTGGGCTTAACAAAGAAATTCAAGAAATGCTTCTTCATGAAACATATAATTCTCTTTCTCAATTGTTTGAACTTGCATGTCAAGCTGAAATTCAGATTACTATTGATTTAGAGGAGACGCCAATCAGTTTGCCTTCTAGTTGTACTGACTTTGAACAGGAAAAACTGAGCAAGTATGCACTTACATCATCAGAGAAGGTTTTGCAAGGTAATATATGTGCTGAAATCAATCAAGGTGAGTGTGCTCCTCATCAAACACAATCATCCAATGTTCATGCTATTATAGAGCAACCATTAGTGGAATCTTTTTCTGAAATTTCTTTGTTAACAGATGATTTGCTTGAAACTCCTCATGACAAAGAAGAGTTGTGTGTTAATGCTTCACTTATATACATGCCACAACTAGTGGAAGAACGTGTTGTTTCTATTGTTAATTCCTCAAGCGTTGATTTTAAACATGTTTTCCACATTACTAATGAGAATGAAAAAATTAAATTGTTATCATCTTTAAATACATGGGGATATATTGAAATTATGGATCTTTGTGAGCTCACTTGTTTAAAAGAAAAATTATTTGCAAGGTTTAATTTGCCATGTCCTGCCAATGTTATTTTTCATATATTTGTCACATACCATAAGCAAGACATATACTTTTTGCATAGAGTTTACATATGTTCAGATTTGAAATTGCATGTAAATCCTGAAAATAATTACCTCGAGCAAGTCATGTTAATTAATCCTATAGCCTCGAGAGTCTCTTGTTTTGATTTAAATACACAGGTTTGTTTTCAAGAAGGAGAGCATGTTAAGCTGTTCAACAACCTCACATTTTCGTCTCCTTTCATCAAGGATGGTTCTTCACTGACACATGCAAAACCGAATGTCAACATGAGTTGGTTTCCTTCTACTCACAGTGTAACAAAACAACAAGTGATATTGCACAATGATATCTATTTTGCTAGGAGCTACAACGAGTGCGAATACAAGAACAAACCGAGGACGGTTTGTAGCCAAGAAGGAGAGAATGATGAGGACATCACTAGCTCAGATATGACCATGATTGTGAGCAAACAAACTAACGTGCATGCTTTCTACGTTAGATTTAAATTTTATTTATTTGAACCATGGATGCTACACCATGAGGTACTTTTAATTTCAATTACAGAAATTCTCACATGGATCAAGCGACACGTTGAGAGCGCACAATGGGCATGGAATATCATGGAACTTGATTGGGGACCAAGTCAAGGCCATGAAAACATAATATACAATTTTGGGGCGTTATTTATGTGCCAATAGAAAGTGGAGATTAACTTCTACACGTTTTCGACTCGGATTCGGACTGCATGGACAACAACAAATTCAAACGTGCACAACTTTTACATGGCAGCTCCGATTTGGATGATCGTGGACTTTTTGGAAAGATTGAGATGTCCTATTTCCAACGGATCCAGCTACATATCAAGATTCCATTGGAGGAGATCACAATCACAAAATCAATGCGTGTTTCTTTTTTCCTAGTCAATCTGTTTAGGAAATAATTAGTCCTTTCCATATGTAATAAGTTTCCAAACTTTGGGAACGTCCCTAGGGCTATAAATAACCCTAGAGACTTCAATTGTAATTCGGGTTTTGATTAGATAAAAGTTTAGCCAATGCTGCTTGTCCGTGTAAACCCGTGATCGGTTAGATCGCCGGTTTCACGTTTTACAACCCCAACTATCCCTGTGCGTCTTTCACATCCAGCAATACTAGTTGCTCCTTTATCTTGTTCTTGCTCGTTCTTCGATTGCTTGCAGTAACAAGGTTGATCACCGATAAGATCAACAACCCTTGGACTTGGTGTATCGATCGCTAAGGCGCAACACGAAAGTCTCATACGGTTGTAGTCGGGTCGTCAACGTCGTCTCCATCCAATTGAAGTTATCTTATCTCTATCAACTCACCGAAATATCGGGCCACCCAGGTCTCCACATCACTTACTTTCATTCCTGATGTCTAATTCTTCTTCCTGTTCAACTTTTTTCCTCCATCATTGCGCCTCCTCACATAGCTTCTGACCCGATGGCCGATGAACCGATTGAGGAGCCATGCTGAAGAGTATGGGCCTCATGGATCCAGATGTGATGAGTGATTGTCAACGAAAGTCAAAGAGGACAAAAAGAGGAGAGAAGACCTGCTGTGTCTGGACCGCATGTGACTTAGGTACACGGGCAGCGAACGACTGTCGGGCAGAGGGGCCGCAAAGTCGGGCTGGCCCAATCCGGGTACATGGGCTAGGAGCAGCAGAGGATCCACTAGGCTGTTGAACAGGATTGACTCAGGTGCACGGGCGGCGAGCCATTGCCAGGCTGAGAGAGTTGCGGAATCGGGCCGGCCCAATCCGGGTACCTGGTGCAAAGTCGGTGGACGCCTTGTCAGTTTCGGCGCAAAACTGACGACCGCTGATCTCGGATCTGACCGTTGTGAGGCGAAGCCATAGTCTCTATGAAAGCTCCGCTTCAGGATATGTCATCTGTAATTAGGAGTTTACTATTTTGCCTTTAGGCCCATAGTCTGTCAGTCGAGTTTGTAAAAATATCCTAAGGGCATTTTGATTTTTTCCATTTTATTTTAGTGTCTGTAAAAACCCTAAGGGTCTTTTGGTATTTTCCTATGCTATTGGGCTGCCTATAAACAGGGCCCCAATTCCTAGGGTTAGGGTTACCCTTTCTGTAATCACTTTCCTAATACAAAAAGATTGGGTCACTTTTTGTTCATCCTCCTGGTGGCCATTCCTCTCAGCCGCCGCTGCTTGAATCTCGCACACATCAAGAGACAGTCTAGTCATGTTTTAAATCATTCTTTTCAGCAATCGATCTCTTCATTGTGTTTTTGTTTTCTCTGTTTGCCTTGATATACGTGTTGGTGCTTGATCTCTATATGCGTCAATCTTGTTTCTCATGTTCTATGCGCTGAGAATTATTTTATTCTAGGCACTGTTCTTGCTGTTGCGTGGCTGGTTCATTTTTGTACGAATGCATATTGTGCAGAATAGCAGGCCTGATAGCTAGTACTTGCACTAGGTTCCTCTGCCTTCATCTCTTTATTATCATAGCCTGGCGTCTTGTCTCTAGGGCCTATGGCCTAGAGCTGCATCTTTGCATCTTGGTATCCACATACATGTTGTAGGCAAGTGTAATCATATCATCTAGCACCTAGTCTTATGTAGCTTCAACCTTCTTCGGTTTTGTGCACGGTTTTTTCTTTTGCATTGTCAGTTGTGTGGGTGTTCTGGCTTCAAGGCAATCGAAGCCTGCTCATTTCTTGGAGCTGTGTTCACTATTGGTTTTCATTTAGTACTTTTGCGTGTTCGAAGTGTCTGTTCGAAGGTCTGAGTGTGGGTCCCACCGAAGCACATACTTTGCGTTTTTATCTGTGAACTTCCTGTTGTTCAGTAGCTCTAGCTTTATCTTTTCGAAGCCGTGTCATGGGCCCCACTAGTCTCATCGCAGACTTCACTAATCAGCAGACTTTGCAGTGGCAGCACTCTTCGGCTCTCCTGTGAACTTCGCACAGTCTGTAGGCTTCGCAGATTTTAGGCTTCGGTGTCAGGTATGTGTCTTCCAGCATTTAGTGCAGGCTTCGTCTGTTCGTTTTACACCTTTGCTCTTGGTACACTTCGAAGACGGAAATAGGCTTCGAAGATTAGTTGTTGGACTAGGTGTTTTTCGTTGTGTACTCCGAAGCAGGGAAAATTTCGAAGCATACTTCGGCGGGATTCGAAGTAGGGTTCGAAGTTCGATTTTTACTTCGAATTTTGTTCCACAGACTTCGAACTAGAGACATTTTTTGAACAGTAAGACTTCACCTCGGTTTGCGTGCACTTAAACTAATTTGTTCTTGTCATTTGTTCTGATGATGCTTAAAATGACTACATCTTGAATACTCAGTTAATCTGCCTCTAAGCACCGTGTTGGTGTCTTGTCAATTAGGACACCAGTCATTTTTAGGTTAGATCATTTTAGGCTCTGTTGCTCTGTTTACTTTTCTCTGCTAAGTCTGTTGAGGTGCGTTGGGTGTTGGGAGCAGGCCATTGATTTGAAAGAATTTTTTTAGGCACCCATTCACCCCCCTCTGGTCGCTACTTTCGGTCCTACAAGTGGTATCAGAGCCTGGTTAGGGTTTTTCCGTATCTTAACTGGTTCTAAACCCAGGTAGTGATCATGACTTCTCCTCGAAAGGTCCCATCCTTGGAAGCTTATGGCTATAATTATTAGAAGACTCGCACGCGAGCCTATCTCATGAGCCAAAGTTCGGACATTTGGGACATTTGTGTTCACGCTACTTTCACCATATTGCCTGTTGCTGAGTGTAATTCTCCTGTAATTATCGCCCAACATCAGAACAACAACAAAGCGGTGAACATTTTGTTTTCTGGTTTAGGTCCCACTGAATTTGAGCGTGTGAGCCATCTCACCACTACTAGAGAGATCTGGGCTACCCTCCAGGCACACCATGAGGGGACAACCCAGGTCAAGGCTCGGCTCTATCAGACCTACCGGCGTTAATATGAAAATTTCACACAGAAGCCAGGTGAATCTGTTGAAGCTTTGTTTGGTCGTTTTCAATCGATCATCAACAAGCTTCGGGCCAACAAGGCCGAGTGAGTTCAGCTGTTCTCAGATCATGAGCAGGCGCTCAAGGTTCTCCATATCTTGGACCCTAAGATCTAGGAAATCAAGGTATCCTCTATCATTAAGAGAACATCTTATGATACCTTGACAATTTCTGAGTTGTTCAGCAAGCTAAAGGCCACAAAGGTTGATGCTCAGTTGAGATCAAATCTCACTGTCTCTGGATCAAAAACCCTGGCCCTTGCTACACCTTCTGTTGACCCCTCCTCTGTGAGTTGTGCTGGGTTCTCCTTGATATCTATCACTAAGGACCAACTTGAGTCGCTAGGAGATGATGACCTGTGTCTATTTAACAACTGGGTGCATTGTGTCTATGATAAGCGAATGTTCAAAAGACATGGCACAAAATCCAGATGCTTTGAGTGTGGTGATCTAGGTCACTTCATTGCCGACTGCCCCAAGCGCAATGCTCACAAGAAGGGTACCGGTGGTGGCTTCTACGACTCCGGCAAGCACGACAACACTTCCTTCACAAAGGGCAAGCCCAAGACAATATTCTTTAGAAAGGCCCTGAAGGACTACCTGCGTGAGAACAAGAAGCGAGACAAGGCCTTCTTCGCCGAGATGGAGAAAACCTACTCCAAGCGGTCTTCGTCTTCTTCCTCTTCATCAAGCTCAAGCAATTAGGAGATCGTGATCAGGAAGGGGAAGGACAAGGACGATCCAGCAGGCCTCTGCTTCATGGCCTTTAGGGACAGGCCGAAGAGCCACTCATATCACCGCCGAAGATCCCGCAAGAGGTTCTGCTCAATGGCTCTTGGGGATAAGGAAGAGAAGGGCTCCCCCGATGACTCCGACGATGACAACGATGAAAAGGTATCCTGCTATGAACACGAAATCATTGATTTACTAGAAGAGAATCGTCAGGAGTTGAGATATCGGGAGAAACTGCTTAGAGGGGCTAAAAAGAGAATAGATGAGCTAGAACGTGAGCTTGTCGTGGTTAACGGCAGGATTGAGAGTCTATCTTCTTCCCCTTGCTTGTGTGGTAGCAGTGAGTGCCCAAATTGTGAGGTGTTACTGTGTGACCTGACGACTCTGAAGTCCAGGTAGACAGAGAGGATAGATGAGAGGGACGCTTTGGCCACTGAGCTTGAGAACGCTCAGTTGGAGCTGAAAGATGCTCATGCCACTGTCGTCGTGCCCTATGTTGATTGCCCATGCCATCTAGCTAGTTTAGCTGAGTTGAAAGCCAAGGGTGATGAACAATTGGGTGATTTGGAGAGAGTTAGAGCTGAGCTGGAGTAGACTAGGCTAGAGCTTGAGACACTGTCAGTTCCACCCATTGTCTGTGAGAACTGCTTGTCTCTTAGATTGGAGTTGATCAAGCTGAAAGCCGAGAAGTCTGTCCAGGTTGATAGAGAGTATGAGACCTGCTTGTCTCAAGTGGAGGTTCTAGCTTCCTTGAGAGAGGAGCTAGCTGATGTTCAGAATGAGAACTTTTACCTCCGTCAAATCCTAGGTTGTGTGAGTGCCAGAGAGCCATAGCTCGGCATGATGATCCAGAAGTTTAAGAGGCAGGATGGGTTTGGGGTAGGCTACACCTACACCAAGGCTAATTTTGAGAGTGCTATTAGTCAGGCAGTGGAGTGGAATAAAATGACTCCTGAACAGAGATACCCCAAGACTCACTCCACTGAGTCTTTCCAGGCTAGTCAGCCCAAGGATGGAGTGTTCCAAGAACAGCCTAAAGCTCCACCCAAGAAGCCCATCTGTGTTCCAAAGCCCAAACACCTCCGCACTTCTCTAGACTCTCTACCTGGACCCTCTCACACCAAGGAGTCTACACCCAACACCACTAAGCCCAAGAACCTCAAGCTTCAACCACATCCCAAGAAGCCTACCTATCACTGTGAGTATTGTCAGAGAGACGGGCATCTTGAGGAGTTTTGCTTCGGGAGGAAGCGGGTTGAGAGACAAGAGAGAGCTCGTGGAGGGCAGGAGTAGTTCTACTAGCAGGGTGGTAGACTAAGAGTTCCTCGATGCGGGGAGAGGCTAGAGGCCAGGACGCGTCATGTAGGTGGTGGTAGAGGAGACGTCTTTCATGCCCGTGCTCCTGAGGGTGGTGTTCGCTCTAGCAGAGCTCCAGGTCATTTTGGATACGGCTCTGGACCTCGTGGCCGAGACTTTAGGCAGAACCGAGGACCACGCTTTGAGCCACGTTTTTGTCCAGACTCTTATGATTCCTTCTACTTTCCGTCTTTTGAGCATATGGCTCGACACTGGTTTAGTTCTTTTGCTAAACCTGGTGCCGGACCATTTGCTCCCCCTTACGACCACTGATTGTGCATGATCAGGGACTGGAGGACGTATGGATCATGGACTCAGGATGCTCTCACCACATGATGGGACATCGCAGAGGGTTCTCCACTCTCTCCCCCGAGCTCCAAGGAATACATCACCTTTGGGAATAGTGGTCAAGGGAAGGTAGACGGCATTGTCTCAATTCGCATCTCTGACCATTTCTCTTTGAAGAACGTTGCTTTAGTTGGAAACTTGAATTTCAATTTGATTTCTGTCTCGCAACTTCTTGAGGATGGGTTGGAGGTTCATTTTAAGAAGGGCATGTCTTCTGTAATTGATTCTAGAGGGTCTTTGGTTCATTTTAGGATTGACTTCTCTAGTTCTTTTGGGCCTTCTCGCTGTTTGATTACTGGATCATCCTCTGAGCTCTCGAAGTGGCATAGGAGGTTAGGCCATTTGAGCTTTGATCTACTAGTCAGATTGAGCTTTATGGACCTCATCCGAGTATTGCCCATGCTTAAGATGGAGAAGGATCTAGTTTGCCATCCCTGTCGTCACGGGAAGATGGTTGCCGCCTCTCACTCACCTGTGACTCAGGTGATGACTTCGTACCCGAGAGAGCTGCTACACATGGACACTATTGGTCCAGCTCGGGTACGCTCAGTCGGTAGGAAGTGGTACGTGCTTGTTATCGTTGATGATTTTTCTCAATTTTCGTGGGTGTTCTTCTTGGAGTCTAAGGATGAGACTTTTCAATTTGTTCATGACCTGATTTTTGAAGCTTTCTAGAGATGATGAGCTCGGAGATTCCATCTTAAAGGAAGATGATGATGCTCCAACTGTTGATGAGGGTGGGCCTTCTGCACAGCCTGCAGAACCCACACCTTTTGAGACTTCGATTGAGGATGAGGGCGGACCTCTAATCACTTCTTCCACTTCGATCGAGCCCCCTCAGTCGAGTCCAGAGGTGCCAGCTGCTGACTCCAGTGAGGTGACTTCAGATCACCTAGGATCCCGAGCAGTTCAGCGTGATCACCCCATAGAGCTCATCATCGGTGATCTTACTGAGAGGACTTTGCGTTCTTCTGTTGACTCGCTTGCTGTGTTTGCTGAGTCTACATTTGTTGCATCTTTTGAGCCTAGAGACATTTCTCATGCTTTTTCTGATTCGAATTGGATTAATGCCATTCAAGAAGAGCTTGAGAATTTTGTCCGCAATCGGGTTTGGACACTAGTTGAGCTGCCACCTGGATGCAACCCCATAGGCACCAAGTGGGTGTTCAAAAACAAGCAAGGTGAAGATGGGGTTGTGGTGCGCAACAAAGCTCGACTAGTTGCCCAGGATATTTGCCAGAAGGATGGTATTGACATTGAAGAGACTTTCGCTCTTGTTGCCCGTCTTGAGTCCATTCACATTATCTTAGCTTTTGCCGCTTCGAAGGGTTTTAAGCTTTTTTCAAATGGACGTCAAGAGTGCTTTTCTAAACGGGTACATAGAGGAGGAGGTCTATGTTAGGCAGCCCCCCGGTTTTGAGAACCCTAAGATTCCTCGACATGTTTTTAAGCTGCAAAAAGCTTTATATGGTCTTAAGCAAGCCCCCAGGGCTTGGTACGACCGGTTGAAGTAGTTTTTGTTGGGAAAGCGCTTTGTGATGGGTTCTGTGGATAAAACACTTTTCTTGCTCACAGATGCCTCAGATTTCCTGGTTGCTCAATGTTGGGGGAGATAATCCCAATGGTTGAAGGGGGGCCACCACCGGAGGGTCCGGAGCCTGGCGCCGGAGGGGCCAGGAGCTTCGGACGGTGAGGCCGGGGGTCTTTGGGAGCTTTGGGACGCTCCGGAGGGGCTCACGGGTGTGAAGCGATCGGCCGTAGGACGGAGGCCACCCTCTGGACCGAAGGCACCGGGGGCTACTCTCTAGGGGAAGAGCGCCGAGGGCCATCCCTCGGGTCAAATAGTGGTTCCAGAGGGAGCATTGGCGGGAAGAGGATCAGTCAACCCTACAGGGTGACAGGATCGCGATCCTCTGCGCTGTGTCGGGCGGCGCAGGCAGCGTCCGACACGGCCGATACGCTGTCAGATTGGAATCTCCTTGTTTGTACTATGTATAGTCCATTTTGTCTGTACTATTGTACGGTGTTTTGCCATGTAGCGGTTGGCGGTCCAGAGGCGCTTGGTCCTCTGGACGGGCCACCCTATAAATACCCCCAACTACAGTTGTAATGGACACACGCTCCAAGAGCACATAATATACTACATTCCTACATTTCCACTGAGAAAACCTGCTGGTCCGATCCGTCGTTCCAATAGTTGGCGCCGTCCGTGGGGATCCTAGTTCGAGAAGCTAGCGTCCTCTACATCCACTCACCAAAGCATGTCGGGTCGGAAGGGGGCGAGCGCGGTTGCTCTGCGTCGGTCGGCTCGCACCACCGGGATCGAGCCTGCTCCGGTCCCCGACCCCAGTCCACCCGCTGTTGCGCCCGTCGGGGCCCCCTCCGTGGAGCCAACCCAAGCACCGGAGGGGACGCCCGAGGCTCGGGGCCCTGTTGGCATACCTGAGCCCGCCCCCATTAACCTGGCAGGATTCCCGGAGGGGCTATCGGAGGGGCATCCTCCGAGCGGACCCCCAGTGGTATCCCTCCGAACCGACTATGTCCGTTCGCGAGACCCTGATACCACTTCAGGAGGAAGTGGGAGCCAAGACGATGCCCTGGCCGCCGAGAACGCCCGGCTGAAGGCGGAGCTGGCCCTGTGGCGCCAGGAGGCGTCGCTCCGCCCACCTGAGCCCCCCCGCGCTACGAAAGTTGCGGCCGTAGCACTGAGCGATGATGAAGACCCAGCGGAGGACGAAAACGCGTCCCACGACGAGGAGTCCCCCCTGCACCCAGACCTCCAGAGGGTGCGCTTCGGCTTGAAGTTTCGCGCCGCAAAGCTTCCCAAGTACTCCGGGGATTCTGACCCTGGAGAGTTTTCTCGCTCGTATGCTCTGGCGATAGAAGCGTCCGGGGGGAGCCGGGACACCATGGCTAAATGCTTCCCCCTGGCGCTCGAAGGGATCGCTCTCCGGTGGTTCTGGTCGCTCCGACCTGGGACCATTCGTACGTGGGACCAGTTGAGGAAGAAATTCGTCAACAACTTCCAGGGGACCTTCGTGGCCCCTATGTCCACCGGGAGCCTCTTCCAAGTGAGCAGCAGCCCGGAGAAACTTTGTGACAATACTCCCAGCGCTTCGCGCACACCAAGGCCC
The DNA here is from genome assembly GCA_019279435.1 of Zizania palustris. Taxonomy (NCBI): domain Eukaryota; kingdom Viridiplantae; phylum Streptophyta; class Magnoliopsida; order Poales; family Poaceae; genus Zizania; species Zizania palustris. The sequence continues at coordinate 45,534,777 of JAAALK010000290.1, read as the reverse complement.
AAATCAAGGGGCTCTCGGCTTCCTCGGTCATCGACGCTACCCGAGAAGGCGTCATCCACCCGGGCCTCCTCGACAAGCTCCGTTGGAAGCCCATCTCCTCTGTGGCACAGCTCATGACGTATTTTGAAGAATACGCCCGGTCCGAAGAAGGCCAGATGCGCCGACAGGCGATGATAGTCCCAGTCCGGGCCTCGAGCGCCAGGACATATGAAGCCTCACCGGACCTCAACCGGGGAGCCCGCCCCACTCTTGACTTCCGCCACCAAGATTCCGGTCAGCAGGACTCCGTCCACCAGGACTCCCGGCGGGGTCGGAAGCATCTTCGTGGGGAGGTCCTCAGCATTACTCCTCGAGCCCCCGCTAAGCACCTGCACACGTCCGACGGTGGCCGCTCCGCTAGGGCAAAGGCTCCATCCCGGGCGCTATCCGGAGGGCCACCTTTTACTACACCATCCACGGCGAAAACCGGAGCCACGACACTGACTCCTACCGGACCATACTCGCCCTACGGAGCGACTACCTCGAGCGCAGCGCCGGCCGCGGCTCCACTGACAAGGGGATCCCAGTACCTTGCCCAGAAGCGGTCCAGGTAGTCGGGCGTCGCGACGAGCCGGAGGTCCTGGGCATAGCCCCGGAGTTTAGCAGAGCCCAGGCCCCTAAGCTCGAAGATGAACCGGATCAGGGGAAGCGAGTGGTCCTTCCCATATCCGGAGGTGGAGCTCTGGGAGCCCTGTCCAAGCGCTAGTACCGGCACTACGTTCGGGAGGTCGGGCACATCGGCACATCCAGCTCCTCGGCCCTCCCTGAATGGTCCCATGCTCCTATCTCCTTCACCGCCGAAGATGCCGCCGGAGTCAAGTTCCCGCACGCTGACCCCCTCGTTACCTCAGCTGACATCGCCGGAGTTGAGGTGCGTCGCATCCTGGTTGACGGGGGGAGTTCCGCTGACATCATTTTTGTGCAGGCCTTTGACCAGCTATGCCTATCGTGCAAGCACCTACTGCCAGCTTCCCGTCCACTCCAGGGCTTCGCAGGCTCCCCGCTCGATGCCCTGGGCCAGGTCACACTGGAGGTGACCTTCGACGACTCCCCCCTACGGCACTGCGAGGAGATCCTATTCGACGTGGTCGATGCTCCGTACGCCTACAACGCCATCTTCGGAAGGGGGATGCTCAACCGCTTCGGGGCCATCGCGCACCACAACTACCTGTGCCTCAAGATGCCGACTCCGGGTGGGGTGTTGTCAATCCTGGTTGACCAGGCCGTGGCTCGCCGGGTCGAGTACGGCCACTCGGTGCCATTGGAGCCACGTCAGGTTCACAGCATCCGTGAAGGCAAAGAAGGAGCCAGCCTCCCCGACGGCGGAGGCCCCGGGCAGAAGGGCCGCCCAGCAAAACCTCTCCCGTAAGGGGAGGTCATTACGAAGATCTTAGTCCAAGACGGGAAGGAGTACCCGATCAAGTTCGGAGGGGGTCTAGAGCCTGAGGTGTTGGCGCACCTCAAAGGAATCATCCGCAACAACCTCGACATCTTCGCATGGTTCGTCGAAGACATTACCGGCGTCGACCGCTCGATCATTGAGCACTCGCTCACGGTCGACCCGAAGGCTCGGCCGGTCCGCCAGGGGCTCCGGAAGCTTTCCATCGAACGGGCCAAGCTCGCCAAGGCTGAGACAGAGAAGCTGCTTCGAGCGGGGGTCATCCGAGAAGTGAGTCATACTGAGTGGTTGTCTAACCCAGTGTTTGTCCAGAAGAAAACATCTGGAAAGTGGCACATGTGTATCAACTTCACTTCTCTGAATAAAGCTTGCCCCCGTGACTCCTACCCCATGCCCCGCATTGACCAACTAGTTGATTCCACAGCCGGAGCAGAGCTCCTCAGTTTCCTCGATGCTTATTCCGGCTATCACCAGATCTGGTTAAAGCCTGAAGACCAAGTCAAAACAAGCTTTGTCACCCCCGCAGGAGTGTTCTGTTACGTCCGGATGCCCTTCAACCTCCGTAATGCCGGGGCTACCTTTTCAAGGTTGATCTCCAGAGCTTTAGGTCATCAGATGGGGCGTAATGTGGAAGCACACATGGATGACATCGTCATCAAAAGTATCACCAAGAACCGTCACGACTCAGACATAACTGAGACTTTTGACAGCCTTCGGCGGTGTGGAATCCGACTCAACCCAGAGAATTGTGTCTTCGGAGCACGCACTGGGAAGCTGCTCGGGTATCTGGTTTCCAGCCGAGGCATTGAAGCCAGCCCAACACAAGTTAATGCATTGCAGAACATGTCCCCCCCAGAACATGAAGCAAGCGCAGAAGCTAGCCGGGCGGTTGGCAACCCTCGGCCGATTTTTAGTAAGATCAGCTGAGCGAAGCTTGCCCATCTTCAAGGCGCTTCGAGGTTCTAAGCATTTCGAGTGGACCTCCGAATGTCAGGACTGCTTCGAACAGATCAAAGAGTATCTCTCCGGCCTCGTGGCCCTCGCCACGCCCCGGGCCGACAGTCCCTTATTGGTCTATCTCTCCGCCTCCGGCAGTGCGGCGAGTGCGGCTTTGGTCCAAGAGGAGGAACTCGATGGAAAGTTGGTACAATGCCCCGTGTACTTCGTCTCCGAAGCCCTCTCTGGAGCTAAGGTTCGGTACTCCGAGCTCGAGAAGGTGGCCTACGCCCTCGTCATGGCATCTCGAAAGCTTCGGCACTACTTCCTGGCTCATGATGTAATCATCCCGACTACCTACCCGTTAGGCGACATGTTCCGGAACAAGGACGCCACCGGCCGCGTTGGGAAGTGGGCCGTGGAGTTGGCCCCGTTCGGGATCTCCTTCGTCGCCCGAACTACCATCAAGTCTCAAATCCTCGCCGACTTCGTCGCTGAGTGGACGATGCCATCTGATCGTGTCGGCACTGAAGTAAGCGAGAGGATTTGGACCGTCTGTTCAGATGGTGCTTACCAGGCATTGGGGTTGGGGCCGGAGCAGTTATCATCTCCCCCTCTGGCCAACAGGCCTTGTATTCCGCTCGGCTGAAATTCAAGGCTACCAACAATATCGCCGAGTACGAAGGAGTCCTTTTGGGCCTTCGCAAGGCGCACACGCTAGGAGCAGCCCGCGTTGTCATCAAGACCGATTCCCAAGTAGTCGCCGGGCATATTGACAAGAGTTTCCAAGCTAGGCACCCGGACCTCACCTCCTACCCTCGACGCCATCCGCAGATTCGAAGCATCCTTCAAGGGCATATCCGTTCAAAGCATCCCACGAGGCAAAAACGGCCAAGCTGATGCCCTCGCCAAAGCCGGAGAAGGAGGCCAAGCCTTGCCACCGGGCGCCTTCTTCGAAGAAATCATCCAACCTTCAGCGCCTTTCCGCGGCGAGGCATCCACCTCCGCATCGGCCGAGCTCCCGCCGTCGCCCCGGCCAACTCCAGTCTTGTGCACGGTCGGTGACGATTGGCGGGAGCCCATCCTGCGCACGCTCGCGGGCAGCGAAGACGATCATCCTAGTCCAGATCAAGTTCACCTCCAGCTCCGCACCAGGTCCTTCCAGGTCATCGATGGCATCCTATACAAGTCGGGAGTATGTTCTCCACTACTCCGTTGCATCTCTCACTCGCACGAAGTGGCCATGCTCCGAGAAATCCATGAGGGGTTGTGTGGGAGCCACCTGGCACCACGAGCCCTCGCCGGCAAAGCTCTCCGACAGGGCGTGTACTGGCCCACGATTGTTGCCGACGCCGAAGACCTCGTCCGCACTTGCCAAGGGTGCCAGTGGATGAGGCGGCGAAGTCACCGACCCCCGGTCAGTCTACAGCCCATTCCCCCTTTGTGGCCGTTGGCCCGGTGGGGCATGGACCTCATTGGGCCATTTCCTAGAGCAAAAGGCAACCCGCACTTTGCTGTCGTCGCCGTTGAGTATTTCTCCAAGTTGGTCGAAGCCGAGCCACTAACCTCCATCACATCCCGGAGCATCCAGAAATTCTTCTGGCAGAATATCGTGTGCCGTTTCAGAGTACCCAGATAGCTCACATTGGACAACGGAACACAGTTCGATGCTGGGGCCTTCCGGACATTCTGCGACGGATTGGGAGTCCAGCTCCGTTTCGCCGCAGTGCGGCATCCCCAGTCTAACGGGGCTGTGGAGCGAGCTAATGGGCACATACTCTCGGGCCTCAACAAACGCATCGTGGGCCTAGCCAAAGGATTGTGGCTTGAGGAGCTGCCGAAGATCTTGTGGTCCATCCGGACCACCCCTTCCTGAGCTACAGGGTTCACCCCATTCCGCCTCCTGTTCGGCGACAAAGCAATGACCCCAACGGAGCTTCGAGCCGGTTCTCTACGCGCCATAGCACCCGAAGCCGATCAGGAGCGTGCCATCTCCCTCGACCTGGCGGAAGAGACACGGCTCCGAGCCATTGCCAATCTCTCCCAGTATCAGAAGGATACGAAGGCATGGTACGATCCCAAAGTCAAGCATAATGAGTTCCAGCCCGGGCACCTCGTCCTTCGCGCGGTGGCCGCTCCGACAAAACTGGGCAACAAGTGGGAAGGACCATACATTGTAACCAGTTCCGGGCGCATTCGGCGGGTGATGATCTGAAGGAGTTGGATCCTGGCGGAGACCGAGCCAGCGTTGGCCTCGACGCGCGCCTCCCTCCGAAACCAGATGTGGCGCGGGAGCCCGGCGAGACCGGAGCTGAGCCCCACGTGGACGTAGAACCAACGGTTCACCCACTTGGAGTACCATCTTTTGTTGATGGCCTTCGCTGGGAAGGAGTCCGCATACTTCCTCTGGAGCTGGAAGTTAATGCTCCCGAAGGCCAGTATCTGACCCCCCTTCTTCTTCTGTTGGCAGAGAGCTTCGTGCATCTGCGTGAAAACCTCCGCCCTCCCCTCGCAGCCTTCGGCGCACATGGCCCACTCGAAAATGGCGAGGCGGGCCACGGCGTTAGGGGATAGCTGCGGAAGCTCTAGATGGAAGGCATCTAGCACCCGACGAGGAGCTCCGAAGCGGGGAACCCCAGCCCCGCGTCGAAGAAAGCCTCGAAGACGACGACTTCGCCCTCTTGCGGCTGCGAGACCATTTCCCGGCCCGGTTTCCTCACCGGCGTCTCAGGGCCGAGGCGGGCCTTGGTCACTTGCTCGATCGACGCGTCCGTGCACGCAGACGGACCGAGCTCCAGGGTTTGCTCCCGAAACTGCTCCGAGGCGGGACGGAGCTCTCGCGAGTCACGTGTTTCCCCTGGACCCGACGCCGTCGCCGTCGCCACAGCCGCCGCCGCCATCTGGCGCTGCAAGAAATGTGGGTCCATCGCCATGGCAGGGGCGGTACTCCTCATCATTGTAGAAGGAAGCAAGGAAGGAGCTAGCGCTCAGAAAGCAGATGAGTGCTGTCAAAAGTGGCGAGAGAGGATGCAATAGGTGGAAGGAGGAAGAATAGGCCACGCGGCGGGAGATATTTAAGCACAAGGTCACCGCCGATCCCTCTTCCGCTCGTTCAACGTGTGAACGCGGCGGTTGCATGGCACCCGCATTTAAGACCCAACCGGTGCATCAGGCGCGCCGGTTCCTGGCGGTTCGCCTCCCCAACGTCGTTTGCACACGCGCAGCATTAACTGCTTCAGGCGACGCTTGGCCGCCTCCTCGGGACCGGGACCCTGCAGTCAAAGGCACGTGGGCGGCCGCGGGCTCAGTCAAACTCCCCCCAACTTGCCGAAGGGTGCTTCGAAGTGGCTCTCGGCCCCTGGATCCTCAGGCGCCTGGCCGCCTCGAAGCATCCCCGCACCGGTCGAAGAGGGCCACATCGCAGCGGGATACAGCATCTCTGTGTAAGTAATTTTCCTTATGAAAGTTATCGGAATTATCATGTGTGCTTCCACCCTCTCTTAATGCAGGCTCCCGAGAGGAAAGAAGCGAGGGGCTACTGTTGGGGGAGATAATCTCGATGGTTGAAGGGGGGCCACCACTGGAGGGTTTGGAGCCTGGCGCCGGAGGGGCCAGGACCTTCGGACGGTGAGGCCGGGGGTCTTCGGGAGCTTCGGGACACTCCGGAGGGGCTCACGGGTGTGAAGTGATCGGCTGTAGGACGGAGGCCACCCTCCGGACCGAAGGCACCGGGGGCTACTCTCTAGGGGAAGAGCGCCGAGGGCCATCCCTCGGGTCAATTAGTGGTTCCGGAGGGAGCATTGGCGGGAAGAGGATCAGTCAAGCCTACAGGGGGACAGGATCGCGATCCTCTGCGCTGTGTCGGGCGTCACAGGCAGCGTCCGACACGGCCGATACGTTGTCAGATTGGAATCTCCTTGTCTGTACTATGTATAGTCCGTTTTGTCTGTACTAATGTCCGGTGTTTTGCCATGTAGCGGTTGGCGGTCTAGAGGCGCTTGGTCCTCTGGACGCGGCACCCTATAAATACCCCCAACTACAGTTGTAACGGACACACGCTCCAAGAGCACAGAATATACTACATTCCTACATTTCCACTGAGAAAACCTGCTGGTCCAATCCGTCGTTCCAACACTCAAATATATGTGGATGATATCATTTTTGGAGGTACTACTGATGTGCTTGTATCCAATTTTCTAAGCAGATTCACAGTGAGTTTGAGATGAGCCTCATGGGTGAGCTCAATTATTTCCTAGGGCTCCAGATCAAGCAGACCAAGGATGGCATCTTCATCCACCAAAGTAAGTACACTCGAGACATGTTGAAGAAATTCAACTTTGGTGGAGAGCTGAAGCCTCAAATGACCCCAATGGGTACATCTGGGGGCCTGGACAAGGACGACAGCGGCGTCAAGGTCAACGAGAGAGAGTTTCGAGGGATGATCGGTTCGCTGCTGTACTTGACGGCGATGAGGCTAGACATATAGTTTGCCATAGGACTGTGCGCGCGCTTTTAGTCTTCACCACACGCGTCTCATCGGCAGGCTGTCAAGCGCATTTTTAGGTACCTTAACTATGCGCCCGATCTAGGTCTTTATTATTCAGCATCATCATCTCTTGATTTATCTGGCTTTTCAGACACTGACTTTGGTGGGTGCCGGTTGGATCGCAAGTCGACTTCCAGTACTTGCCAGTTTCTTGGTTCTTCCCTTGTCTCTTGGTCTTCTAGAAAGCAGTCTGGAGTTGCACTTTTGACCACTAAGGCTGAGTATGTAGCTGCTGCTAGCTGCTGCTCACAGTTGGTTTGGATGATTTCCACATTGCCAGATTTTGGGTTATTCTTTCCTACCAGAGTGCCTCTATTTTGTGACAGCACCAGTGCGATTAGTGTAGGGAAAAACCCTTGTCTCCATTCAAAAACCAAACACATTGATGTGCGCTTTCACTTTCTAAGTGATCAATATGAGAAAGGTGTCATTGACCTTGTTCATGTTGATACCCATCATCAGTTAGCTGACATTTTCACCAAACCCCTAGATCAGTCTACTTTTGAGCGTTTACGAGGGGATTTGGTTTTTGTGTATCCTTTTTAGGATATTTTGAGTTAGTTTTTTTCTTTCTTCTCTACTCTTTTCTTGATTATTTTTGTGTGTGTTCATATCATGCATATTCACATATCACACTTTGAGCCTGCTTCTGTTATATGATTGAACTACTTCACTTATTCTAGCTGATACATGCTTTTGATTACTTGTCGATGATCATGCTTTGCTTCGGTTCACATGATATGTCTGATATCTGTTGTATGCATGGCTTTTATGCTTTAAAATTGAAAAATGATGACCATTGCTTCTGGTAACTAGCATGTGTAGGTTGAATGCTTTTGCTATCTGTTACATGCCTTGTAGCTAGTTCCTCACTTAGATGCAGATATGCAACTTGGACATCTATATTGCTTTAACATGGAAAATGTGCCATAAAAATGATAAAAAATCAGAAAAATAAAAATTCCATGCCTTTTTATGCTTGAGTTGAAAAGATCCAGGTGGGTTTGCTTTGTCGCATTGCATTGTTCTAGACTGCGTACCATAGCACTTTGGTATGAACTAGGATAGTGTAGTGTTTGCCAAGACCAATGTCTTAAGCTTCTGATGGTCTAGTTCTGGCCTAGGCTTGACTTGGTCGGTTAGCATAAGGTTTGACATGCAAATAACCCCTAGCAAAAATGAAAAAGGAAAAAGAAAAGCCTGAAAATTAAAAAGATAACAAGTTTGATGAAGCACTTTGTTTTGGACAATGCTTATCCTGGTAGATATCAGTTAGCTTTTGCATCTCATGCTTACCCACTTCTAAGACTCAAGAATCAAGATTCAGAAAAATCAAAATATGTTCAACAGTGAAAAAATCCTTAAAAGCAATCTTAGGTCTATATCAGAGTTTCAATTATCAATTTAGTCAGTCGGTATTTGAATCACTGGAATTCTCTTCCTAGATCGGCAACTAGTTTGTTGACAGGGAGCTATCGGTGAATAGTTGGTCGACAAGGATCAAAACATTCAAAATGAATCTAAAATTTCATTCTACTATACTCAAAATATTCAGTGGGCCTTTGATCAAGAATTCAAGCAACCTCAACACAATGTGTCACACTGAATACAAGATTAGATCCAAGACTGATTCTGAAAATTATTAAAGTTTATGAAATCAAATTTGTTCAAATCAGAATTGAAAACCGATTTAGATTTATAACAACTATTGATGGAAATGAGCATTACACATCAAAACAGAAGCTAATAAGAGGATGAAGCTGAAATCAAACCTTCTGAATCAATCTGAATACTCACACACTATTTCAGATCAGATAAATACAATAATCGGATTCAAGAATTTCAGAAAACTACATATACTTAGATCAATCAATGGACAGTTTGAAGCTACTGCAGTTTAAACTATTTTCAGATCATATACATGAACACAAGCAGATAATCAGAATGGAGAACTAGACATTTAGCTCTAAAGCAACCAGATCTGCAATGATATTTTATACTTGAGTTACAACTTTAAAATGATTGTCAAATCAATTCAGGAATCATTAAAGCAAGATTCATCAATCAATCATCTTTACATAGAAAAAACAATCAATTCACAACAGTTCAATCAGTTCAAAACAATCCCTTGAGAAGCAGTATACGCAAGGAACATTTTCATATTCTGAGACTTAGAGAAGTTTGAACACATTACAGTCATCCGAAGGGTCTCTGATCCGAAGCATTCAGACTACGGCTTTGAGTCCATAACTGCCATGTGAATGCTTCGTGGGAAAGAGAACCGTTACGAAGTCCAAACGTCGTGAAGAGCCGTTTGATTAGAATCGTTACTGTACAAGTAGTCGTTACGCTTTGTAAAAGGTAACGGTCGAAATTTACCGCGGACTCACACCGTTTCACTTCCTGGACCCACCTGCCAGCGACGGAAGTCGAACCTGCAGTGTGAATGCAATCGAAGCACAACAACTAGTGGAAGGTTATAAAAAGGGGATTGGAATTTACCCAGAGCCTTTTACCGTGCTTAGCATCCGAAACTTACTTTCTTCAACCTCCAATTCTCTCAACTTCCCGAGCCACCAAGCCATGGCAAGGACCAACCACACTGTGCTGACGGCGGCGGGCACTTTGGCGCAGAGGCAAGCGTGGGAGGCTTCAGCCGTAGCGGCGATGTCAGGAGCTCCGGGAGGCGCCTTCCCCAAGAACCCCCGGGAGCTCCGCCCGCCATCCAAGAAGAAGATCCCTCAAATTTTCCTCATCGGCCAATCCACAAGCAGTGTGGAGTCCATCGAAGAGGCCGTGGATGGAAAGCTGGGGTCCGGAATGAGGACTCGAGTCCCCAGAACGGAATCGACTCCGCGGCCACGGAGCGGAGAGGTAGTGGTCTTCGAGGCCTTCTTCGAAGCAGGCCTGGGGCTTCCTGCTATCAACTTTCTATCTGAGGTATTAGACAGGTTCCACATTACCTTGCCTCAGCTATCCCCCAACGCTATCGCCCTCTTGGCCATCTTTGAATGGGCGCTCCGAGCCGAAGGATGCGAAGGGCGGTCAGAGGTGTTCGCCGCCACCCACGAAGCCATCTGCCAGGCGAAGCCACAAGATGGCCCCGGGGACACCAAGGTGATAACAGCCTTCGGAAGCATCAACTTCCAGTTGCGGAGGGAGCACGCCCAGCATTTTCCAGCGAAGGCCATCAACGACCGATGGTACACCAACTAGATCCTTCGGTGGTTCTACGCCGAAGTCGAAGAGGACTCCCCCCTCGCTGGACCCCTCCAAGAGATCTGGTTTTGGAAGGAGGCGGAGGTTACCCCGAACCCTAGCATGCTCTCAACGCGGCTAGGGATACTGACTTCGGTGGCCAGCCGCATGAGCATGCGTGATCTCGCCGAAGAGTTCATCGCTCTTCGAATTCCACCCCTCGGGGCAGACTGGCCGATAGTGTTTCAACACGCTTCGGAGGGTGAGCTCCGAACTCTAGGTAAGACTTCGACTCTCCTGCAATAACATGTTAGATTAAGAAATAACATACTTATAATATGTTACCTTTTTCTAGCGGCTCCACTGGCGTTAGCTCTGGAGCAGATAGCACGGGCCGCGGAACGGGTCCTCGCAGCCCCTACGGTGGCCGAAAGGCAAAATAGGATTGAACTGGTGGGAAGCTGGGAGCGCTAAAACAGGGTGTGGGAAGCCCTCAGAATGGTGCCTCCTCCCCTGCCGGAATTCAACCTGGCCGGAGCGGCCCTTCTGTTGGCGTAAAAGATTATGCTAACAGGTTTCTGTAGAAGAGAAACTAACAAATGAAGTGTTTGCGAAGCAAACTGTTCTAAGCCTCCGAAAGGATAATAACTTAGAATAGTTCGAAAGTGTGTATTGAATAACTTGTATTCGGTCCCTATTACAGGGTGAAACGGGGGGTATTTATAGGCCCAAATATTAAGGAAAAGACCTATTTACCCCTCTATTACAACCGACATAGTGGAAACATTTCGGCTCCCTTAATAGGGCTAAAATGGTAAAAGACTAATCTAATGAGAAAGAAGATAAGTCTTCCATCTTAGCTGGCAGAAAAGATCTTGAAAAAACCTTAGTTCGAAGATGTACTCCGAACCAATGCCTATCTTCGTACTTCGAGCTTGACTCTGGGTATCTTCGAAGATGAACATCTGGGAACCTTCGAATCCACTATCTGCCTTTATGCTGTTTCGGCAATAACCCCGAAGATGAGATATTTTCCCCCAACAGTAGCCCCTCGAATACGCTTCTCCGTTTAACCTGTAATGTTAGGAGAGCAGTATACGGAAGGAAAAGATAACCAAACATAAGGGTTATTGGATTTTAATTCATCTCCGAAATGTATGAAGATATAAACTCTGAATCAGTCTTAGGATAATTGCTTTTCAAACTATCTTAGAACCGACTGAGGAAGTTCGAAAGTCTTTTAGACTTAGAGAAAATAGCCGTTAGCTTTCTGTTTCTAACGGAAACTGTAGAATGCGTTAATTTCGGAGAAAAGTAACGGCAGAAATGCGAAACGGCATGGACTAACGGTAAAAAAGTAGAACCTAGGCTATATATAGAAGGCGTAGAACTTACCCGGTTACCTTTTCACCGCTTTCCTCGCAATCAGAAATCTTTTGAGCCCCTTGAGTTCTTTGAGCCCTAGCCCCCATTTCCCCAAAGCAATCCAGCGACCGCAATGGCAAAGACTAAGGGATCTGGAGCTCCATCGGCCTTGGCCCGGCAGCAGGCGGCTGCAGCAGCAGCAGCCGCAACATTGGCGGCGGCACCTCCGGCATCTGCAGTGACATCCATGGCGGCAGGAGGGAGAAATCCCCAAAGTATTGATGATCAAAGCCTCTTCCCGCCATCAACGAAATATTTGGACCAGTCTTTCCAACTGGGATCTTCTACCTGCAAAAGGGAATCACTAGCAATAGCAGTGGAAGGGAAGATCAGTACCGGAGTGATGATTCGCAAGCCCGAAAAAGAGCTTATTCCGTCACCAAGGCCCGGAGAAGTGGTTGTATTCGAAGCCTTCTTCGAAGCCGGCTTGGGCCTTCCTGCAGTAGACTTCCTGGCGGAGGTACTCGATCTATTCCATGTCACCCTCCCTCAATTATCTCCGAATGCAGTAGCTAGAATGGCTATCTTCGAATGGGCATTGAGAGCCGAAGGTTGTGAGGGGAGGGCAGAGATCTTCGCTGCACTGCATAGGGCTTCATGCCAGCCTAAAACCTTCGTAGGTCCCGGAGGTGAAAAGGTAGTGGTTTCCTTCGGAAGCATTAATTTTAGGCTCCGGGACGAATATGCCCTGCAATTCCCTGCTAAGGCCATCAACGCAAGATGGTACACTGACTGGGTTATGAGGTGGTTCTATGCCGAAGTTGGAGCGAGTAACCCTCTGGCCGGACCTTTGAAAGAGATCCAATTCCGGAAGGAAGCCTTAGTGCATCCCGGCCAGGGTCAGCTCGAAGCTCGCCTCAACCTACTTCAGCGGATCAGCCGGAGGTTAAGTATGCGAGACTTAGCTGAAGAGTTCCTCGGGTTGCAAATCTCTCCACTGATGGCCAACTGGCCTGTCATCTTCGAAGAGGATTCGGAAGGCGGTCTCCGAAAAATCACCTCAACTTCGAGCCCTGCAGGTAACTTCGAAGACAACATGCATTATGTATATTCATCCGAATAAAAACTAACTTGATTCATTTTTTAGCTTCTTCAGCCCCTATTACTTCGGAACAAATCATAAGGGCTTCGGAGAAGATTTTGGGCTCTCCAACTCCGACAGAAAAAGAATGGAGAATCAAATTGGTCGGGAGTTGGGAAAGGTTTAACAGAGTGTGGGGGATGCTGGGAATCACTCCGCCCCCTCTGATGGATTGGGTACCTTCGGAGAAAGGACCCAAGAAGAGGAAAGCCGAAGCTGGGGCTTCGAGCTCCGTAAAGACTCCGGTGAAGAAGGTGGCTCGGAAGCCCAGAAAACCTGCACCTCCGAGCCCAAGAACCACAACCTCCGGTTCTAAAGAAGATGAAGGTAAACTATTAGTGAGGTTGATTGATGAAGATGCAGCTCAAAAAGATATTCATATTGAAGATACTGCAGGTATACCGGAGTCTCAAGCTAACATTGAAGAAGTGAGAACTCCAGATGCTCAAGAGGAAGAGCAAATCGAAGCCCCTGTGGGTGAGGGTGAAGTTGAAGTTGCTACAACTTCAGTTTTGGATGAAGGGAGGACTGCTCAAGGAGATACTCCGGCAGTTGAAGTTTTAACTATGGATTCAGACGAAGACCTTACCTTCGATCCTCCGAGCAGTCCGATGCTCGCTCGCCCCCAAAATGTCGAAGGTAAACTTCGCATGATGTTCTTGTTCTTTTCTGCAAAATTATACAATGTATAATACCTTTGCTTTTACAGAGCCCTCTTCTGTGGAAGAAGTGCGTCGCGAAGATCCAATTCAAGGGCCTTCGACAACTTCGAAGCCTCACCCGGAAGTCGCTCAACAGGGGCATGGAAGGGGTAAAAGACATATAGAACCTCTCCCTGCTCAAGGATCAACTTCGTCTGAATCAACAGACGAAAGTCAATCTACTGAGGGGGGGCCATCTACTGAAGCTCCAAAGACCTCAGCAGAACGCTCCGGAGCTTCGCCAAGCAGGGATGACCAAGAAGCTTCGTCAATGCTCCCTCTTTTAACTCCTTTTTTGGAGCAAAGAACCGGGCTTCGGACTCTGCTCAAACCTTTAGGTCGAGTCAGTCGCGAAGTCGGGGAGACAGAGCTGGTAGCTATTTTAAGCAGGGCGAAGAGTTCGGAGCTAAACGTTGCCATGGAACGAGCAGCCTACCAGGTACAGAACACCTTCGAACCAATAACAAATTATACATGAATAATTTCTTACTTCAGTTTTTTCTTTTCTTAGCAAGCGGTCTTGGCCCGCGCTGCAACTTTATCAGGCGAACATGAAATTGCTCAGCTTCGAGAAGAAAACGAAGCTCTTCAGTGCAACTTGTCTTTCTCCGAAGCTAGAGTGGTTCAAATGGATAATATGATTTCAACAGAACGCAGGGCCAGACAGGGTTTGGAGGCTGCAAATAAGGAGCTCGAAGCAGAAAGGATCGTGCTTCGAGCGGAAATCGAAAGGGTGCGGTTGGAGCATGCTAATGCGGGGTCCGAGCTTGTGAGGCTCCAAGAGGAAGCTAGCCAACTCCTAAATCAAAAGAATACTTTAACTACGGAGAATGCTAGGCTTTCCGGAGTTCTAGAAGAAATGACTTCGAGCAAGGATGCATTAATTGAAGAAAAGCTTAAGTCCGAGAAGGTAGCTACGGAGGTCATAGAACAGATGCTAGGTGTTCTGGAGTACTTCGGTACTACTGGATCACTTCCTTCAGATGACAATGTCACTCTGCTGCGCCGGTTAAAAAGGATCCAAGGAGCAGCGAAGCAAATGAAGACGGCGGGCATTCGTTACGGAGAACTCTCCGGACAAGTGTCTGCCATCGGACTACTTCGTTACTACGAGGACTTGGGCCGAACAATCACTCCGAGCGCAGAAGGCCCTATTACCTTCGACGACGAGCGGCTTCTGACTCCTTCCGAAGGCGTGACTGCTGCCTGTCAGGCCTTCCAAGCTTCATGGAGAGCCGAAGGTCGCACTGCGATCAAGGCTTGGATCGACGAAGGTCAACGCCAGAAGCATGTTCGGAACCAAGCTTCAAGCAGACAGCCTCCTCCGAACCCGCAGGTTTAGGAATAATTTAGGATTTTTGACTATGTAAAGCTTCGTGTTTATGAACCTTTATCAATGAAAATTTGTTTATCATATTTTTAGGCTTTGTCTCATACGGAAGATATCGAAGTGTTAGAAATTAACGACGAACTTCGCTCATTATGGAACACCTTCGAACTTCTAAAGACTTACAAGCGTCCTCGATTTCTAATTCCTCGAGATGACTCTGGCGTAATTGGGCCCGAAGTAATCAAAGATGTATTGTCTTATATTAAAGAGGAAGAAAAAGAGGTTAACGTAAACACTTCGTCTTTTGAAGACACTATTTGGTCTGAAGACGAAGATGAAGTTCAAAATAAAAGATCTGAAGATCTTAGAAGTTGGGAAAGAAGCCCCGAACGGCTTCGAACTTGGGCCGAGCTTCAACAAGAACAGAAGGATTTTAGAGCTTCGAAGGGGAGCAAGAGAGTTAAACGCAAAGTTATTAGAACTCCCGGCGCTGGAACTAGTCGTTCCACCCCTAGCTCTAGGGACCGAAGAGGTCTTCGATTCCTTCTTGGTATAGATACCAATTTTTCATAATGTAATCTATAAACACATTCGTTTGAATAATGAATACCGATTTAAAATTGTCTCCATATTTACTAGCCCCTCTTTGGGTATAAGCAACTTCGAAATGTATTCAAAGATGGTTATGCGCAAAGAAAAACTTCGGAGTACAATTTTTTGGGGGTTCGGAGCCCCTCTGCAATTTAAAGATCTTTTAAAATCTTATAAAATGTCTTCGACTATTTGCAGCCGGAAGAATGGCAATTTAGTACCTTTGTTTAATGAAAGAAATCACTTGAGATAACTTTCAAGATACTTTAGTATCTTAGATAATTTGTCACTTTGGACTGTGTTAACAGACATTTGAAGCTCATGGCTCAAATTCTGTTTTGCTTTAGCCACCTTTGGCTTATTTTTGCGATCTCTGTCGAACCAATGGTTCGGAGTTTGCAATGGTCTCTTTGGACTCTTTTTACGGATGTCTACCAGCCAATGGCTTGGACTCCGTACATTTTGGCCACCTTCGGCTCTTTTTGCGAAAGTCTACCAGCCAATGGCTTGGACTTCGCAGGTTTTGGCCACCTTCGGCTCTTTTTACGGAAGTCTACCAGCCAATGGCTTGGACTCCGCAGGTTTTGGCCACCTTCGGCTCTTTTTACGGAAGTCTACCAGCCAATGGCTTGGACTCCGTATGATGTGGTTTTGGGCTCTTTTACGGATGCCTACAAGCCGGTGGCTTGGACTCCAGATTATGCCAGCCCCCACGTCGGAAGCTTCGAACTTGCAGGTTCGAAGTCCGAAAATACAACCCAGCTTCATGACACTTCCCTCTCAGTCGACCCCGTGGTTCCAGTGCATCCACTCGGAAGCTGGAAGTCTATGAGGGGAAGGCACTATCAGGATCATATGCTTTATTAATTTGGAAGATGATTACAAATGAGTTACAAGGAGCCCTTATGCGAAGTATCGCTTTAGGTGCTCCGCATGCCAAGTATGTGCTAACTCTTCACCTTCTAAATTAGCTAAATTAAAGGAGCCAGGGCGCCCTGAACGGACAATTAGGTATGGACCTTCCCATTTATTCCCTAACTTCCCTGGTGCTATAATGCTTCGTAGAACAAGATGACCCGGTCTTAGTTCATTGAGCTTAACCTTCGGGTCAAACCAAGCCTTCGTCTGCTGATGATACTTTGATAAGTTTGCTATAGCTCGAAGTCTTGTTTCTTCTGATAAATCTAGTGAAGCTTGTCGTTCTTCTTCAATGTTCGGTTCGGTGCTGCGAAATGATCCTCCTTTGAGCTCCGTTGGAGTCATAGCTTCATCTCCGAATAGTAGCCTGAACGGAGTAAAACCTGTGGACCTTGTTTGCGTAGTCCGAATGGACCACAAAATCTTCGGAAGTTCTTCGGTCCACAGTCCCTTTGCTAATCCTACTATTCTTCGATTTAGCCCTGATAAAATATTTCCATTGGCTCGCTCTACGGCTCCATTAGACTGAGGATGCCTCACTGCAGCAAAACATAATTGAATGCCTAGATCTTCGCAAAACTTCCTGAAGGGTTCTGCGTCAAACTGTGTTCCATTATCAACTGTGAGGTATCTAGGCACTCCGAACTGGCAAATGATGTTCTTCCAGAAGAATTTCTATACATTGTTCGAAGTGATAGCTGTTAAGGGTTCTGCTTCCACCCACTTAGAAAAATATTCAATAGCTACCACTGCGAACTTCAGATTTCCCTTGGCTACTGGAAAGGGACCAATTAAATCCATACCCCATCTGGCCATAGGCCATACCGGAGCAATGACTTGAAGAGCTGTTGGTGGGCGATGACTCCGTCGACCCATCCACTGGCATCCTTGACAAGTGCGGACTAAGCTCTACGCATCAGCTGTTATTGTAGGCCAATAAAGCCCCTGGCGAAGTGTTTTTCCTGCCAAAGCTCTAGGGGCTAAATGGCTACCACAAAGGCCTTCATGAATTTCTCGAAGAATTTCTTGGCCTTCGGCTTGAGATATACATCGGAGTAGAGGGGAACATACTCCGGCCTTGTATAAAATACCATTGATTATTTGATAATTTCTGGCTCTAAGCTTTAATCTTGACAGCTGTGGCTCTTCGGGCAAATTTGTTCCTCCCTGTAAAAGTTCCATGATTGAATTTTTCCAATCTGCACTAGGAATGCAAAGAATCTCTGCCGAGGGAATTTGTGGCACCGAAGGTATATTGAGCTCCTCATAGAAAGCTTCTTCGGGCACATCCACAGCTCCGGCTGCAGCTTTTGCTAAGATGTCCGCTTGCACATTTTCTGCTCTTGGTATACTCTGAATGGAAATACCCTTGAAGTGTGCTTCGATTTTACGGATTTCTTCTAAGTACTTTGCAAGCTGTGGATGCCGAACTTGGAAACTTTTATCTACGTGCCCTGCTACTATCTGAGAATCTGTCTTTATAATAATTCTTGTAGCCCCTAGAGCACGTGCTTTTCGGAGTCCCAATGAAATCCCTTCATACTCCGCTATATTATTGGTAGACTTAAAGTTGAGTCTTGCGGAGTACATTACTCTTTGCCCTGAAGGTGAAATTAACACTGCTCCAATGCCTGCTCCGGATGCTTGGAAAGCCCCATCGGAGTAAACAGTCCAAACTCCGTCACTTGACTTCTCCGGAACTAAATTTGCAGGTGGAGTCCATTCTGCTACAAAATCTGCCAGGACTTGTGATTTGATTGCTGTCCTTGCCAAGAAAGATATGCCGAAGGGTGCTAGCTCAACTGCCCACTTCCCAATCCTTCCAGTGGAATCCTTACTTCGAAGCATATCTCCTAAAGGATACGAAGTTGGTACAATTACATTGTGTGCCAAAAAGTAATGCCTTAATTTCCTCGAAGCCATTATCAGAGCATAAACGAACTTCTCAAGTTCGGAGTATCTTGTCTTCGCTCCTGATAATGCTTCGGATACAAAATAAACAGGATTTTGGACCAACTTCCCATTGAAATCCACTTCTCTGACAAGGACTGCGCTGACAGCAGAACCTGTAGATGCAAGGTAAAGGAGTAGGGTTTCGTCCGTAGTAGGCACCGTGAGTGTAGCAAGATTACTGAGATACTCTTTAATACCTTCGAAGCTTTTCTGACACTCCGGTGTCCATGCAAAATCTTCGGACCCTTTCAATGCTTTAAATATAGGTAAGCTTCTCTCCGCAGACCTTGATAAAAACCTGCTAAGTGCTGCTAGACGACCAGTCAGCTTTTGCACTTGCTTTAAATTTTCCGGAGGAGCCATCTTTTGTAGCGCAGTTATTTGAGTAGGGCTAGCTTCAATTCCCCTGCTTGAAACTAAATACCCTAACAACTTTCCAGCCTTAGCTCCGAAGATACATTTTTCGGGGTTAAGACGGATCCCACATGCCCGAAGGCTATTGAATCTTTCTGCTAAGTCTAGGCTATGTTGGTGCTTTAAAGCACTCTTTATTACAATATCATCCATATAGGCCTCCACATTGCGACCTAGTTGATGACCTAGAGCCTTAGCAACTAACCTCGAAAAAGTAGCCCCGGCATTTCTTAAGCCGAAGGGCATTCTTACATAACAGAAGACTCCCAAAGGAGTTACGAAGCTTGTCTTGATTTCATCTTCGCGCTTCAACCATATTTGATGATAACCAGAATACGCGTCAAGGAAGCTTAATAACTCCGAACCTGCTGTGGAGTCAACCAATTGATCAATTCGGGGCATGGGGTAGGGGTCACGTGGGCATGCTTTATTCAAGGATGTGAAATCAATGCACATGCGCCACTTCCCGGAAGACTTCTTTCTGACGAAGACTGGGTTGGCTAACCATTCTGTGTGAGCAACTTCTCTGATAATCCCAGCCTTCAACAATTTCTCAATTTCGTCTTTCGCTAGAGCAGCTCTTTCTGCAGACATTTTTCGGAGTCCTTGCCGAATAGGCCGGGCCTTCGGGTTTACAAGTAAACTATGTTCAATGATATCCCGATCGACTCCGGTGATATCTTCGTCAGACCAAGTGAAGACATCCAAATTTTCTTCTACCACCTTTTCCAAGGAGGTTGCAGCTTCTGAGGGTAAATCTTTACCAAATTGAAATGTATACTCTTTACCATCTTTAACAATGACCTTCGTTGCAATCTCTCCTTCGGGACTTGGTCTCGGAAAGGACTTCTTTGAAGCTTCGGAAGGAGCTGGAAAAATTTCTTCGTTATCTTGTACATTATTTACTTGTCTTGGATCAAGAGGGGGACCATGACCATACTCCGCCCTCCGAGCAATGGCTTGATCTCTGAAGATTGTAAGGACTCCTGCTTGTGTGGGCATCTTCATGCACAAATAATTGTGATGCGCCACAGCTCCGAACTGGTTTAGCATGCCTCTTCCGAAGATGACGTTGTAAGCATACGGGGCATCTACGACATCGAAGATTACTTCCTCAGTTCGGGCCAACAAACCTTCTCCGAAGGTAACTTCTAGGCCTATTTGGCCAAGAGGATCAAGCGGAGGTCTTGCGAAGCCTTGCAAAGGACGAGCCGCTGGCAGGAGATGCTTCCCGGAGATGCACAATTGATCGAAGGCTTGAACAAAAATGATATCTGCCGAACTACCTCTGTCAATCAATACCCTTCGAACTTCAGTGCCTGCAATATCAGCAGTGATAACCAATGGGTCTGCATGCGGGAACTTAATGCCAGCTGCATCCTCCACAGAAAAAGATATCGGTACGTGAGACCACTCCGGCATTGCAGCTACAGATGACGAAGTCCCAATATGGCCTACTTCTCTGACGTAGTCCCTTCGCTGTCTCTTGGACATGCTTCCGAGGGTACCTCCTCCGGAGATAGGGAGGACTACTCTTTTCCCTCAGTCTTGGCCTTCCTCTTGCTTCGGAGGTGGCATAACATTGGCCACTGGAGGGTGTCTTGCAGCATCAAAGTTTTCTATCCGCGCCACAGCCTAGACCGGCTCAGGGCGCGTTGCAGCTGGAACTCGGTCGGTAGTACCTCGACCCGAAGTTCTTTCTAGGTACTCTCCCCTTAGGGTAAGTATAGCCTTGCAAGTATCAGTTGCATGGCTTCGATTTTCTCCATGGATGCAGCAGAAAAGGGTCTGGCCCTTGCCATCCATTTTCCCTGGCGGCCTCCAGCTGCTGGCCTTGTTCCCCGTAGACTGTGGAACTCTCTGTGTAAACTTCTGTGGGGGTGCAATATTCATGACTTCAGAACGAGGGTGCTTTTGCCCTCTTCTCCGATCATGTTGAACTTCGAAGACTGGTTCTTGCGGCTGTGCCGAAGTTTTCACTTCTACTTTAACTTCTTGCAATATGGACGAAGTAGCAGCAGTCCTTCGAAGCCAACCCTCTTCTGACCTCGCATACTCCTCGAAGTATGACATCAACTGAGAGACCGAGGAGATGCTTTTCTGATGAAGCTTATCCAAGAGGCCTTGATGAGTAACGCCTTCTCGAGCTGCATCAACTACCGAAGATGCAGACAACCCCCGGATTTGCGACTTCGTATGAGTGAAGCGCTTAAAATATTGCCTCAATGTTTCTCCGGGGAGCTGTTTCACCTGTAAAAGGCTTCCTGTTGACATGGGAGGCACGGAGGTGCCTTGAAAATTGCTTATAAACTTCTTCTTCAGCTGCGACCATGAATTAATTGATCCTGGCTTCAAGGACCAGAACCACCTTAATGCCACTCCGTGAAGAGCTAAGGGGAAGCACTTCGCCATGGTGTCTCGAACTCCTCCGCTAGCTTCAATTGCTAGGGCATAAGAACGAACGAACTCTCCGGGATCTTCATCTCCGGCATACTTACAGAGCTTCGAAGTTTTGAACTTTGGATCAAAGCGAACTTTCTGCAGCTCAGGATGCAGCGGAGATTCATTATCGAAGGAGGCGTTCTCCGGGGCTTCGGGATAATCGAGATCGTAGTCTTCGGGCACTTCTAGGATAGTTGGGATGGCTTGAGAGCGAAGCTTGTTCGCAGCTTCCTGTCGCCACCTTGCTACCTCAGCTTGAAGGTTGGCCATTTGGGTGGCCATATCTCCAAGATTATCTTCATCTCCT
Source organism: Zizania palustris (assembly GCA_019279435.1). Classification (NCBI taxonomy): domain Eukaryota; kingdom Viridiplantae; phylum Streptophyta; class Magnoliopsida; order Poales; family Poaceae; genus Zizania; species Zizania palustris. The sequence continues at coordinate 45,513,497 of JAAALK010000290.1, read as the reverse complement.
CCGTAAGGATCTTCTGGGTCTTGAGAACTAGTAGGATCAGTTCGAATTGGGATGGAAGGTGGAGGAGGGACTCCGGGTGGTCGAAGTATGGAAGGGGTTGGCGGAGAAGCTTCGTATGTTCGAGGGATAGAAGCCCCTTCCGGAGTTTGCGGAGGGAATGTCGAAGGGCCTCCGACTTCAACCGTGTCAAATGGTATCTCTCCGGAGATCCGAGAAGACCTCCGAGTGGGATTGCGGGGTGCGCTCCGCTTAGGAGGCATGATGTAAGAAGTTGGTAGAGAACGAAGTTTTTCGGACTAGGTTCCCCACGGACGGTGCCAACTATTGGCGTAAAAGATTACGCTAACAGGTTTCTGTAGAAGAGAAACTAACAAACGAAGTGTTTGCGAAGCAAACTGTTCTAAGCCTCCGAAAGGATAATAACTTAGAATAGTTCGAAAGTGTGTATTGAATAACTTGTATTCGGTCCCTATTACAGGGTGAAACGGGGGGTATTTATAGGCCCAAATATTAAGGAAAAGACCTATTTACCCCTCTATTACAACCGACATAGTGGAAACTATTCGGCTCCCTTAATAGGGCTAAAATGGTAAAAGACTAATCTAATGAGAAAGAAGATAAGTCTTCCATCTTAGCTGGCAGAAAAGATCTTGAAAAAACCTTAGTTCGAAGATGTACTCCGAACCAATGCCTATCTTCGTACTTCGAGCTTGACTCCGGGTATCTTCGAAGATGAACGTCTGGGAACCTTCGAATCCGCTATCTGCCTTTATGCTGTTTCGGCAATAACCCCGAAGATGAGATATTTTCCCCCAACACCTTCGAAAGAGGAAAGCCATTGCCGAGCCTTCGAAGAAGGCTGGCAAAACCCCCGTCAAGAAGAAAATGGTAGTGAAGATCCCTCCTCAACTGACCCTAGCTCCAGAAGCAAGGGCTCTGACATCCAACTAGCGAAGGACTTCGAGAACTACCTCCTGGAAGGTGAAGAAGATGGAGCAGGGGCCCCAACCAAAGCTTCTGCTCGAGAGGCTGCGAAGGCAGACACGACACACACTCCAGCGCCTGTTGCTATGAACTCGGAGCCGGAGACCATCACCCCCAACTCACCAGTAGCTGTGGTGATCACGGCGGAGGCTGCGGCTTCGGCGGCAACTACACCGGAGAGGACTTCGGGAGACGACCTCGACGAGATTCTCCGGATGTACGAAGTCTTGGAGGACCCGACCCTTTTACCTCAAGGGGCCTCCGAAGGTATACTTCGAATCTTTTGCCTTGGTCAATTCCTGCAACAATTTTTACTCGTACATGTTCACCAAATACCTTGATGCTGCAGGTATATCGAAGGGCGATGAAGCTCTGGCTACAAACAACGCTCTAGCCTCTTCTGGGATTGGGGCTCCGATGGACACCTCGGCTCCACGGGACACCCCGGCTCTGGTGGCAGGGGCCATTTCCGCTGACGCGGCTCTGGTGGCAGGGGCCAGCTCCGCCGACATGGCTCTGGTAGAAGGGACAGCCGCCGAAGGAGGAGCTACCTCGGCCGGAGTCGAGCCTCCAGCCTTCGTGCCGGGGAGGGGAAAAAGCATGTCAAGCCTCGGGCTCCCTCCTGCTCCGACGACAACACCCTCTTCCAACGAGCCTTCAGCAAGCAACTCAGAGGAAGAGGCCACAGTAGATGACCTCCAAGCTTTGTCTTGGCTTCATTTGCTGGCTCCTTTCCTAGAGCAACGGACGAGTCTCCAGGCACTTCTGGAGCCCTTGGCGGAGAAAGGCCAGGAAGTCGTCAACTCCGACTTGGTCTCCGTCTTGAGCGAAGCCAGGGCCCCAGAGCTGAACTTAGCCCTCGAGAGGGCTGCCCTTCAGGTATAAAAAGTACCACAAATATCTCCAATTAACAAATGTAAATGCTTGGTACTTGCTTCTCTTGTAGCAATTTGTCCTTGCTAGAGCGGCAGCGACTTCCAATGAAGTCGAAACTAATCGACTTAAGAGGAAGGTTACCACCCTCCAAACCGCGCTTAAAGACTCTGAAGAGAAAGCACTTCGGTTGGAGGAAGAGCTCCTTGAAGAACAGAGGGATAGGGCTGCGACCGATGAAGCCCTCCGGCTTCAAAAGCAGAATAGCGGCACACTCCGCACTTTGGCCCAAGACGCTAAAGCCGAGTGCTTGGTGCTCCGAGCGGAGGTCGAGAAGCTCCGGCAGGCGGCGGCTACTTCGAGTACTCAAATGGTAGAGCTCCAAGGCAATCTTAAGCAGGCGATGGCTCAGAAAAGATCCCTGCTCTCCCAGATGGCCGAAGTATCTGCTACTGCTATGGGGCTGGACGCGGTAGAAAAGAAGAATGCCCTTATAGCGGAGCGTACCTTGGATGCCCTTCAGGGTACCTTGGAGTATTTTGGCACCATGTGCCATTCGTCTTCTGCTGCGGCCAGCGAGTCCCTCGATCGGAAGCTGAAAAAGATTCAAGTGGTGACGTCGCTGATGATGGGCTCCGGTGTCCGGTATGGAGAGATCTCCGGACAGTGCACTGGAATCGGAGTCCTCCGTCACCTCGAAGCCCTTCGAATTCCCATCACTCCGGTCAGGGGTTCGACACCTGGAAGCTTCACCTCCGAGAGCTTGTTGCATCCTTCGCCAGATGTAGCCTCGGCTTGGGAAGTTTTTCGGTCAACTTGGAAAACGGACCACAAGGCTGCAGCTAAAGCCTGGATCGACGAGGCCTGTCGGCAGAAGCAAGCACAAACAAGGTCGCCTCTTCCAGCTTCGCCGGCTCCGACGCCTCCTGCTCCGTCAACCGACCCACAGGTTTAGCTCATAGGGCACTTAATCATGTATAAGAAATCTTGTAAAGCCCCTTGCATTAATGAAAAGTTTATAAATGAAGAACTTGTTCGGGTGTTTTATTCTTTTAGGTTCTGTCATGTCCTTTGGAGCCTGACTTCGAAATACTGGAAACTACAGAAGGACTCCGTCGGCAATGGTCAGTCCTTGAGAGCTTACAGCCTTACCGCCATTCCCGCTTCTCTGTTCCTCGTGGAGGTAAGGGAGAGGTAGCCCTCGAAGTTTGTCAAGAAATCTTAACTTACATCAAGGAGGAGGAAAAAGAGAAGACATCTTCATCCTTCGAGTATATAGATTGGTCTGACTCAGAGTATCAAGCCGAAGACCATGCGGAGGCTAACTCCGAAAGGCTTCTGACTTGGGCCGAGCTTCAAGAGGAGCAGAAGAAACTGCGAGCTTCGAAGAAGAAAAGAAGCATTTGGACTAAAAAGACAATCTCGGCGGCTTCAAGCTCCGAAGGTCAAAGTAGTCGTAGAGGTAGCTCTAGAGGCCGAACGAGTCTCCGATTTTACCTAGGCTCATACCAAAATTTCTCTTGATGTAAAAATATGACAATTTAATATGAATTGCACCGAAAGCATCTTGTTGTTCTTTACCCTCCTACCCCTCCTTGTGGGTGGGGGACCTTACGCGTTGCAATAAGGTCCATCAGACACAATGACGTGCACAATAATTTGATGCTTTGCTCAACACTTAATAACCATAGTCTACTTTTTCGTAGAGTTCTTCGAACCATACGTTCGTATTATGATTTTTGTAAGTTTCGGAGCTGATTTTATATTTGTAGACTCCTATACTAGTCGCTTAGGACTTTAAAAGTGTCTCATTGGCCTTAGCCTTGAAACCTTATTGCTTGGTCACCTTCGACTCTTTTATAGATGCTTCGAATCAAGAGGTCGGAAGTCTGCTTATTTTTAAAGACCTTAGAATCTTCTACGGATCCTAACAAGTTGGAGCCTTGAATCCGTAGGCTGGCCACCTTCGGCTCTTTTACAGATGCTTCGAACCCAGAGGCTAAAAATCTGTTTATTTTTAAAGTCCTTAGACTCTTCTATGGATCCTAACAAGCCGGAGTCTGGAATCTGTAGGCTGGCCACCTTCGGCTCTTTTACAGATGCTTCGAACCCGGAGGCCGGAAATTTGTTTATTTTTAAAGTCCTTAGACTCTTCTACGAATCCTAACAAGCCGGAGCCTGAAATCCGTAGGCTGGCCACCTTCGGCTCTTTTATAGATGCTTCGAACCCGGAGGCCAAAATATGTTTATTTTTAAAGTCCTTAGACTCTTCTATGGATCCTAACAAGCCGGAGCCTAGAATCCGTAGGCTGGCCACCTTCGGCTCTTTTACAGATGCTTCAAACCCGAAGGCCGAAATCTATTTATTTTTAAAGTCCTTAGACTCTTCTACGGATCCTAACAAGTCGGAGCCTAGAATCCGTAGGCTGGCATCGAGGCCCTTGAACCAATGGTTCGCAGGCTGTTGCCCGGGTCCTTTAAAAGATGCTTGACTCCGCAAGCATCTCCGTCCTCCTTGTGAGTTGACAAGGAGTAAGGGATATTCGAAGAGCAAACAAGATTCGAACCTTCACTTTATTTAGAAAAGGAACTTTACAATTGATTACAAGGAGCCCCTAAGCGTAGTAACGTTTAAGGTGCTCCGCATGCCATGCATGTTTCAATTCTTCCCCTTCTAAATTAGCTAATTTAAATGATCCGGGGCACCCTGAGCGTAGGATGATATATGGTCCTTCCCATTTATTTCCTAGTTTCCCCGGGGCTATTACACTTCGCAAAACTAAATGACCTGGTCTAAGCTGATTCAACTTTATCTTCCGGTCATACCATGTTTTTGTTTGATCTTGGTACTTCGTCAGATTGGTGACAGCTCGAAGCCTTGTTTCTTCTGACAAGTCCAGCGAAGTGTTCCTCTCATCTTCATCTCTGGGTTGCACTACAAGAAGGGATCCACCCCTGAGCTCCGTAGGAGTCATGGCCTCATCTCCGAATAGTAGTCTAAATGGGGTAAAGCCCGTGGACCTGGCTTGAGTGGTCCAAATGGACCACAAAATCTTGGGAATATCTTCGACCCACAGCCCCTTGGCCAACCCAACAATCCTTCGATTCAGACCGGAGAGAATATTCCTATTGGTTCGCTCGACAGATCCATTAGACTGTGGATGGTGCACTGTTGCGAAGCATAACTTAATGCCCAGTTCTTCACAAAATTCTTTGAATGTGTCAGCTTCGAACTGGGTTCCACTATCCACAGTTAGCTCCCTTGGCACTCCGAACTTGCATATAATATTTTGCCAGAAAAATTTTTGCACATTTCTTGAAGTGATAGCGGTCAAGGATTCTGCTTCGACCCACTTGGAAAAATATTCGATTGCTACCACTGCAAACTTCAAGCTGCCTTTGGCCATTGGAAAAGGGCCGATGAGGTCCATACCCCACCGAGCCATTGGCCATACCGGGGCAATAACTTGAAGTGGTACTGGCGGACGGTGGCTTTGTCTTCCCATCCACTGGCATCCTTGGCAGGTTCGAACCAACTCCTCCGCATCTCTTACAATTGTCGGCCAGTAGAGCCCCTGCCGAAGTGTATTGCCTGCTAGAGCACGAGGGGCTAGGTGGCTTCCACATAAACCTTCATGAATGTCCCGAAGTATGTCTTGGCCTTCAGGTTCGGAGATGCACCGGAGTAGAGGAGAACAAACCCCAGCTTTGTACAACATTCCGTTGACAAGTTTATAATTTCGAGCCCTTGCTTGTAACCTTCGGAAATCCGGACCCTCTAAAGAATCTGTGCTACATTGCAAGATATCCATTATCGGAGCCCGCCAATATGCAGCTAGAATGCAAAGGACTTCTGCGGAGGGTAATTGATTGACTGTAGGCTTGACTAGTTCTTCATAGAAAGCACCCTCCGGGAGGTCCAATGCTCCGGCTGCAGCTTTTGCTAGAATGTCTACAAGTTGATTATCTGCTCGAGGGATACTTCGAACAGAAAATCCTTACAATGTTGCTTCAGTCTTGCGGATTTCCTCTAGGTACTTCGCTAGATGTGGGTTGTTTGCTTGAAAGCTCTTGTCAACATGCCCTGCGACGACTTGGGAATCTGTTTTAATTATTATCCTTGCTGCTCCAAGTTCCTTTGCCTTTCAGAGGCCTAGCAGGATCCCTTTGTATTCTGCGATATTATTTGTGGTCTTAAAGTTGAGCCTCATAGAATACATGGCCTTTTGCCCTGACGGTGATATAATGACCGCTCCAGCTCTGGCACCAGATGCCTGATAAGCTCCGTCAGAAAATATTGTCCATAAACCTTCGGAGGGCTCCTCCGGAGCCCAAACTGCAGATGGAGTCCACTCTGCTACGAAGTTAGCTATGATTTGGGATTTGATAGTTGTTCTTTCCGTGAAGGAAATTCCGAAGGGGCTAGCTCGACAGCCCATTTTCCGATCGTACCCGTAGAATCTTTGCTTCGGAGCATATCACCAAGAGGGTACGAGGTAGGAATGATTAGGTTATGCGCCAGAAAGTAATGCCTGAGCTTCCGCGAGGCCATTACCATGGCATAAGCAAATTTCTCGAGCTCGAAGTATCTTATCTTTGCTCTGGACAAAGCTTCTGAAACAAAATAAACTAGGTTCTGCACCAGCTTTCCCTTAAGCTCAACTTCCCTGACCAGTACTGCACTTACTACGAAGCCTGTTGCTGCAAGATAAAGGAGGAGTGTTTCCTCCGGGAGGGACACAGTAAGCGTTGACAAGCTTCCGAGGTATGCCTTGATATCATCGAAGCTCTTCTGGCACTCCGGCGTCCAGTTGAAACTTTCGGACCCCTTTAGGGCTTTGAAGATTGGAAGGCTTCATTCGGCTGACCTGGCCAGGAATCTGCTAAGAGCTGCCAGCCTTCCTGTTAGCTTCTAGACTTGCTTCAAATTCTCTGGTGGAGCCATTCTTTACAGTGCACTTATCTACGTTGGGCTAGCTATGATTTCCCTGCTCGAAACTAAGTACCCTAGCAGTTTTCCTGCTTGTGCTCCGAATATACATTTTTCAGGATTGAGGCGTACTCCACATGCTCGGAGGCTCTCAAACGTTTCAGCTAGGTCTAGACTATGCTGGTGCTTTTGAACACTCTTAATTACAATGTCATCCATATAGGCTTCGACATTCCAGCCTATTTGGTGACCTAGAGCCTTAGCTATTAAACGTGAAAATGTGGCTCCGGCATTCCGCAAGCCAAAAGGCATTCTTACATAACAAAATACCCCGGATGGAGTTATGAAACTAGTCCTGGCTTTGTCTTCACGCTTTAGCCAGACTTGATGATACCCAGAATAAGCATCGAGGAAGCTTAGAAATTCGGAGCCGGCTGTGGAATCCACCAGCTGGTCTATTCGGGGCATAGGGTAGGGGTCTCACGGGCATGCTTTATTTAATGATGTAAAATTGATGCACATGCACCACTTGCTCGAGTCCTTTTTCCTTACAAAAACAGGGTTTGCCAACCACTCGGTATGGGCAAACTCCCTGATGATGCCAGCCCTTAACAATTTTTCTACTTCGATCTTGGTGAGGCCTGCCCTTTCTGCAGACAGCTTCCGGAGCCCCTAGCGTACTAGCCTAGCCTTCGGGTTGATGAGCAAGCTGTGCTCGATGATACTCCGATCAACCCCGGTGATGTCTTCGTCAGTCCAGGCAAAGATGTCAAAATTTTGCTTGACGACTTCTTCTAACGAGGCGGCTATTTCTGGGGATATCCCCTTGCCGAACTGTATTGGGTATTCTTTCCCATCCTTCAAAATTATCTTCGTCACGACATCACCTTCCGAGCTTGTCTTAAGGGAGAGCCCCTTAGAAGAGTTCGAAGCCTCCGAAACCTCTTCGGTGTGCTCCGTCACACTATGTACTTGCCGGGGGTCCAACGACTTGCCGTGACCATATTCCATTCTTTGGGCTATAGCTTGGTCTCCTGAAATAGTAAGAACTCCACCTTGCGTGGGCATCTTGAGACATAGATAGTTGTGATGTGCTATAGCTCTGAACTGGTTCAGCATCCCTCGCCCAAAGATTGCGTTGTAGGCATAGGTGGTGTCGACGATGTCGAAGATCACCTCCTCCACCCTATCCAAAGGCCCATCTCCGAAAGCAACCTCGAGGCCTATTTGGCCGAGGGCATCGAGAGGTGGACCCGCAAAACCTTGAAGTGGCCAGGCCGCTGGAACTAAATACTTCCGAGGTATGCACATTTGGTCGAAGGCCTGGACAAATAGTATGTCTACGGAGCTCCCGCCGTCCACCAGGATCCTTCGAACTTCCACCCCAGCTATATCTGCTAAAATGACCAAGGGGTCAGCATGGTGGAACTTCACCCCTGCGGCATCACTGGCAGTAAAAGAAATAGGTACATGAGACCATTCTGGCATTCCATCCACGGAACTCGAGGTCCCAATGTGCCCTACTTCGCGGACGTACTCACGCCACTGCCTCTTGGACATGTTACCGAGGGTCCCCCCTCCAGAGATGGGCAGGACTACTCGCTTGCCGCGGTCTTGGGGGTCTTCCTGCTTCGGTGGTGGCATAATGTTGGCCACCGGTAGCCGCATGGCGGCTTTGGGGACACCGGCCCGGGCCACGATTTGCACAGGCTCCGACCGTGCCACTTGTGGGGTTCGATCTGAAGTGCCCCGCCCAGTACTTCATCCTAGGTATTCACCCTGAAGGATTAACACCGCCTTGCAGTCCTTCATGTCATGGCTTCTATTGTCACCATGCACGCAGCAGAAAAAACTTTGGCGCCTGCCAAGTACTCTTTCTTGAGGCCTCGGCGCTCCAGCCTTGAAGCCTTGCGCCTGCTGATAATTGGCAGGTGCCTTCGGAACGGAGGGTGCGATGCTTAACACCTCCGAGCGGAAATGCTTCTTTCCCCGTCTGTGATCGTTGAAATGATTGTCTTGAGGGAGGTGCAGAGAAGCTGAGGCTTCGGGCTCCATCTTCACTTCTCGGAGGGCTGGTGCGGGTGCTACGGCTCGTCGAAGGCAGCCCTCCTCCGCCTTGGCATACTGTTCAAAGTACACCATCAGTTGTGCCACAGATGACACAGGCTTCCGATGGAGCTTGCTAAGGAGATCGGGGTTCAACACCCCTTCGCGGGCGGCGTCGACTACCGAAGAGGTAGACAAGCCCTTGATCTGTGACTTGGTGTGGGCGAAGCACGTGAAGTACTCCCGAAGCGTTTCCCCTGCTCGCTGCTTCACCTGGAACAAGCTCCCTGCCGACATCGGAGCCACAAAGGTACCTTGGAAGTTGCTTACGAACTTCTTCTTCAACTGCTCCCAAGATCTAATCAATCCTAGCTTCAAGGATCAGAACCATCGGAGAGCCACACCTTTGAGAGCGAGGGGAAAACATTTTGCCATAGTGTTGTGCACCCCTCCGCTTGCTTCTATCGCCAGAGCATATGAGCGAGCAAATTCTCCGAGGTCTGACCCACCGGAATAGTTGTGCAACTTCGAGGCCTTGAACCTGGGATCGAAGGGCACCCTTTGCAAGTCCGAATGTAGCGGAGACTCATCATCGAAAGATGCGTTCTCAGCCTCCTCCGGGACTTTAACAGCTTCGGGAAGATTGCGAGCACCACCGTCTTGGGGCCCTTCTAGAGTCTCGGTGGAGGCTTGGGAGCGGAGGCGATCAGTGGCCTCTTGCCTCCACCTAGCCACTTCCTCCTGAAGCCGCGCTATCTGAGTAGCCTCGGCCTCAAGAAGGTCTTCATCTTCGTCGGATGGTAGTTCCAGGTCTCGGGAACTGACATAATCAGTTTGGAGCACCGTAGAAGGAGCACGAGGGCCTCTGGGAACTCGGCGCCTAGCGACGCCCTCGGGAATTGTTGGAACAGCTGAGGGTCCGGCTCTGTTGGTCCGAGGGGACCTTCGGAGAGGACATGAGGCTTGGCTTCGCTTGGGAGGCATAGCTTGTAACGGAGAGGTCCGAAGACCGAGGAGCTCGATTGGTCTGGGAAGGCGAGTGGAGGCCTTCGAACCACACTAGGAAGCCCCTTACCGAAGGGTGCGCGGAATCTTGGGACTCCGAGGCTCCCTCCGTAAGTGCTCTTCGAAGTGCAGTCAGCAGTAGAGAACTAGCTTCTAGAACTAGGTTCCCCACGGACGGCGCCAACTGTTGGCGTAAAAGATTACGCTAACAGGTTCTCTAAGATCAAGAAAAGATAAACAGTGAGTTTGTGTTTAGGAACTATCTCAAGCCTCCGAAGTGGATAATAGCTTAAGTGGTCTGAATATGTGTATTGAATAGCTGAGTATTCGATGCCTATTACAGGGTAAGAAGGGGTATTTATAGGCAAAAAAGTCTAAGGAAAAGACCTATTTACCCCTCCATTACAACCGACATAGTGGAAACTATTCGGTACCCTGAACAGGGTTAAAATTGTAAAATCTACCCAAAGCAAATAGATAAGTCAAACATCTTATCAATCCTGTCGTTTGATTCCAAAGCCTCATATCCTGCGGAGGGTTCCTTCGGAGCGTAGATCGAAGCACCCTTCAGCTTAACGACTCCTCCACCTTCGTGCATGAGCCCATCAGCTCCGAAGCTAATAAGTCCTTTCGAACTGTTAATCTCTAAGTCCTGAAAGTGAAGCATTTCCCCCCAACAGTAACATTAGAACAAACTGAATGAACAAAATCATTAATATGTGGAGAAAATGTTCACAGTAAATTCTATTTAGTATCAACTGAATGATCCTGAGTAATATTATTCAGACTCAACACTGCTAAGAGAAAACTGGGATCAACTTTCCAGTAGAAAAACTTAAGTTCCTTCTTAAAACAGACAAAGTTCACTGGTTTGTGTCAAGCAATACTGTAGTAAATCATGGATACAATTTCTAAAACACACATGAATAGCTTCATAAACTAGATGAGGAAAAAGAAGATTCAAACAACACTTCTAAAGATCAGCAAACTTGACAAATTTCTTAATATATGACAATGAATAGTGTCAAGTTGAATAACAATAAAACTTGATTGTTGTTTCTAGAATTTACTATTTGTTATAAACTATGGCAAAATAGCTGAGTTCTGAAATCAGTTCAATCTGAGAAGTGTAATCAATCAGAGAAATGCAAATGCTTGAATATTATGAGAGATGATTATGAAAATGTCACAAGAACTAAAAACAGGATGATGAATAGTGATTTGTATATTCAGTTCAAAACATTAAACAACAATCACTTGAGGAATGTGTTGGGGGAATAGGTTTTCCCTTAAACAGGGGCCAAATGATGTCAGCCTCCATTGGCCTTCGGCCCGGAGCCCGACACTGTCAAAGCATGTTCCTATCTGGTGAAGTTATTTCTAAGTCTCTAGGTTCTTTTCGGAGCCCTCTGGAGCGAGGCCTCTGAACCCCTTTCGGAGTCATCTAGAGCGAAGCCTCCAAGCTCCCTTTGAAGTTAGCTAGAAGCCAAGTCTCAGGCTAGCTTCGAAGTTATCCTACGGGCTATCTTGGGAGTTAACCTCCGAGCTTCCTTTGGAGTTATCCTCCGGGCTATCTTCGTAGTTAACCTCCGAGTCCCTTTCGGAGCTATCCAGAGCCAGTTGCCGGACCCTTAGCCGATTCAAAGCTAAATCTTCGAGAACCTAGTTCGGAGTATACTTCGAAGCCCACTTTGGAGTGTCCTTCGAAGCCTTCTTCGCAGCCTCCACTCGAAGAGCTCCGGCCACTACTCCGAACCCAGGAAATATTTGTACTTCGCTATATTATAGAAGTCATACCAGGGGCCCCTCTGCCCCTAGTATGTTGTTTAGCTGGTCAAGAAGTGACGTTTATCTGACACTTCTATAAAGTTGTAAAGCACTTTGTACAGTAGACTAGCCTTTTTCCATTTTTGCCCCTATAAAGCCTATGACTTATAGAGGGCATTTAGGTCTTTTCCTTTGGCCTGCGTGCCTATAAAAGCAGGGCCAAGCCTTTGTAATAGTTCAGCTTCTCTAGGGCCATGAGAGCCCTAGGATTCACTAGACTCCACCGAGTCATACTATACCAAATCCACTACAAACTGGACGTAGGGCTATTATCCATTAGGGGAGGTCCGAACCAGTACAAATCTTTTCTCTTTCTAAGAGAACCCTTCGAAGTTCAATTTATTCACCATACACACATACAAAACATGTGCTGTAGCTAACACAATTGCTACAACAATTGGCGCCGTCCGTAGGGAACTTAGTCCTAAAAGCTATGTTCTATGCCACTGCCTGCAATTCGAAGTGCGCTTGAGGGGGGAGCTTCGAAGCTTTCTTGCTTTGCGCACCCTTCGGCAAGGGGCTTTGGGTGCAGTTCAAACGCTTTCTTCGCCTTCCTCCATCCTTTGTGCTTCGGAGCTCACCCTCTAGCAAGGGGCTCCGCTTCACGTGTCGAAGGTCGTCAGAGCCCTAGGGGCTACGAGGCAAGTTTTCACCCGCGTTACGAGGTATGTATAGTCTGAAGCACCACTTCGGTGTACGAATTTGCAATTACTTTAATAAAAATTTGAAGCCCTACTTCGCATTAAAATCAAAGCCTTGCTTCGACTTTAAAGCAAAACTTGGCTCAATCTTATTGAAAGTCGAAGCTTCTCTTCACGTTTTAAAACCGAAGCTATGCTTCGTGTTTTGAAATCGAAGCCTTGTTTCCTTTTAAAAATTCAAAGCCTTTCTTCACCTTATCAGAAACCTGAAGCCTTGCTTCGCCTTATTTAAAAATTTGAAGCCTTGCTTCACTTTACAAAATCCGGAGCACCCCTCTGAAGGCTACACACCGCCTCCGGGCCCGTAGTCGTGGGCTTTGGGGACTTCTGAGCGATGGCTTGGCATGTCCGGGATTCTAGGCTCTGGCCTGATGCATCCCCGGGTCGAAGGTGGCCCAGGGTCGTAGGTGACCCAGAGTCGAAGGTGGCTCAACCTATCACAGTTTCAGTGAATCCACACCAAATATCCTTTTCATTCACTACAGGATCAAGCTCAAGAAGCCTTGCTTCACTATCTGAACATGCACCGAGGCCTCGCTTCGCGTGACATGATCTAATCTAAAAATTATCGCGAAGTCATGATTCGCTTAAAATCTAAGTGCGTTTCGGAGCCTCGCTCACGCACATTATCCAAATCCAAGCATGCCGAAGCATGCTTCGCTTAATTTGGTTGCGCTGAAGCCTTCCTTCGCTCCAAATTAATGCACTCGAAGCCCAAAAGAGGCCTTCGCTCGATGCGATATAAGCATCCGAAGCCACCAAAAAGGTGCACCTCTTCACATTTTTTATTGCCCGCACCAGCAACAACTAAGTCCCTAACTGCCACGCGCAAGGGGGGAAGTATGTATGCGAAGTATGCAAATGTAATGCGAAGTACGAGCGTGACAAGCTAAAATGTTCGAAACAATCAAATCATGCGAAGCATGCAGACGAAGTATGCAAATACAACAAATCTCATTCATTGAATGATAATTGAGAAGTATGTTACAAATACACTTCGAAAAAAATTATGAGTAGTATTTATCTAAGCCTAAGAAAAAGCGAGCTCGAGGCCCCGACCCTCGCTTGCTCTTCTTTCTGCCAGGGCCCCCTCGGCTAGACGAGGCCTCGTCGGAGCCTTTTCTCCCACGTCCGGTTCATCCACGCCCCCAAGCCCGCAGACCTCATCTTCCACCTTGCAGGTTTATCCAAGTCTATGAGACAGGTGGTGCCATGTCGAAGGTAGAGAAGTCTAAAGCTTTGTCGCCTGCCAAAGAAGCACTCGAAGGCTATACCCCCTCACCATGTAAGTCTACTTTGAAGCAACTTAAGTCTGGCGAGGAGGAAGAACTCTGAAGGGGCTCCATCTTCACGGTAGCCAACAGCTCCTGGGTACTTCAGAAATGGTTCACCGTTAGGCCCCCTCGGAAGTTTGAACCGAGGGGGGCCTTCTGACCTAGATACCTCGAGGACCACCCATAATTGGCGAAGTTCTTCAGAGTCCTCAAGTACTTCGAGGTCAACATTCGAAGGCTGAGCCTGGGTAGGTATAAAATACCCCCGCATTTATATTAATAAACTGATAAGTTTTAACAAGCCTACAGCTAAGAATTACAAGGAGCCTAAGGAGATCTACACCTTCGAAGGCGGAGGCGCCGACGTCGAAGGCTGAGCTGGCGAGGCCTGTGCCCTGGCTCGGCGAAGGCGGATCACCTTCTGAAGTTCGAGGACTGCATCACAGCCTTGGGCCTTCCAAGGCTCTTGAAGTCGACGCCAGGCTTCGCGGACGCCTGGCAGAGGCGTCACGAGGTGCTGGCCTCCGAAGGCCACCGGAGTCACCGAGGTCGCTGCTTCAAGGTGGTTGCACCCCGAGTCGTGAAGCATTTGCAACACTCCTTGACCCGCAACTCGGCCGGCCATCGAGGCAAAGCCCTTCAGGGATTACTCCGCCGTCGCAGCCACCATCTTCAAGAAATCGACGTGGTCTCTGATTGGGTCCCGAAGGCCGAAGTCTGGAGCCCGGCACTTGGTCCCTATTTGTTCGAGGACCTCGGTCAAGCTCAAAGTGGCTTCATCGACGTTATGAACGATGAAGTCTTGATGGCAATGGCCGACTTATCAAAGCTTTGAGTTCTCCTCTGCCAACTGAGCTCTAGCATCCTCCGAAGATCAAAGCTCCACACGGAGCTTGTCGGTCTCCGAGGCCAAGACTACCCTCGCCTTGTCGGCCTCGACCATCGCCGTCTCCGCTGAGGCTTTGGCCCGCCTTCGCTTCTCGGCTTCCACCGAGACTTTGCGTCGGAGGGCGTCCCTCTCCTCCGCCAAGCGCCTCATCCGCATGTTCGCAGAGGTTGCTGCTGCGGTGTTCAGTGCGAAGGCCTAAATGAATCCAAAAAAATCATAAGTGTTGATTGAAGAGCAAACATGACTCGAAGGCTGTATAGGACTTCGCTCACCTGAATGAAGGCTTCATTTGAATTTGTAAAGAGGTCGAAGGGGCTTGAGCGGCTGAGTTGAGCCACCAAGCCCCCTGCCTCTGCAGCAGCGCAGCCTTCATGAAAATCATGAATGGCCACCTCAGTCACGCCCCCCTTCAGCTACAGGGGCCGGACAATATCCTCCACCTCAACCTCCGTTGCAGGCTCCAGCGGAGCCGGGCTCCGATCCACCAACCCGACGTGCTCATCATCTCGAGGGTCCCCTTCGTCACGACCATTGCCTCAGTCTTCTTTAGACGAGGAGCTGTCGGACTCTGAACTGCTGCTGTCGGAGGCCTCCACTGGCTTTGGTGCGGTGGACCTCGCACCGGCATCGTCTTCTGCAAAAAAGTTCAAGTCAATATCCACGTATGAAAAGAGAAATATGTTCAAGTGTTTACCTTCATCGGAGATTTCTTCGAAGGTAGAGGGGTCGATGTGTGCTCCCCAATCCCTTTGCTGCGAAGCTGGCGCCTCAACCTCTACGCCCGAAGTCGTCGCCATCGAGGCCCTCACCACCACCTCGGTAGCTGCTGCTGGAGCCCCTGCTAGCTCCGCTCTAGTTCCAGGGTTCGCGACCGTTTCCTCCTCTGCAGTAGAGGCTTCGGTCGTTGGGACCTCCGACCGAGCCCTCGAAGCTTCGGGTTCATCGTCGTCCACCCTCTTCCTCTTGGAGCCGGTTGCCGAAGGTACAATGTTGGAGAAGTATGGCAGAGCCTGGACACCCTCGGCGCTGAGCAAGGTCCACACTTTGTTCTAGTGCTCCCAAGTCCCCAGTAGAGCGAGCCATTGGGCTTGTTCCTCAGGTGTCGGGGCTTCGACAACACGCTCCACCGCCATGATGGCCTCCTCCGGAGTCCTCACTTCAAGAGCAGATTCATCAAGATTCCAAGTCAGGGCAAAG
This sequence comes from Zizania palustris, assembly GCA_019279435.1. Taxonomy (NCBI): domain Eukaryota; kingdom Viridiplantae; phylum Streptophyta; class Magnoliopsida; order Poales; family Poaceae; genus Zizania; species Zizania palustris. The sequence goes on along the minus strand of JAAALK010000290.1, from coordinate 45,497,771 downwards.
TTATTTGGCGAAGTATGAAAGTGGAAAGGATTCAAAGTCTTACCAAGGTGTTTTGTTGCCACCTTGTTTAGGCCCCCTGGGCCTGAAGGTTGAAAGAGGCCCTCCGGCCATGAGCGCGCAAGGGGGCTGAGCCGAAGGGTGATAAACTCCTCCGCGAGGTCCCTCATGCTCATCTTCGAAGCCACCTTCCGAAGGAGCAAGATCCTCGAGCGAAGGTTGTCGGGGCTCGTCTTCACCACGCCTTCGCGCCGGTAAGAGATGAGCGCGTTGGTACTCCAAAGGCGTAGAACCACTCTTTGTCCCACCTCGAGTACCACTTGCTGTTGGTGGCCCTCGCTGGGAAGGCATCCTGGTACTCCCTCCGAAGTTGAAAATTGGCACTTCTGAAGGTCAAGGCCCTCTTGACGCGGTCTGTTCCTTCCCTCGGCTTCGGTTGGCAGTTGGCGTCATGAAGAGCTACGAAGACATCGACACGCCCCTCGCAGCCTTCGGCCCTCATAGCCCATTCAAAGACTGCAAGCCTCGCCACAACATTGGGTGATAGTTGAGGAAGCTCGAGGTTGTAGGCCTTCAAGACTTTGCTCAGCATCCCCACCGCTGGCAATCTGAGGCCGTCTTCGAAGAAAGCCTCAAACAGTACCACTTCGTCAACTCGAGGCCTCGGTATGGCCTCTGACTTCTTCGGCACTCGATGCTGGATCTTCGACGATATCTTCCCCACATAGGCCCTTCGGAAATACTCCTCTGTCGAGATCAAAGCCCTCATCTCCAAGGTTTGCTCGAACTTGTCTGATGGCGACCGAAGAACCCTCGGCCCCAACCGCCGCACTACAGGCTTCGCTGCCGCTGTAGCCCCTGCCTGCGCCTAGGCAGAGCTCGAACTAGAGCCCAAGGCCAAAGCCTTTGAATCAACTTTCTTCGACATTTTTGTGGAGCTTAGGCACGAAGGGCGCTAAGGCTTGCGAAGTGTGCTCTGCGCGAAGCTAGATGAAGAGAAGAGAGCGAAGGGTGTGAGGCACTAAGAAAGAAGCAAATGAGAGGTGTGTCAAAGCCGTGTGCGGTAAACCCCTATTTATAGGCAGTAAAAATCCCGACAGTTCCAATGCCAAAGCCACTGATAGGTGGGCCTCAAGCGAAGCTGAAGCAAACCAGCGCACTGTAACGGTCAATTTTATAGCCATTGCAAAGTCAGCTGATCTCCCCGAGGTCGTTCTGACAGCTGAGGCAGGCAATTATTACCTGCGCAAGTCGAAGCCGCCTTCGGTCCAAGCATGTTCCCTTAAAGAGGGGCCAAATGACGTCAGCCTCCGTTGGCCTTCAGCCCGGAGCCCGACACTGTCGAAGCATGTTCCTATCTGGTGAAGTTATTTCTAAGTCTCCAAGTTCTTTTCGGAGCCCTCTAGAGCGAGGCCTCCGAACCCCTTTCGGAGTCCTCCGGAGCGAAGCCTCCAAGCTCCCTTTGAAGTTTGCCAGAAGCCAAGTCTTAGGATAGCTTCGGAGTTATCCTCCAGGCTATCTTCGGAGTTAACCTCCGAGCTTCCTTCGGAGTTATCCTCCGGGCTATCTTCGGAGTTAACCTTCGAGTCCCTTTTGTAGCTATCCAGAGCCAGTCTCCGGAACCTCAGCCGATTTGAAGCTAAATCTCCGAGAACCCAGTTCGGAGTTTACTTCGAAGCCCACTTCGGAGTGTCCTTCGAAGCCTTCTTCACAGCCTCCACTCGAAGAGCTCCGGCCACTACTCCGAACCCAGGAAATATTTGTACTTCGCTACAGTATAGAAGTCAAACCAGGGTCCCCTTTTTCCCTTTTTCCCCCTATAAAGCCTATGACTTATAGAGGGCATTTAGGTCTTTTCCTTTGGCCTGTGTGCCTATAAAAGCAGGGCCAAGCCTTTGTAATAGTTCAGCTTCTCCAGGGCCATGAGAGCCCCAGGATTCACTAGACTCCACCGAGGCATACTATGCAAAATCCACCACAAACTCGACGTAGGGCTATTATCCCTTAGGGGAGGTCCGAACCAGTATAAATCTTTTCTCTTTCTGAGAGAACCCGAGGTTCATTTTTCACACCATACACACATACAAACCTATGCTGTAGCTAACACAATTGCTACAACAGAATGCAATTCAGTTATGTAGTGCAACAAGAAGATCTCAGTCTAAGTATGAATTTTCAGATGATGTAAATCATGAAGCAGGTTACAAAAATAAAGGCAATCCTGATTTTAACTTACAATTCATGTAGTAGATAACTTCACAAAAGCAGTACTATTTTTAACTTTACAAACTACCAAAGACATCATCCAAAAAGGGGTCACAGACCTTTCCTTTTACTGAGCAGATAAGGGAACATCATGGTCCCCTTTATGGTCGGCTACAGAGAACTCCAAGTCAATGACAACCACAAAACTCAACAGAACTAGACATCACTGATGTATGATTGTTCTTGACAAAAAGTAAAAATCCCGTGTCTCAATCAGAACATGAATTTCCAAACAGTAAACCACAAGGTTGATAGACCAACTTTCTAGTTCTCAAAATAGAGTAAACAGTCCAATCAGACTAAAACATGCAATCAATTGAACTGCTCATGCTTGTCAAAATGAACTACACCGGAATAAAGATGTCCAAACAATGTTCTTCGAAAATGATTTACTCAAAACATACTGAACAGAACCAACTAACCACTTTTTAATAACCTTTCTCTATCAGCAAGTTCAGTAGGAAATCAGAGGAGAGTTTCAGAACTTTTGTGGAATGATTACTTCCACATATTAGATCACAACAAAATGTTAATCAACAAATAACATCACACAAGCAACTCAAGATTCAACCCACAAAGTTCTTCTACACAAGCAGAACATCAAGAACATCAAGAACATCAAGAACAGCCGGCGTGTGGCGTTGGGTGAAGTCAGGTGAGGGACGAGTCGCACGACACGCAGGACTACAGGAGAGGAACCAGAGGCACACCGGGCACAAGGTAAAGGCCCACGTGGAGCGTGAAGCACAAGAACAATAACATTCTATTTCTCGATCCTCGTGCATCAGATTTTATTTCTGAATATTTTGTGGTGGAGTCAATTACTACGAGCAAATTTATTTTCAGATTGCACTATGAATGTTTTATTGATGTATCTGTGTATCCTTAGTGAATTATGTTCATCTACATTTATTTTATCTTATTAAATGCCTAGGTACTAGTGATGATTATACTTGTGCTAGTTGAAATGCCTGTGAATTAAATGATTTGATAATCTGCCTTTAAGCACTGTTGTGGTATCTTTTCATTTAGGACACCGGTCATTTTTATGCTAGAATATTTTTAGTGCTTGTGATCTCTGAGACTATCACAACATATCATATCTGACAGGAGAGTGATAGCACTATTGTTTTTTGTGGAATTTCTCAGATTTGGTTAGTTTCTGCTGATTGACTTTTGAGGAGCATTGGGTGCTTTGGGTAGGACATCAATTCGAAAGAATTTGTTGATGCGTCCATTCACCCCCCCTTTGTTCGCTACTCTCGGTCCTACAAGTGGTATCAGAGCAAGGTTAGGGTTTTTCCATACCTTAATCGGTTCTAACCCAAGGTAGCGATCATGACTTCTCCTAGAAATGTCTCATCTCTTGAGGTTTTTGGATATAACTATTGGAAGACTCGCATGCGAGCCTATCTATTGAGCCAGTGCTCAAGAATATTGGACATGTTTGTTGATGGCACTTTCACTGTGTTTCCGGCTGCTAAGCGTACTACCCGTGAAATAGCCACTCAGCATGACTTGAACAATAAAACAGAGAAACATTATCCTTTCTAGTTTAGGTCCTAGTGAGTTTGAGCGTGTTAGCCATCTCGACACTGCTCGAGAGATTTTTGCTACCCTCCAAGCACACCATGAGGGGACAACTCAAATCAAGGCTAGGCTCTATCAGACCTACCAACGAGAATATGAAAATTTCTCATAGTAGATTGGTGCGACTGTCGAGGCTCTGTTTGGTCACTTTCAGTTAATCATTAACAAGCTTTAGGCCAACAAGGCCGATAGAGATCAGCTGGTCTCAAATCATGAACAGGCGCTCAAGGATCTTCATACCTTGGACCCTAAGATCTAGGAGATCAAGGTATCATCCATAGTTGAAAGTGCTTCTTATGATACCCTGACTATCGAAGAGCTTTTCAGTAAGCTCAAGGCCTCAGAGGTTGATATCTAGTTGAGATCAAATATCACTGGTTCTGACTCAAAAACCCTGGCCCTTGCGACACCTTTTGTTAATGCTTCTTTGAGTTGTACTTTGTCGTCTTTGATGTCTATCACTAAGGACCAATTGGATATTTTAGGAAATGATGACCTGTGTCTGTTCAATAGACATGTTCATCATGTCTATGATAAGAGGATGTTCAAACGACATGGCACAAAACATGGATGTTTTGAGTGTGCTGATCCAAGTCATTTCATCACCGACTGCCCCAAGCGGAACACTCATAAGAAGGGAACCGTTGGTGGCTCCTATGGCTCCAACAAGAACGACAGCTCTGACAAGTACACCTTCACCAAGGGCAAGCCCATGACGAAGTTCTTTCGAAAGGCCCTGAAGGACTACCGGTGTGAGAACATGAAGCAAGACAAGGACTTCTTCACCGAGATGGAGAGAAGCTACTCCAAGCGATCATCCTCTTCTTTCTCTTCATCGAGCTCGAGTGATGAGGAGATCATGATCAAGAAGGGGAAGTACAAGGACAAGGATGATCCGGTGGGCCTCTACTTCATATCTTTCAGGGACAAGTCGAAGACTCGCTCACACCGCAGCCAGAGATCCCGCAAGAGCATATGCTCAATGGCTCTTGGGGATAAAAAAGACAAGGGCTCCTCCGACACCTCCAACGATGACGATGATGAGAAGGTATCGTCTTATGAGCGAGAAGTTGTTGAATTACTTGAAGAAAATCGTCAGTAGTTGAAGTGTCGGGAGAAAATACTTAGGAGGGTTAAGAAGAGGGTAGATGAGCTACAGAGTGAGCTTGCTATGGCCAATAGCAAGATTGAGAGTCTATCTTCTTTCCCCTACTCGGGTGAGAGTAGTGAGTGTCCTAACTGTGAGGTGTTGCTGGGTGACCTAACTTCTCTGAAGTCCAGGTACATTGAGAGGGTTGATGAGAGAGACATTTTGGCCACTGAGCTTGAAAGCGCTCAGCTAGAGCTGAGAGATGCTCATGCCACTGCTGTCGTGCCCTGTATAGACTGCCCATCCCATTTAGCTTACCTAGTTGAGCTAACAGCGAAGGGTGATGAGCAGTCGGGTGAGCTTGAGCGTCTTAGAGCTGAGTTAGAGCAAACCAAGCTTAAGCTTGAGACCTTGTTAGTTCCACCCACTGTCTGTGAGAACTGCAAGTTTTTGAGGATGGAGCTGATCAAGATGAAAGATGAGAAGTCTGTTTAGATCGATGTGGAGTGTGAGATCTGCTCGTCTCAGGTGGAGGTGATAGCTTCCTTGAGAGAGGTGTTAGCTGATGTGCTGAATGGGAACTCTTACTTCTGTTAGATCCTGAGTTGTGTGAGTGCTAGAGAGCCGCAGCTCGGTATGATGATCCAGTAGTTCAAGAGGTAGGATAGGTTTGGAGTAGGTTACACCTAGCAGAGATATCCTTGGAGTAGTTTACACCTAGCAGAGATATCCCAAGACTCACTCCACTGAGTCTTTTTAGGCCAGTCAGCCCAAGGATGGAGTGTTCCAAGAATAACCTAAAGCTCCACCCATGAAGCCTGAAGCCTGTTTGGATCCCCAAGCCCAAGGGCCTTCTCACTTCTCTTGACTATCTACTTGGACCCTCTCACACCAAAGAGCCAACACCCAACACCACCTATCTCAAGAAACCCAAGACTCAACCACATCCCAAGAAGCCTACCTATCACTGTGAGTTCTGTTAGAGAGAAAGGAATCTTGCGGAGTTTAGCTTTAGGAGGAAGCGGGTTGAGAGAGCTGAGAGAACTCAATATGGGCAGGATCAGTTCTACCGGTAGGTGGTAGACAGAGAGTGCCTCGATACGTAGAGAGGCTAGATGACAGGGCACGTCGTGTAGGTGGTGGTAGAGGAGACAACTTTTGTACCCATGCTCCGGAGGGTGGTTTTCACTTCAGCGGAGTTCTAGGTCATTTTGAGCCGCGCTTTGGTCCAGAGTCTTACGCTTCTTTATGCTTTCCTACTTTTGAGCAGACGGCTCAACACTGGTTTAGCTCTTTTGCTAAACCTGGTGTTGGACCATTTGCTCTCCCTTATGACCATTGATTTTGCAGAATCGAGGATTGGAGGACATATGGATCATGGATTCGGGATACTCTCACCACATGACGGGACATCACAGATGGTTCTCTAGCCTCACTTCCCCGAGCTCCAAGGAGTACATCACTTTCCGAACAATGGTGAAGGGAAGGTACATGGTTTTGGCTCAATTCATATTTCTGAGCATTTCTCCTTGAAGAATGTTTCTTTGGTTAGAAATTTGGGCTTTAATTTGGTTTCTATTTCACAACTTCTTGAGGAGGGCTTAGAGGCTGATTTTAAGAAGGGCATGTCTTCTGTTGTAGATTCTAGAGGATCTTTGGTTTGCCAGATCTTACCCTTTGGTAAGGTTTTTTGGATTGATTTCTCTAGTTCTTTTAGCCCTTCTCGCTGTTTGATTACTAGATCCTCCTCTGAGCTCTGGAGGTGGCATAGGAGGTTAGAGCATTTTAGCTCTGATCTGCTAGTCAGATTAAGCTCTATGGACCTCATCTGAGGATTGACCAAGCTTAAGATGGAGAAGGATCTAGTTTTCCATCCCTATCGTCATGGGAAGATGATTTCCGCTTCTCACGCACTTGTGACTCAGGTACTGACTTCATATCTGGGAGAGCTATTACACATGGATGTTGTTGGTCAATCTCGGGTATGTTCAGTCAGTGGGAAGTGGTACACGCTTGTGATTGTTGAAGATTTTTCTAGATTTTCATGGGTTTTCTTTTTGGAGTCTAAGGATGAGGCTTTTCAGTTTGTGCATGACCTGATCCTAAAGCTGAAGAATGAGAACAATGGTTGGATGCGAGCATTTCACTCTAACAATGATTCTGAGTTCAAGAATTCTTAGTTCATCAACTTCTGTAGTGATCAAAGTCTTGAGCACCAGTTTTTTGCCCCTTACACTCCCACACAAAACGGCAAATAGGGGAGCTACGCTAGACGACAAATTCAAAATTTCCTCCCTAAACTCAAGACCCATGAGTGTGTGAGATCATAGATCATTACCTTCTAGCACGAGAGGCGCTAGGTGCAGCGGAAGATGAAGTCAAAGAAGCACGTTGTTGGGGGGGGAATATTTCATCCTCTAAAAGCCACGGATATTTTCATGTCAACACAAGCAGAAGAAACGAAGTCAAGAACCTTGATCTCCGAAGAGCCTAAAAGCAACAAAGCTCCGTCAGATTTGGAGTCCTAAACAGCGGGTCAAGGCTTCGGCGCAACAGAGCCTTTTAAAGCCTCTTCGCCCAAAGGGGGTTGCCAGCGAGGATAGAAGATTTATCTTCTCACTAATTAGACTAGTCTTTTACTCTTTTACCCCTATTAAGAATATTAAACAGTATCTTCTTAGTCGATTGTAATTAGAGGGTAAAGAAGTATGTTCCCATATATTTGGTCTATAAATACCTCTCTTCACTATGTAAAGGGTATCGAATACTCAGATATTCAATACACACTCCGAACTATCTCAAGCTATTATCTATCTCGGAGGCTTGGAATAGTTTACTCAAACAAACACTTCGTTTGTCAGACATTTAGTTTCATAAACCTGTTAGCGTAATCGTTTACGCCAACAGTTGGCGTCGTCCGTGGGGAACCTAGTACAAAAACTCCGTTCTCTACCAATCCTTTCCAAGAGCCATGCCTCCTAAGAGGAGCCTAGCCACTAGTCCCATCCGGAGGTCTTCTCGGACCTCTGGGTTGAGATCTTCGAACACCATCGAGGTCGGAGGACCCTCTGTGGTCCCCCACCTCAAACTCCCGAAACAAATACTCTTCCTCGAGCATACGAAGCCCCTCTCGAGACTCCGTCCATGCTTCGAACCGATGAAGCCTCTCCTGCGGCTCCTACTGTGCTCCGAACTGACTTATTCAGTTCTCAAGACCGGGATGTCCCCTCCAGAAGAAATGAAGATCATCCTAATGACGTAGCAACCAAGATGGCCCATCTTCAGGACGAAGTGACAAGGTGGAGGTAGGAAGCTACTGACAGGCTTCGTCCTCTATCTAGCCCCATCATCCCGGAGGTGCCTCAAGATGATGATCTTGCCTTCTATCCCGAAGCCTCTAAGATTCTAAGAAGCACTGAGAATGCTTCTTTTGATGATGAATCTCTATTACACCCAGACTTGCATAAGTTGTGCTTTGACCCCAAATTCAGGACTTCAAAGCTTTGTAAGTACTCCAGAGAGGAAGATCGTAAAGAATTTTCCCGCTCGTAAGCTATAGAAATTGAGGCTAGCGGAGGGGTCTGAGATACAATGGTGAAGTGCTTCCCCCTTGCGCTCGAAGGAGTCGCCCTGCATTGGTTTTGGTCTTTGAAAACAGGATCAATTGGCTCTTGGGAACAATTAAGGAAGAAGTTCGTGAGCAACTTCCAAGGGACCTTTGTGCCCCCTATGTCTAGCGGAAGTCTTTTTCAGGTAAAGCAACAACCTAGAGAAAACTTGCAGCAATTTTTCAAGCGCTTCACTCATATGAAGTCGTAGATAAGAGGGCTGTCTGCATCGTCTATGGTTGATGCGACTTGAGAAGGAGTCACAAATACAGGCCTCTTCGACAAGCTTCACTAGAATAATATTTCCTCGGTAGCGCAACTAATGGCCTACTTTGAGGAGTATGCTAGGTCGGAGGAAGGATGGCTGCGAAGGAGGGCTTTGTCTTCACCAACCATCTAAGAATTCAAACGTGAAGTAAAGACTTCGACTCCCTCGCAAGGGTACCACTTCGACAACCAGCATGACAGATGAAGAGGGCAAAAGCATCCTCGTTCCGAAGTCTTGAATATTGCCCCCTCTTCGTCGAAAGCCCCCTAAGAATCCACAAGCTCCGGGAAGCAAGGTCAGTGGCTAGAGGCCGCCAAGGAACCCGGCTGGCAGAGGCCAAGCCTTCTTCTACTATGTCCACGGTGAGAATCGAAGCCTTGATATCGATGCATGCAAGTCTATACTAGCTCTGAAGAGCGAGTGCCGCGAAAGGAGCTCTGGTCGAAGCACTACTGACCGAACCCCTCCCGAGGCATGTCTGGAGCCAATGCAGACTATCGGATGTGTAGACAGCTTCAAAGACCCAAGACAGCCTTCAGTGGCCAGTGTTATGCCACCTCCAAAGCAAGGAGATACACAAGACCATGGTAAAAGAGTGGTTCTTCCCATCTCTGGAGGAGGAACCTTGGGCGGCATGTTGAAAAGGCAGAGGAGGGAGTATGTTCGCGAAGTAGGGCATATTGGGACCTCCTGTCGGCTGCTGAGATGCCCGAGTGGTATCACGTGCCTATATCTTTCTTTGCAGCCAATGTAGCTGGTACAAAATTTCCTCATGCGGACCCCCTTGTTATCACTGTTTATATTGGAGGAATGGAGGTCTGAGAGTGCCGGTTGATGGCGGAAGCTCCGCAGATATTATCTTTGTCCAGGCCTTCGACCAACTATGCATCCCGCAGAAACATTTACTCCCAATAGCTCGTCCACTTCAAGGCTTCGCAGGCCCTCCTCTCGATGCCCTCGGCCAAATAGGCCTCAAGGTCGCCTTTGGAGAGGGGCTCCTGGCCAGAATGGAGGAGGTGATATTCGACGTAGTTGATGCCCCTTATGCCTATAATTTCATCTTCGAAAGGAGCATGCTAAATCAATTTGGAGCCGTGGTGCATCATAATTATCTATATTTGAAGATGCCCACACAAGAAGGAGTGCTTATGGTCTTCGGTGACCAAGATGCAACACGAAGGGCAGAATATGACCATGGTCTACCTCTTGATCATAGATAGATAAATAATGTGCAAGACCATTCGGAAGATATCCCCGCGTCAAGTGAATTATCAAAGATATCCCCCCTAGGCCAAGCCCAGAATGTGAAATTGTAATGAAGATCATTGTCAAGGACGACAAAGACTATCCCATCTAGTTTGGCAAGGAATTGCCTCCGGAAATTGCTACTTCGCTAGAAGAAGTAGTTAGAGAAAATTTGGATGTCTTTGCCTGGTTCGATGAAGATATTCCTGGAGTTTACCAAAGTATCATTGAACACAGCCAACTCGTCAACCCAAGGGTTCGACCTGTTTGCTAGGCTGCAAATTGTCAACAGGGAGGGCAAACCTTGCTAAAATAGAAGTGGAAAAATTGTTGAATGCCGGTATCATTAGAGAAGTGGCTCATACGCAGTGTTTAGCCAACCCCGTCTTCATCAAGAAAAAGGCATTTGGCAAGTGACGCATGTGCATTGACTTCACATCCCTGAATAAAGCTTGCCTAGGTGACCCCTACCCCATGCCCCGCATTGATCAATTAGTCAACTCCACTGCCGGCTCCGAGCTTTTGAGCTTCCTCGACGCGTACTCCGGATATCATCAAATATGGTTAAAACACGAAGACCAAGACAAGAAGAGCTTTATAACTCCTTCGAGAGTCTTTTGTTATGTAAGAATGCCTTTCGTCTTATGAAATGCCGGTGTTGGGGTATATGTTTCCCTTGAACAGGGGCCAAATGACGTCAGCCTCCGACAACCTACGGCCCAGAGCCCAGCGCTGTCGGAGCCTGTTTTCTCTCTAAGTATTGTTTTCAGGTCCCAAGGTGCCTTTCGTGGGTCCAGCTCGGAGCCCCCACTTCGGGCCCTGGGGCAGGAGGCCAGAGGACACCCCCCGGGCGCAGGAGGCCGCCCTCCGGGAGCCAAGTCCGAGGCCGCCCTCGGGAGCCAAGTCCGGAGGCCGGCCTCCGGGAGCCAGGTCCGGAGGCCGCCCTCCGGGAGCCAAGCCCGGAAGCCGCCCTCCAGGAGCCAGGTCCGGAGGCCGCCCTCCGGGAGCCAGGTCTGGAGGCCACCCTCCGGGAGCCAGGTCCGGAGGCCGCCCTCCGGAGCCCAATCCAGAGGCCACCTTCCGGAGCACGCTTCGAAGCCTTCTCCCCAGCCTCCACCTTCGGTGTGTATTTTAGCTGGTCAAAGCCTGGCATAGCTTGACACGTCTGTAAAGCTGTAAAGTTGTCTGGTACCTTTGCACAGTAGCTAGCTCCCTTTCCCTCTCTACCCCTATAAGCATAGGAGCTTGTAGAAGGTATCTTGGTCATTTCCTTAAGGCCTGCGTGCCTATAAAAGCAGGGCCAAGCCCTTGTAGTGGGGGACACGCTCCAGGAGGCGAAGAGACCCTGGAATTATTGCTCCATACTAGGGCATATCATGCCAAATCCACCTCAACTGGACGTAGGGTTATTATCTCCCAGGAGAGGCCCGAACCAGTATAAACCTTTTTCTCCCTCTGTTAGAGTCCTTCGAGGCTCATTCTCCACATCACACTGCACCACACAAAAACCTGCTGGAACTAACGCAATTGTTCCAACAGTTGGCGCCGTCCATGGGGACCTTAGTCCTAGAAGCTAAGTTCTCTACCATTGTCTGCAACTCGAAGTACGCCTGAGGGGGGAGCCTCGAAGCTTTCTTGCTTCACGCGCCCTCCGGCAGGGGGCTTCGGGTGCAGCTCGAAGGCCATCTTCGCCTTCCTCCATCCTTCACATACCGGAGCTCACCCTCTAGCAAGGGGCTCCGCTCCACATGGCGGAGGTCGTCGAAGCCCCAGGGGCTACGAGGTCAACCTTCCGCCACCTTGCGAGGTACGTCCGCTATCCGAAGTACCACTTCGATGTACCACTTCGCAATCATTTTGGTATTTATGTGAAGCCCTGCTTCGCCTTGAAACTCGAAGCCTAGCTTCGCCTTTACAGAAAGTTTTTGCCCCATCTTACTTAAAAATCGAAGCCCCGCTTCGCCTTATCAAAAACCCGAAGCCTCGCTTCACTTTGTTTAAAACTCGAAGCCCCGCTTCGCTTTATAAAATCCGGAGTACCCCTCCGAAGGCTACACAGTGCCTCCGGGCCCGTAGCAGTGGGCTAAAAGGACTCCGGGCCACTGGCCCGATGCGTCCAGGGATTCCGGGCTCCGCACCCGAAGCATCCCAGGGATCCCGGGTTCCGCACCCGAAGCATCCTAGGGTCGAAGGTGACCCAGAGCCGAAGGTGGCTCAGAGTCGAAGGTGGCTCACACTATCACAGGTTCGGTGAATCCACACCAAATGTCCTTCTCATTACAGTACCAAGTTCCGAAGCCTTGCTTCATTATCCAAACACGCTCCGAAGCCTGGCTTCGCGTGCTCATATACTATACGCCTAAGCATCTCAAAGTCTTACTTCGCTAAAATCTAAGTGTGTTTCAGAGCCTCGCTCACGCACAGCATCCAAATCCTAGCATGCCGAAGCATGCCTCGCTAAACTTGGTTATGCCGAAGCCCTGCTCCGCACCAAGTTAGCACGTACGAAGCCCAAAAGAGGCCTTCGCTCAGTGAAATTTCAGCAGCCGAAGCATTGCTTCGCACCTAATTAAAGCATTCGAAGCCCAAAGGGGCCTTCGCTTAAATAAAATTTCATACTTCAAAGCCGCCGAAAGGCGCACCCTTCACATCTTTTATTTCTTGCCCGTACCAGCAATGGTTAAGTCCCTAACTGCCGCGAGCAAAGGGGGGAAGCACGTATGCGAGGTGTGCAAATGTAATACGCAATACGAGCGTGAAAAGCTAAAACGATCGAAGCCAAACAATACGAAGCATACAGACGAAGTACGCAAATATAACAAACTCCATTCATTGTATATTGAGAAGTGTGTTACAAACATACTTCGAAAGCAAAACTACGTATAGTCTGTATCTAAGCCTAAGAAGAACCGTATGCGAGGCCCCAACCCTCGCTTGCCCCTTCTTCGGCCAGGGCCACCTCGGCTGGACGTTGCCTCGTCGGAGCCCGCTCTCCCTCGAACAGCCCGTCCAGGCTCCGAAGCCCGTAAGCTTCGTCTTCCACTTTGCAGGTCACTCCAAGTTAGCGAAGCAGGCGGTGCCGTATCGAAGGCAGAAAAGTCTAGGGCTTCGTCGCCTGCTAAGGCCGTTCGCGAAGGCAAAGACAAAGGGCCCTGAAGGGACTCCGTCTTCACAGCGGCTAGTAAATCCTGAGCTACTTCGGAGATGGCTTCGCCGCTAGGCCCCCTCGGAAGCTTAAACCGAGGGGGGCCCTCGGACCTAGCTACTTCGAGGATCGCCCACAACTGTTGAAGCTCTTCGGAGTCCTCGAGGACTTCGAGGTCTACGCTCGAAGTCTGAGCCTGGGCAGGTATAAAAAACCCCCGCATTCATATTAATAAGCTGATAGAGTTTTTACAAGTCTGCAGGTAAGTATTACAAAAGGCCTAAGGAGGTCTACACCTTCGGAGGCAGAGGTGCCGAAATCGAAGGATGATCAGGCGCAACAGGCGCTTTGGCTCGGCGATGTCGAAGGGCCTTCTGGAGGTCGAGGACTGCTTCGCAGCCTTGCTCCTTCCAGGGTTCCTGCAGCCGCCGCCAGGCTCCGCAAACTTCGGCCGGAGGCGTCACCAAGTGCTGACCCCCGAAGGCCACTAGGGTCATGGAGGTTGCTGCCCGAAGGTGGTCACACCCCGCGGCATGGAGCATCTGCAACACCCCTTGGCCCGCGACGCGACCGACCATAAGAGCGAAGCCCGTCAGCGCTTCGTCCGCTACCAAAGCTGCAGTCTTCAAGAAATCGGCGCGGTCCCCAATCGGGTCCTGATCGCCAAAGTCCGGAGCCCGGCACTCGGTCCCTATTTTCTCAAGGACCTCGGTCAGGCTCTGGGTGGCCTCGCCAAGATTGGCCACGATTAAGCTCTCAAGATCTTGAGCCCGTTGGCGGAGCTCCTCGTTCTCCTTCGCCTGTCGGGCCTCGGCATCCTTCGAAGCCTGGAGCTCCGCGCGGAGCCGAGCCATCTCCGAGGCCAAGGCTTCCCTAGCTTCCTTCGCCTCAGTAGCCGAAGCCTCGGCCCGCCTCCGCTTCTCGGCTTCCTCCGAGACCTCGTGGCGAAGGGCCTCCTTCTCCTCTGCGAGGCGCTCCATCCGCCTGTCGGCAGCAGCCGAAGCGGCTGCGTTCAGTGCGAAGGCCTGCAGAAATTCAGGAAGTCATAAGTACCAACAAAATGCTAACGTATAGTTCGAAGCTGCAAGGGGCTTCGCTCACCGGCATGAGGACTTCGTTCGAACTGACAAAGAGATCCGTGGGGTCTCGGTGGCTGAGCTGGGCCACCAAGTCCCCCTCCTCCGCAGAAGCACAAGCCTCGCGGAAACCGCGGATCGCCGCCACCGTCACGCCCCCCCCTCAGCTTAAAAGGGTGAACCACGGCCACGGTCACCTCCGCGGGCTCCGGCGAGGCGGGGCTCAACCCCACCACGTCCACTTCTTCTTCACCTCCAGGGGCCTCGCGGCCCCCGCTGCCTTCGTCGTCGGACGAAGCACTCTCGGAGTCCGAATCGTTGTCGCTGCTGCTGCTACCGCCACTGCTGCTCGAAGCTTCCGTGGGCTTCGCTTCGGCAGGCTTCGATCCACCTTCGCCTGCCGGCTTCGCCACAGTGGGCCTCGCATCGTCTTCGTCCTCTGCAGGGAAACAAGTCAAAATCCGCATATTGGAGAGAAGCATGCAAAAGAAAAAGGGTGTACCATCGTCGGAGATCTCTTGAAAGGAGGTTGGGGCTAAGTGTGCCCTCCAACTCCTTCACTGCGAAGCTGGCGCATCTACCTCCGCGCCCGAGGTTGGTTCCGCCGGGGCGTCCTTGGCCTCCTTGGCGGCCGGAGTGTGCGCGTCGTCCTTCGCCGCCGAAGGCCTCGCCGCCAGGGGCTTCGTCGCCTTCTTAAGGGTCGGAGCATTTGCGGGCTTCGCCGCAACCTCCCCCGAATTAGAATCTTCGGCCGCGGGAACCTCCGGCCGAGGTCCCAAAGCATCCGCTTCGTCCTCGTCCCCCTTCTTCCGCTTGGCTCCGGCCGATGAGGTAGCCAGGTGGGCGAAGTCCGGCAGGGCAGGGAGCCCTCCGAGGTCGAGCGCGGTCCATACCCTGTTCCAGCGCTCCCAGGACCCCACCAGTGCAAGGCGCTGGTTCTGCTCCTCGGGGGTCGGAGTCCCGATGACTTGGTCCGCCGCCGCGATGGCCTCCTCCGGGGTCCTCAAGTCGAGGGCGGCTGCATTTAAGTTGGAATTAGAAGCGAAGATCTACGAAGTGTTAAAAGCAAGAAGAGTGCGAAGCCTTACAGAAGCGATCGAAGGCCAACTCGCTAAGTTCACCTCGATCCGAAGCCTGGAAGAGACCCTCCGGCCAGGAGCGCGCGAGGGGGCTGAGCCGAAGGGTGATTAACTCCTCCGCGAGGTCCCTCATGCTCATCTTCGCCGCCACCCTTCGGAGCAGCGAGATCCGCGAGTGAAGGAGGTCTTCGCTGGTCTTCACCACCCCTTCGCGCCGGTACAAGATATGGGCGTTGGTACTCCGAAGGGGAGAGTTCGCACCAACAGAGGCGTAGAACCACTCTTGGTCCCACCTCGAGTACCACTTGTTGTTTACAGCCCTCGCAGGGAAGGCGTCCTGGAACTCCTTCCGGAGCTGGAAGTTGGCGCTGCCGAAGGCCAGCGCCCTCTTGATACGGTCTGTCCCCTCCCTTGGCTTCGGCTGGCAGTTGGCGTCATGAAGGGCAACAAAGACGTCCGCGCGGCCCTCGCAACCCTCGGCCCTCATGGCCCACTCGAAGACAGCTAGCCTCGCCACTGCGTTCGGCGAAAGCTGAGGGAGCTCGAGGTTGTAGGCCTTGAGGACTTCGCTAAGCATCCCCACTGCAGGCAGTCCGAGGCCGGCCTCGAAGAAGGCCTCGAACACCACCACTTCGTCAGCCCGAGGCTCTGGTACGGCCTCCGATTTCGATGGAACCCTGAGTTGGATTTTTGCTGCAATCTTCCCCTCGCAGGCCCTTCGGACGGACTCCTCCGTGGAAATCGAAGCTCTCATCTCCAAAGTCTGCTCGAACTTGTCGGAAGGCGTCCGAAGGTCCCTTGGCCCCAATTGCCTGGTTGTGGGCTTCGCTGCCGCGGCCGCTGCCGCCGCCGCCTGCACTTGGGCGGAGCCTGAGCTCGAGCCCAAGGCCAAAGGCTTCGCCACTGCCTTCTTCGGCATTTTAAGGGGGCTTCGGCTCGAAGGGCTAAAAATGGCGAAAGGCTAAAAACTAGCGAAGGGGGCTCGAAGCGAAGCTAGAAGGAGAGGAGAGCGAAGGCTGTAAGGCGACGAGAAGGAAGCAAATGAAGGCGTGCTGGAGCCGCACACGGTAAGCCCCTATTTATAGGCGCGGTAAGAATTCCAACCGCGTGGGCCGAACCCACCGCCAGGTGGGCCTCCAGCGAAGGCAAATCGGCCCAGAGCAAGGTAACGGTAACTTTTTTGACCGTTGCGGAGCCGTTCGGGCTCCGCGAGGCCATTCTGGCAATTAGCGCGGGCATTTATTACCCCTGGGTATCGAGGTCACCTTCGGTCCAGTCTCCGAAGTTATGTTTTCTCTGAAGTTGTGTTTTCAGGTCATTTGTCCTAAGGACGCGTGCACCCCCTCGTCCCGAAGGCCTACACGCGAGGGGCTACTGTTGGGGGAATATGTTTCCCTTGAACAGGGGCCAAATGACGTTAGCCTCCGACAGCCTCCGGCCCAGAGCCCAGCGCTATCGGAGCCTGTTTTCTCTCTAAGTATTGTTTTCAGGTCCCAAGGTGCCTTTCGTGGGTCCAGCTCGGAGCCCCCACTTCGGGCCCTGGGGCAGGAGGCCGGAGGCCACCCTCCGGTTGCAGGACGTCGGAGGCCGCCCTCCGGGAGCCAGGTCCGGAGGCCGCCCTCCGGGAGCCAGGTCCGGAGGCCGCCCTCCGGAGCCCAGTCCGGAGGCCGCTCTCCGGGAGCCAAGTCCTGAGGCCGCCCTCCGGGAGCCAGGTCCGGAGGCCGCCCTCTGGGAGCCAGGTCCGGAGGCCGCCCTCCGGGAGCCCAGTCCGGAGGCCACCTTCCGGAGCACGCTTCGAAGCCTTCTCCCCAGCCTCCACCTTCGGTGTGTCTTTTAGCTGGTCAAAGCCTGGCATAGCCTGACACGTCTGTAAAGCTGTAAAGTTGTCTGGTACCTTTGCACAGTAGCTAGCTCCCTTTCCCTGTCTACCCCTATAAGCATAGGAGCTTGTAGAAGGTATCTTGGTCCTTTCCTTAAGGCCTGCGTGCCTATAAAAGCAGGGCCAAGCCCTTGTAGTGGGGGACACGCTCCAGGAGGCGAAGAGACCCTGGAATTATTGCTCCATACTAGGGCATATCATGCCAAATCCACCTCAACTGGACGTAGGGTTATTATCTCCCAGGAGAGGCCCGAACCAGTATAAACCTTTTTCTCCCTCTGTTAGAGTCCTTCGAGGCTCATTCTCCACATCACACTCCACCACACAAAAACCTGCTGGAACTAACGCAATTGTTCCAACAGCCGGGGAAACTTTTTCAATGTTAATTGTTAAGGCTCTAGGTCACCAGATAGGCCACAATGTCAAAGCCTATATGGATGATATTGTAATAAAGAGTGCTTTAAAGCACCAACATAGTCTAGACTTAGCAGAAACTTTTGATAGCCTCCGAGCATGTGGAGTTCACCTCAACCCCAAAAAATGTATCTTCGGGGCCCAAGCTAGGAAATTGTTAGGGTATTTAGTTTCGAGCTGGGGGATCGAATCTAGCCCAACTCAAATAAGTGCTTTGCAGAGAATTGCTCCACCGGAAAATTTGAAGCAATTCTAGAAACATGCCAAACGCCTCGCAGCCCTTAGCAGATTTCTAGCAAGGTCTGCAGAGCGGAGCCTCCCAATATTCAAAGCCTTAAAAGGGTCTGAATATTTTGCATTGACACCAGAGTGCCAAAAGAGTTTCGATGATATTAAAGGCTATCTCGGCAACCTTGCAACACTCACTGTTCCCATCACAGAGGAACT
Source organism: Zizania palustris (assembly GCA_019279435.1). NCBI lineage: Eukaryota > Viridiplantae > Streptophyta > Magnoliopsida > Poales > Poaceae > Zizania > Zizania palustris. Next base: position 45,479,668 of record JAAALK010000290.1, on the reverse strand, counting down.
CTTCTCCTCTATCTTGCAGCTACAGGCTCCGCTGTCAGTGCGGTCCTTGTTCGAGAAATGGATTTCAATGGGAAGTTGGTACAAAATCTAGTTTATTTTGTATCGGAAGCCTTATCCGGAGCAAAAATCAGATACTCTGATTTGGAAAAAATCACTTATGCTCTAGTAATGGCTTAGAGGAAATTACGACATTATTTTCTAGCTCATAATGTAATTGTGCCAAGTTCTTATCCTTTGGGATATATGCTCCGAAGCAAGGACTCTACAAGAAGAATTGAAAAATGGGTCGTTGAGCTAGCACCCTTCGGCATCTCCTCTGTAGCAATAACAGCAATCAAGTAATAGGTGGTGGTTGATTTTGTAGCAGAATGAACTTCGTCTGTAGTATGTGCTCTGGAAGAATCAAATGAAGGAATATGGACCATATACTCTGATGGAGCTTTTCAAGCATCCGGAGGAGGTGCCGGAGCGGTAATAATTTCGCCTTCAGGACAGAAAGCAATTTACTCCGCAAGGCTCAACTTTAAGTCCACCAATAATATTGCGGAGTACAAAGAAATTTTGCTAGGTATTCGTAAGGCACGTGCCCTTGGTGCTACAAGAGTTGTTATAAAAATAGATTCCCAAATTGTAGCAGGGCACATTGATAAAAGTTTCCAAGTTCGGCATTCGCAACTTTCTAGATATCTAGAAGAGATCTGTAAGATCAAAGCAGCATTTAAAGGGATCTCTGTCCGAAGCATCCCAAGAGCCGACAATGCACAAGAAGATATCTTGGCAAAAGTTGCAGCCGGAGCCATAGATATTCCGGAAGGGGCTTTTTATGAAGAGCTTGCCTCCCCTTCGGTGCCCCAACTCCCTCCTGTGGAGGTCCTCTGCATACCAAATACCGATTAGCGGAGTTCAATTATAGAATTATTGAGAGGTGAACATAATTTGCCCGAAGGCCTAAAGCTATCACAAATGCAGTTAAGAATCCGAAATTTTCATATTATCAACGGTATTTTATATAAGGCAAGAGTATGTTCTCCCCTACTCCAATGTATTTCCCAAGTCAAAGGTCAAGATATACTCCGAGAAATTCATGAAGGCCTTCGTGGTAGTCATCTTGCCCCTCGAGCCTTAGTAGGAAAAACACTTCCCCAGGGGATCTATTGGCCTACAATAGTAGATGATGTGGAGGCTTTGGTCCGCACTTGCCAAGGTTGTCAATGGATGAGAAGACAGAGTCATCATCCACCAACCCCTCGTCAAGTTATTGCTCCGGTGTGGCCAATGGCCCGGTGGGGTATGGATCTCATTGGCCCCTTCCCAATGGCAAAAGGTAGTTTAAAATTTGTAGTGGTAGCAATTAAATATTTTTCTAAGTGGGTCAAAGCAGAACCCCTCACAGCTATCACTTTGAAGAATGTACATAAATTTTTCTAGCAAAACATTATTTGCAGGTTCGGAGTGCCTCGACTGCTGACAATCGACAATGGCACTCAATTTGATGCTGAACCATTTAGAGAGTTCTGCGAAGGTCTTGGTATTGAAATGTGTTTTGCTGCTGTCCATTATCGTCAATCCAACGGAGCCGTCGAGCAATCTAATTGTAATATTTTATCATGCCTGAATCGAAGAACAGTAGGATTAGCGAAGGGGCTATGGACCGAAGAACTTCCGAAGATTTTGTGGTTCATTCAGAGCACTCAAGCAAGGTCCACAGGTTTCACCCCTTTTAGTTTACTATTTGGAGATGAAGCCATGACGCTGACGGAGCTTAAGGGAGGATCCCTTCGCACCACCGAACCTGAAACAGAAAATGAAAGACAGGCTTCACTGGACCTAACTGAAGAAACAAGGCTTCGAGCTGTTGCTAACCTAACGAAGTATCAACATCACACAAAGACTTGGTATGATCCTAAGATAAAACTTAATGAACTTAAACCAGGTCATTTAGTACTGTGAATCATTATTGCTCCAGAGAAATTAGGAAATAAATGGGAAGGACCATATATCATCCTTCGTTCAGGACACCCCGGGTCTTTTAAATTAGCTAATTTAGAAGGTGAAGAATTAAAACATGCATGGTATGCGGAGCACCTTAAGCGATACTTTACATAGGGTCTCCTTGTAATCATTTGTAAACACTTTATAAATGAGTAAAGCTCATGGTTCGAGTAATCCGTACTTCTCAAGATGATTCCTACTCCTAGTGGACGCACTAGGGGGACAGAGCTGATTATAGAGGTAAGTATTATTCATTCGAACCTAATTTATGGACTTCGAGCCACCGGCTCGAAGCATCTGTCAAGGTGGGAAAGTACCATGAAAAGCAGATTCCAAGCCACCGGCTTGAAAGCATATGTAAAAAGAGTCCAAAGAGACCAAATGATACAGATTCCGAGCAATTATCTTGAAAGCATCCATAAAAAGAGTCGAAGGAGACAACAAAAAAAGGATTTCGAGCCACCAGCTTGAAAGCATCCATAAAAAGAGTCCAAAGAGACCAAATGATATGGACTTCAAGCAATCAGCTTGAAAGCATCCGTAAAAAGAGTCTGAAGTGACCATTATCAACCAATTCTAATACATCCGAAGAAGAGTACTAAGCTACCATTTATGGGTTTCGGACCAATGAGTTCGAAAAGACCTGCGAGGTTCGTAGCGACCATCTATTTGAATTTCGAACTACTAGTTCATAATTCTTATTCAATATAATCAGGGGCTTCGAGCCGACGAAAACAAAGTTATTGAAATTGTACTCTTAGATGGCATTGTAATCGTTGTGCGTAACCATCTTCGATCGAAATTCGAAGGTGCTTACCCCCACAGAGGGGCTGAGAGATAATGAGACAATTTCGAAGCATTCTAGTTTATATTACTCAATAGATTATATTACATTAAGAAAAATCAATGTCTAAGCCAAGAATAAAGTGAAAGCCCCTTCAATCCCCTGAGCTAGACTCGGAGTTAGCTTGGCTTCGAAGGTGACTTGTCCCAGAGACCGGAGTCTTCATAACTTTATTTTTAACTCGTTTCCCCTTCTTCGAAGCTCAGAAATCTCCTTGTTCTTGCTGAAGCTCGGCCCAGGTCCAAAGTCATTCGGGGCTACTCTTCTCTTGCTCCTCGCTAGACCACTCTTCTTCAGACCAATCAATGTCTTCCAAAGATGAAGACGCTATATTAACAACTTCTTCCCCTTTCTCCTCCTTAATATAAGCTAATACTTCCTTACATATCTCGGGTATAAGCTCTCCATGGCTCCCTTGAGGAATGGAAAATCGGTGACGCCTGTGAGGCCTTAAGGCTTCGAAGGTAGCCCATTGTTGATGGAGCTCTTCGTTAATCTCTAACACTTCAAGCTCATCCAAAAAAGGTCAGAAAGCCTAAAAATATTTCCAAATAAGTCTTTTCATTCAAAAGAGAACAAGAACATAAGTTTTTACATAGGTGGAACCCTAAGGAGAACTAAACCTTTGGGTCCGAAGGAGGCTTCTTGCTCGAAGGTTGTGCCCGCGCTTGCTTTTGACGGAGGCCTTCATCGATCCATGCCTTCACAGCTGACCGTCCTTCAGCTCTCCAAGATGGCTAAAAAGCCTCCCAAGCTGCGACCACGTCAGGTGAAGGGTTCAATAGACGGTCACCACCAAAGCTAGCGGGGGTTGCTCCGGGCTCTGGAGAAACAAACAATCCGATGTCTTCATAGTAACGAAACACTCCAAGAGTAGCTACTTGGCTGGAGATCTCTCCGTACCGAGTACCCGCAGTCTTCATTGTCTTCGCTACTGCTTGGATCATCTTCATCTTTCCCTTCAGGGAGTCATTGGCACATGACGAGGAGGCATAGGAAGTGCCAAAGTATTCCAAAACACACCAGAGGGCGTCCATGGTCTCGGAGGCCACACTCTCACACTTTATCTTTTCTACGGCCAATGCCTTATTCGATTTAGTCAGCTCGCAGTTTAAAGAGGAGAGGTTGGCTATCTCCGTCATTAGGAGAGTTTTCTATCTGAGCAACTTCTTTGCCTCCTCATCCAAACCTTGCTGCTCCTCTCCGAGCTTGACAAGTTCAGCTCCCGAAGCTGCCTGCTCTTCTCGGAGCATTTCCACTTGAGCCAAGTGTACAACCCGCTCAGCCTTGAGCTCCTCCTTCGTAGCCTTCAGCCTGGATTTAGTGCTCCGCTCTCCTAAAGCCATCTCTTCTAAGCTCAAAGCTCGGTTCTCATAGTCGGTAAGACTCCCTTGAAGAGCCATCACCTTCTCTTTGAGCTACTTGCATTCTTGCTCATTCGATACAGCCACAACTCAAGCTAGAACGGCGTGCTGCAAAGGAAAAGAAGAGCAATGTAAGTAAATTGCATATGCATGTTTAGATTAAACTAATTTTTGCAGGTGCTTCATACCTGGTAAGCCGCCCATTCGAGAGCAGCATCAAGCTCCGACCCTTTGGCCTCTCCAAGGATGGAGACCAAGTAAGTCTCCCCGACTTCGCGACTAGCTCGAGCCAAAGGCTCTAGCAAAGTATGAAGCCCTATCCTCCATTCAAGGAAGGAGGCCAGGAGAAGGAGCCTTGACAAGGCACTCCTATAATCATCTCTAGGAGAAGGACCAAAGCGCAATGAAGTACACTCAGAGGCCTCCGTGGATTGGCCTCCATCTATAGACTCGGACGAAGTCCACCTTGGAATGGGAGCAGGCAGGGGCCATCTTGTACCTTTACCCTTTCTAGGGCCTGCCACCTCCTTTGGAGCTACCTCCAAAATTGGCACCACCTCTTGCTCCGCAGCCGGTGATGGCACGAAAGTTGCCGCCAGTTCTGGGACCACATTTGCGATAGAAGCCACCTCTATCGGAGCTGATCCTGTAAAAACCAAAGGTATATGATATTGCTTAAATTTTGCAGGACACAAAAAAAGAAAAGGTATTCAGCTGAGGTTTACCTCTAGCATCTTATCGTCAGACGAGCAATGGAATGCTCGGGGCTCGAACATCTGACTGAAGTCCTCTTCAGACTCCTGACTTCGAACTGAATGAATAGATGCAGAGATATCTTCGACCACTGCAGCTATCACTTTGTCCGGAGCCAAGACTTGGGTTTCAAAAGTGTTGACTCTGCCTTCCTCCATAGCAGGAGCATCCTCCTGGCCAGACAGGATGTTTACTATCTCCTCCTACTCAAGGTTATCTTCGACCCTCGGCGCCGCCACTGTGCCATCTTGAATGGAGACTTTGACTCCCATCCGAGACTCTTTGTCCCCAGTGAGAAGGGCCTCAAACTCCTCCACCATCGCCATGTCTACATCCTCTTCATCTTCGGATTGTTCTGGCGACAAGACAGGAGATTTCGAATGAGTGAGGGCCTTCAGCTTTCGGACCACCTTCTTGGCAGGCGTCTTCACCAATCCTGAAGACCCCATCTCCGCCTTCCTTTTCTTCGGAGCCTAGTCCAATGCGGAGCAGTCTAGAAGGGTCGGGGGTTCAACTCTGAGCACAGTCCATATTCGGTTGAACCGCTCCCAAGTCCTAACCAATTTGACCCTCCGCTCCTTTTCAACGGGCGTTGGGGCTCCAAGAACCTTCTCCACGACTCGGATTATTTGCTTTGGAGTAAAGGACACATGCGGAGCTGAAAGATAAGATATCATTTTGATTAAGTCATTTCTGTAAAATCAATACTGTGTGCAAAACACATTGATATAGAATACATGAAAAGCTTACCTACGAAGCTTGAAGGGATCTCCCGAAGTCCCTCCTCCAAGTTTTCCTCAAAGTTGATTGGCCAAGTAGACATCAGAGGAGGGATACGTAGTCCGATGAACTCCTCCCCTAAGTTGCGCATGCTCATGCGATGACTCACGGAGTGCAACAACCCGAGGCGGACTTGAAGCTGGCATGGGTCTGGTTGGACCTCCGCCTCCCTCTGGTAAAAGATGTCGTCCAAGGGTCCAGCCAATGCACAGTCCGTCGCTACTTCGACGTAGAACCAGCGAAGGATCCAGTCTGAATAACATCTTTCATTGATGGCCATGGCTGGGAACCGGTCCTGGAACTCGTCGCGGAGTTGGAAGTTGATGGTCCCGAAGGCGATCACCATCTTCTCCCCTCCGGCTCAGGTGAAGGTCTTCGGCTGGCATCCTTCGGCCCGCATCGCCCATTCGAAGATGGCCAGACGAGAAATTGCATTTGGAGAGAGTTGGGGCAAGGTGACCTGGAACAACCTTAGTACCTCAGGGAGGAAATCCACTACCGGAAGTCACAATTCGGCTTTGAAGAATGCCTTGAACACTACAACCTCTCCAGTGCATGGTGCTGGGATCACTTCACCCCCAAGCTGACGCACTTTGAGTCCAGGTCCCATCTTCCCAGCGATTGCCATGGCAATCGACTTCTTGGAGCATGATGACGCCCCCAAGCTATACGATTGATCCGTATACTTGGCAGATGTCGGACAGAGGTCGTGGGTGCCGGCATGGCGAGGGTTATCAGAAGGCCCCACCACCGCCGCTGCCATCGCTTGTTTCTGGGCTGAAGATGAAGCAGGGACAGGAGCTTTGTGGCTTGTCTTCACCATCGGAGGAAAGGAGAGTTTGAGAAGATGAGCTCGGGAAGAAGCAAGGTGAAATGTGAAAGCCGTTTGGTTGCCCGGTTACATCCCCGATATCGTCATAATTTGCAAAAACGTTTCATGAGAAGTCATAGCCTACGGAGATGAATCGACCGTTAACCTCCTCAAGGAGTAACGACTCTATTTCTGAGTATAATGGCTCTGAAGTCTAACGGCTTTGAAGACTAACGACTATATTAGCTCCGCCAAAGATCCATCTCCGAATCCATTTCAGTGAATATCTCTGCACAAAAGTTGGTTTAAAGACCATCAATTCTCGAATGTTTCTAAGAATGGTAAAGTTTTTCTAGTTCCTCTCTGATTTCTAAGCATGAAATTATTTCTTGTGTATACTGCCCTCTTCATTGCATAGACAATTCGAAGAGAAGTATTCGAGGGGCTACTGTTGGTGGGGAAATATTTCATCCTCAAGAAGCCAAGGACATTTTCATGTCAGCTCAAGCAGAAGAAACGAAGTCAAGAACCTTGATGTCCAAAGAGCCTAAAAGCAACAAAGCTCCATCAGATTCGGAGTCCTAAACAGTGGAGACCTCCGTCAAGGCTTTGGTGCAACGGAGCCTTTCGAAGCCTCTTCGCCCGAAGGGGGTTGCCAGTGAGGACAGAAGATTTATCTTCTCACTAATCAGACTAGTCTTTTACTCTTTTACCCCTATGAAGAATATTAAACAATATATTCTTAGTCGGTTGTAATTAGAGGGTAAAGAAGTATTTTCCCATCTATTCGGTCTATAAATACCTCTCTTCACTCTATAAAGGGTATCGAATACTCAGATATTAAATACACACTTTGAACTATCTCAAGCTATTATGCATCTCGGAGGCTTGGAATAGTTTACTCAAACAAACACTTCGTTTGTCAGACACTTAGTTTCATAAACCTGTTAGCGTAATCTTTTACGCTAACACGTGTCAAGCCTATCTTCTGTTCGTCCCAGCCATTCCTCGCCCATCCAATCGGTGAAGAAGATGTAATTATTCACGTGATGAATTCCATGAGGATCGCTATTGGAGCAATGCCTCCACAGTGTCCACACGTGTAGTGATGGAGTTCCTCCCACGACAGTGTTCTAGCATAACACATGAGCGACGAGAAATCCTTGACTCAACTATTGATATCGAGAAAGGAAGGAGAGGAGTCTCTTGTTGCTAGTTCTAATCTATGCTTAAGCTTGTCATCCAAGATCTCCTCCTCGTCTCTTTATATAGGGCTGAGAGCCCCTAGTGTTGCACATGTCAAAACCCACAAATCGGTTACAACTGATTTATGTTGTAATAGATCCAATCTGTCTTGTTGACACGGAAACATGCCCCCGCACTTGGGTCAGTCCGGTGATCCAAAAGTGCACGGATACTTAGGGACAGGCCTAAGCGTGACGTAGAACTAACGTCGCGTTCCGACTACCCTTAATAGTGATAAGGGGGTGGAGTCGCCAGGCAACCAGATTACACAAAATAATCCAAATAGCCGAAAGAAATAAGTAAAATGGGTTAAAATGCAGCAAACCAGTCGGAGCCCTCCTGGTTCAAAGTCTGACGCGAAGGGTGCGCCGAAGGGTACCTTCGGCGTCTGGTGCGAAGTGCTCCGCCGAAGGGTACTTCGACATTCAGACTGATCTAGCCGAAGGTGAACTACGAACGGATCTGACCACGGTGATCACCTTCGAACAGCGGGGTCCAGCGTGCGATCTCCGATACAGCGAACTACAGAGTAATGACTTGAGGGCCACGCGCGAGTTCAACTTCGTCTTGGTGCAGTCTGGTCGTGGCAAAGCCTGTTGTGGCGAAGTGTGCTGGTGAAGCCTGTTATCGAAGCCTGCGATCTTGTCGAAGGGCGTCCTGGGGACCTTCGGAACCAATCTCTCAGCTCTGAACACCTTCGGCGAAGGGGCTCTGAATGTGCGAACCTACAACAAGGATGATGCGAAGTACCAATTCGGCCTCAGGACCGAATTTACGAGGTGTTGCATAGGTGGCGAAGGTAGCAATCTATTACGCAGATTAGCGGATACTTCATAGACGAAGTAACAAGGCGATAGCAATCTGTTTCGTATATTAACGGGGACTTCATGGGCGAAGTACCAAGGCTTACCACTGTTCCATAGTGGCGGACGGAGGGCTTCCAAGCAAACCCACGAAGAGGTACAGGAAAGTAAAGGTAAAAGTAAAGGTACGATCAAAGCATGGCTTTGGTTAGGTTTGTGTTGGGGGGGTTGTCCACGCCTGCCAGGACTCTCTATTTATAGAGGGTTAACTCTAATCTAATCTACTATTAATTCGTCCAGATAGAGATAAAGATTGAGCTGGAAACGCGTCCAAATCTATCTCTGCCAAGGTGGGCTTCGGCTAGGCCCGCCGAGGCTTGCTCCTCAGGCCAAAGCTTCGGTAGCATGGGCTTCGGCCAAGCCCGTTGAGGCTTGCTCCTCGGGCCGAAGCTTCGGTAGCATGGGCTTCGGCCAAGCCTGTTGAGGCTTCCTCCTCGGGCCAAAGCTTCGGTAGCGTGGGCTTCAGCAAGGCCCGTTGAGGTCTGCTCCTCGGGCCGAAGCTTCAATAGCGTGGGCTTCGGCAAGGCCAGTCGAGGCTTGCTCTTGGGCCGAAGTTTTGACAGCATGGGCCTCCGAAGGCCTCCGAAGCTTCGGCAATGTGGACCTCTGAAGGCTTCTTGGCCAAAGCCCATGGGCTGGCTAGATGCTTTCGGAGCCCATAGCTTGATGGGCTTCGGCCCTGTAGGGCTTCGGACAGACCCTGGACATGTGTATTTTCGGCCCAAATCACTAAAAATTGATATTTTGCTAATCTAGCCATTAATGCCATTTTCTGCTATCAACACATGCCCCTGCCTTTTAGTGAACTAGTGAACTAAAAGCACAACGAGCATGAGACGATACTGTTCATATCGGCTTTTCGACACTTTTATGATTTTTGCCACACACTCGAGAAATACCCTTTCAAGTACCTACCATTCAAAGCCCTTCGAAGCCGCTCTCCCTGCAGGGATTCCAACATGTATGCGTTGCCGAGAGCGATTTTGGCTATCTTAAAAGGACCTTCCCAACTAGGTGACCATTTGCCGAATTTGGGACTTTTTGTGCCTAAAGGCAAAATCGTCTTCCACACCAAGTCTCCTGTTTGAAACGATTTTGGTTTAACCTTCTTATTGTAGGCTCTAGCTACCCTCTTCTTATCTACTTCTATGGCTTCTAAAGCTCTTAGTCTCTTATCGGTCACTTCCTCCAGATTATCCTTTAGAAGAGTTTCATATTCATTGACCGATAAGCCATCTTGCTCCAACACTCTTAAGGAGCCAAGATCTACCTCTACAGGCAAAACGACCTCTTGTCCATATACCAACTCATATGGACTGACCTTGGTGGCACCGTGCTTTGCAATCCTACAAGCCCATAATGCCTCGGAAAGTACTTCGTGCCACCTTTTAGGAAACTCTTAAATTTTCTTCTTAATAAGCTTAATTATAGTTTTATTACTAGACTCGGCCTGACCGTTGGCCTGAGCATAGTAAGGTGAAGAGTTTATCAACTTAATGCCATTGTATTCGGCGAAGTCCCTTACCTCTTTAGAAACAACTAAACTACTTTGATCCATAGTAAGAGTTTGAGGGATGCCGAATCTATGTATGATGTGCTTTAAAATAAAATCACGTACCTCATTGTGAGTCATGTTCTTGAGAGGTACGGCCTTGGTCCATTTGGTGAAGTAATCCGTCGCCATTAACACGAACCGATGCCATTTTGAGGAAGGAGGGGAGATCTGGCCGATGAAGTCTAGACCCCAACCTCGAAACGGCCATGGCTTGACAATAGGGTTGAGTAATGAGGAGGAGCTAACTGGATATTGCCAAATTTCTGACATGCCTCACACCCTCTGTAGTACTTGAAGCAATCTTCAGTCATAGTCGACCAATAAAAACCCGCTCTTTTGAGCATCCAACTCATCTTTTGGGCCGACTGGTGAGTGCCGCAAAGCCCTTCATGGACTTCTCTTGTAGCCACCTGGGACTTCTCATGGTCTAAACACTTCAATTGCACTTCGTCAATGGTTCGGCGATACAATGTGTCATCTACCAACACGAATTTAAACGCTTGTCGCCGAACCTTCCGATCAACCCTTCGGCTAGGGTCTTTCAAAAACTTGACGATTGGCATTCTCCAATCGTCCTCACAGATTTCAGAGGGCTTCGATAGTCCACCTTCTGGAAGAACTTCTAAAATACTGTCTTCGGGGTGCCCCCCGAGCCATTCCAGCTCCCGTCGAAGCCCGACCGAAGTGGCCGCTCGGAGTGTGCTAGGCCGAAGCCCTTTAGAGGGTTCGGACTCTGGAGAGCCTTCCCCATATGAGAGACTTCAGACGACAGGCTTCGGCATGCAGGACCCCTTGGCGGGCGGAGCACTCCGATCCAGGGGCTCTGGCATGCGGTAACCTTCGGTGGCTTGAGGGCTTCGACCCGAAGGGTGCACCTGTCCAGCATTACTGGCTTCGGCAATGAGACCAAACATCGGCTTTTTCAACACAGAAAATTTCCCTTTCCTGACATGGTAGCCAGATCCTTGCTGAGCCAAATCATTAGCGATTGCATTGGCTTCTCTTGATACGTGAGATATTTTGAAATCATCAAAAGTAGCAACTATGTCTAGGCATTTGTCCAAGTAGCTATTCAGCAAGCCATTAAAACATTGAGCATTCTTGGCCACTTGTTGTACTACTAATAATGAATCACCATACGCGTGAACATGCTTAGCGCCTATAGACTCTAGTAGTTCAAGACCTAACAACAAAGCTTCGTATTCGGCTTGGTTATTAGTGGAAGAAAACTCTAGTCGGGCCAAGGTTTCAAAGCACATACCATTAGGTGATACGAGAACCACTCCAATACCCTGACCATTTTTGCAAGACGAACCATCAAAATAGATTTTCCATGGCACTACTTCAACTAGAGCAATAGCATCACTCCAGCTAGCATCTATGTGATGATCAACTATGAAGTTTGCTACAACTTGGCCTTTCATCGCTCTTAGGGCTCGTAGGCCAAATCGTACTCAATTAATGTGTAAGCCCACTTTCTGATTCTTCCACTTAGAATCGGCTTCTGTAACATGTGCTTTATAACATCGGTTTGGTAAATGACAACACACGTGGTCGGGAGAAGATAATGGCGTAACTTGGTGCACGCGTAATAAAGTGATAAACATAATCGCTACACAAACACGTACCTGGTTTCGACGTCCAGCAGGCGACGACTCAAGAACGTGATGATGTACTCCTTCCCCTCCACCTCCTGGGTTAGCAAGGCTACAATCATGCTATCTTCAGCGGCGATGTATAGCCGAAACGGAATTCTGGCCTTGGGTGCTCTCACCATGGGTGGTGACGACAAGCACTCCTTGATCTTCTCAAAGGCACTTTGCTGGCTTGCCCCCAAGTGAACTCGACTTCATTTTTTAGCCGGAGTATAGGGACAAAGGCATCAATCTTGCCAGACAAGTTGGATATAAAGCGACTCAAATAGTTCAACTTGCCTAACAACTTTTGCACATCCTTCTTGCATGCGGCGCTGCAACGTTTCTAATCTTCTCAAGTCTCTTAGGATCAATCTCTATGCCTCTCTCATGAATCATGAAACATAAGAACTTACCTGCCGACACGCCAAAAGCACACTTGAGTGGGTTCATTTTCAACCCATACTGCCGCATCCTATCGAAAGCAACATTCAAATCGGCTAAATGGTTTCCCATAGCGTCCGATTTGACCACGACATCATCGATGTAAACTTCTAACATGACTCCTAACAAGTAATGAAAGATCAAGTTCATAGCGCGCTGATACGTGGCGCCGGCATTTTTGAAACCAAAAGTCATTGTTGGGGGAAAATAGTCCATCTTCGGGGTTATTGCAGTAACAGGACAAAGGACGGTGATTAAGTCAAAGGTTTCCAGCATATAACTCCGGGGATACAGTAGATCAAGTTCGAAGTATGGAGGCGAACTCTAGTTCGGAGTATATCTTCGAACTTGGACCCTTCCGGGAGTTTCCTTGCCAGCTAAGATGGAAGACTTATCTTCTTTCTTATTAGATTAGTCTTTTACCATTTTAGCCCTATTAAGGGTACCAAATAGTTTCCACTATGTCGGTTGTAATAGAGGGGTAAAAGGGTCTTTTCATTAATATTTGGGCCTATAAATACCCCCCGTTTTACCCTGTAATAAGGACCAGATACAAGTTATTCAATACACATCTTCGAACTGTTTTAAGCTATTATCCTTTCGGAGGCTTGAAATAGTTTACTTCACAAACACTTCGTTTGTTAGTTTCTAACCTTCAGAAACTTGTTAGCGTAATCTTTTACGCCGACAGTTGGCGCCGTCCGTGGGGAACCTAGTCCACAAAACTTCGTTCTCTACCAAGTTCTCAAACCATGCCTCCCAAGCGGAGTGCAGGTAGTAGTCCTATTCGGAGGTCTCCTCGGACCTCCAGAGCCAAATCTTCAAACACAGTTGAGGTCGGAGGGCCTTCAATGTTTCCTCCACCTCAAACTACGGAAGGGATTCCCCTTCCTCGAGCATACGGAGTTCCTCCGCCAACTCCATATATACTTCGACCAGCCAGAGTCCCTCTTCCACCTCAAGTTCCACTTCGAACCGATGCCTACAGTTCTCAAGACTCGGAAGATCCTTCCGGAGGAGATGAAGACGGTCTTGGTGATATGGCCGCTCAAATGGCCAGTCTCCAAGCTGAAGTAGCAAGGTGGCGGCAAGAAGCCACATATAGGCTTCATTCTCAAGCCACCCCAGTCATCCCCGAAGTGCCCGAAGACGACGAACTTCCTTATCCTGAAGCCCCGGAGAACGCTTCCTTCGACACCAAGTCTCCGCTGCATCCTGAGTTGCAGAAAGTGCGCTTCGACCCTAAGTTCAAAACTTCGAAGCTTTGCAAGTATTCTGGAGATGAAGATCCTAGAGAGTTCACCCGTTCTTATGCATTAGCAATTGAAGCCAGTGGAGGAGTGCGAGACACTATGGCCAAATGTTTTCCCCTAGCTCTCCAAGGAGTGGCATTGCGGTGGTTCTGGTCTCTGAAGCCAGGATAAATCAGTTCATGGGGGCAGTTGAGGAAGAAGTTCGTGAGTAACTTTCAGGGTACCTTCGTACCCCCAATGTCAACAGGAAGCCTTTTCCAGGTGAAGCAGCTCCCCAGAGAGACTTTAAGACAGTATTTCAAGCGCTTCGCTCATACGAAGTCGCAAATTCGAGGGTTAACTACGTCTTCTGTAGTTGACGCAGCTCGAGAGGGAGTAATTCATGCGGGCCTCCTTGATAAACTTCACCGGAAAAATATATCTTCTGTTTCTCAGTTGATGTCTTATTTCGAAGAATATGCAAGGTCAGAAGAGGGATGGCTTCGGAGAACTGCTGCAACTCCGTCGATACTGCAAGAAGTTAAGTTGGAAGTGAAAACTTCAACACAGCCGCAAGGGCCTAGCTTCGAAGTTCAGCACGACAGGCGTCGGGGGCAAAAGCATCCATGTTCAGAAGTTTTGAACTTTGCACCCCTGCAGAAGTTTGCCCAAAGGGCTCCGCAACCTTCAGGAAGCAAGACCAGTTGCTGGAGGCTGCCAGGGAAACCGGCTGGCAAAGCCCAGGCCTTTTTCTGCTGTATCCACGGTGAAAATTGGAGCCACGCAACTGATGCGTGCAAATCTATACTCGCCTTGAGAGGCGAGTACTTGGATAGAACTTCGGGTCGAGGCACTACTAACCGAGTTCCGACTGAAGTGCGTCCGGAGCCTGTCCACGCTGTGGCACGAATAGAGAACTTCGACCCTGCAAGACGGCCTCTGGTGGTCAATGTTATGCCACCTCCGAAGCAAGAAGAGGGGCAAGATCGAGGGAAAAGAGTAGTCCTGCCCATCTCCGGAGGAGGGACCCTCGGAAGTATGTCGAAGAGGCAGAGAAGAGAATATGTTAGAGAAGTGGGCCATATTGGAACCTTTTCGTCTGCAGCTGCTATGCCCGAATGGTCCCATGTGCCAATATCTTTTTCCGCAGATGATGCAGCTGGTATAAAATTTCCACATACAGACCCACTCGTCATCACTACCGACATAGCAGGAACTGAGGTTCGGAGAGTGCTAATTGACGGAGGGAGTTCGACAGATATCATTTTTGTCCAAGATTTTGATCAACTCTGCATCTCTAGAAAGCATCTTCTCCCAGCAGCCCGTCCTTTGCAAGGCTTCACAGGACCCCCTCTAGATGCCCTCGGCCAAATTGGCCTGGAAGTTACTTTTGGAGAGGGACTATTGGCCAGGACGGAGGAAGTGATTTTCGATGTTGTGGATGCCCCATATGCATACAATGTCATCTTCGGAAGGGGCATGTTGAATCAATTTGGAGTTGTGGCGCATCATAATTACATATGTATGAAGATGCCCACACAGGCGGGAGTGCTCACTGTTTTCGTAGATCAGGCCATTGCGCGAAGAGCGGAGTATGGTCATGGCCCTCCTCTTGACCCGAGACAGGTGAACAACGTACAAGATAACCCGGAGAATTCCTCTGCTCCTGACGAATCTTCGAAGAAATTCTTCCCAAGGCCAAGCCCCGAAGGAGAGATTGCAATGAAGGTTATTGTAAAAGATGGCAAGGAATATTCATTTCAATTTTGCAAAGACTTGCCTCCAGAAGTCGCTACTTCGTTAGAGAAAGTAGTTGAGGAGAATTTAGATGTCTTTGCTTGGTCTGATGAAGACATCACCGGAGTCAGTCGGGATATTATTGAACACAGTCTACTGGTGAACCCGAGGGCCCGGCCTGTTCGGCAAGGACTCCGGAAATTGTCTACAGAGAGAGCTATCCTGGCCAAAGACGAAGTGGAAAAGTTGCTGAAGGCTGGAAGAAATCTTCGTCAGCAAGAAATCTTCCGGGAAGTGGCGCATGTGTATTGATTTTACATCTTTGAATAAAGCATGCCCCCGCGACCCCTACCCCATGCCCCGAATTGACCAATTGGTCGACTCTACTGCCGGTTTGGAGTTATTAAGCTTCCTTGACGCGTACTCTGGCTATCATCAAATTTGGTTAAAGCGCGAAGATGAGATCAAGACAAGCTTCGTAACTCCTTCAGGAGTCTTCTGTTATGTAAGAATGCCCTTTGGCTTAAGAAATGCCGGGGCTACTTTTTCAAGGTTAATTGCTAAGGCTCTAGGTCATCAATTAGGTCGCAATGTAGAGGCCTATATGGATAATATTGTAATAAAGAGTGCTTTAAAGCACCAACATAGCCTAGACTTAGCAAAAACATTCAATAGCCTTCGGGCATGTGGGATCCGTCTTAACCCCGAAAAATGTATCTTCGAGGCGCAAGCTGGAAAATTGTTACGGTATCTAGTTTCAAGCAGAGGGATCGAAGCTAGCCCCACTCAGATAACTGCGTTGCAAAGGATGGCTCCCCCAGAGAATTTAAAGCAAGTGCAAAAGCTGACTGGTCGTCTTGCAGCACTTAGCAGGTTTTTGGCAAGGTCTGCGGAGAGAAGTTTGCCCATCTTTAAAGCATTGAAAGGGTCCGAAGATTTTGCATGGACACCAGAGTGTCAAAAGAGCTTCGAAGATATTAATAATTATCTCAGTAACCTCGCTACACTCACGGTGCCTATTGCGGACGAAACCCTACTCCTCTACCTTGCAGCTACTGGCTCTGCTGTTAGTGCAGTCCTTGTCAGAGAGGTTGATTTCAACGGGAAGTTGGTACAGAATCCAGTTTATTTTATGTCCGAAGCATTGTCTGGAGCAAAAACAAGATATTCCGAGCTTGAGAAATTCACTTATGCTCTGACAATGGCTTCGAGGAAGCTAAGGCATTATTTTTTGGCACATAATGTAATTGTACCAACTTCATATCCTTTGGGAGATATGCTCTGAAGTAAGGATTCTACAGGAAGAATTGGGAAGTGGGCTGTTGAGTTAGCACCCTTCGGCATATCCTTTGTGGCAAGAACAGCAATTAAGTCACAAGTATTGGCAGACTTCGTGGCAGAATGGACTCCCCCTGCAGCATGGGCTCTAGAGAAGCCAAGTGAAGGGATTTGGACTATTTACTCTGATGGAGCTTTCCAAGCATCTGGAGCAGGCGTCGGAGCCGTGATAATTTCGCCTTCAGGGAAAAAGGCAATGTACTCCGCAAGACTCAACTTTAAGTCTACCAATAATACAGCGGAGTATGAGGGAATTTTATTGGGACTTCGAAAGGCACACGCTCTAGGGGCTACAAGAGTTGTTATTAAGACAGATTCTCAGATTGTAGCAGGGCACGTAGACAAGAGCTTTCAAGTTCGGCATCCACAGCTTGCGAAATACTTGGAAGAAATCCGTAAGATTGAAGCATCATTTAAAGGGATTTCCATTCGGAGTATACCTAGAGCAGAAAATGTGCAGGCTGACATCTTAGCAAAAGCTACAGCCGGAGCTATGGACATACCAGAAGAAGCTTTTTATGAAGAACTCAGTACACCTTCGATGCCACAAATCCCTGCTGCGGAAGTCCTTTGCATTCCAAGTACAGATTGGCGAAGTTCAATTATGGAATTGTTGCAAGGAGAAACAAATATGTTCGAAGGGCCACAGCTTTCGAGGTTAAAACTCAGAATCCGGAGTTACCATTTAATCAACGGTATTTTATACAAGGCCGAAGTATGTTCCCCTTTGCTCCGATGTATATCTCAAGCTGAAGGTCAAGAAATTCTTCAAGAAATTCATGAAGGACTCTGTGGTAGCCATTTAGCCCCTCAAGCTTTGGCAGGAAAAACACTTCGCCAGGGGTTTTATTGGCCTACAATAGTAGCTAATGCGGAGAGCTTAGTCCGCACTTGCCAAGGATGTCAATGGATGAGACGAAGAAGTAGTCGCCCACCAACTACTCTTCAAGTCATTGCTCCAGTATGGCCCATGACCAGATGGGGTATGGATCTTATTAGCCCCTTCCCAGTAGCAAAAGGAAATCTGAAGTTCACAGTGGTAGCAATCGAATACTTTTCAAAGTGGGTCGAAGTAGAGCCCCTAACAGCTATCACTTCGAATAATGTCCAAAAATTTTTCTGGAAGAATATTATATGCCGATTCGGAGTGCCTCGGCAGCTGATAGTGGATAATGGAACACAGTTTGATGCAGAACCTTTCAGGAAATTCTGTGAAGACCTAGGCATCCAACTATGTTTTGCTGCAGTAAGACATCCTCAATCTAATGGAGCTGTTGAAAGAGCCAATGGTAATATCTTGTCAGGGCTGAATCGAAGAATAGTGGGATTGTCAAAAGGATTGTGGACCGAAGAGCTCCCAAAGATCCTATGGTCCATCCGGACAACTCAGACAAGGTCTACCGGCTTCACTCCTTTCAGACTTTTATTCGAAGATGAATCTATGACACCAACGGAGCTCAAAGGAGGATCCCTTCGCAGCACCGAACCAGAAATAGAAGCAGAAAGACAAACTTTGCTTGATTTAACAGAAGAGACGAGACTTCGAGCTGTTGCAAATTTGTCAAAGTACCAGAAGCAAACGAAGACTTGGTTCGACCCAAAGGTCAAGATTAATGAACTTAGGCCGGGTCATCTCATTTTGCGAAGTATCATAGCGCTAGGAAAATTAGGAAATAAGTGGGAAGGTCCATACTTAATTGTTCGCTCAGGGCGTCCTGGTTCTTTTAAGTTGGCTAATTTGGAAGGTGAAGAGTTAGCGCATACATGGCATGCGGAGCACCTAAAGCGATACTTGAGGAGCCATGCCAAATAGCGTGGGCCTCATGGCTCCAGAAGTGATGAGTCATTGTCAACGATAGTCAATGAGGACAGAAGAAGAGAGGAGATCTGCTATTTCATGGGCAGCGTGTGACTCAGTTACACGGGCAGCAAGCGACTGTCGGGCAGAGGAGGCCGCGAAGTCGCGCTGGCCCAATCCGGGTACATGGGCTAGGAGCAGCAGGAGACCCACTGGGCTTTTGACCAGGACTGACTCAGGTACACAGGCGGTGAGCGATTGCCGGGCTGAGAGAGCTGCGGAGTCGAGCCGGCCCAATCCGGGTACCTGGTGCAAAGTCGGTGGAGGCTTTGTCAGTTTCGGCGCAAAACTGACAACCGTCGATCTTGTATCCGACTGTCCAGAAGAGAAGCCATAGTCGCTACGAAAACTTAGCTTCCGGATAAGTCATCTGTATCTCTAGGCCCACAGTCAGTCAGTCGTGTCTGTAAAAATTTCTAAGGGCAGTTGAGTCTTTTCCTTTTATTCCTGCGTCTGTAAAAAACCCTAAGGGGCTGGTGGAATATTCTAGGTCATTGGGCAGCCTATAAATAGGGCCCCAATCCCTAGGGTTGGACTGCCCCTTTTTGCTGAAATCATTGCCAACTCTATTGGGTCATTTTTGTCTCTTTCTCTCTCTCCTGCTTGTGTGCGCCGCCAGGATCTGTGTGGTGTTTTGGTTCATCACTGCATCCCCTTGATTTTGTTTGTTCCCGTGGGATTCCATCTCCTGTTCGTGTTTGGATGCGTGCATTGATTTCTCTGAATCAGAAGCTTCGGTTTGATGTGTGCTATTGATTTTATTCCAGAGAAGGTGCTTCTGTTGCGTGTGTTCTTCACGCACGTAGTACTAGTTCTTGCTGTTGTAAGTAGTACTTCTACACTGTAGCAACAATACAATAGTACACAGGTTTTGCTTTTTCTGCGTAGCTTTTTGATTGAAGCAGACAAGACTGAATACCTTTTTTGGCTGTTTTCTACCGAAGCCCCTTCTTTGTTTGAAGCCCCTCAGCTCCGTGAGGCAGGCTTCGATCTGACAACTTCGAAGGCTTCGCTTGAACTTCGGCTTCAAGTTTGTGCTGTGTTTCTAGCTTCGCAGTACACTTTGCACTCTGTCGGCTTGTCATACTTCGATTGTCTTTACGAAGGTGAACTCCGACTTTGGCTATTCGAAGTTCATACTTCGACAGGCTTCAGAGTTAGTTTCGAAGCTGGCCTGTGGTTCGAAGGTTATACCTCGCTAGTTCTAGCTTCGAACGTAGTTGTGTAGGCTTCAAATTAAACTTGCTACCGTGTGTTGGGCTTCGCTTTTCATTCGAAGGTTGCTTTTCTGTGAGCCTGTTCGAACCTCTGTTACAAGTCTAGGCTTCGAAGTACTTTGTTTGAAGCAAGCTTCGATATTCTCATACATCGCTTCGAAGCATACTTCGCTCCCTACCACTTCGAACTAGGCTAGACCAAACACACCTTCGGCATTTTTCACAACAGCCTTCGACAGACTTCGACACTGACCTCCAAAGCAGGCTTCGTCACTGACCTCCGAAGCAGGCTTCGACACAGCGAAGCACACTTCGACACAGTGAAGCAGGCTTCGCCGAGTTCTGAATAGGAGACAAATCTGAACAGTAACTTCTCATCTCACTTTATTCATACTTAGATCATCTTTTGAGAAGTTTAACCTGCCATGTCTGGAATATCCTTGTTTATCTCCCTAGTAGCAATGCTTTGATGTTTCTCTGTGTTTATCATCTATTGCTTCTAGGCTAGATATATTTAGACTTAGGCAATCTGTTCATATTTTGTTGCTTAGTCTTTTGAGGTGCGTTGGGTGTTGGGAACAGGCCATATATTCGAAAGAATTTTTAAGGCGCCCATTCACCCCCCTCTGGTCGCTACTTTCGATCCTACAAGTGGTATCAGAGCCTGGTTAGGTTTTTTCCATACCTTAACCGGTTCTAAACCCCAGTAGTGATCATGACTTCTCCTGGAAAGGTCCCGTCCTTGGAAGCCTATGGCTATAACTATTGGAAAACTCGCATGCGAGCCTATCTCATGAGCTAGGGTTCGGACATCTGGGACATTTGTGTTCACGATACGTTTGTCATTCTGCCAGTTGCTGAGCATGGTACTCCTGGTATCGTTGCCCAGCATCTGAGCAATAGTAAAGCCGTGAACATTCTGTTTTCTGGTCTAGGTCCCACTGAGTTTGAGCGTGTGAGCCACCTCTCCACTGTGAGAGAGATCTGGGCTACCCTCAAGGGACACCATGAGGGAATAGCCCAGGTCAAGGCTCGGCTCTATCAGACCTACCGGCGTGAGTATGAGAACTTCACACAAAAGCCGGGTGAATCTGTTGAAGCTTTGTTTGGTCCTTTTCAGTCGATCATAAACAAGCTTCGGGACAACAAGGCTGAGGGTGCTCAGTTAGTCTCAGATCATGAGCAGGCGCTCAAGGTTCTCCATACCTTGGACCCAAAGATCTGGGAGATCAAGGTATCTTCTATCATTGAGAGTACTTCTTATGATACCTTGACCATTTCTGAGTTATTTAGCAAGCTGAAGGCTACTGAGGTTGATCTCCAACTGAGATCAAATCTCACTGGTTCTGGATCAAAATCTCTAGCCCTTGCTGTACCTTCTGTTGATCCCTCTTCTATGAGTTGTGCTGGGTTCTCTTTGATGTCTATCACTGAGGACCAGCTTGAGTTGTTGGGAGATGATGATTTGTGTCTTTTTAACAACCGGGTGCGTCGTGTCTATGACAAGAGAATGTTCAAGAGACACGGCACAAAATCCTTGTGCTTTGAGTGTGGTGATCCAGGACACTTCATCGCCGACTGTCCCAAGCGCAATGGTTACAAGAAAGGCGGTGGTGGTGGCTTCCACGACTCCGGCAAGCACGACAGCTCTTCCTTCAACAAGGGCAAGCCGAAGACCAGATTCTTCAAGAAGGCCCTAAAGGACTACCAGCGAGAGAACAAGAAGCGTGACAAGGCCTTCTTTGCCAAGATGGAGAAGAGCTACTCTAAGCAGTCCACGTCTTTTTCCTCTTCGTCGAGCTCAAGCGATGAGGAGATCGTCATCAAGAAGGGGAAGGACAAGGATGATCCGGCGGGTCTCTGCTTCATGGCCTTCGGGGACAGACCGAAGATCCGCTCACATCAGCGCCGAAGATCCCGCAAGAGCTTCTGCTCAATGGCTCTTGGGGATAAGGAAGAGAAGAGCTCCTCCGATGACTCCGACGACGACGACAATGAAAAGGTATCATCTTTTGAGCGCGAAATGTTGATTTACTTGAAAGCGATCGTCAGGAGTTAAAATATCGGGAAAAACTGCTTAGGGGGGCCAAGAAAAGGATAGATGAGTTAGAGAGTGAGCTTGCCATAGCCAATGGCAGAATTGAGAGTCTATCCTCTTCCCCTTGCTTGGGTGATAGCAGTGAGTGCCCGAAGTGTGAGTTGCTTCTGTGTGACTTGTCGACTCTGAAGTCCAAGTACACAGAAAGGGTTGATGAGAGGGACGCTGTTGGGACGACGGATCGAACCAGCAGGTTTCAGTGGAAAACAAGAGTAGTGTATTCAATGCTCTGGGCTGCGTGTCCGTTACAACTGTAGTGGGGGGGTATTTATAGGGCGCCCCGCCCAGAGGACCAAACGCCTCCGGACTGCCAACGGCCACCCGACCAACCCTGACCAGTAGTACAGACAAAAAGGTACATAGTACAGACAAGAAGATTCGACTCTGACAGCGTATCGGCCGCGTCAGATGCTTCCTGCGCCGCCCGACACAGCTCAGAAGATCGCGATCCTGTCCTTTCGCACGACCACTGGTCCTTTTCCCGCCAAGACTCCCTTTGGGCTCGTCTTGCCGGGCCCGCCGAGAGCGCCGGGCCTATAGCCTCCGGAGGGCGAGCCCTTGTGTTCTACGCTGAAGGGCGACCTCCAGCTTCACTCCCTTAGAAAGTGACCTCCGGCCACGCTTCTCCGGACGGCGACCTCCGGCCATGCTCCTCCGGGGGTGGCCTCCGGCCGTGCTCCTCCGGGGGTGACCTCCGGCCGTGCTCCTCCGGGGATGACCTTCGGCCACGGTCCTCCGGAGGGCGACCTCCGGCCACGAAAGCTGGGCCCTCCGGCTGGGGGGCCCACCCCGCCGGCTCCAGGGATTATCTCCCCCAACAGTAGCCCCTCGCTTCTTCCCGCTCGTAGTCCTGCAATAGGAGGGGGTGGAAGCGCACAAGATAATCCCGTTAATTCACAAGAGTGCGTACCTCGCTGTAGGGCGCCGCATCCGCCGGGGCGCCGAAGGGCACTGAGACGGGGAGCCGAAAGACCGGGGAATTAGGCCCTGCTTCGGGCTTTCGGCCACCTCCGAGGCGCCGAGGAGGGGGTTGACCGAACCGACCGGAGACTGGCGCATCTTGACTGCGGGGGTTTCAGTCCCGAGGAGCCGGGCGAGCGGGCCGAGAGCAGTTAATGCGCGCACCGGCGGCACCGAAGAGGCGAATCGCCAGGAGATCGCCCTCGCGCCCCGATGCGCCACCCAGCTTAAATGCGGCGTCAGGCAAACCGCCACGTCCGTGCGCTAACAGAAACGGAAGTTGGACCGCCACGTTCGTGCGCTGACCGAAACGGACGTCGAACCGCCAGCCTTTCCGAAAGATATATATATATGCCTTTGCCCTTCACGGCTTCTTCTTCCTTCACCCTCACGCGCCAAACCGCAACCGCTTAGTCCACTGCCCTGTCGCCCTCTGAGCCTCACGCTCCTCCCATCTTCTCTCCAAAAATGTCGGGGAAGCCGGCTGCCAAAATGACGATGGACCCGCGCTTCCTGCAGCGCCAAATGACGGCCGCGGCGGCGGCGGCGGCGACTGACGCGCCAGAGGTGCGCGGCGCGCGCGAGCTCCGCCCCGCTTCCGAGCGATTCCGAGAACAAACGCTGGAGCTCGGGGCGTCCGCCTGTACTGAAGCTTCGATCGAGCAGGCGACCAGGAATCGCGTCGGCCCAGAGACGCCGGCGAGGAGGCCGGGGCGAGAGACGACTCCACGGCCGCGGGAAGGCGAAGTCGTCGTCTTCGAGGCCTTCTTCGACGCGGGCCTGGGGTTCCCTGCCTCGGAGCTTCTTGCCGGGGTCCTGGAAGCATTCCACCTGGAGCTCCCGCAGCTGTCTCCAAACGCCGTGGCCCGCCTCGCCATCTTCGAGTGGGCCATGCGCGCCGAAGGCTGCGAAGGGAGGGCGGAGGTCTTCGCTGAGATGCACGAAGCCCTCTGCCAACCGAAGAAAAAGGACGGCCGGGTGCTGGCCTTCGGGAGCATCAACTTCCAGCTCCGGAGGAGGTACGCGGACTCCTTCCCGGCGAAGGCCACCAACGAAAGGTGGTACTCGAAATGGGTGAACCGGTGGTTCTACGTTCGCGTAGGACTCACCTCCGGCTTGGCCGGAATACCGCGCCACATTTGGTTCCGGAGAGAGGCGCGGGTCGAAGTCAACTCCGGGGCCATCTCGTCGAGGGTACAACTTCTCCAGATCGTCGCCCGCCGGATGAGCATGCGGGACCTGGCGGAGGAGTTCGTGGCCCTCGAGATCCCCCCGCTGAAGGAGGAGTGGCCCGCCTTGCTTCGGAGCAGCCGGGATGCGTCGGTGCCGACGGAGCTCTCTCGCCAACTTGGTAAGTCTTAGCTTCCTTTCGCCTTTAGTCTCACTTTCGCACCCTTGAGGGATACCTCGGCCCTGACGAAGAGGTGCAGGGTCGCTCGTCGCTCGAACGCCCGAAGAGATTGCCCGCCTGGCGGAAAGGATCCTAGGGGTCCCCACGGCAGCCGAGCGGGCCCGCCGGTTGGAGCTGGTGGGCTCCTGGGAGCGCTCCAACAGAGTATGGGGGGCGCTCGAGCTCACGCCCCCGCCTCTACCGGAGGGGGAGATCCTCCGGGACGTCTCGAAGAGGAAGGCGGTCGATGCGGACGCCGGCGCTTCTCCGAGCCGTTCGAAGAAGAAGAGGATCGTGAAGGTGCCGAAGCGCGCGTCGCCGGGACCTTCTTCGGCTTCTCGCTCGGAGGGAGGGGGCTCCAGCGAGGGAGTCCAGTCGGAGTCGGAAGATCTCCCGGAGGTTCCGGCTCCGGCTCCCCCGATCCCGCCGAGCACCGAGGGGCGCGAAGATGCTCTCCTTCACCCGGGCCCAACGGGGCCTACGCCGGACGCCAACCAAGAGTCGCGCATCGCCGGAGTGACACCCCGCCCGGGGACCGCCTCTTCTCCGATACCCGTTTCGGCGGGCGGCTCCGCGGGCTCCGTCGAGAGCAGGGCTACGGATAGCCTGGGCCACGGGGGCCTAGCTGACCCACTCGCCGGCGTTGAAGGGAGCGCCGACAAGGAGGCGGAATTGGCCGCGGCGGTAGCGGGCTCTCCGCCGAACTCCATCGACAACCTCTTCTTCCGCCCGAGTCCGTCGGGCCACTTCCAACCCCCGGACCGCGTCAACGAAACTGCGGGCGCGGGTACGGTGACTTCGTCACGCCTCTCCATGCGCAAGGAGCTTCCCCGTATTTAACCTCCGTTACTCGCGCAGGCATTTCGGCCGGAGGCATGGAGCCAGTCGACCGTCACCCGGTAGATGCTCCGGACGCAAGGTCTGGAGCCCCTGTCACTGCGAAGGGGGGCTTGAACCTGCAGGACGAGGCAGAGTCCCGGAGCGCCGAGGGGGCTCCTCGGGAGCCTGTCGGGGGCGCCGAAATCCGGCATCAGCCCCCCACTGACCTACGAACTGCGCGCGGCTCCGTACCGCTTCTGCGCCCCTTCCTGTCGGTCGGAGAGGACTTCGCCTCGAGGGTGGCTCCGATCCACGACTACTACCTGCGGCTACGCGACGCCCCGGTGATAGGCGAGCTCGGGCGATCGGACAGCCTGGACCTCGGGAGGGCCATCGAGACGGCCGCGGGCCAGGTATTTCCTTTGGACATCCTTGATGCCCTCGTCGCGGCTCTTCTGACTACTCTTCCGCATGCAGGTGGTGGCGCTGGCGCAGGGGCAAATGTCCGCTCTGCTTCTTGAGCGCGAGCATCACGAGACGTACGCCGCAGGGCTCGCGTCCCGAGTGGCGGCCGCGGAGAGGTTGGCCCGCGAGCGCTCTCTGGAAGTCGAGGCCCTTCGATCCCAGGCGTCGAAGGTGGCGGCGCTCGAGGCCCAAGCAGCGGAGGCGGACTCGCTCAGGGCCCGCGTCGCGGAGCTGGAGGGACTCCGGGCCAAGGCCGCCCGTGCCGAAGAGCTGGAGGCGGAGGTCGGCGCCCTCCGAACCAAAGCTGCTGAGGCGGAGGTGCTCCGGGCCCGGGCTTCGGAAGCGGATCAGCTCGAAGAGGAGGTCTCCCGGCTCCAAGCTCGGGCCTCGGAGGCGGAGCGCGAGGTTGGAGTCCTCGGAGCCCGGGTGACTCATCTAGAGGAGGTCGAGGCTGGCCTCAATTCGCGGAACGGGAAGGCCGCCGAGGAGCTCGCCGAAGCCGGGAAGACGGCGGCCGAGGCCGCCGAGTCGTTGCGGAAGATGTTGGCGCGCTACGGCACTGGTTGCGGCACGTTCGACATCGCCCGGGAGCCCCTGGTCCGCCGAGTGAAGTTCGTCCGATCCGCCGTCCGGCAGATACAGCTTGCCATGGATCAGTACGGCGAGGTGTCCGCTCGGGTGGCAGCATACGGACTCCTCCGACATCTCGAGGCGTCCGGGCTTCCGCTTCCTTCGTCTTCGAGCCCACATCCGGTCGCCTTCACGGGGGACCACCTTCGGACGCCAAGCTTTGCCCTGACTCAAGCTTGGAGGGCGCTCAAGGCGACTTGGCAAACCGAAGGCCCTGCGGCGATCCAGGCTTGGCTGGAGGAGGCACTCCGTGCGCGCGACCCTCCAGCCCCTTCGAACCCTCCAGCCCCGGCTCGTTTGCCGGACCCGCAGGTGTAGCTCTAGGGGTCGGTTTTAGCCTTATCCTGTAATAGCTTAGGGAACTTAGTCATATTAATAAAGACTACTTTTTCGGGACTTACTCAGGGTGTTTGCGGTCGCGATCTTGATGTCGAGGTACTCGAACCGGACGACGCCCTTCGGCATCGTTGGGCCATCCTCGAAGCTGTGCGGGCGAACCGGCCCGCGCGCTTCGTTCTTCCCCGCGGCAGTGACGGATGCGTGGACTCCGACGTCCTTCAGGGGGTTCTGAAGCATGTGAAGGACGAAGAGAGGGGGGCTCACTCGCCGTCTTCGTCCTCCGAACCGGTTAACTGGTCCGATACAGAAGCTGACTTAGGGGGAGCGCCCCCGGAGGGGGGCGGCCTACGCAGCTGGGCTCAGCTCCAGGAGGACCAGAGAACTTTCCGCGCCCAAAAGAAGGAAGAGGAGCGCAGGAAGAGGAAGGAAAAGTCCGGTCGAGGGGCGAGCACGACTTCCGGTCGGTCTACCCGAAGGGGCCCGCGGTTCCTTCTTGGCCTGGACGAGAACTTTTCTTAACTTCCTCCTGTAATGAACATTGTACACTTATGGGCTTGTTGCAGCTTGCGTCTCGCTTTCTCTCCCTCTTCCTCTCCCCCCCCCCGCTTGGCGGGTAGCTGGTTTACTAGCTGGGCGCTAAGTAGCTTAGGAGAGGGAAAGCGGACGGTGCGCGCCCAGCCGGAGCTCGGAGCCCGAGCGCGAGGGTGTGTCGAGGGTGCGTCGAGGCATAGCTCGGAACCCGAGTGGGAGGGTGCGTCGAGGCATAGCTCGGAACCCGAATGTGGGGGTGCGTCGAGCCGGAGCTCGGAGCCCGAATGTGAGGGCGTGTCGAGCCGGAGCTCGGAGCCCGAACGGGAGGGTGCGTCGAGTCGGAGCTCGGAACCCGAACGGGAGGGTGCGTCGAGTCGGAGCTCGGAACCCGAATGCGAGGGCGCGTCGAGCCGGAGCTCGGAGCCCGAATATGAGGGCGCGTCGAGGCGGAGCTCGGAGCCCGAACGGGAGGGTGCGTCGAGTCGGAGCTCGGAACCCGAATGCGAGGGCGCGTCGAGCCGGAGCTCGGAGCCCGAATATGAGGGCGCGTCGAGCCGGAGCTCGGAGCCCGAATGTGAGGGCGCGTCGAGCCGGAGCTCGGAGCCCGAATGCGAGGGCGCGTCGAGCCGGAGCTCGGAGCCCGAATATGAGGGCGCGTCGAGCCGGAGCTCGGAGCCCGAATGTGAGGGCGCGTCGAGCCGGAGCTCGGAGCCCGAATATGAGGGCGCGTCGAGCCGGAGCTCGGAGCCCGAATGTGAGGGCGCGTCGAGCCGGAGCTCGGAGCCCGAATGTGAGGGTGCGTCGAGGCATAGCTCGGAACCCGAACGGGAGGGTGCGTCGAGTCGGAGCTCGGAACCCGAAGGCGAGGGCGCGTCGCGAGTTGTGTCGGTCAATGGTTGGCTGAAAATGTTATTTCTCAGATGGGGGATACAACCGGGCGGCGATAGCCGTGAATAAAGTACATTGGTAGTGTTACGGAAAGTAACGCTTCAGGTCCCCAGCGTGCCACGAATGCTTCAGCTCTTCGCCTTCCAGTGTAGCGAGGCGGTAGGACCCCGGCCGCCCGGACTTCGTAACGATGTACGGTCCGTCCCATTTGTTGCCCAACTTGGGGGGAGCGACCACGGTGCGAAGGACGAGATGCCCTGGTTGGAACTCGTTGCGCTTGACCTTGGTGTCATACCACCCCTTGGTCTCCTTCTGATAGTGGGACAGGTTAGCGACGGCGCGCAACCGCGTTTCTTCCGCTAGGTCAAGGGAGACGGCGCGCTCATCTTCAACTTCGGGTGCTACGACGCGCAGTGAACCGGCGCGGAGCTCCGTTGGCGTCATCGCTTCGTCGCCGAACATAAGGCGGAACGGGGTGAAGCCCGTTGCCCGGGAAACGGTCGTCCGGATGGACCATAAGACCTTGGGTAGCTCGTCGGGCCACGTGCCTCGGGCCAACCCGACAATACGCTTATGAAGGCCGGACAGAATGTGCCCGTTGGCTCGCTCCACTGC
Organism: Zizania palustris; assembly: GCA_019279435.1. NCBI lineage: Eukaryota > Viridiplantae > Streptophyta > Magnoliopsida > Poales > Poaceae > Zizania > Zizania palustris. Next base: position 45,451,266 of record JAAALK010000290.1, on the reverse strand, counting down.
TCCGTTAGACTGGGGATGCCGCACGGCCGCGAAGCAAAGCTGAACTCCCAGCTCGCCACAGAATGTCCGGAAGCTGCCGGCATCAAACTGCGTTCCGTTGTCCAATGTGAGCTGCTTGGGTACTCCGAACCGGCACACGATATGTTGCCAGAAAAACTTTTGGACACTTCGGGATGTGATGGTGGTGAGAGGCTCCGCTTCGACCCACTTGGAGAAGTACTCGACGGCGACGACGACGAAGCGTAGGCTTCCTTTCGCTCTGGGGAGCGGGCCGACGAGGTCCATGCCCCAGCGGGCCAAGGGCCACACGGGAGGGATAGGTAGCAATCTTGCTGGGGGGCGGTGACTGCGTCGGCCCATCCACTGGCAACCTTGGCAGGCGCGGACGAGTTCCTCGGCGTCAGCGATGATGGTGGGCCAGTACACGCCTTGCCGGAGAGCTTTGCCTGCGAGGGCCCGCGGCGCTAAGTGACTGCCGCACAGCCCTTCATGTATCTCTCGGAGCATGGCGACACCGTCGGAATGCGCGACGCAGCGGAGCAGCGGGGAACATACTCCGGACTTGTACAAGATGCCATTGATGACCTCGAATGATCGCGCGCGGAGTTGTAGGCGAACCTGCTCCGGACTGGGATGGACTTCGTCGCCACCGGCGAGCGCGCGGAGGATGGGCTCGCGCCAATCGACGCTTGCCGTACAGAGTACTGGGGCCGGGGGCTCCTCCGGGGCGACGGGGTCGATCGCCTCGCTTCGATGAATTACCGAAGGCTGGGCGAGTTCCTCGAAGAAAGCCCCTGGTGGCAAGGCCTGGGCGCCGGCCCCGGCCTTAGCGAGGGCATCCGCTTGGGCGTTGTCGCTTCGCGGGATGTTCTGGACGGAGATTCCCTTGAAGGAGGCTTCGGACTTGCGGATGGAGTCGAGGTAGGAAGCGAGGTCCGGGTGCTTCGCTCGAAAAGACTTGTCGATGTGCCCGGCGACCACTTGGGAGTCGGTCTTCACGATCACGCGCGCGGCGCCCAAAGCGAGCGCCTTGCGAAGTCCCAAGAGGACGCCTTCGTATTCTGCGACGTTGTTGGTGGCCTTGAAGCTTAGCCGAGCGGAGTACAGGGCCTGCTGACCCGAAGGGGAAATGATGACAGCTCCGGCCCCAGCCCCGGAGGCCTGGTAAGCGCCATCCGTAAAAATGGTCCAAATCTCTTCGCCCGTGCTGGCGCTTGCGGGCTCTCGAGCCCACGTCCACTCTGCGACGAAGTCAGCGAGAATCTGGGATTTGATGGCCGTCCGGGCAACGAAGGAGATCCCGAACGGGGCCAGCTCTACCGCCCACTTCCCGATGCGACCGGTGGCGTCTTTGTTCCTGAACATGTCGCCCAACGGATAGGCTGTTGGAATGATGATGTCGTGGGCCAAGAAGTAGTGCCGGAGCTTGCGGGAGGTCATGACGAGGGCATAAGCCACCTTCTCTAACTCGGAATACCTGGCCTTGGCGTCGACGAGAACCTCGGAGACGAAGTAAACGGGCCGCTGAACTAGCTTCCCACCGCACTCTTCTTCCTGAACCAAGGCCGCGCTTGCGGCGGTGCCTGAGGCGGCGAGATAAACCAGCAAGGGGCTGCCGGCCCGTGGTGTGGCGAGGGCCACGAGGCTGGAGAGATAATCCTTGATTTGCTGGAAACAATCCTGGCACTCGGGGGTCCATTCGAAATGCTTGGAACCTCGAAGCGCTTTGAAGATGGGCAAACTTCGCTCTGCTGATTTGGCGAGAAAACGCCCCAAGGCGGCCAAGCGTCCGGCCAACTTCTGCGCCTGCCGCAGGTTCTGAGGTGGTGCCATGCCCTGCAATGCTTGAACTTGCGTTGGACTTGCTTCGATGCCGCGGCTGGAGACGAGGTACCCGAGCAGCTTCCCGGCGCGTGCTCCGAAGACGCACTTGTCAGGGTTGAGCCGTATCCCACACCGCCGGAGGCTGTCGAAGGTTTCGGCTATGTCGGACCCGTGCTGACCTGCGGAGGCAGTCTTGATGACGATGTCGTCCATGTAAGCTTCCACGTTCCGCCCGAGCTGATGACCGAGGGCCTTTGAGATTAACCTTGAAAAGGTTGCTCCGGCGTTACGGAGACCGAAGGGCATCCGGAGGTAACAGAACACTCCGGCCGGGGTGACGAAGCTGGTTTTCACCTGGTCTTCAGGCTTGAGCCAGATCTGATGATAACCGGAATAGGCATCAAGGAAGCTGAGGAGCTCGGCTCCGGCTGTGGAATCTACTAGCTGATCAATACGAGGCAGCGGGTAGGGATCACGGGGGCAAGCTTTATTTAAAGAAGTAAAGTCGATACACATGCGCCATTTGCCAGATGTTTTCTTCTGGACAAACACAGGGTTGGACAACCAGTCGGTGTGGCTTACTTCCCTGATGACCCCGGCGCGGAGCAACTTGTCGGTCTCGGCCTTGGCGAGCTCAGCCCTCTCAGCGGACAGCCTCCGAAGCCCCTGGCGGACTGGTCGTGCCTTCGGATCGACCGCCAGTGAATGCTCAATGACAGCCCGATCGACGCCGGGAATGTCGTCGTCCGACCATGCGAAGATGTCGAGGTTGCTGCAGACGATGGCCTCGAGCTGTGCCGATAATTCTGGCTCCAGGCCCCCTCCGAACTTGATCGGGTACTCCTTCCCCCCGCAAGTCAGGGTCTTGGTGATGACTTCGCCTTCTGGGAGGGGTTTGACGGGGCGTCCTTTCTGCGCAGGGCTGGCTTCCGATGGGAGGTTGGCGTCTCCGGGACCTTCGCGGACACTGTGGACCTGCCGCGGCTCCAGTGGCGCCGCGTGGCCGTATTCGACCCGGCGGGCGGCAGCTTGATCGCCCAGCACAGACAACACCCCTCCGGGAGTCGGCATCTTGAGGCAGAGGTAGTTGTGGTGAGCGATGGCGCCGAAGCGGTTGAGCATCCCCCGGCCGAAGATGGCGTTGTAGGCGTATGGAGCGTCGACGACGTCGAACAGAATTTCCTCCCGACGCTGGAGGGGTGCGGTGCCGAACGCCACTTCCAATGAGACCTGGCCCAAGGCGTCGAGCGGAGGGCCTGAGAAGCCTTGGAGTGGCCGCGAGGCTGGCAGCAGGTGCTTGCGGGACAAGCACAGTTGGTCGAAGGCCTGCACGAAGATGATGTCAGCGGAACTTCCTCCGTCGACTAAAATGCGACGCACCTCGGCTCCGGCGATGTCCGCCGAAATGACGAGTGGGTCGGCGTGAGGAAACTTGACGCCGGCGGCATCTTCGGCGGTGAAGCTGATGGGGACGTGGGACCACTCCGGGAGGACTGAAGGGCTGGACGTGCCGATGTGCCCAACTTCCCGAACGTAATCCCGACGCTGCCGCTTGGACAGCGCTCCGAGGGCTCCTCCTCCGGATATGGGAAGAACCACGCGCTTGCCACGATCCGGACCGGCTTCGAGTGTGAGGGCCGGGACCCCGCCGAATCCTTCGGCCGGGGTTACGGCCTCCGGCTCTTCCTGACGCCCGACTATTTGGACCTGGTCCGGCCGAGGAGCGGAGTGCCCCCGGTCGGAGGAGCCGCGACCGGACTGGCGCTCGAGGTAATCGCTGCGAAGAGCGAGTATGGTGCGGCAGGAGTCGGTGTCGTGGCTCCGGTTCTCGCCATGGACGCTGCAGTAAAAGGTTCCCCTGGCAGGTGCGCGGGGTGAAGCCTTGGGCCCGACCTGGCGACTTCCGCCGGGCATGTGCAGGTGCTTGGCGGGCGCTTGAGGGGTGATGTTAAGGACTTCCCCCCGAAAATGCTTCCGGTTCCGCCGAGAATCTTGACGACCGAGGTCCGGGCGAGCGGGCTCCGGGCGCCGGAAGTCAGGGGCGCGACGCGGGCCCCGGCTGGGCTCCGGAGGCACTTCGTACGCTCGGGCGTTGGGAGCCCGGACGGGGACTACCATCGCCTGCCGGCGTATCTGGCCCTCTTCGGACCGAGCGTACTCTTCGAAGTACGTCATGAGCTGCGCCACCGAAGAGATGGGCTTCCGGTGGAGCTTGTCGAGGAGTCCTGGGTGGGTGACGCCTTCCCGGGCCGCGTCGATGACTGAAGAAGCGGAAAGCCCCTTGATCTGAGCCTTGGTGTGCGCAAAGCGCTGGGAGTACTGCCGCAGTGTCTCTCCGGGCTGCTGCTTCACTTGAAAAAGGCTCCCGGTAGACATGGGGGCCACGAAGGTCCCCTGGAAGTTGTTGACGAACTTCTTCTTCAGCTGCTCCCACGAGTGGATGGTCCCTGGCCGGAGAGACCAGAACCATCGTAGGGCGATCCCTTCGAGCGCCAGAGGGAAACACTTGGCCATGGCGTCCCGGCTCCCCCCGGACGCTTCTATTGCCAGAGCGTAGGAGCGAGAGAACTCGCCAGGGTCGGAGTCCCCGGAGTACTTGGGGAGCTTGGCGGCGCGGAAGCTCGAGCTGAAGCGCACCCTCTGGAGGTCTGGGTGCAAGGGAGAGTCCTCGTCGTATGAAGCGTTCTCTTCCTCCGGGGGGTCCTCGTCGTCGCTTAGGTCCGTGACCGCAGCTCTCGCGGCGCGAAAGGCCGCCGGGGGGGCCGGGGGCCGGAGCGACGCTTCCTGACGCCACAGAGCCAGCTCCGCCTTTAGCCTGGCGTTCTCGGCAGCCAGGGCATCAGCCTGGCTCCCGCTTCCCCCGGAAGTTGTGTCGGGGTCCCGCGAGCGGACGTAGTCCGTCTGAAGGGACACTACTGCCGGAGGTCCACCTGAGAGATGCTGCTCCGGCGGCCCGCTCGGAGACCCGGCCAGGTTGGCGGCGGTCGGCTCGGGCGGGCCGTCAGTGCCTTGAGCCCCGGGCGCCTCCTCTTGCGACGGGGTGGAGCCTTGGGGGGGCACCTCTCCGACGGTGGTGGTGATGGGGACTGAAGGATTGGGGTCGACGGTTAGGGCGGGCTCGCCCCCAGCAGTTCGGGTCGACCTGCGCAGGGGGGCCGTGCTTGCTCCCTTCCGGTTAGACATGCTTTGGGTGTATAGGTGTAGAGGACGCTAGCTTTTCGGACTAACTTCCCCACGGACGGCGCCAACTGTTGGGACGACGGATCGAACCAGCAGGTTTCAGTGGAAAACAAGAGTAGTGTATTCAATGCTCTGGGCTGCGTGTCCGTTACAACTGTAGTGGGGGGGTATTTATAGGGCGCCCCGCCCAGAGGACCAAACGCCTCCGGACTGCCAACGGCCACCCGACCAACCCTGACCAGTAGTACAGACAAAAAGGTACATAGTACAGACAAGAAGATTCGACTCTGACAGCGTATCGGCCGCGTCAGATGCTTCCTGCGCCGCCCGACACAGCTCAGAAGATCGCGATCCTGTCCTTTCGCACGACCACTGGTCCTTTTCCCGCCAAGACTCCCTTTGGGCTCGTCTTGCCGGGCCCGCCGAGAGCGCCGGGCCTCTAGCCTCCGGAGGGCGAGCCCTTGTGTTCTACGCTGAAGGGCGACCTCCAGCTTCACTCCCTTAGAAAGTGACCTCCGGCCACGCTTCTCCGGACGGCGACCTCCGGCCATGCTCCTCCGGGGGTGGCCTCCGGCCGTGCTCCTCCGGGGGTGACCTCCGGCCGTGCTCCTCCGGGGATGACCTTCGGCCACGGTCCTCCGGAGGGCGACCTCCGGCCACGAAAGCTGGGCCCTCCGGCTGGGGGGCCCACCCCGCCGGCTCCAGGGATTATCTCCCCCAACAGACGCTTTGGCCACTGAGCTTGAAAGCGCTCAGCTGGAGCTGAAAGATGCTCAAGCCACTGTCGTCGCACCCTGTGTTGACTGCCCATCTCATCTAGCTGTCTTAGCTGAGCTGAAATCCAAGGGCAATGAACAGTTGGGTGATTTGGAGAGGTTGAGAGCTGAGCTTGCGTAGACTAGGCTAGAGCTTGAGACATTGTCAGTTCCACCCACTGTCTGTGAGAACTGTTTGTCTCTTAGACTTGAGTTGATTAAGCTAAAAGCCGAGAAGTCTGTCCATATAGATAGTGAGTGTGAGACCTACTTGTCTCAGGTGGAGGTACTAGCTTCCTTGAGGGAGGAGCTAGCCGATTCTCAGAATGAGAACTTTTACCTCCGTTCTATCCTGAGTTGGATCAGTGCCAGAGAGCCACAGCTCAGCATGATGATCCAACAGTTTAAGAGGCAGGATGGGTTTGGGGTAGGTTACACCTACACCAAGGCTGACTTTGAGAGTGCCATTAGCCGGGCAGTGGAGTGGACTAAAATGACTCCAGAGCAGAGGTATCCCAAGACTCACTCCACTGAGTCTTCCTAGGCTTGTCAGCCCAAGGATGGAGTGATCCATGAACCACCTAAAGCTCCACCCAAGAAACCTATCTGGGTTCCAAAGCCCAAACACCTCCACACTCCTCTAGACTCTCTTCCTGGACCCTCTCAGCCCAAGAAGACTACACCTAACACCACCAAGCCCAAACATCTCAAGCCTCAACCACATCCCAAGAAGCCCACCTATCATTATGAGTACTGTTAGAGAGACGGGCATCTTGCGGAGTTTTGCTTCAGGAGGAAGCGGGTTGAGAGAGCAGAGAGAGCTCGTGGTGGTCAGGAGCAGTTCTACCAGCAAGGTGGTAGACTGCGTGTTCCTCGACGTGGGGAGAGGCTGGAGGCTAGGCCATGTCGTGTAGGTGGTGGTAGAGGAGACGACTTTCTTGCCCGTGCTCCAGTTGGTGGTGTCCGTTCCGATAGAGCTCCAGGCCATTTTGGCTACGGTCCTGGACCTCGTGGCCGAGGTTTTAGGCAGAACCAAGGACCACGCTTTGAGCCGCGTTTTGGTCCAAACTTTCATGATGATTTCTGCTTTCCGTCTTTTGAGCAGATGGCTCGACACTGGTTTAGCTCTTTTGCTAAACCTGGTGCCGGACCATTTGCTCCCACTTACAGCCACTGATTGGGCAGGATCGGGGACTGGAGGACGTTTGGATCATGGACTCAGGGTGTTCACGCCACATGATGGGACATCGCAGATGGTTCTCCAGTCTCACTCCCCCGAGCTCCAAAGAGTACATCACATTCGAGAACAGTGGTCAAGGGAAAGTAAGTGGCATTGGCTCAATTCGCATTTCAGATCATTTCTCTTTGAAGAATGTTTCTTTGGTTAAAATTTTGAATTTCAATTTGATTTCTATTTCGCAACTTCTTGAGGATGGTTTGGAAGTGCGTTTTAAGAAGGGCAATTCTTCTGTGTTTGATTCTAGAGGGACTTTGATTTGCCAGATTTTACCATTTGGTAAAGTTTTTCGAATTGACTTCTCTAGTTCTTTTGGCCCTTCTCGCTGTTTGATAGCTGGATCTTCTTCTGAGCTCTGGAAGTGGCATAGGAGGTTAGGTCATTTGAGTTTTGATCTGCTAGTCAGGTTGAGCTCTATGGACCTCATCCGAGGATTGCCCAAGCTTAAAATGGAGAAAGATCTAGTTTTTCATCCCTGTCGTCATGGGAAATGGTTGCCGCTTCTCACTCACTTGTGACCCAGGTGATGACTTCGTATCCGGGCGAGCTTTTACACTTGGAAACTGTCGGTCCAGCTCGGGTACGCTCAGTCGGTGGGAAGTGGTACGCGCTTGTCATTGTTGACGACTTCTCTTGATTTTCGTGGGTTTTCTTTTTGGAGTCTAAGGATGAAACTTTTCAGTTTGTTCATGACCTGATTTTGAAGCTGAAGAATGAGAACAATGGTCGGATGCGAGCAATTCGCTTCGACAACAGCTCTGAGTTCAAGAACTCTCAGTTCGTCAGCTTCTGTAGTGATCAGGGTTTGGACCATCAGTTTTCTTCTCCTTATACTCCCCCACAGAACGACGTTGCGGAACGAAAGAACCGCACGCTAGTCGAGATGGCCAGGACGATGCTCGATGAGCACAGGACTCCTAGGCGTTTTTGGGCTGAAGCCATGAACACGGCTTGCTATCTGGCCAACCGCATGTTTCTTAGAGCTTACCTAGGTAAGACTTCGTATGAGTTGCGGTTTGGCAGACAGCCCAAGGTGAGCCACTTGCGAGCGTTTGGCTACAAGTGCTTTGTGCTCAAGAAGGGAGGGCATTTGGATAAATTTGAGTCTCGTTGCTGGGATGGTGTTTTTCTTGGATATGCTTTGCATTCTCGAGGCTTCCGTGTTTGGAACCTTGAATCCCAGCTGCTTGTCGAGACTTGTGAGGTTTCTTTTGATGAGTCCTTGCCTTCTTTAACTCCTTCTTTTGAGCTATCTGGGGATGATGAGCTCGGAGAGTCCATCTTCGAGGAAGATGAGGATACTCCAGCTACTGATGAGGGTGGACCTTCTGCACCCCCCGCAGAGCCCACACCTTCTGAGACTTCGATTGAGGATGAGGGCGGACCTCTGATCACTTCTTCCACTTCGATCGAGCCCCCTCAGTTGAGTCCAGAGGTGCCTGCTGCTGACTCCGGTGAGGTGACTTCAGATAACCAAGGATCCCGAGCAGTTCAGCGTGATCACCCCTCAGAGCTCATCATTGGTGATTTTACTGAGAGAACTTTGCGTTCATCTAATGCCTCTCTTGCTGTGTTTGCTGAATCTGCTTTTGTTGCATCTTTTGAGCCCAGAGATGTTTCTCATGCTCTTTCTGATTCAAATTGGATTAATGCTATGCAAGAAGAGCTTGAGAATTTTGTCCACAATCAGGTTTGGACTTTAGTTGAGCCGCCACCAGGATGCAACCCCATAGGCACCAAGTGGGTATTTAAGAACAAACAAGGTGAATATGGGGTTGTGGTGCGCAACAAAGCTCGACTAGTTGCCCAGGGTTTTTGCCAGAAAGAGGGTATTGATTTTGAAGAAACTTTCGCCCCTGTTGCCCGTCTTGAGTCCATTCGTATTCTCTTAGCTTTTGCCGCTTCAAAGGGTTTTAAGCTTTTTCAAATGGACGTTAAGAGTGCCTTTCTGAACGGGTTCATAGAGGAGGAAGTTTATGTTAGGCAGCCCCTGGTTTTGAGAACCCTAAGTTTCCTCGACATGTTTTTAAGTTACACAAAGCTTTATACGGGTTGAAGCAAGCCCCCAGGGCTTGGTATGACCGGTTAAAGCAATTTTTGTTGGGGAAGGGCCTTGTGATGGGTTCTGTGGACAAAACTCTTTTCTTGCTCAGAGATGCTTCAGATTTCTTAGTCGCTGAGATTTACGTGGACGATATTATCTTTGGCGGTACTACTGACTCTCTTGTGTCCAAGTTTTCTGAGCAGATGCACAGCGAGTTTGAGATGAGCCTCATGGGTGAGCTCAAGTATTTCTTAGGGCTCCAGATCAAGCAGACCAAGGACGGCACCTTCATCCACCAAGGTAAGTACACTCGTGACATGTTGAAAAAATTTGACTTTGGTGGTGAATTGAAGCCGCAGATGACCCCAATGGGCACGTCTGGAGGATTGGACAAGGACGAGAGCGGCGTCAAGGTCAATGAGAGAGAGTTTCGAGGGATGATCGGTTCACTATTGTACTTGACAGCGACCAGACCAGACATTCAGTTCGCCGAGGGACTTTGTGCGCGTTTTCAGTCTTCACCACGCGTGTCTCATCGGCAGGCTGTCAAGCGCATATTCAGGTATCTTACTTATGTGCCCGATCTTGGTCTTTACTATTTAGCTTCATCTTCTCTCGATTTATCTGGCTTTTCGGACGCCGACTTTGGTGGGTGCCTGTTGGATCGCAAGTCGACTTCCGGTACCTGCCAGTTTCTCAGTTCTTCCCTTGTTTCTTGGTCTTCTCGAAAGCAATCTGGAGTTGCTCTTTCGACCACTGAGGCTGAGTATGTAGCTGCTGCTAGCTGCTGCTCACAGTTGGTTTGGATGATTTCCACATTAAGAGATTTTGGGTTGTTCTTTCCTACCAGAGTTCCCTTGTTTTGCGACAGCACCAGTGCAATTAGTGTAGGGAAAAACCCATGTCTTCATTCAAAAACCAAACACATTGATGTGCGCTTTCACTTTCTGTGGGATCAATATGTGAAAGGTGTCATTGACCTTGTTCATGTTGATACCCATCATCAGTTGGCTGACATTTTCACCAAGCCCCTAGATCAGTCTACCTTTGAGCGTTTACGAGGGGATTTGGGTTTTGTGTATCCTTTCTAGGATATTTTGCGTCAGTTTGCTTTCTTCTTTACTCTTTTCTTGAGTCTTTTTGTGTGTGTTCATATCATACAATTCACATATCACACTTTAGAGCTGCTTCTGTTATATATGATTGAACTGCTTTACTTATTCTAGCTGGTACATGCTTTCGAATACTTGTCAATGATCATGCTTTAGTTCAGTTCACTTGATATGTCTAATATCTGTCATATGCATGGCTTTTACGCTTTCAACTTGAAAAATGATCACCATTACTTCTATTAACTAGCATGCGTAGGCTGAATGTTCTTGCTATCTGTTAGATGCCTTGTAGCTAGTTCCTGACTTAGATGCAAACATGCAACTTGGACATCTTTTTGCTTTAAAACATGGATATGTTCTATAAAATGATGAAAAAACAAGAAAAATGAAAATTCCATGCCTTTTTATGCATAAACTTGAAAAGATCCAGGTGGGTTTGTTTTGTCGCATTGCATTGTTCTAGACTACGTACCATAGCACTTTGGTATGAACTAGGATAGTGTAATGTATGCCAAGACCAATGTCTTAAGCTTCTAATGGTCCAGTTCTGGCCTAGGCTTGACTTGGTCGGTCAGCATAAGGTTTGACATGCAAATAACCCCTGGCAAAATGAAAAAGGAAAAAGAAAAAGCCTGAAAATTGAAATGATAACAAGTTTGCTGAAGCATTTTGTTTTTGGACAATGCTTATCTTGGTAGATATCAGTTAGCCTTTGCATTTCATGCTTTACCTTGCTTGTCAACTAGAAAATGTGGTGATGCTTTTGTTTGCAAAACCTGAAATATGCGTGCTAACGACTTTCTTTAGATATCATCTGTTGCACTGATCATGTCATGTATCTTAGACAGTATGTCTTTTGCTGTATCTATTAGATTTTGTAATTGGAGTCAATCATATCTGAGAAGCATGCTTTATTCACTCCACTTGCACTCCAATTACATTCTTTGCATATTTTAAGGGGGGGTTGCATTTCAGGGGGAGTCTGTGTCTCTTTTGAGTGCTTGATGAGTACACTTGTCAACAAGGGGGAGAAATTTTAGGATAAGAGTTCAAGGGGGAGTTTTTTGGCTTTCTCTGGGATTTACTCTTTTGATATCCTTGTTGTTTCTTAGATTGCACTCATTTTGAGCTTTTACCTTTGGTTAACCATAATGACTTGCTTTTGTTTGTGTTGGACCGGAAACAGCGACCAGAGGGGGGGTGAATGGGAGCTTTTAAAATTTCGGGCTAAAAACAAGCCTTCTGTTTTAATTCTGTCTTCTGCGGAACAGGCTTCGAACACTACCTTCGAAGGTCTGGTTCGGAGGTGTTTTGACAGCTCCGAACACAGGCTTCGCTGGAGCACAAGTTCGAAGCCAAGAATACTTCGCTCCGATCACACCCTTCGAAAATCTACTCTGCTAAGTCCGTGCAGGCTCCGCACACAGGGTGCTTCGAGCAGGCTTCGCACTTCACCCTTCGCAAGAGTGGACAGCCCTCTGAGGACTTCGACCAAGTACTTGGCAGCAGCAACTGGTGCTGGGCTTCGTACACGAAGGTCTAAACGTACACAAACGGACTTCGCTAAGGGCTTCGACACAAGAAGCTAAACGAGCTTCGCTCAGGGCTTCGCTAGTAAGCAGCGAGGTCTCGCCTCCTGTTACACAGAGCGACAGCACACTGAAAAACACACTTTGCAGAAAACACCCTTCGCCTAGACATGCTTCGGTGCACTATAACTAGCGAGGTATGTAACACGAGCTCAAGCAAAAAGCACAAAGAAGCAGGGCTTCGCCGCTTGAACAAGGAACACAGTAAATGAACTCTCTGGATGAAATACAACGAAGTGTGTGGCTACAGGAGCTCAACAGTAAATGCTCAAAGTGTTAAATGTTACCTACCGAGCCCCCATATTTATAGCCCACAGTTCACCCAAAGGAATTGACTACTTTACCCCTAGGGTTTACACCAGTTTTGTCTCTACAGAACAGAGGGGTACAAAAGGTAGTCCAACTTTATTCTGGAGGCTTCTCTGTCAGCTTTGCAGAGGGGACAGCGTCAACTTTTTGCAGAGCAGACAGTGTCAGCCTTTGCAGTCTTTGACCTTCTGGAGCCTCCCTTCGCACGCGAGGGGTGCGGTAGCTTCGGCGAGAAGCCTTGAGCCTGGTGGCCTTCGCTTTGCCGAAGATAGCCTCCGATACAGTGACGGTTTTGAGCCGAAGCAGTCAAAGCCCTTGGGCCTTCGCACCAACACCTCCGGAGTGGACCACCACGGCTTTCGCAGCTTCCGCCTAGCTCGAACTCCGTCAGTCCATGTACCGAAGCCATGCAGGCCGAAGTACCACAAGACAACCTCGCTCCGGAGCTAGTCTTGCTCCGAAGGCTTCCTCACTCCGAAGCCCCACCTTCGGAGTACCACCCTTCGAAGTCCCTCCTTCGTCCAAGTCCTCCGCATGAAGCATTCCATGAGTACTTCGTCGCAGTGCCTCTCCCCGAGCACACTCCTCGACGAGCCTCACCCGGACCATGCCTTCGATGCGCCTCGACTTCTGAGACCTTCGTTGGGTACCCTTCGAATGTCTCCCTCCGGAGCACACATCGAAATCCTTGCCTCCGCAGAGGACTTGATCCATCCAACTCCGAAGTCACTCCATTCTGAGTACCTTCGAAGTGCCTCACCTCTGAGGACTTTGTCTCGGAGTACCTTCACCCGGAGCCACGCTCCGCACTCTCTGCCTTCACCTGGCACGCCTCGATCGAGGACCGACCCAGACCCCTTCGCAGCCACCGTGACGGAGCTCCCCGCTCCCCTGGCATCAAGCCTCCCGCTTGACCCAGGTTCACCTGCTACGAACCTGTCCGTCGCCTCCGAAGTCCCTGCGCACCACAGATAAGCAGACAAGTGTATCCAATACTCCGGAGACCTCTCCGGGTTAGCAACCTCCGGCACACACTCCGGTGTACCGCCCAAAGTACCAAAGCCTTCGATACACACCCAGTCATCGTGTACTGTCGGACCCCTCCGACAAGCACACTCTGCTGCAACAGCTGCAGCAACCAACCACCGAACACACTTCGGTGAAACCACCTCCGAACACCCTTCGGAGGTACAACCTCCGAAACCCCTCCGGAGGTACCCTCCTCCGAACACCTTCGGAGGTCCAACCTCCGAACCCCCTTCGGAGGTACCCCTTCGAACAGAGGTAAAAAGCCTTTCAATCACTCATCACAAACACCGAAACCAACACTTGGTTTCTCAGTTTGGCTTTTGGTCATTAGGGTTAAACTTTTACCTTATTTTTCTTCTTCTTTGTTTTTCTTGTGCTTTGTTTTCGTGTTTCCACATTTGGTTCACAGGTGCTGAAGAGCTGAAGAAGAGGAGTGTTGACAATGCACTCATCAAGGGGGAGATTGAGGAGCCATGCTGAATAGCGTGGGCCTCATGGCTCCAGAAGTGATGAGTCATTGTCAACGATAGTCAATGAGGACAGAAGAAGAGAGGAGATCTACTGTTTCATGGGCCGCGTGTGACTCACGTACACGGGCAGCAAGCGACTATCGGGCAGAGGAGGCCGCAAAGTCGGGCTGGCCCAATCTGGTACATGGGCTAGGAGCAGCAGAAGACCCACTGGGCTTTTCACCAGGACTGACTCAGGTACACGGGCGGTGAGCGATTGCCGGGCTGAGAGAGCTACGGAGTCGGGCCGGCCCAATCCGGGTACCTGGTGCAAAGTCGGTGGAGGCTTTGTCAGTTTCGGCGCAAAACTGACAACCGTCGATCTTGTATCTGACTGTCCATAAGAGAAGCCGTAGTCGCTACGAAAACTTAGCTTCCGGATAAGTCATCTGTATCTCTAGGCCCATAGTCAGTCAGTCGTGTCTGTAAAAATTCCTAAGGGCAGTTGAGTCTTTTCCTTTTATTCCAGCGTCTGTAAAAAACCCTAAGGGGCTGGTGGAATATTCTAGGTCATTGGGCAGCCTATAAATAGGGCCCGAATCCCTAGGGTTGGACTGCCCCTTTTTGCTGAAATCATTGCCAACTCTATTGGGTCATTTTTGTCTCTTTCTCTCTCTCCTGCTTGTGTGCGCCACTAGGATCTGTGTGGTGTTTTGGTTCATCACTGCATCCCCTTGATTTTATTTGTTCCCGTGGGATTCCATCACCTGTTCATGTTTGTATGCGTGCATTGATTTCTCTGAATCAAAAGCTTCAGTTTGATGTGTGTTGTTGATTTTATTCCAGAGAAGGTGCTTCTGTTGCGTGTGTTCTTCACGCACGTAGTACTAGTTATTGCTATTGCAAGTAGTACTACTACACTGTAGCAACAGTACAATAGTACACAGGTTTTGCTTTTTCTGCGTAGCTTTTTGATCGAAGCAGACAAGACTGAATACCTTTTCTGGCTATTTTCTACCGAAGCCCCTTCTCTGTTCGAAGCCCCTCAGCTCCGTGAGGCAGGCTTTGATCTGACAACTTCGAAGGCTTCGCTTGAACTTCGGCTTCAAGTTTGTGCTGTGTTTCTAGCTTCGCAGTATGCTTTGCACTCTGTCGGCTTGTCATACTTCGATTGTCTTTACGAAGGTGAACTCCGACTTTTGCTATTCGAAGTTCATACTTCGACAGTCTTCGGAGTTAGTTTCGAAGCTGGCCTGTGGTTCGAAGGTTATACCTCGCTAGTGCTAGCTTCGAACGTAGTTGTGTAGGCTTCGAATTAAACTTGCTGTCGTGTGTTGGGCTTTGCTTTTCATTCGAAGGTTGCTTTTCTGTGAGCCTGTTCGAACCTTTGTTACAAGTCTAGGCTTTGAAGTACTTTGTTCGAAGCAAGCTTCGATATTCTCATACTTCGCTTCGAAGCATACTTCGCTCCCTGCCACTTCGAACTAGGCTAGACCAAACACACCTTCGGCATTTTTCACAACAGCCTTCGACAGACTTCGACACTGACCTCCGAAGCAGGCTTCGTCACTGACCTCCGAAGCAGGCTTCAACACAGTGAAGCAGGCTTCGCCGAGTTTTGAACAGGAGACAAATCTGAACAGTAACTTCTCATATCACTTTATTCATACTTAGATCATCTTTTGAGAAGTTTAACCTGCCATGTCTTGAATATCCTTGTTTATCTCCCTAGTAGCAATGCTTTGATGTTTCTCTGTGTTTATCATCTGTTGCTTCTAGGCTAGATATATTTAGACTTAGGCAATCTATTCATATTTTGTTGCTTAGTCTTTTGAGGTGCGTTGGGTGTTGGGAACAGGCCATATATTCGAAAGAATTTTTAAGGCGCCCATTCACCCCCCCTCTGGTCGCTACTTTCGATCCTACAATACTTCGCATAGGGGCTCCTTGTAATCATTTGTAAACACTTTCCGAATCAATAAAGCATATGGTTCAGATAATGCCTACCCCTCATAAACGTCCCACTTCCTAGTGGACGCACTGGAATAGCGGAGTTGACCGAGAGGGAAGTGTCATTAATTTGAATCATATTTTTCGGACTTTGGACCACTGGCCCGAAGTTTCTGACGAGGTGGGAAAGCCACCAAAGAGTTTGGAGTCCAAACCACCGGCTTGAAGACATCCGTAAAAAGCATCCAAAGAGACCAAATAATGCGGAGTCCAAGCCACTGGCTGGAAGACATCTGTAAAAAGAGTCCAAGGAGACCAAATAATGCGGAGTCCAAGCCACCGGCTTGAAGGCATCCGTAAAAAGAGTCCAAGGAGACCACTGCGAATTCCAAACCATCGGTTTGACAGAATTCGCAAAAAGAGCCGAAGGAGGCGAAAACAAACAGAGTTTGAGTTTATGAGCTTCGAATATCTGTGAAAAAAGTCCAAAGTGACCAATCATTAGGGACACTAAAGTATCCGAAAAGTTGTCCAAAGTGATTTCTTTCAAAACATAAGGTACTAAGTTGCCAATCTTCAGACTCCAAGTAGTCGAAGACATTTTATAAGATTTTAATCAATCTTTAAATTGCTAAGGAGCTCCGAGCCACCAAAATTGTACTCCTAAGTTTTTCTTTGCGCCTAACTATCTTTGAATATAGTTCGAAGTTGCTTACGCCCAAAGAGGGGCTGGGAAATAGGGCGACAATTTTAAATCGACATTTATTATTCGAACAAATTATAATTACATCATGAAAAATCGGTGTCTATACCGAGAAGGAATCGAAGACCCCTTCGATCTCTAGAGCTAAGGTTGGAACGACTAGTTCCAGAGCCGGGAGTCCTAACAACTTTACGTTTAACTCTCCTGCCTCCCTTCGAAGCTCTAAAGTCTTTCTGTTCTTGTTGAAGCTCGGCCCAAGTTCAGAGTTGTTCGGGGCTCCTTTCCCAGCTTCCAAGTTCTTCAGGCTTTTTACCCTGAGCTTCATCTTCATCTTCGGACCATGCAATGTCTTCGGAAGATGAAGTTTCCAAGTTAACTTCTTTTTCTTCCTCTTTGATATAAGATAGTATATCTTTGCTTACATCGGGCGTAATTGCACCGGAGCTATCTCGAGGAACTAAAAATCGAGGTCGTTTGTGAAGTTTTAAAAGATCAAAGGTAGCCCATAGTAGGCGGAGTTCTTCGTTAACGTTTAACACTTCGACATCTTCCATATGAGGCGAAGCCTAAAAACATGATAAGCAAACTTTCATTCATAAATGTACAAAAGCATGATTCTTTACATAGTCAAGGTCCTAAGGTAAATCTAGACCTGCGGGTTTGGCGGAGGCTGGCTGCTCGAAGCTTGCAACCGGGCTTGCTTTTGGCGTTGCCCTTCATCAATCCAAGCCTTGATCGCAGTGCGACCTTCGGCTCTCCATGAAGCTTGGAAGGCTTGCCAAGCAGCGGCCACATCTTCGGAAGGATTGAGAAGCTGGTTTTCATCGAAGGTGATGGGAGCCACCTCTGCATTCGGAGTTATCGTTATTCCCAGATCTTCGTAGTAGCGAAGTATGCCGATAGCAGCCACTTGACCGGAGAGTTCTCCGTATCGAATGCCTGCCGTCTTCATCGTCTTCGCAGCTCCTTGGATCATTTTTAGCCACCAAAGCAAGGAGACATTATCATTTGAAGGAAGTGTCCCAGTAGTATCGAAGTACTCTAGAACACCTAGGAGTTGATTCATGACCTCCGCAGCCACCTTCTCTGACTTCAGCTTGTCTTCGAGTAAAGCATCCTTCGCCAAAGTTAGCTCCTCTACCACACCGGAGAGCCTTGCTGCCTCCGTAGATAAAGAGTTTTTCTGAGTAAGTAGGTTGCTAGCTTCCTCTATAGATTTGGCTTTTTCCTCTTGGAGCTTGACAAGTTCAGCCCCCGCCATAGCATGCTCCACCCGCATCTTTTCTATTTCTGCTCGAAGCACAATTTGTTCTGCTTTGAGCTCCTTATTCGCAGTTTCCAAGTTTTGTCTGGCCCTCCGCTCTGTCGAGACCATGTCATCCATTTGGGAAACTTGACCTTCGGAAATGTTATGATTTCTCTGAAGAGTGGTAATTTCCTCTCGAAGGCGAATACTTCCGCGTTCATTTGAAATGTTCGCAGCTCGGGCCAAGACTATTTGCTGGAAAGAGAAAAAACCAAGGTGAGAAATTATTTGTATATAAGATTAATTTCGTTTTGCAGATACTTCGTACCTGGTACGCTGCACGCTCCATAGCAGCGTTGAGCTCTGAACCCTCAGCTTCGCTCAAGATGGCTACCAAGTTTGTCTCCCCGACTTCGCGGCTAGCTTGATCCAAAGGTTCGAGCAAAGTCCGAAGTCCGGTTCTTTGCTCCAAGAAAGGAGCTAGAAGAGGGAGCATAGACAAGGCCCTCTGGTCGTCTTCATTCGGCGAGGAGCCAGAGCGCTGGGCCGTATCCTTTGGAACTTCAGCAGACTGCCCCCCTGTGTAGATTGGCTTCCGTCTGTCGATTCAGATGGGGTTGATCCTGAGCTCGGAGCAGGGAGGGGGTCCATCTTGCCTTTGCCTTTTCCAGGTCCCATTCGAGCGACTTCTGGAATTGGTTCCGGAGTGGCCGAAGTCCCAGGATTGGTATCTTCAGGAAGGCCCTCTTCCATAGAAGCAGATCCTGTTAAAGCAAAGGTATTATACATTGCATAATTTCGTAGGAAAAAAGAACGAAGAATTATGTGAAGTTTACCTTCGAAGTTTTGTCGACGGGTGAGCATCGGACTGCTTGGCGGGTCGAAGGCTACTCCAAAGTCTTCGTAGGAGTCAGAATTCACAGTTAAATCTTCGACTGTTGGAGCCTCTTCGGGAGCGGCCGTCGTTGCTTCACCCGGAATCGAAGTTGATTCTATAGCAACTTCGACTCCACCTTCGTCCATAGGGGCTTCATCTCGCGTTAAGTCCTCTTGAGCAACCGAAGTCCCCACTTGCCCAAGGTTGCTTTGAGACTCCGGCACGCTCGCAGCATCTTTAATGTTTGCATCTGTTTGGGCTACATCCTTGTCAATCAAGTCGACAAGCATTCTACCTTCATCCTCCGAGGAATCGGAGACCGAAGCTATTGGGCTTGGAGGCGCCACAGTTTTTTTGCTTTCGGGCTACCTTCTTCGATGGAGTCTTGGCAGAGGTCGAGGCTCCAATTTTGGCCTTCCTTTTCTTAGGCCCTTGCTCCGAAGGTACCCAATCCAAAAGAGGAGGCGGAACAACTTCGAGTAGCCCCCATACTCGGTTGGACCGCTCCCAAGTACCTACCAATTTAATCCTCCATTCCTTCTCAGCCGGAGTCGGGACTCCCAGAATCTTCTCCGAAGCTCGTACAATCTGCTCTGAAGTCATAGGAGCTGAAGAAGCTGAAAGATGAGTTAACGTTAGTTATTTCTTCGAATAATATACATGACATATGTTATTTTCGAAGTTACCTGCAGGGCTCGAGCTCGAAGAAATTTTGTGGAGGCCGCCCTCCGTATCTTCCTCGAAGGTGATTGGCTAGTTGGCCATCAGAGGGGGGATTTGGAGTCCGATGAACTCCTCTGCCAGATCCCTCATACTCAGGCGGTGGCTAATCCGCTGAAGTAGGCTCAGGCGAGCTTCAAGCTGGCCTGGATCCGGATGAACAAGAGCTTCCCTTTGGAAGTTTATGTCCCGAAGAGGTCCAGCTAGGCGACTCCCTGCCCCAACTTCGGCATAAAACCATCGGAGGATCCAATCAGTGTACCACCTGGCATTGATGGCCTTGGCTGGAAACCGAAGAGCATACTCATCTCGAAGTCGGAAGTTAATACTCCCGAACGATACCACCATATTCTCACCTCCGTGGCCTACGAAGGTCTTGGGTTGGCACGAAGCTCGGTGTAAAGCTGCGAAGATTTCCGCTCTGCCTTCACATCCTTCGGCTCGCAATGCCCACTCAAAGATAGAGAGGCGTGCTATCGCGTTCGGAGAGAGCTGGGGGAGAGTAACATGGAATAAATCCAGTACCTCGGCCAGGAAGTCGACAGCCGGAAGTCCCAATCCAGCTTCGAAAAAAGCTTCAAAGACGACCACTTCTCCGGGTCTTGGCGAAGGAATTACTTCTTTTCCAGGTTTCCGGATCACAATCTCAGAACTGATTTTGCCTTCTATTGCAGCCGCGAGTGATTCCCTCTTGCAGGTTGAAGGCCCGAACTGATAGGACTGATCCGCGTACTTCGTCGACACCGGGAGGAGATCAGGAGGATCGTCGCGTTGGGGATTTCTCCCTGGCGCTGCCATTGCTGCCACTGCTGGTGTCAGAGTTGCCGTCGCCGATGTCGCCACCGCCGCTGCAGCCGCAGCCTGCTGCCGAGCCAAGGCTGAAGCCGCCCCAGGAACCTTGAAGCTGGTTTTTGACATGGGATCGCACGAGTTGCTTGAGAGGAAAAATGGAGGATAGGGTTTGTCTGATGGCTTGTTTGCACGAAAGCGGTGGAAAGGTACTCGAGAAGGGTCTGGGCCCTCTATTTATAGCCTAGGCCACGATTTGTTACCGTTTGGATCTGCCGTTTCGCATTCTTAACCGTTATTTTGTTGCGGAGTTAACGCATCGCGTAACTTCCGTTAGAAGAAAAAAGCCAACAGCTATTTCTTCTAAGCCTGAAAAAGCTTTCGGGCTTCTCAAGTTAATTCTAAGATAGTTCGAATGTAATTTTCTTAGAAGCTGATTCCAAGTTTTGCATCTCCACGTATTGCGGAGGTGGATTAAATCTGTTAACCCCTACGCATGATTATTTTTCTTGCGTATACTGCTCTCCTAACATTACAAATTTCGCGGAGAAGCATATTTGAGGGGCTACTATTGGGGGAAAATATTCCATCTTCGGGGTTATTGCAGTAACAGGACAAAGGCCGGTGATTAAGTCAAAGGTTTCTAGCATATAACTCCGGGGATACAGTAGATCAAGTTCGAAGTATGGAGGCGAACTCTAGTTCGGAGTATATCTTCGAACTTGGACCCTTCCGGGAGTTTCCTTGCCAGCTAAGATGGAAGACTTCTCTTCTTTCTTATTAGATTAGTCTTTTACCATTTTAGCCCTATTAAGGGTACCGAATAGTTTCCACTATGTCGGTTGTAATAGAGGGGTAAAAGGGTATTTTCCTTAATATTTGGGCCTATAAATACCCCCCGTTTTACCCTGTATTAAGGACCAGATAGAAGTTATTCAATACACATCTTCGAACTGTTTTAAGCTATTATCCTTTCGGAGGC
Organism: Zizania palustris; assembly: GCA_019279435.1. NCBI lineage: Eukaryota > Viridiplantae > Streptophyta > Magnoliopsida > Poales > Poaceae > Zizania > Zizania palustris. Next base: position 45,430,471 of record JAAALK010000290.1, on the reverse strand, counting down.
TTGAAATAGTTTACTTCACAAACACTTCGTTTGTTAGTTTCTAACCTTCAGAAACCTGTTAGCGTAATCTTTTACGCCAACAGTCATGACGACCCATTCGAATAAACTGACAAAACTAGGGCATCGAAAGGCAGTCTTATAGACGTCCCCTTCGGCCATAAAGATTTGATTATAACCGGCATTGCCATCAAGAAAACTCAGTACCTTATGTCCTGAAGCATCATTGATCAGCATGTCGGCTATTGGCATTGGATACTCATCTTTTGGAGTGGCTCTGTTCAGATCCCTGAAATCAATGCATACCCGTATCTTGCCGCTGCCTTTCTTCTCTACAGTTACAATGTTATCAACCCATTCCACGTACCTGCATGGCCTAATAAATTCAGCCTTAAGTAGTCGTTCCACTTCTTCTTTAACCCGGTCATAGACGGCCGAATTAAAGCGGCGGGGAGGCTTTTTATAAGGCCTAAACCTGGGTTTGATGGGTAGCCGATGCTCCACGAGCTCGCGGCTTAGCCCTGGCATTTCGCTATACTCCCATGCGAAACAATCGACATACGACCAAAGTAACTTTATTACTTCAGCCTTTTCATCGGGTTGTAAATGCTGGTTTACAAAAGTCGGCCTTGGGATGCTACCATTGCCTATATCAATTTCCTCTAAGGGGTCGGCCGACGCAAAACCTTGCCCTAACTTTTCTACTTTGCTAAAGTCCTTGATGGCCTCGGCAATACCGTCTTGATTAGACCGATACTACTCTACGCGAGACTTTAGCCATTCTAGATTATTTTTGCTATACATGACTACTAATACAAATATAGTCGTGCTACTCCAGCCGGCTTTACAGACACTGGTACAAACCATCCTCCGGATACACTAACAAAGTCAAAATCTGAAAGATCTCTACCTGATAAACACTCTACTTTGTTATGGACGGCGTCAACTGACACAGCGGCCAAAGCTACTTGGGCCAAAGTATCCACGGGGATGACTTCCACCTCATCGCCGTCCCACTGTACCAAGCACTAGTGTAGGGTAGAGGGGATGCAATAGTTCGCATGGATCCAGTAGCGTCCGAGTAACACACTATAGTTACCTTGTACGTCGACGACGAAGAACGATGTTGGCAACGTCTTGTTGCCCACCGTCAACTCCATAGAGACCACTCCCTTGGCTTTGGAGCTCTTGTCGTTGAAGCCGTTGAGCATCAGGTTAGTTTTCTTTAGGTCATCTTCGTCCCTACCAAGTTTCTTTAACAACGAATAAGGCATTAGGTTAAGAGTGGCGCCGCCGTCGACGAGCATCCAGGAAATCGGCTTCCCATCGATGTGACCCCGGACATAGAGAGGCTTAAGATGGCGGGCCGACTCCTCGGGCTTCTCGAAGATGGCGTTGCGTGGACCGAGGTTCAATTGAGCGACCTCGGCCTCGTCCCGTGGTGGTGCGAACTCGGCGGGTAATGTGACGATGTTGATGTCCATCGCCTGAGGTGCGGGTCCCTCAGAGACGGGCGAGTAATCATCGTCAAGCAAATCATCCTCGTCGTTGCTTGGACTGGGAGCCGGGTTGTTTATCTCAACCGACTTCTCTCTCCATACTTGCTTTGTGGCTGGCCGAGGGCGGATATCTTCGAAGATAGCATCGCGCTCGGCCTCAGCTACCTTCTCACGCATCTCCTGTGCCCGTAGCCTTTGTAGGCGTCTCTTTGTGATTTGGACATGCTCGGGGGAGCCCAAGATGGCTTCGGCTTGGTGCTTGGAGCTAGTGTTTGACCCCTGTTAATTCTGGCCAAAGTGTGCCCTTCGGCCTCGGACGCCTTGTGTTCGAAGGGGGCTTCGCTGCGAACCCCGTCGAATGGATCGGCCTTGTTCGGCCGATCGAACCAAGCTTCGGCGCGGAGTCCGGCTGAGGCATGCGGCTTACCTCCGTCGGACCTCGGCGACAAAGTCTTCGGGATCGGGACTTCCTGAGACCCAACTCTAATAGTTATGTCTTCGGACTCCTTAACTTCGGCCTCCGCGTGCTCGCACCCTTCGGCTCTGCTCTACAGGGTCCAATTCGAAGGTACCACAGACAGTCTGTGGACGATGCCCCCCTCCGCTGTGTCTGTTTGTCCCTGCCATCCATAATACTCCGAAGGAAAACAAGGCATAGGGTTAGTCTGCGGAGGGTACCCTGACCCGGGTACGTACGGGGCCCAAGGGGTCCCCACCCAGTCATATGGCGAAGCCATCGGAGGTTCTTGCTGCCTTGGCCACTGCGAGACGAACCCGTCACTCGGAGGGGGGTTCGGCCAAGTCGAAGGTATGTCGGACCACACCAGCGAAGGGTCCTGCCAAGCCGGAGGTATGTTTGGCCAGTGCGGGCCGAAGCCTCCCATTGGAGAAGTCCACCATGGTGCGGGGTTCGGCCATTGGGGGCCGAAGCTATCGTATGGGGCCCCAACCACTAGGGTTCTAAGTTGTTGTGCGGAGAACCCGACCATTGGGGTTCGATGTTGTTGCACGGGGTGTTCGGCCATTATGGCCCAGAACCGCCGTGCGGAGCACCAAGATACTTCGGCCCGAAGCCTTCGTGCGTAGGGTTCACAACCTTTGGTCCGAAGGCACCCTTCGAAGGTCTTGGACCCTTCGGCTGCTTTAGCTGAACGCGTGGGCCTCCTTCTTTAGCCCTCTTCTGATGTTTGTTCAACAGCATGTTATATGTCACCTTCAGCCTCTTGCGAGCCTTAGCCGAAGGGGTATTGATGTTCTGTTTCCACACTCCTACCTCGTGGTTCTTTGGCACGAGTGTGCGAGTACGTGGTTCTCCAACAATCACATCTTTTCCTTTAGCAGACTCGGCCTATTCTGGCCGAATCAACACCTTCTTCTCACCGAGGTCGATGGCATTGACTGGAAAAGGATCTTTATCTAGCTTCATTTTTGGATCATGGTCTATCTTCAATCGTCCTTCTTCTATGGCCGATTGTATCTGCTGTCGAAAAACATTGCAATCATTAGTATTATGAGAATGTGAATCATGCCACTTACGGTACGTATGCTTTTTTAACTTGTTGGCAGACAGGATAACTTGACCCTTAGGTAACCTGAGAACCTGACTTTTTAATAGGAAATCAAATATTTTATCACATTTAGTCACATCGATCGAGTATTTGACCTCATTAAGTCTATTCTTCGTGGGGGATGGTCGTAGTTCGGAGCAAGTGACCGGTTTGTTTTTAGCGTTCGTAACCCATTCGGCCGCGTACATGTCGGCCGAATCCTCCTCCTCTGACTCCTCTTCATCAGAGCGTTCCATGATGTGGATTTCGGCCCTAGGCTTGCTAAACGTCTTAACAAATTTCTTGTCTTTGGCTCGGCCTTCTTGGACCAGAGCCTGTTGTAGAACTTGGCTAACTTCTAAAAAGTTTTGGTTATCTAATCTTTCTTTAAGTTCAGAACGCAACCCATTAAAAGCTAATTCCGCCAAGTCCCTTTCTGAGATATTAAGACTAAAACATCGGTTTCTGGTATCCCTGAAACGCTTGATATACTCAGAGGCGCTCTCACTAGATTTTTGTTTAACCGATGTTAAATGCGAAAGCCTAAGTTCTGTTTCACCCGTGTAGAAATAATCGTGGAATTTTCGCTCTAAATCGTCCCCCGTGTGGACGGAGCTCGGCGGGAGCGCCGAAAACCAAGTGAAAGTTGTGCCGGATAGCGAGAGAGAAAATTGTCTAACTTTTAGGGCATCTATCCCGCTAACCTCTCCACACTGCGCCAAAAATTGACTAATATGCTCTAGTGTGGTCCTGCTACCCTCACCATCGAATTTAGTAAACTCGGGGATCCTGTAGCCGCAGGGGTAGGGTACTGTATCAAGATGATCGGGGTATGGTTTGCGGTAAACCCTAACCCGTCCCTTGGGCACGAAGCCGGCACACTTCCTAAACAGTGTGTGGATCCGCTCATATAAATCATCTTGGTAGTTTGTTTGCATGCGCCTCTCATGTGGGGGCGCGACACGCGGTGGGATATCGGCGTGTCGGCCATGTGCTTCTTCCCTACGCGCTATTTGTATAACGTGCTCATGCACGGGCGCCTGCATATGTGGTGTGGGTAGCGCGGGTATTGGCGCAGGTGTTGTCTGATATGCAGCGTTAGTTTGTCCATAGGCATAATGATTGGTCTCGGCCATAAGTGGTGAGGCCGGAGACATGTTCGTCGGAGGTGCACTAGCTATAGGAATCGGGGGTGCGGCCTCAGTGAAGCCGAACCTTCTAAGAGTCGCCTCTACTTAGGAGCTGACTGCCAAATCTAAACGGTTGGCTAGCGAAGCGCTAACGGCCTGATCTACTGACGCGGCTATCTTTTGCTCAATTTCTAAAGAAGATAAACGAGGTGATACTGGTGTTACCTGGACCTGAGCGGGGTCAGGGGTGACGATGTCGTGCTTGACGAAGCATGCACGTGTCTTGATGTAGCCTCCAAGCATCATGTCTTGGAGCACCTTTAGCCTTGCCTCGATCTCTGCTCGGTATCCTGTGGGGATATCTTCAAGAGTAGGTGACATTATGTTGCGGTTGTCAATATCCACGCCTCCTATTGTGTCCATCGGCGGTGAAGATGTAGTAGTTGAAGTAGATGTACCGGCGGCCGATTTAGACGTACTCATCATGCTGTCGTAGCTCTTCCCCAGCGGAGTCGCCAAAAAGTGCGTTGACACGGAAACGTGCCCCCGCACTTGGGTCATTCCGACGATCCAAAAGTGCACGGATACTTAGGGACAGGCCTAAGCGTGACGTAGCACCGACGCCGTGTTCCGACTACCCTTAATAGTGATAAGGGGGGTGGTGTCGCCAGGCAACCAGATTACACAAAATAATCCAATTAGCCGAAAGAAATAAGTAAAATGGGTTAAAATGTAGCAAACTAGTCGGAGCCCTCCTGGTTCGATGTCTGACACGAAGGGTGCACCGAAGGGTACCTTCGGCGTCTGGTGCAAAGTGCTCCGCCGAAGGGTACTTCGGCGTTCAGACTAATCCGATCGAAGGTGAACTCCGAACATATCTGACCACGGTGATCACCTCCGAATATCGGGGTCCGGCGTGCGATCTCCGATACAGCAAACTACAGAGTAATGACTCGAGGGCCACGCGCGAGTGCAACTTCGTCTTGGCGCGGAGTATAGTCGTGGTGAAGCCTGTTGCGGTGAAGTGTGCTAGCGAAGCCTATTATCGAAGCCTGCGATCTCATCGAAGGGCGTCCTGGGGACCTCCGGAACCAATCTCTCAGCTCCGAACACCTCCGGCGAAGGGGCTCCGAATGTGCGAACCTGCAACAGGGATGATGCGAAGTACCAATTCGGCCTCAGGACCGAATTTATGAGGTGTTGCACAGGTGGCAAAGGTGCAATCTATTACGCAGATTAGCGGATACTTCATAGGCGAAGTAACAAGGCGATAGCAATCTATTTCGTAGATTAACGGGGACTTCACGGGTGAACCAAGGCTTACCAGTGTTCCGTAGTGGCGGACGGAGGGCTTCCAGGCAAACCCGCAAAGAGGTACAGGAAAGTAAAGGTAAAAGTAAAGGTACGATCAAAGCATGGCTTTGGTTTGGTTTGTCTTGGGGGGGCTCTCCGCCGGCCAGGCCTCTCTATTTATAGAGGGTTAACTCTAATCTAATCTACTATTAATCCGGCGGGATAGAGATAAAGATTGAGCTGGAAATGCGTCCAACTCTATCTCTGCCGAGGTGGGCTTCGGCCAAGCCCACCGAGGCTTGCTCCTCTGGCCGAAGCTTCGGTAGCGTGGGCTTCGGCCAACCCTGTTGAGGCTTTCTCCTCGGGCCGAAGCTTCAGTAGCGTGGGCTTCGGCCAAGCCCGTTGAGGCTTGCTCCACGGCCCGAAGCTTCGGTAGTGTGGGCTTCGGCCAGGCCCATTGAGGTTTGCTCCTCGGGCCGAAGCTTCGATAGCGTGGGCTTCGGCCAGGCCCGTCGAGGCTTGCTCTTGGGCCGAAGTTTCAACAGTGTGGTCCTCCGAAGGCTTCCTAGCCAAAGCCCATGGGCTGGCTGGAGGCTTTCGGAGCCCATAGCTTGATGTGCTTTGGCCCTGTAGGGCTTCGGACAGACCTTGGACATGTGTATTTTTGGCCCAAATCACTAAAAATAGATATTTTGATAATCTAGCGATTAATGCCATTTTCTGCTATCAACATGTATACCCACGTCGGAACATCCGATCTAGATTGGAACTTCTAATAGGGTATATTAGTCTCTCGATTCAGTATTATACCGTAACAGATCCAATCTGTTTTCACCCACCTCAGAACTTCTAATACACATATCAGAACTTCTAATCAGTTCATATTTCCTGATTCCAAAATCGAAACTTCCGGCTCATCGGAACTTCCTATACCATATCAGAACTTCTGAAGTAAATTTTTCTCTTTGACTCGAGTCTATAAAATAATCGGATCATCCGATTCCAAATTAGAATTTACGATTCATGTTGCGAACCCAACCAACGGAACTTCCGATGTCGGTTTCACTCTCTGACTCATGTCCATAAAATAATCGGAACTTCCGATACTACCTATCGGAACTTCAAATACACGGAATTTTCTTCGGCATATCCATCAATCTCCCACTTGCACAAGAACCAATTCTTTGCATGTCTCTTAATCAATCCCCTTAAGTGTTTGACCCGATAGGTTCATACACCAACGGTTGTTCACCAGAAAACATTTCTGACTCACTGATCAATAACATTACCTAGCAACACAAATTGATCCCCGCAAGTGTACAAAATCAATTCTCACTAAACCTTTGATATACAAATGTACTAGTCCATTTACCACACATCATCAATCAAGCTTAAGGCGAGATACATGCACACTGTTTGGTTAGCTCGACATTTCACTCGATCAAGTATCAGATTCAAATCGTGACTAACTCCTTAGTCATAGTGGCATGACTATGCATTTTTTCAATCCTATAACTCGAAGGGCCAAAAGACGACTCTCCCGTTATTAGGAGGTGTAAATTCCATCTTGACTACTCACATCCTAAGACATGTTTCACAACACACCTGAAAACAACCCTTATTACTACCCTGTTACGGAATAACGTTAGCAAGCATCTAAGTGTGTCACTACACATTTTGGAATCAAATGATGATCTCAGGTCCAGGGACTCTATAGGTACACCATTTGAGATTACAACTAATGGCACATTACAATAACAATCCCAACAGTATCTCAAGTGGGTCTATCCAACACCATGTTCACCAACATGTGTCCACATAATTGATTTGACATCTCTATGTTTATGATCTGTGAAACGTGATCATCAATTAGTCAGATTTGCTAATCTATGTGTCATCACTGTCCCACATGTGAAAAGATCAGGGATCACTTTTGAAAAATATCGTTATAACACAAAAAGTTTCACATAACAAGACATCAAGTCATTAATCAAATGTAAACGACATTTATTCAAGGAACAAGATAACAATTATCCTCATACATTAGCATAGACTCTACTAGCATCTTCCACATACACATGACTCACTCACGCAAGTATCTAATACCCATGGAGCTCAGGTGTGCCTCATGCTTGGGCTATGGAAGAGGCTTCGTCAATGGATCCACCATGTTCAAATCCATGTGCACCGTGCAAATCTTGACATCACCTATCTCTATGATCTCGCGGATCAGGTGATATCACCGAAGTATATGTTTGGACTTATGGTGTGATCTAGACTCCTTGTCTTGCGCATTGGCGCCACTATTATCACAGTAGAGGTTCACTGGATAGGATGCACTAGGAATAACATCCAGCTCAGAAACAAACTTTCTGATCCAAACAGCCTCCTTCACAGCTTTTGAAGCAGCGATATACTCAGCTTCTATTGTAGAATCGACCAGCGTCTCTTGCTTGGAATTCTTCCAACTCACAACGCCTCCATTGAGGAAGAACACAAAGCCAGATTGCGATCAAGAATCATCTTTATCGGTCTGAAAGCTAGCATCGGTGTAGCCACTTACAATGAGCTCCTCTTCACCACCGTACACTAGGAACATTTCCTCAGTCCTTCTCAAGTACTTGAGGATACTCGGTACTATACTCCAGTGACTTTCACCCGGATTCAATTGGTATTTGCTCGTAACACTTAGAGCATATGACACATCTGGGCATGTACACAACATGTCATACATGATGGATCCAATTGCGGAGGCATACAGGATAACACTCATCTTCTCTAGTTCATCAGGTGTCGCATCACACTAAGTCTTACATCGAAAAATCCCATGTGACATTGGTAGAAAACCATTCTTGGAATTCTGCATTTTTGAACCGTTTCAAAACCTTGTCAATGTACAGACTCTGGCTTAATCCAATTAGCCGCTTTGATCTATCTCTATAGATATTTATGCCCAAAATGTATGCTGCCTCTCTAAGATCTTTCATTGAAAAACTATTTTTCAGTGAAGTCTTGACAGCATTCAACAAAGGAATGTCATTTCCGATCAATAATATGTCATCCACATACAAAACCAAAAACACAAGTGAGCTCCCACTAGCCTTCTTGTAAACACAAGGCTCTTCTTCATTCCTGATGAAGCCAAACCCTTTGACTACCTCATCAAAGCAAAGATTCCAACTCCGAGAAGTTTGCTTAAGTCCATAAATGGACCTCTACAACTTACAAACTTTCCCAGCATTTCCTGGACTGTCAAGACCTCTAGACTTTGTCATGTACACATCCTCACTTAGGTTTCCATTCAGAAAAGCCATCTTGACATCCATTTTCCAAATCTCATAATCATAAAATGCGGAAATTGCTAGGATGATCCGAATAAACTTAAGCATGGCGACGGGCGAAAATGTTTCATCATAATCAACACCTTGAATCTGCTTGAAACCTTTCACCACCATTCATTCCTTATAGATGTGAACATTTCTATCAATGTCTATCTTTTCCTTGAAGATCCATTTACACTCAATAGTTTTTACACCATCGGGTGGATCAACCAAGTTCCAAACTTGGTTCTCTCACATGCACTCCAACTCAGATCCAATGGCTCTAAGCCATTTCTTAGAGTCTAGTCCCATCATTGCTTCCTTATAGGTCTTGGGTTCATCATTGTCCAACAACAACACGTCGTGATGCCCGGTGGTCAAAAACATGAACCTCTCCACCACATGGCTCACCCTCTTAGACCTTCGTGGGGCTAGCACATGCAGAACATGTTATGCAATACCTTACGCATCCTATTGTTGTTCAATGGGATCTGGAACACTTTCCAGCGGCTCTCGAACCTCTTTGAGATGCACCGTCCTCCCACTAACTCCTTTTGAGAGAAACTATTTCTCAAGGAACACACCATATCGAGCGACAAACACTTTGCCCTCTTCTCTATTATAGAAATAGTATCCTTTGGTTTCCCTAGGATACCGCACAAAAAAGCACTTGTCAGACATAAGAGTGATCTTGTTAGATGTCAAACGTTTAACATATGCCTCACAACCCCAAATCTTTAGAAAAGACAAACTAGGATGCCTCCTAGACCACATCTCATATGGCGTCTTCTCTACTGACTTAGATAGAACTCTATTTATCGATAAATCAGTGATTTATAGAGCGAGTCCCCAAAAGGATAATGGTAGATCAGCATGACTCATCATAGATCGAACCATGTACAAGGTATGATTCCTCCGCTCGGACACTCCATTCCATTGGGGTGTGCCGGGTGGAGTCAGCTGTGGAACAATTCCATATTGCCTCAAATGATCACTAAACTGATGGCTCAAATATTCACCCCCACGATCAGATCATAGAAATTTAATTGTCTTGCCTGTATGATTTTGTACTTCATTCTGGAACTCCTTAAACTTTTCCAAGGATTCCCACTTATGCCTCATCAAGTAGACATACCCATATCTACTAAAGTCATTGGTAAAAGTGACAAAGTACTGAAAACCATTCCTAGTCGTGTCACACATTTGACCACACACATCAATATGTGTTGATAGCAGAAAAATGGCATTAATGGTCGAAATTGTCGAAAAATCAATTTTGGTAATTTGGGCCGAAAATATGCTATTTCCTAGCATAGGCTGGTTCAACTGTCCATACCGGCCATATAGGTCCGGTCAAACCGGGCATAAAGGCCCGGTCGGACCGGCCCAATTTTGGTTTCGGGTTATTTTGATCCCTAATCCAGTCTTAACCAATTTTGGTCGACTCCTAGTTGGATTAGACTTTAGGAAACAACAAGACCACACTCTATAAATATAGGGGCAAGGCCGATTCAAGGGTATCTCCACAAATTAACTTAAAACCCTAATTTTGAATCGCACTTTTATTCCAATCTACTTTACTTACCCTAGGATTAGCTTTAACGTTCATCTTCATGAGTTTGCACTTGAAGCTCTTCGTCCGCCACGTAGTAATCATGGTTAGTCCTTGTTGATTCGCTTGTGAATCATCTGTTTCATCCACGTAATGGATTTTTATCATTTTATCGGTTTTTATCGGTGATTTGGTCTCTTTGCCGAATTGTCTCTAGTTTCTTGGTATTTCTTGTAGTGTTTTTTCTCATCTTTTTTGCCAGGAAGTTTTAGATCCATCCAATACCACTAAGTTAGCCGCTTTTTAGGATCTGTTGGTCTGATTGGTGGCACCTGCCTGGTTTGATCGGCCCATGTCATGCCATCGTCAGGTGTGCCGGTACACCTCGGTCTAACTAGCGACTCGATGCCAGTCCAACCGACCAAGCGCCAGGGTTCTGCTTTGGCCGCCTTCGCATCGAAGGGCTGCTTCACGTCGTAGCCCCGTGTGCCGAAGGCCACATCGCCATGAGCCTTGGGATCCCTTCGCATAACCTCGGTTTGACTGGAGCCCTACTATTGGTCTGACCGATTGAAGCGCCGAAGACCCCTTCAGGATCCTTTCAAACCCCTGAGGACCCCTTGGTCCAACCGGGGCTATACCCTTGGTCCGACCGGTTGAGAGGCCGAAGACCCCTTCGGGAACCTTCGAACCCATTCGCAGCCGAGCATTGAAGGCCCCTTCGGTGACCCCTCTGCACCACCGGTCCGAATGGCGGTGTGCCCTCAATCTGACCGGCCTACCTTGGCCGGTCTGACCGCAAGTTGTTTCAGTCCAATCGGCCCTATTTTAGTCGGTTCAGTTTAATTACTTTTATATAATTCAGTTAGTTGAATAATTTTGCTTTAAGATTATTTATTTACCTAGTGACTCTGTTATTCCCTGACCACTGTTTAAGGGTCATCGGAATGCGACAACGGCGTTGTGTTATGCTGAGAAGTGTTCCTTAGTCTTCACATGTTTTTAGATCGTCAGATCGACGTTAGTGCGTTTGGTGCTTTAACTGTTAGGTTTTAGTGTCGACAAACTTTTTGGCGACTCCGCTGGAGACAAACATGCCAAGCACCTCTACATCGGCGATGGGTACATCTACTTATTTTACATCAATGGGAACCTTGACGTCAATGGATCTGATGTGGCACATAGAGATTGATGACAGTAACATCATCCCCACCCTCGACAACCTCTCTAAGGAGGATAGGTTGGAGATCGAGACTAAGACGAAGGAGCTACACACTCTTTTTCTCGGGCGCTTCACCAAGACCCATGGGGGCTTGATCAAGTGCGACATCGATGTCCCCAATCTCCTCGGGAGTAAGGTAACACCATCATCCTCTTGACTGTCCTCCCTGGACATCAAGCAACAAATAGCCACATCAGGTTACTAGGCCGTTAGCGCTACCATTGCAAACTGCGTAGAGGCCATAGTCGACTCTAGGATGGAGGCAATGTTAAGGAGATTCGGATTTTTCGAGGCCGCTTCCCCCACTCCAATAGCTAGTGTACCCCTTGTCCATCACATACACAGTAGGACCGATGGGAGTACCGGGAAGAACATAGCATCTATGGCCACATCATCCATGGCCAAGACAGCATATGGCCCTATCGGTCAAACCGGTCATTAGGTCGGTCTGACTAATTATCATATCCTCAGTCAGACTGGCCCTATGGTCGGTCAGACTACCCTAGCCACATTTTATGTGCCGCCACCGCCCGCGCCTACGCTACCTTCCCCCGCACAGCCACATAGGCCTTATTACGTCCCATATCGTGAGCCGCCACGAGAGAGACACACAGGCAGGAGGCGTAGATGACATAGATAAATGGATTTGCACGCTGTTTAGGGAGTGCGCGGGTCAGGTTAGGGTTTACCACAAGCCGTACCCCGATCACTTCGACACCATCCCATACCCGCACGGCTTTAGGGTGACTGAATTTACAAAATTTGATGGCGAAGGTAGTAAGAACACCGTAGAGCACATAGGCCAATTCCTAGCACAGTGTGGTGAAGCTAGTGGGTCAGATGCATTGAAGCTTAGACTATTTTCCCTATCACTGTTCGGCACCACTTTCACGCAGTTTTCGGCGTTACCACCGAACTCCGTTCAGACTTGGGCCCAGTTAGAGCAGAAGTTCCATGATTACTTTTATACTGGGGAAACCAAGCTTAGACTTTCACATTTAACATCAGTTAGACAAAAGGCGAGCAAGAGGGTCTCTGAGTACAATAAGCGCTTTAGGGACACTAGAAATCGATGTTTTAACCTGAACATTTCTGACAGATACTTGGCTGACCTATCCTTCAATGGTTTACCTATCCTTCTGTAGAAGGTTCTGGATCAGGAAAGCCGAGCCAAAAGTAGAAAATTCACCAAGACATTTAACAAGCCTAAGGCTAAGGTGCACGTCATGGAGCACTCTGATGAGGAATCATTAGAGAACGAGGATGACTCGGCCGACATGTACATCACAAAGTGGACTTGGTCTAGTAAGGCGAAACCCGTCACTTGCACTAAGTTACGAACGTCTCCTACCAAGAGTCGGCCCAGCGAGGTGAAGTGTGATGTGTGAAGTACACGATGGCATATGAGGGACACACTAGTCAGCCTAGAAAATGAAATGGTTGCTTCGGTGAGCAGGTTACTCTTGGCTGACTATGGTGGAAGATTGAATAAAATATTATAAGGGGTGCTAGTTCTATTAGAGGTTTAGAGCTATTCATAGGGCACCCGCATCGGCAATGAACCCGATAATTAAACCCTAGCCCTTTAGGGGGTGGGGCATCGATATGATCGGCCAAATCTACCCAGCATCAAGTAAAGGACATAAGTTCATATTAGCAGCTATTGATTATTTCACTAAATGGGTAGAGGATGTTCCATTCAAAAGGGTTACTTCTTCCAATTCCATTGAGTTCATAAGAGAACATAAAATATATCGATGCGGGATTCCACGGTCCATCACCTTAGATCTGCAGGGGATAATTTTTGTATCGAAGGAGTTCCAGCAATTCACAGCTGGTATGGGAATCAAGCTCTTAAATTCGTCACCATATTATGCACAATCCAATGGTTAGGCCAAGGCATCTGTTGGGGGAAAATGCTTCACTTTCAGGACTTAGAGATTAATAGTTCAAAAAGACTTACTAAGCTTCAAGCTGATGGGCTCATACTCTAAGGTGGAAGCGTTAAGCCGAAGGGTGCCTCGATCTGAAGTCCGAAGGAGCCCTCCACAAGATATGAGGCTCCGAAGCAGAGCGACAGGATTGATAAGACGTTTGGCTTATCCACTTACCTCGGATAGATTTTACCATTTTAACCCTATTCAGGGTACCGAATAGTTTCCACTATGTCGGTTGTAATCAAGGGGTAAATAGGTCTTTTCCTTAGACATTTTTGCCTATAAATACCCACCTCTTTACCCTGTAACAGGGATGGAATACTCAGCTATTCTAATACACACATTCGGGCTACTTAAGCTATTATCCATTCGGAGGCTTGAGATAGTCCTTAAGCACAAGCTCACTGTTTGTCTGTTCTTGATCTCAAAGAACCTGTTAGCATAATCTTTTACGCCAACAGCATCACCCAAGAGCCTGATCAAGTTAATAAAGCGTAAGATCAATGAGCAACCGAAGCATTGGAATCATTATTTGTCAAAAGCACTATAGGATTATCGGATGGTGTGACATGGATCTACTCAAGTACCACCATATCAGTTAGTTTATGGCCATGAACTAGTACTACCGTGGGAAAATAACATCGGCTCAAGAAGGATTACACTACAAGACCAACTCACAACCAATGACTATTATAATTTAATGACGGATGGCTTAGACGATCAAGAACTGGTCCGATTAAGAGCCCTCGAGAATATTGAAGAGAAAAAAGAAAGGGTTGCCAAGTTTTACAACAAGAAAGTGGTGCCCAAGTCATTTGAATAGGGACAACTCATGCAGAAACTTATCCTATAGATCGGGTTTAAGGACAATTGGTTCGGTAAGTGATTGTAACGCCCCAGATTTAATAAATCGAGACTTTATTGAAATTCAATAGAAAATCAATAAAAAAAGACATTCATCACACGACCACATACAATACGCCAAGCATTAATGGTCCGTAGACCATATTATTACAAAAGTGTTAAAGCAAATAGAAACTAATAAAATAATGGTCCTAGATGAACGCCTCCTTGCAGTCTCTCCTTGACTGGGTCGCTACTCCAGACCTTCATCCTCCTCATAGTAGATGGCCTCTGGTGGTGTAAGTCAATGGGGGTGAGTACAATCGTACTCAGCAAGCCACCGAATGCAGATATTATGGAGAGTAATAACAAGGAAGGTAATGGCTAATTTTGCAGAAAAGCATATTTGTAAAGCAGTTAATGTGAACAAGTTATTAGTACAGAAAATTAAACATGTGTATGAATCATCTTCTAACTCGAGGGGTATAGTCAGCCCACCCTCACTCAACAGTCCTTACATGCCATGAATAACACAAACATCCAAACAATAGTACTCTAACTGCGAGAAGTCACACAACCCGCCCTTGACTGTGGGCTCGACTTTTTGAAAAGATTTAAACTCTCATCAGAGGTGTACTAGTGTACCCACAAGGCACGCACTCATCCACGAATACCAAAGTGTATGAGATGACCCATACCACGGGAACTCGTGCCAAAACCTTCACCATGGAACACACCAATTCGATAGCACCCTCTTATAGGTTTCATATGGTGCCCCGACGCGTCAGGCCAACACCATACCCCCCCTTGAGCCTCGTCGGTACAAGTCACCCACAGGTTGCCCCTTGCCCCCTCCACTATGGTGCTTCAAGTTGGTACGATCCATACCTCTAGTTAAGACTTACCCATTAGACTTCTAGTTAGTACGGAAGTGCTTTGCAACAGATCCCGCAGACCGGTCCTTATAGTGCCCCGGGTGCGACAAACTAATGCCCTAGCTTGCACCCGGAACCCACCATACTTATAACTTAGCCAACTCCAACAGAATCTAGAGACGAGAATAACGGGGAAATCATATAGTAGAATCCAACTATCTACGACTTGTTCTTTTATCCTATAGCAGTCGTGTCGGTACATTGGACACTAGCTAATATAATATTGTAAGAGTGACAAGGAGTTTAGGCTCAATAAGCATGGCTTGGGTTTACACACAAGGACGGGGATCTAATAAATATAATGTAGGGATTGATATTAGACTAATGCAATTATATCCTATGTGTTATATCAATATTTAAATAAAACATGGGCTCAATTATGATCAAAATGGGGGTTGTGACTTGCCTTGATCAGCAAATGGCAACGGTGGAACCTCGGGGTAGTACTCCGGATCCTCGACGGTGTCGTAGTCTTCTCGATACAGAAAATTAAATACAACATTCAATAAACAATGAAAATATCACAAAATATAAACATACAAGTTTGTGGTTTTAAACAAGGGGAATTAAGCCTTAAATATTCTGAAGTTATGTTGTAAATATTAAGGGTTAATTTTTAGGGGTTTTCCTGAATTATTTATTGAGTTATGAATTTATTCCTAAAGGGATTTTTATTTAATTATTTAATAATAATATATTGTGCAAAATAAACCTACTATTTTTGTGGCATAAAACTGTAGAGAATAAAAAGATAGATTTAACAAAATTTGAATGGTGAAATTTGGAGTTAAAATGAACAAGTTATGAATTTTCAAAGTTTAAACCAATTTCTGGATTTTTATTTAAACAGAAAACTGGCTTGGGTCCACGGTGAGGCAGGCCCACCATAGACCCGCACACTGTGCACGTGGTCCATCCCATTTTGGACCGTTGGATCTAGATCCAACGCTTGGCAGCGAGGAGGGGCGTTAAGTGGTGATCAACGACCCACTAGATGGACTGTCGGGATTAAATCCCTCAAGGACTTAATCCCTGCCATCCGATCGCGATCGTGCGGCCAGGAATGAATTCGACACGGCATGCGTCGGGAGGGGTAAAGTACCCTTCTTCCCCGACTCCGGCAGCGCATCGGAGAGCACTCCCAGTGATGACGAGGGCCTAAAGACCTAGCTACCGGCTGAAATGGAACAAGGGGAGCACGGGGAAAGCGATGGTACCGGAAGTGACAACAGCGGGGCAGTGGCGGTGGTTGGTGACGAGGGTAGATGGCGAAGACGTTCGGGTCGTGTGGCGCCCCGATTTACCGAATCGAAACTTTATTGAATTTCCAAAGAAAAACAATAATACAAGAGGTTCATCATGCGACAATCGTACATACGATAAGTATTCATGGTACGCAGACCACATTATTACATCAGAGTTAAATAAAAACAATAATAAAAGTAAACAGCATGACGAACACCTTCTTCAAGAACTTTCCGCTTGACTGGGTCGCTACTCCAGACCATCCTCGTAGTAAGCATCCTCTGAATGGTGTGTCCAATGGTTATGAGTACAAAAAGTACTCAACAAGCCACCACAAATGCAAGTAATAATGCCAGATAATAACAAAGGAAGGGTAATTGGCTAAAAGTGCGGAAAAGTACATTTTTCAGTTATTGCATTTAATGTAGACAAGTTTAATCATGCAGAATAATAAACATGAACATCAATATACCATCTAACTCGAGGAGTACATTTTCCCTCCTCGCACAACAGTTCTTAAATGTCAAACCATCATGCACATACATATTAAAAGTAAACTAATTGTGGGATGTCACGCAACCCGCCCTTGACCGTGGGCTCGGCTTTTCGAAAAGATTTATGACTCTGATCAGAGATGTACTACTGTACCCACAAGGCACGCACTCATCCCAAACACCAAAGTGTAACGAGATGACCCATACCACGGGAACTCATGCCAAAACCTCGGCATGAAATGCTCCAAACGATAACCACCCGCTCTAGGTTTCGCCGGCGCGCCGGGCCGCATCTCGGCTAACGTTGCACCCCCTATTGCGCCACGTCAGTACAAGCCACCCGCAGGTGCTGCTTGACCCATCTCCAAGTGGTGGCCTCGGTTTGGAACACTCCATACCTTAGTTAGGACTTACCCATTAGACTTGTGGTTAGTACGGAAGTGTATTGCAATGGATCCCACAGACCGGTCCTTATAGTGCCCTGGGTGCTACCGACCAATGCCCTACCTTGCACCTGGAACCCACCATGCATACACTCACAACCAAAACTCTATCACCAACAGAATTCCAAAGATAAGGATAACGAGGATCATATAGTAGAACCAAGTTTCTACGACTCATTTTTAATCCTATAGCAATTGTGTCGATACATTGGACACTAGCTAATAATACTAATCATATGGTGACAAGGAGTTTAGGCTAGATAGCATGGCTTGGGTTGCACATCAAGGTCCGGGGGATCCTAATAAATATAATGTAAGGGTTTCATTTGACTAATGCATGTATATCCTATGTGTTTTAGCTATAGTTTAATAAAACATGGGTTCAATATGCTCAAAAGATTGGTTTGGTGTCTTGCCTTGTTCAGCGAAAGGGGAGGGAGGAACTTCCGGGTAATATTCCGGCTCCTCGGCGGCGTCGTACTCTTCCCAATATAAATAAAATAAAATGAATACGACATTCAATTAAACAATCTAAAACCATACAATAAGCATATAGGTTTTATTGGGTCAATTTAAAGAAACCAAAGTTGTTAAGTTTCTGAAAGTCATTTTATGAATAATTAAAATGAACTATAATGAAATATGGTTCTTTAATAAAATGGATAAGAGTGTGAAAAAATTTATCTTAAGTTTTATAACCAATTCAAAATAAGTGGTTCAGAAAAACTTAGTGGTTTCATTGTATTAGCAAGAAAAGAATAAAGATAAATTTTGCTGAAATTTAAATAATTGAATTTGTAATTTTCCCTAAAGAGCATTTGATACTTTATTAAATAAACATGAAATACCCAAAGTAAACATACTATTTTTATTATATGAACATGTAGAGAATAAAATTACAAATTTTCTGAAAGTAAAATGGTAATTTTTGAAGTTAAAATGCGCAAGATATGAATTTTAGAAGTTTAAATTCATTTCTGGAATTTAAATTATATCCAAATACAGGCGTGGGTCCACGGTGAGCCGAGTCCACTTTGCACTCGCGCACTGTGCTCGTGATCGGGCGGTCACGGGCGAGGCGGGGGAGTTAAAAGGACGTGGACGGCTGAGATTAAAACGTTGAACCAGTACGCATTGTGCGGTCCAAATGCGATGCGGGATTTAAAATCTAGCGAACGACCCAGATTAAAACATAACGCTTCGCCAGGATCTAACGGTGTAGATTAAATCGCGGACGTGATAATACCGGCGTCTTCCGATCGCGATCGCACCGCTGAGATTAGATCTGACATGGCACGGGTACTCAGCCCATGCCGGTCGTCTTCTCTGGCGACGGCGAGCGGGCCAGAGGCCACAGCGAGCGACGGCAGTCCTAGCTAGGCCTAGAAACGGAAAGAGGACATCGAGAGGAACACGGTGGTACCTTAGGCGAGGCGAGAGGTTGACGGGGCATGGCCGGCGATGAGGGTAGGTGGTGGAATCGTTCGGGTCCTTGTCGGCGACGGCGATCCGGCGAGGTTCGGCGTCGGCGGAGGGGTGGCCGAGGTCGTTGATGTCCTTGCGGTCACAATGGTGTGGTCGTCTAGGGCGGGGGAGGTAACCGGCGATGGTGAGTGGCGACCAGAGTGGGAGTGGCAGTGAGGTGCTAAAAACCGAATGGTGAGCGCTTTGTTCGTTGTCACAGCGAATTGTCGTGGGGGTCGAACACGGTGGAGGCCAGGGGGTTAAATAGGGGTGTCGGAGGAGCCCGCATGCAAGGAAAGCCGAGGGAGGATTTTAACTCGCCGGCGAGGGCTCGGCCATGCACGCGCTGCGCGATCCCGGGACGTAATCGCGAGGTTTAACGAGGGGAAATGGTCGGCTGGGCGCGGGGGACCGAGTTATGGCGCCAATTTAATGGGGGAGGGGCCGGCGAGGCGGATCCAAGGTGGGGTCGTCAGCCGGCGCGATTTGGGGGCGGTGGTGGGAGGTGGACGACGGGTCCGACAGGTGGGCCAAGGTGGTCAGCGGGCGTGAGCGTACGGGTGCGGTGGCTGATGAGTGGGGTCAGGGTCGGCCGAGGAAGGGAGCCGGTTGGCGCCGACAGGGGGTCGGGCGGTCAGGCGCGCACGCGAGGAGAGAGGGGCTCGCGGACAAGCGGGACCCGGGTGTCAGCCTGAGGCGAGCGGGGGTAACGGGCTGGGCCGGCCGGGAGAGAGAGAAAGGGAGAGAGAGGGCCCGCTACTGTTTAAATGATTTTCTGATTAAAATAATTATAGAAAATGGATTAAAATATTTGGGCTAATTCCAAGGTTGATAAAAATTTGTAAAAATTCTCAAAAATATATCTTGGCCTTGGGATCATATACAAAATTTCCTAGTCCCTGGTTTGGCCATTTACTCTAGGTTCTAGTTCAAAAAGGTTAAGGAGGGCATTAAAGGTATTTCTAAAACAAATAATTCAAGGAAAATAGGTTAATGGATATTTTTATTTCTTTGAAAATTTGGGGTGTTACAGGTCGACAGTGGCAATGGCGATCCGGTGGCGGTCTGGCTCAATGGAGGCGAGGCCGGTGACGCGTGGTCGATGATGCTTCCGAAGGCATCGACGACAAGGGCGGCAGCGGCTTAAGGCGTCGGTGAGGGTGGTAGTGGCTCGAGGCGTCGGCGAGGGCTTGCTAGAGCCGAAGCAGGGGAGAAGCTCAAAAAGCATGGAGCGGGGCTCGGGAAGGCATGGCTAAGGCAAAAGTGTGAGGCCTAGGCTGCGGTGAGCACTAGGGTATTTATAGGGGTCATTGACGGTGGGTAAGGTAGGCTAAAAGAGGGAAACCCGAGGGGGCTTCTGAGAAACCATGTTGTAGAATATGGGTTTGATACTCGAGATGTGATGAGTGATTATCAACGGAAGTCAAAGAAGGAGAGACAGGAAGACCTGTCGAGTCTGAGGCGCGTGTGACTCAGGTACACGGGCAGCAAGCGACGGCCGAGCAGAGGAGCCGCGGAGTCGGGCTGGCCCAATCCGGGTACATGGGCTAGGAGCGGCAGATGATCCACTGGTATGTTGACTGGGTTTGACTCAGGTACACGGGTGGCGAGCGATTGCCGGGCTGAGGAAGCTCTAGGGTCGGGTCGGCCCAATCCGGGTAACCGGCGCGAAGACGGTGGACGCTTTGTCAGTTTCGGCGCAAAACTAACAACCTATGATTATTTTGTTTCTTAGGATATTAATAATTAGATTTTAAGTTTAGAATATTTTTATTTGAGTCAGGAGATTTTTCTAAGACTATTTTAGTAATTTTCAGAATTTATTTTAGAGTTAGTATTAATTTACCCTAGGGGTAAAATAGTCTTTTCATGTATTAGGAGTCACCTATAAATAGGACCCTATCCCCCTTGAGGATAGATGACTATTTTTTTCAAGATCAATCTATAGTCCATTTTTATTCGTTATCCTCCTCTGTTTTTCTAGGAGCTACCGTGATCGGCCCGTATTCCTTTTCATTTGCAATCTGCAATGGCATCAGGCTTTTTGCAGGAGTCTACTCACCGGCAGAAAGATTTGCAGGGCACAACATTGGCGCGGGTCCCTACCGGCGGCTTTCCGCAAGCTTTTTACACGCCATCATCACGCATGCACGCGCGGCCTTCAACACAGCCAAGGCGGGACCCACAAGCTATTGCTGTTCGGCGGAAGGGAAAGTGCACGGCTAGGGACACACGACCGCAGAATTTTTCTCTGGTGCACTACAGCTCGCGCGGCGGAAGACTGCCGGTTTGGTCTTTGTTTCCACGTGCGGGCCCCACGGCAACAGCAGGCTTTCTGGTCAAGGCGCTCCACGGTGGTGGCAGCAGCTTTTGCCTGCACACGGCAGTCTAGGCGCTGCAGTCCAGGGAAAGGCGCATGCGTTTTCTTGTCACGGCTGGCTGACGCAGGGGGCCCCACGACTTGACTGAGCTGCACGGCGCGCGGCGACCCAATGATGCAGGTTAGTTTTTTAATCCCCTATTTTTTTGTAGATCAGTTTTAGAGATAATCATCTATTAATCAATTAGCTGAAAATTTGTTTAGAAATTTCGTGGGTAATTTAATCTGTCAAAATATTTTTAGTACTCGATTATTTTTATTTAAATATTTTTTTAATCTGCTTGTATAAAAAGAAAAATTTATTATTAGTCGCATTAATATTTTCATCCTAGATTTACATGAAATATTTTAGGTTTATTTCTAAATTAATTTCTGGATGATCCATTGTTTTGTTCAATTGATTAGTATTTTATTTCTAGACGGCAATATAAATATTTTGTGATATATCTAGGTGTTTTATTTACTGCAGTATTTTTATTTCGTTTATCTTTAGATATCATTTTAATTAGGACAGCGCTTATTTCTAGGCTAGACAACTTGAGTTCTAGTAATTTGCTTCGCTAATATTATTTGTCTGGTTAAGTCTATTTGGGTGTTTGGATTAGGATATTGTTTAACAAGAAATTTTTAGGCGCCCATTCACCCCCCCTCTGGTCGCTACTTTCGGTCCTACAAGTGGTATCAGAGCAAGGTTAGGGTTTTTCTAATGTCTTAACCGATTCTAAACCTAGTAGTAACCATGACGTCTTCTGGTAAAATCCCGTCCCTAGAAGCTTTTGGCTACACTTATTGGAAGACTCGCATGCGAGCATACCTTATGAGCCAGAGCACGGACATATGGGAGATTTGTGTTCATCCTACTTTCACCATATGGACTATTGCTATGGATACTGCTGCAGATGTAGTTACACAGCATCAAAATAATAGTAAAGCAGTGAACATTTTATTTTCTGGTCTAGGTCCTAGTGAGTTTGAGCGTGTTAGCCATCTCACCACTGCTCGAGAGATCTGGGCTACTCTCCAGGCACACCATGAGGGGACAGCTCAGGTCAAGGCTAGGCTCTTCCAGACCTAACGGCGTGAGTATGAAAATTTCTCACAGAAGCCTGATGAGACTATTGAGGCTTTGTTTGGTCGTTTTCAATCGATCATAAACAAGCTTCGCGTCAACAAGGCTGAGCGTGATCAGCTGGTCTCGGATCATGAACAGGATCTTAAGGTACTCCATACCTTGGACCCTAAGATCTGGGAGATCAAGGTTTCTTCTATTGTTGACAGCACGTCTTACGATACTTTGACTATCGCAGAGCTTTTTTGTAAGCTCAAGGCCTCAGAGGTCGATATTCAGTTGAGATCAAATATCACTGATTCTAGCTCAAAGACTCTAGCACATGCGACACCGTCTGCTGATCCTAATGCCATGAGTTGTACTGCCTTTTCCTTGATGTCTATCTCCGAGGAACAACTTGATTCACTAGGAGATGATGATCTGTGCTTGTTTAACAACCGGGTGCGACGTGTTTATGATATGCGAATGTTTAAGAGACAAGGCACAAAATCCAGATGCTTTGAGTGTGGTGACCCAAGTCATTTTATCGCCGACTGCCCCAAGCAGAAGAATTACAAGAAGGGAACTGGCAGCAACTCCTACAACTCCAGCAAGTACGACAACTTCACGAAGGACAAGTCCAAGACAAGATTCTTTTGAAAGGCTCTGAAGGATTACAGGCGTGAGAACAAGAAGCGAGACAAGACCTTCTTCGCCGAGATGGAGAAAAGATACTCCAAGAGATCCTCGTCTTCGTCCACGTCTTCGAGTTCAAGTGATGAAGAGATCATGATCAGGAAAGGGAAGGACAGGGACAATCCGGCGGGCCTCTATTTCATGACCTTCGGGGACAAGCCGAAGAGTCGCTCACGTCACAGCCGAAGACCCCACAATAGCTTCTGCTCAATGGCTCTTGGGGAGAAGAAAGAAAAGGACACCTCCGATGACTCCGACGACGACGACGATGAGAAGATATCATCCTATGAACAAGAAGTTGTTAATTTATTAGAATAGAACCGTCAGGAGTTGAAGTATAGGGAGAAACTACTTAGAGGGGCAAAGAAGAGGATAGATGAGCTTGAGAGTGAGCTTGCCACGGCAAATGGCAAGATTCAGAGTCTGTCTTCTTCCCCTTGCTTGGGTGATAGTGGTGAGTGCCCTAACTGTGAGGTGTTGTTGTGTGACCTAACAACTCTTAAGTCCAGGTACACAGAGAGAGTAGATGAGAGAGACGCATTGGCCACTAATCTTGAGAGCGCTCAGCAGGAGCTGAAAGATGCTCATGCCACTGTCGTCGTACCTTGTGTAGACTGCCCATCTCATTTAGCTAGTATAGCTGAGCTGAGAGCCAAGAGTGATGAGCAGTTGAGCGAGTTAGCTGAAGTGAGAGCTGAGTTGGAGCAGACTAAGCTAGAGCTTGAGACCTTGTCAGTTCCACCCACTATTTGTGAGAACTGTTTGTCCATTAAAATGGAGTTGATCAAGCTAAAAGCTGAGAAGTCTGTCGAAGTTGATAAAGAGTGTGAGATCTGCTTGTCTTAGGTGGAGGTGTTAGCTTCCTTGAGAGAGGAGCTAGCTGATGTTCAGAATGAGAACTTTTACCTCCGTCAGATCCTTTGTTGGATTAGTGCCAGAGAGCCACAGCTCGGCTTGATGATCCAGCAGTTCAAGAGACATGATGGGTTTGGAGTAGGTTACACCTATACCAAGGCTGATTTTGAGAGTGCCATTAACCGTGCAGTGGAGTGGAGTAAGATGACTCCCGAACAGAGATATTCTAAGACTCACTCCAGTGAGTCCTTTAAGGATAGTCAGCCCAAGGATGGAGTGTTCCAAGAACAACCTAAAACTCCACCTAAGAAGCAAATCTGGGTCCCAAAGCCTAAAACTCTTCACACTTCTCTTGATTCTTTACCTGGACCCTCTCACACCAAAGATGGTACACCAAACACCACCAAGCCTAAGAATCCCAAGTTTAAACCACATACCAAGAAGCCTACCTATCACTGTGAGTTTTGTCAGAGAGACGGGCATCTTGAAGAGTTTTGCTTCAGGAGGAAGCGGGTTGAGCGAGCAGAGAGAGCTCGAGGTGGGAAGGAGCAGTTCTACCAGCAGGGTGGTAGACAGAGAGTTCTTCGACGTAGAGAGAGGCTAGAGGCCAGGCCACGTTGTGTAGGTGGTGGTAGAGGAGACGGTTTTTATGACCATGCTCCGGAGGGTGGTTTTCGTTCCGGCAGAGTTCCAGATCATTATGGATGCGACTTTGGACCTCGTGGCTGTGATTTTAAGAAGAACAGAGGACTGCACTTTGATCCGCGTTTTAGTCCAGACTCATATGATTCCTTCTGCTTTCCTACATATGAGCAGATGGCTCGACACTGGTTTAGCACTTTTGCTAAACCTGGCATTGGACCGTTTGGTCCCACTCATGATTATTGATCTGGATTTGGGAGTTGTGTATCCTTTTTAGGATACTTTGAGTTAGTTTTTCTTTTCTTCTTTATTTTTATTGAGTCTTTTGGTGTGCGTTCATATTATGCATAATCATCAATCACATTTTGAGCTTGCTTCTGTTATATGATTAATCTTCTTTACTTTCTCTAGCTAGTATATGTTTTTGATTAATTGTCGATGATCATGTTCTGTGTTAGTTCACATGATATATCTGATATTTGTCATATGCATGTCTTTTATGCTTTTAAAATTGAAAAATGATCACCATTGCTTCTGGTAACTAGCATCTGTAGGCTGAATGCTTTCGCTATCTTTTACATGCCTGGTAGCTAGATCCTTACTTAGATGCAGATATGCAACTTGGACATCCATATGCTTTAAATATGAAAAATGTGTTATAAAAATGATACAAATTCAGAAAAAGGAATAATTTATGCATTTTTATGATTATTAGAAAAGATCCTGGTGGGTTTGCTTTGTCGCATTGCATTGTTCTGGACTGCTTACCATAGCACTTTGGTACGAACTAGGACGGTGTAATGTATGCCAAGACCAATGTCTTAAGCTTTTTATGGTCTAGTTCTGGCCTAGGCTTGACTTGGTCGGTTAGCATAAGGTTTGACATGCAAATAACCCTTGGCAGAAATGAAAAATAAAAAGAAAAAGAAATAGTCTGAAAAATTTAAAAAGATGACAAGTTTACTGAAGCACTTTGTTTTGGACAATGCTTATCTTGGTAGATATCAGTTAGCTTTTGCATCTCATGCTTTACTTTGCTTGTCAACTAGAAAATGTGGTGATGCTTTTGTTTGCAAAAATTGGAAAAATGTGTGCTAATGACTCTCTTTAGATATCATCTGTTGCACTGATCATGCCATGTATCTTAGATAGTATATCTTTTGCTATACTTGTTAGATGTTGTAATTGCAGTTAATCATATCTAAGAAGCATGCTTTTCACACTCCACCTGCACCCCATCTGCATTCATGGCATATTTTGAGGGGAGCTGCATTTCAGGGGGAGTTTGTGTCTATGTCTCTTTAGAGTGCATTTAGTCTCACTTGATGAGTCCAATTATCAACAAGGGGAGAAATTTTGGAGTACATTTTTAGCTTTCTCTGGGATTTATTTCAGGGGGAGTTCCTTGTTGGTAATTCTGGGATTGCACTTGTTTTTGAGTGTTTATTTTTGGTTTACCATAATGACCATTTTTCTTGCTTTTGTTTGGCTTTTGGTCATTAGGGTTAATCTTTTATTTTCTTTCTTCTATTTTCTTTTGTCTTTGTTTTTCCTGTTTCCACATGTTTTGCAGGTTCTGAAGATGAGTTGAAGAGGGTGTTGACAATGCACTCATCAAGGGGGATATTAAGAAACCATGTGATGACTGATTATCAACGGAAGTCAAAGAAGGAGAGAAAGGAAGACCTGCCGAGTCTGAGGCGCGTGTGACTTAGGTACACGGGCAGCGAGCGATGGCCGGGCAGAGGAGCCGCGGAGTCGGGCTGGCCCAATCCGGGTACATGGGCTAGGAGCGGCAGATGATCCACTGGTCTATTGACTGGGTTTGACTCAGGTACACGGGCGGCGTGCGATTGCCGGGCTGAGGAAGCTGCAGGGTCGGGTCGGCCCAATCGTGGGTAATTTAATCTATCAAAAAAATTTTAGTACTCGATTATTTTTATTTAAATATTTTTTTAATCTGCTCGTATAAAAAGAAAAATTTATTATTAGTCGTAGTAATATTTTCATCCTAGATTTACATGAAATATTTTAGGTTTATTTCTAAATTAATTTCTGGATGATCCATATTTTTGTTCAATTGATTAGTATTTTATTTCTAGATGGCAATATAAATATTTTGTGATATATCTAGGTGTTTTTATTTACTGCAGTATTCTTATTTAGTTTATCTTTAGATATCATTTTAAATAGGACACAGCTTATTTCTAGGCTAGACAACTTGAGTTCCAGTAGCTAGCTTCCTTACGGGGTGAAATCGCGTGGCTAACAAGGGAGGGTGATCATCGGAGGTCGGAGGAAGAGAACCCAGGGTCGGATCGGTGGATAAGGGTGGCCGACGGTGAGATTAGGAATGGTGGCCTATGGGTATGGAAGGGGATCCCCTTCCATCGAAGAAGACGGATCCAACAGGTGGCCCCCACCTATCGGTGGGCGAACGTGAGGAGTAAGGCACTGACACGCGGGCCAGGCTTGGCAGCGACCGAGCGAGCGGAGTGAGGGACTGACCCGTGGGCCAAGGCGAGTGTGGCGTGGGAGAGAGAGAGGGGGCGCGCGCCGACAGGCAGGCCCCACATGGCGGCGACTCGGCTTTGGACTGGGCTGGGCCTAGGGAGCTTTGAGGGTTGAGGCCCATCAGGAATTTAAATGCATTTTCGATTTAAAATATTTCCAGAAAATCATTTATTTGTTTATAGATTGAATCACTGTTGCTAAAATTTTGTAAAAATTCCTAAAAATATTTCTTGTCCTCTAGATTCCACCATAAATTTATCAGGTTAAAATTTGAAGTATTTCCCCTTGTTTAGATTTAATTGGGTTCTTTTAGCTTTTCCTTTAATTAAATAATTCTTTTTAATTCCTAAAAATTCATTTCCATCATTTTATTTATTTTTAAAACCTAGGATGTTACAGTGATCGCCTAATTTGGAAGGACCATTTCGAATACATCGAGCGGTGCCTAGAAACGCCTATCTGCTCGAAGGATTAGATGAAGAAGTGTTCGGGAAAGCTTTGAATGTAAAGTACTCGAAGAAATATTTTCCGACCATTTGGATAAATGCCTAAAGATCTACACGCAAACATCAAACAACTGATATCGATGGTATCTCCTTTAGATGGTCGATGCTGAAGGATCGATGATATTATATTATAAAATGGTTCTAAGTTTTTAGAGGTATAGGATCTAATAAAGAGAAAATTTAAACAATAGCACAACGAATGGCCTCGATTGCTCACAGCCGGATTGCATCTATGCTCTGAAGGATAGCCCGGTCCTCGACGCCCGAGCCAGGGACATCTCGAATGGCGCGGTGTTGACACTGCGCATGTCGGACGACACCCGCGATATGACATTATTGGGTCTTGATCTGAGTAGGGAAGGAGGCCAATGAAGGAACAGTGCCCAAGAAAATTTCAGTTGGATCAGAAGTTTCAATTTGGAATCAGAAGATCTGATTATTTTGTGAATTGGCAATAGAGAGTTCAAATAGAAAGTTCCAATATGGTATCATAAGTTCTGATAATTTATGGTTTGCGAAATCGAGAGCTCAAATCGAAAGTTCTGATATGGTATCGGAAGTTCCGATAATTTCTAATTAGAGACAGAGAGTTAAAACCGGAAGTACTTATGCGTATCGAGAAAAAATACATTGATTGGAAGTTCCGTTATGAGGTATTGGATGTTCCGATGCTACCTGGAATTGGAGTCTGAGAGCCCTCATCGGTAGTTCCAATATTGGATCGAAAGTTCCAATGTGGTCTTAACAGATTGGATTTGTTGGGTCTCGAATCAGTTGTAACCGATTTGTTGGTTTTGAATTGTTGGAGACTAGAGGATCTCACCTCTATATAAAGATAGGATGAGGAGGTCTTTGAAGACAAACAATTGTTAGTTTGGACCTAGCCACCAAAAGTTGAGATTGAGGATTATTTTTCTAACGAGCAGTGCTAGCACACCGACGTCAAAAGAATCCCATCCCTAGACGTGTAGATACCGCGGAAGCGTTACTCCAATAGCGAGCTCGTGGACTTCGTCATGTGAACAACTACGTCATATTCGTCGATTGGATCACTGAGGAATGGCCGAAGTGAAGCGAGGATCAGCGAGGACGCGGTCCCTAACATCTTCTTCCGCTGCACCTAGTGTCTCTTGTGCTAGAAGGTACTGATCAATGACCTTGCATGTGTATGCTCCTTGGGCTTTGGGGCGAATTTTTGAAATTTCTAGCTAGCGTAGCTTCCCCTTTCACCAGCAGCAGTATCAGAGCCTACGTGTGTTGTGTTGGATCTGAATCCGTGGTAAATTGGAAGTTCTGATACTTGATCGGATGTTCCAATGTCGAATAATGATTCAATACAAAGAGCAACTTTGCAACCTGGAATTCTGATACTGATCGGAAGTTTCAGTAGATCAGATGTTTTGATGCCAGATTGGAAGTTTTGACCAACACGAATTTGAAATTATGTGCCTGTTGATCTTGGTTTTTTAGATCCAGATTTCAGTCAATTGTAGATTCTTCACCTAACTTTGTTTTGCAGAGAATATTGTTACTGGTATGGCCTTAGATAAATGTAATGTATGAATTCATGCAATTAATGTAATTTAATTATGGTCTATGTGTCATGGTTTTTTACAGCCCAATGCTGATGTAAGTTAAATACGGTTTGCATGTCATTTCCACGATACATCGGCTCATGTAACTAGTATAGGCTATGCGAGATAGACTAATACACTTCATGGATGCTGGGAGAACGCACTCAATGATAGGAGCCAGGGAGATCTAGATCACCATGTAAAGAGGGTCATCCTATGTCACAGTTAATATGATTGCCTATGATGCTTTATTATGTTCTTGTTATATTATTCTTCATGTTTCGTGCGCACTAGGGATGTTACCATGCTAGAATAGTTTTCACTTAGAAAATTAAGTATTGATTCTCTTTACAATAGTTGCACCCACCAAGGATCTCGATCATTGATAGTGGGTCTGCTAAAGCAGGCTGCTATCTTTTATCTTAAACAGTTGGGGCAAAAGTCGGACTTCTGCACACATAGTATTGGTTTGCTTAATGGGGCCAAAAAATGATTTTGGGCATTGGGGCATAGAGTTGGCATAGAGCATTGGATGCTTCTCCATCGACAAGAGTCACATACGATGTGATTAGTAAAGCGTTACTTACCTATGTCACCTAGAATTTAGCAGTGATGCCAAAGCTCACTAAGAGTTAGAATAAATACGGATCTTG
This sequence comes from Zizania palustris, assembly GCA_019279435.1. Classification (NCBI taxonomy): domain Eukaryota; kingdom Viridiplantae; phylum Streptophyta; class Magnoliopsida; order Poales; family Poaceae; genus Zizania; species Zizania palustris. Next base: position 45,400,682 of record JAAALK010000290.1, on the reverse strand, counting down.
CGCTAGTATTAGTCATTAGAGGGAAAGCGACTGTTTTAAAATAGTGGATCATCTTTTATTGGATAGAATATAAACATTGCATAGTGTTGAACCATGCATTTAATCTTTTGTAGATCATGGCCTCTTTATTTTGCGATTGATTCTTTTTGAAACAATTTTTATTGATTGGTTTACAAACATGAGAAGTGTTCTAGAGCAAAAGGAAAAGGAAAATGTTCTATAAGAGTCCAATCATGATGAACTAATTGACCGGAGGGCTTGTGAGAAGCACTCGAATAAGTCACTTAATGTAAGTTGTCTCATACCTGTCTGTTTGTCCTCTGAGCTTTGTAAGGAAGATGAGAACAATGATGTCCATAGTATGATTATGGGATACAATACATTTTTGAAAGCCAAGGTTGGGCTAAGAGGTATGGTACCTCAGTATCCTAGTTTTCCTACAAAACTGGTCAATGGTTGAGGAATTGCATATTGGACTTGGAAGAAGTTTGAAAGAAGAAGGGTAGTAGGACTTATGCATCTACTTCAAGTATAAATGTTATTGAAATTAATCTTGCTACTTGTCCAAATGATTTATGGGTATTTGATATTGGGTCAATGATTCTTACCTACAAATCGTGCAAGGTCTGATTAGGTCAAGAAAGTGTGCAATAGGTGAACTGGCTATTCGCGTCGGCAATGATGCAAAGGTTACAGCATTGGTTGTCAACGTTTATTCTTTGTCGCTACCCTCAAGATTAGTTCTGGAATTGCATAATTGTTATTATGTTCCAGCATTGGGCAGAAACATTATCTCCTCTTCATGTTTGGAGGAAGAAGGTTATGAGTTCATGATAAAGGACAAATGTTGTTCAATATTCTCGAATGGTATGCTCTATGGTGTCTGCCCATTGGTTAATGGATTGTGTGGGATCGGATTGGGTGACTAGTGGGGGGTGAATAGGCACCTCGACAAATTTTTGTGAATTAGATGGCATGTATAGAAACACCCAACACTCCTCTAAAAAGTCAGAAGTTAAATTGAGATTCAAGATTTAAAATCAGAATTGAAATCAACGTCAATTAAACTTTTTGCCTAGATCGGAATATGAGAGACCGATCTGAGTAGTCGGTAATTGAGTCTCCAATTTAGATCAACTATTTCAGCAAATGAAATTCCGACTAACTCCTATCGGTGACTCAATTGCCGACAGGGTTCAGAAAAATTTAGCTCAGAGTGCTTCAGTAAAAGATTCAATTTCAGAAAGGATTTTAGTTCAAACTCATCAAGGATTCTGCCATTTAACTCTGAAATCGGTATAAATGCAGTAACTTAGAATTGCTTCGAGCTTGAGACAAGAATCGGAATTCAGATGAGTATACTTCTTCTTGAAAAAGTAAAGCAATGAATCACATGGATTTTCAGTGAAGATCACAAGCAGGAACAAATTCAATCACAAAACAATACCGATGATTGCTCTGAAATTTAAATAGAAGCAGCAAACTGTTCTGAATTCAAATCAACCAATAGATTGGTTTTAGTATTCTAGATAATAGACCAAGCAATATGTGGTTCTTGCTACAATGATTTTCAGAGGCACTGCTGATACATACACTTAGGAAACTTTTAAGTTCTTGTGCACACCTCTGAATTTCAGAACAAAAACTCTAAGAAATGAAACTCGATGTGTGTGATTTCCATATAGATGCACTGACTGAATCTGTACTGACAAAGAACACTAAGTGATGCAGTATAAGAACCAAGACAGGAATCAGATTACCACAAGCATTGGCAATTGTTAAACACACAGGAATTAACATGGCCAAAACTCTGATCAGAACTCACTTGTCAGATGCTCTGTATTTCTCAAAATAGTCAACAGTTGTGGCCAAAAGAACTAACCAACATTTAGCAACAGGTTCTTCATGGCCGACAGTATTAATCCACAAGGTATCACTAATCAAAACGAAAATCCAAAAAAGATCCAAAGAAAATGGATTCCAGATCAAAGCATAGAGATTTCTAGAACAAAAATAGGAGTATTACCTGATTCCAGATTGATGAAATGGTTCAACAAGACTCAGTGCAGTGCTGTTTTGTGTTCTACATGGCTACACACTGAAGGTTCCTGTATACCGATAGGAAAAAGAAACAATATCTATTGATGAAGACAGAAGCAACAAGTAAAAGGAATCAAAAACTGCAAAGAGGAAGTACTAGTTTTGTCGCTGCGTTCTGAAGTTCAAACATACAATTTTGTTCACCGTCTGATGATTAATTCAGCACCGACAAATGCAATCAAAAGAAGCAGTAAAGATACTACTCTTGAATAGATGCTTAGTCAAATTGGGGGAAATATCTTGTGCAATCGTTCATTTGGTGCAATCGTGCAATCAAACCATCCTGAACATCCAATCTAGATCTAACGGTTACATATGAAAGGGGTTAAAAGTAAAATAGTACTATGTTTCAGGTGGATGCACTAGATCGCTTGATTAGATGCACTAGATCGCTTGATTGCACGATTGCACCAATATAAGTGATTGCATAGGATATTTCCCCATCAAATTGATGGAAAGCTGAGGATCATCAAGAATCCAACGCATACAGAAGCACAAAGCAAATGCGCAAGACAAAGAACAGTGGCGGCGCTTGCTCGTCAGCGACCAAACTATTCATCGTCCGACAACAGATATAGGAATCGAGAGGCTTCACAATGGCAGCACAAAACAGCAAATAAAAAACTGGAATAGAAACCTTGCAAGATTGATTCATAGCAAAAGATGAACAAAAATTTAGAGTAAAAGACAAATGAAAGTAAATTTCTGGTTTAATGTGGAAAGAGCAACACTAACCCTTAAGCATGGGGTTCTTTATATAGGCTAGCCCATTAAAGTAATCCCCAAAATGCCATTAGGATTAAAGTTGTGAGTATTTACTTAAATGTCATAATGTATGTTTCAGAATTATAAATTCTGAAAAATACATTAATGTTTACTCCTAATTTATTAGGACCTTGACCCTATTCTTTTAATATATTTTTAGAATTTGAAAATTCCGAAAAATACTAAAAGATTACACTTAATCTAAATTACTAAACGAAAAATTAACTCGTATTTATTGGAATTAAAAAATTTTTGATATGTGACGGTTTTCAGCAAAAACTGACAAAGCCTCCTAGATCTTCAACATGTGTCGTTAGTCCGCGAACTCGACTGCCAGCAAGTCTCTCCCGCTCTCGATCCCTCGATCTGCCTTGTCACTTGCACTGGCTTCCCTTTCGCTGACTTGATCAACACTTCGTCTCGATCAACAGTTCTCCCATGTCTTGCTTCGTCTCCATGCGTACGCCTGAGATCACCTTCAACTTCAACTGGCATCCTCGACCATCTAGCATTAGACTCCCTGTCTAACCCTGATCACTTGCCATCGACAGTTGACAAGCATCTCAACCCTGCACACACGAGACAAGAAAAACACACACACCTCCATGCAACCCATAGAAAGACAACCAACAATCGCCATAGCCAACTTTGTCAATCACTCATCATAACACTGAAACCACAGTGAAAGCCTCACATGGTTTCCCAGATTATACATTCTAAGTCTTGAGGATGCACATGTTTATAACATTAGTACAAACAAACAACGACTCAATAATTTGAATCCTACCTACGTCTTGCATTGTCGTTTGTGTCATATAAATGAGAAGCATGTGTAGAAGCTCCATAGTGATGGACATTTGGAGTCATTTGATTTTGAATCATATGACACATGCGAGTCTTGCTTACTTAGGAAAATGACAAAGATGCCTTTCACTAAAAAGAGTGTGAGGGCAAGTGAGCTATTAGCCATAGTACATACTAATGTGTGTGGACCAACGAGCCATGTCACAAGAGGTAGTTTTTTAGTACTTTATCATTTTACCGATGAATTTAGTAAATATGGTTATGTCTACTTGATGAGGCATAAGTGGGAGTCCTTCGAAAATTTTAAGGAGTTCTAAAATGAAGCACAAAATCATACGGGCAAGACAATTAAATTTCTATGATCTAATCTTGGAAGTGATAATTTGAGACACGAGTTTAGTGATCATCTGAAGTAGTGTGGAATTTTTCCACAGCTGACTCCACCTGGCACGCCCTAATGGAATGGATTGTTTGAGCGGAGGAATCGCACCTTGTTGGATATGGTTCGGTCTATGATGAGTCATGCTGATCTTCCATTATTCTTTTGGGGACTCACTCCAGAAACTGCAACTTTCACGATAAATAGAGTTCCATCTAAGTCAGCAGAGAAGACGCCATATGAGATGTGGTCTAGGAGGTGTCCCAGTTTGTATTTGTAAAGATTTTGCGATGTGATGCTTATGTCAAATGTTTGACATCTGACAAACTCAATCCTAATTATGATTAATGCTTCTTTGTGGGGTATCCTAAGGAAACCAAATAATACTATTTCTATAATAGAGAAGAGGGAAAAGTGTTTGTCTCTTGGAATGGTGTATTCCTTGAGAAAGTGTTTCTCTCAAAAGGATTTAGTGGGAGAAGAGTGCATCTTGAAGAGGTTCGAGAGCCACTGGAAGGTGTTCCAGATCCCACTGAGCCACAATAAGATTTGCAAGATGTTGCACAACCCGTTCTAGAGACACCATCCCCACGAAGGTCCAAGAGGGTGAGTCACGTGATGGAGTAGTTATTGTTTTTGACCACTGGGTAGCGCGACGTGTTGTTGTTGGACAACAACGAGCCCAATACCTATGCGAAAGCTGTGATGGGACCAGACTCTGAGAAATGGCTTGAAGCCATCAGATCCGAATTGAAAACATATTAGATCTTTTTCTTTTTGCAGAATTTTAGAAGTTTCGATGGTTGATCGAAAGTTATGATGCTAGACAAGTTTTGCAACAGAGAAGACATATTGGAAGTTCCGATGTCGGATCGGAAGTTCCGATACAACCAAAATTGGAGTCCATACAAGAAAACCAAGATTTCAACTTGGTCTATCCACATGATGGTGTAAAAACTATTGAGTGTAAATGGATTTATAAGAAAAAGATAGACGTTGATGGAAATGTCACATCTATAAGACATGATTGGTGGCGAAAGGTTTTAGACAGAATCAAGGTGTTGATTATGATGAAATGTTTCCGTCCGTCACTATGCTTAAGTATATTTGGATCATCCTAGCAATTACCGCATTTTATGATTATGATATATGGCAAATGGATGTCAATATGGCTTTCCTAAATGGAAACCTAAGTGAGGATGTGTACATGACACATCTTGAAGGTCTTGACGATCTGAGAAATGCTAGGAAACTTTGTAAGTTGCAAAAGTTCATTTATGGGCTGAAGCAAGCTTCTTAGAGTTGGAACCTTCATTTTGATGAGGTAGTCAAAGGGTTTGGCCTCATCAAGAACTAAGAAGAGCCTTGTATTTACAAAAATTCTAGTGGGAGATCACTTGTATTTCTGGTCTTATATGTGGATGACAGATTATTGATTTGAAATGACATTCCTTTGTTGAATGTTGTCAAGACTTCATTGAAAAAATAGTTTTTCCATGAAAGATCTTGGAGAGGCAGCATACATTTTGGGCATAAAGATATATAGAGATAGATCAAAACGACTATTTGGATTAAGCTAGAGTATGTACATTGACAAGGTTTTGAAACGGTTCAAAATGGAGAATTTCATGAAAGGATTTTTGCCAATGTCACATGGTATTTCTCTTAGTAAGACTCAGTGTGTTGTGACACCTGATGAGCTAGAGAAAATGAATGTGATCCCATATGCATCCGCGATTGGGTCCATGATGTATGTCATGCTATGTACACGCCCAGATGTGTCATATGCTCCATGTATTATGAGTAGGTACCAATCAAACTCGGGTGAAAGGCACTAGGCTGTAGTAAAAAGTATCCTCAAGAACTTGAGAAGGATTGAGGAAATGTTCCTAGTGTATGGTTGTGATGAGGAGCTCGTTGTAAATGGATACAGCGATGCTAGCTTTAAGACTGATAAAAATTATTCTCGATCGCAATCTGGTTTTGTGTTCTGCCTTAATGGAGGCACAATGAGTTGGAAAAGTTATAAGCAAGAGACGGCGGTCGATTCTACAACAGAAGTTGAGTATATCTCTACTTCATAAGCTACGAAGGATGCTATTTGGATCAGAAAATTTGTTTCTATGTTGGGTGTCGTTCCTATTGTGTCTAGTCCAGTGGACCTCTATTGTGATAATAGTGGTGCCATTGTGAAAACCAAGGAGCCTAAATCGCACCAGAAGTGCAAACATGTACTTCAGTGATATCACCTGATCCGCGAATCATAGAGAGAGGTGATGTAAAGATTTGCAAGGTGCACACGGATTTGAACATAGCAAATTCATTGACAAAACCTCCTCCACAACCAAAGTATGAGGCACACCTAAGCTCCATGAGTATTAGATACTTGTGTGAGTGGGTCATGTGTATGTGGAAGATGTTAGTAGTGTATATGCTAATGTAAGAGGATAATTGTTATCTTGTTCCTTAAACAAACATCATTTACATTGATTGATGAGTAGATGACTTATCTGTGAGTGTTTTATAATGATGTTGTTCAAAATGGATCCCTAATCTTATCGTCATGTGGGATAGTGATGATATATAGATTAGCATATCTTGCTGATTGATGATCATGTTTCACGGATCATAGACATAGCGATGTCAAATTAGAGATGTGGACACATGTTGGTGAACATGGTGTTGGATAGACCCACTTGAGATACTACTGGGATTGTTATTGTAATGTGCCATCAATTTTCATCTCAAATGTTATACCTGTAGAGTCCTTAGACTTGAGATCGTCATTTGATTCCAGAATGCGTAGTGACACACTTAGATGCTTCGTAACGCTATTCCATAACATGGTAGTAATTAGGGTTGTTTTTAGGTGTGTTGTGAAACATGTCTTGGGATGGGAGTGGTCAATTTGGAATTTAACCCTCCTAATAACGGGAAAGACATCTCTATCCCCTTGAGGTAGTTGGATTGGAAAAGTGCATGGCCACACCACTATGACTAAAGAGTTAGTCATGATTTTAATTCACTACATGTTCGAGTGAAAATGTCGAGCTATCCAACAAGGGTGGCACGAATCTCGCCTTGAGCTTGACTGATGTCGTGTGGTAAATGGACTAGTGCGTGTGTATATCAAGGTTTAGTGAAAATTGATTTTTGTACGCTTTCGGGGGTCAATATGTGCTGCAAGATACCGCTATTGATCAGTGAGCGGAAAAAGGTTTCCGGTGAACAATCATTGGTTCCTGTACAAGTGGGAGATTGAAGAAACAATGCCCAAAAAAATTCCAGTCGGATTGGAAGTTCCAATTTGGAATCAAAAGTTCCGATTATTTTCTGAATTGGAAAGAGAGAGCTCAAATTGGAAGTTCTGGTATGGTATCTAAAGTTCCGATAATTTATGGTTTGCGAAACTGAGAGCTCAAATCGAAAGTTCTGATATGGTATCAGAATTTCCAATAATTTCTAATTAGAGACAAAGAGTTAAAACCGGATGTCCTGATGCATATCGGGAAAAATTGTACTGATCGGAAGTTCTGATAGGAGATATCAGAAGTTCCGATGCTACCGAGAATTGGAGTCCGAGAGTTCTGATTGAAAGTTATGATATTGGATTGGAAGTTCTGATGCAGACTTAATAGATTGGATTTGTTGGTTTCGAATTGTTGGAGACAAGAGGCTCTCACCTCTATATAAAGAGAGCATGAGGATGTCTTGGAAGACAAGCAATTGTTAGTTTGGAACTAGCCACTAAGAACTCCTCTCCTCTCTTTCTTGATCTCAAAAGTTGAGATTGAGGATCCCCCTTTTCTCATGAGCGGTGCTAGCACACCGACGTGCAAATAATCCCATCGCTGGATGTGTGGATACTATGAAGGCATTGCTCCAATAGAGACGCTCGTGGACTTCATCACGTGAAAAACTACATCGTCTTCGTCGATTGGATCGCTAGGGAATGGCTGGAGCGAGGCGACGATCAACGAGGACGTGCTCCCCAACATCTTCTTCTGCTGCACCTAGCACTTCTTGTGCTATAAGGTACCAATCTATGATATTGCACGCGCATGCTCCTTGGTCTTTGGGGTGAATTTTTAAAATTTCTGGCATGCGTAGCTACCCCTTTCCCCAGCAGCTAGTACACCTTCCTTCTCGGCAATCTTCACCCAGACCCCATCCAACCTTGATGCCAGTTCGACTTCTTCCACTCATAGCTGGCCAAGCTCCAGCGATGTGGTCGATGAATCGCTCCGAATGCAATCCACAAGGGTGCCTTCAGTGAGCACCGCCTCGTCCTGCATCTTGATTGCCTCCCTGTGTGATGTGCATCTAGCGTGATCGGCCATTTTCTTTAGCACCAACTACACGTCCGCCCGATGGAATTCTAGGTACGCGGTCGGTGTAAGGGTGTAAACCAAATCTAGGGAGAGGAAGTCCAAGATATTGTTGAAACACCCTCTTATCAACCTCAAGTCATTGACCAAGACCTCCACTAGGTCCTCCAAGTGGAGCAGTGGGTCCAATAGAACCCACCTCACTTTTGGAGGAAACTTAGTCATGGCCGACAAGATATGGCCCGATATCAAAAGGAAATTTCCGGACAAAGGACTAAAAGAAGAAAGAAAGTTAAATAGAAGCCAACCATATTGTGACAATATGTAAAAAAGTGCTTATGTCAGCAGGTCTAGCAGGGGCAGCTGATTGCGGAGCACCATCGGTAGAAGAAGCGACAGTATCATCCTCCGCTGCAGCCAGCGGAAGGGTGCGTGTGACGCAACGATTTAATAAATCAGGACCTTTATTGAAATTCCATAGAAAATCAATAAACCAACACGTTCATCATGCGACCACGTACAATACGAGCAATCATTCATGGTTTGTAGACCGTATTAGTACAAAAGTGAATATAGATGAAGAGAAACTAATAAATCAAAGGGTCCTAGATGAACGCCTCCTTCCAGTCTCACCTTGACTGGGTCGCTACTCCAGACCTTCATCCTCCTCGTAGTAGACGGGCTCTGGTGGTGTAAGTCAACGGGGGTGAGTACAAACGTACTCAGCAAGCCACCGAATGCAAATATAATGCAGAGTAATAACAAGGGAGATAGTGGCTAATTTTGCGGAAAAACATAATTTGTAAAGCAATTAAATGTGATCAATTTATTAGTACTAAAATGTAAACATGTGTATGCATCATCATCTTCTAACTTGAGGGGTACAGTCAGCCCCACCTAGCTCAACAGTCCTTACATGCCATGAATAACTCAACCATTCAAACAATTACAAACTAACTACGAGTAGTTACACAACCCGCCCTTAACCGTGGGCTCGACTTTTCGAAAAGATTAAATACTCTGATCAGAGATGTACCACTGTACCCACAAGGCACACACTCACCACTTACACCAAAGTGTAACGAGATGACCCATACCACGGGAACTCGTGCCAAAACCTTCCATATGGTCCTCCTCGACCCGACAACACCCTCTTATGGGTTTCGTATCGTCTCTCGACGCGTCGAGCCTCACCGTACCCCCCCCTTGAGCCACGTCGGTACAAGTCACCCGCAGGTTGCCCCTTGCCCCCTCCAGTATGGTGCATCGAGTCGGATTGTTCCATACTTTCAGTTAGGACTTACCCATTAGACTTGTGGTTGGTACGGAAGTGCTTTGCAACAGATCCCGCAGACCGGTCCTTATAGTGCCCCTAGTGCGACCAACCAATGCCCTAGCTTGCACCCGGAACCCACCATAATTATAACATAGCCAACTCCAGCAGAGTCCAAAGACGAGAATAACAGGGAAATTCATATAACAGATTCCAACTATCTACGACTCATTCTTTATATCCTATAGCAGTTGTGCCTGTACATTGGGCACTAGCTAATATTTTTATAGTAGAGTGACAAGGAGTTAAGGCTCAATAAGCATGGCTTGGGTTTGCACACAAGGACAGGGATCTAATAAATATAAGTGTAGGGCTTGACATTTGACTAATGCAATATTATCCTATGAGTTATAGCGATAATTTATTAAAACATGGGCTCAATGATGATCAACTATTTCCACAGGAGTGGGTCGATGACTTTCCTTGCTCAGCAAATGGTGATGGAGGAACCACGGGATAAAACTCCGGCTCCTCGATGAACTCGTAGTCTTCTCGATACGGAAAAATAAACAATACATTCAATAAACAGATGAAAAATCCACCAAATAATAAACATACATGTTTTTATTATGTGAAATGAAGTTTTAATATTCTGAAGTTTGGTGAAAAACAGTAAAACTTATATTTTAAGGTGTTTTCTAATTTATTTTCTGAATTTACTATTTTATCCCTAAGGGGTTTTTATTCATTTAATTAATATGATTATTTTGGGCAATAGTAACATACTATTTTTATGGCATAAATGTGTAGAGAGTAAAATGCTGAATTTAATAAGATTTGAGTGGTGAAATTTGGAGTTAAAATGAGCAAGTTATGAATTTTCAAAGTTTAAACAATTTTTTGGAATTTTATTTAAACAGAAAATAGGATTTAGTCCACGGTGAGCTAGGCCCATAGTGGACTGGGCCACTGTGCGCGTGGACCGGATCAACCAGGACCATCGGATCTGGATCCGGCGATCGAGCGCGAGGCGGGAAGGGTTAAATGAAAATGGACGGTCCAGATTAAAACGTGCGAAGGGTTATGACGTGGACGCACCAGATTTAGTCAAGCTTTTTAAATAATGATCAACGGTCAGGATCACAGGGTACCGGTTTGACCAGATCTGAGGGCCCGGATTAAATCCCGAAGGGATTTTAATGTAGCCCTCTGATCGCAATCGGACGGCCATGACGCGATCCGACATGGCACGAGCATAAGGGTACTTAGCCCCCTTCGTCTCCGGCTCCGGTGGGTTCGGGCGCGGTGGCGACGGCAGCGGCGAGCGCCTCCGGTCCTAGCTACCAGCAGAAATGGAACGAGGGGAATACGGTGGTCATGACGGTACCTTCGATGGTGATGAAGGGCGACGGATGGCGACTGGCGGCGAGGGGTAGACGGCGAGGTCCTTCGGGTGCTTGACGGCGGCGGTGATCCGGCGGCGTTCACGGCCAACGGAGGTGTGGCCGAGGACGGGCAGTCGACGATGGTCTCTATGGTGGCAGTGGCTTGGGCGGGGGAGGACGGAGTCGACGGCGAGCGGAGGCTGGAGTTGAAGAAGAGGGGAATCCCGAGACGAGGGGCAATGGCGCTCTGGATCGCACAGGCTAGCGCTAAGACGGTGTGGGCTGAAGGCGGAGCTTGGGGGGGGGGTTATAGGGCCATTAGCGGCGACCAAATGGAAGGAAATCGAAGGTTTCCTTCCTTCTCCGGCGAGGGTTCCATTCCCTTAGCCCGGCTTCCATAATCGCCAAAATGCGTGGCCTATCAGTGGAAAGGGATCGTGGGGGTCCGGGGAAAGGTGTCTGAGGTAGATCCAGCCGGATCGGGGCGGCCGGCGGCGAGGGAAGGAAAGGGGATCACCGGAAGGAAAGGGGAGCGATCCCCTTCCATCAGGGACGAAGGTCCTGACAGGTGGGCTCCACCTATCAGTGGGCGAACGGGAAAGGAAAGGGCCGACAGGCGGGGCCGGGCGGGCAGTGGCGGAGAAAGCGGCTGGCGAGACTGACGGGTGGGACCAAGCGGGGCACGGGCGGGAGAGAGAAGCATGGGAGTGCGCCGACAGGTGGGTCCCACATGTCAGTGGCTGGCGGTCGGACTGGGCCGAGCTCGGGGCACTTTGGAGGTTGGCGGCCCGTTTAGAATTATAAATGTTTTCTGATTAAAATAATTCTAGTAATTCATATATTCGATTAAGGGTTGAATCATTGTTGATAAAAATTTGTAAAAATTCCTAAAATTATATTTTGGCCTCTAGTTTATCTTATAAAATTTTCAAGTTCAGATTTTGAATATTTCTCCCTGTTTGGCTTTAATATGGCTCTTTTAGGCTTTTCTTTAATAATAAAATTCAGAAATTTCTTTAATACTATTTTTCTTTTATTTTATTTCCTTTTAATTCTTGAGGTGTTACAATCCTATCCCCCTTACAGAGAATCTCGTCCTCGAGATTCGGATCAATCCTCGAATAGCTCAGGATGCTGTGCCATGAGTTCTTCCTCTTTTTCCCATGTAGCTTCCTCTACAGGATGATTGCTCCATTGAACTTTGCAGAAGCGGATGACGCGACTTCTGGTGGTCCTTTCCTTGACTTCCAAGATTTTGACAGGCTTTTCCACATACGTCAGATCTTCTTGAACATCCAACTGCTGCAGGTCTACTTGCTCTGTTGGGACTCGGAGACACTTCTTTAATTGGGACACATGGAATACGTCATGTACCCCGGCCAGTGAGGGTGGTAGCTTCAACTGATAAGCGACTTCGCCTTGGCGTCGAATAATAGGAAAGGGTCCAACATATCGAGGGGCCAACTTTCCTCTCATGTTGAACCGTTGAGTACCACGAAGAGGTGTGACTCGAAGGTAGACATGGTCTCCCTCTTCAAAGGCTAGATCTCGATGACGGTTGTCTGCATAGCTCTTCTATCGAGATTGGGCTGTCTTGAGTCGGTCTCTGATAATCTTTACCTTCTCTTCAGCTTCCCGAAGGATGTCTATCCAAATACTTGGGATTCACCAGTTTGATCCCAAAGTAGAGGCGTCCTACACTTTCATCCATATAGGGCTTCGAACGGGGACATCTGTAGGCTGGCTTGATAACTGTTGTTGTATGAAAACTCAACGTACGGTAAACTCTTGTCCCAAGTTGCTCCAAAATCCAAGACGCATGCCCGTAGCATATCCTCCAATATTTGATTCACCCTTTCCGTTTGTCCATCCGTCTGAGGGTGGTAAGCGGTGCTGAAGTTCAATCTAGTTCCCATCGCTTCCTGAAGGTTCTTCCAAAAACGAGAGGTAAACTGACTTCCTCTATCGGACACTATCTTCTTGGGCACTCCATGAAGACACACAATTTGGGCCATATACAATTCAGCGAGTTTCGGGCCATTGAAGGTTGTCTTGACGGCTATGAAGTGTGCTACTTTCGTTAGCTGGTCAATGATTACCCAGATAGAATCATACCCAAGCTGGGTCTTTGGGAGTCCGGTGATGAAGTCCATTCCGATCTCTTCCCATTTCCATTCAGGCACTTTAAGTGGCTGTAACAGTCCCGCAGGTCTCTGATGTTCTGCCTTTACTCGTCTGTAGGTGTCACATTCTGCTATGAACTGAGCAATCTCTTTCTTCATGCTAACCCACCAATAGCGTTCCTTCAGGTCCTGGTACATCTTGGTACTCCCGGGATGGATGGAGTACAGAGTATCATGGACCTCCCTTAGGATAAGGGTCTTTATTTCATGTTTATCCGGCACACATATCCGGGTTCCAAACCATATGGTGCCATTCTCGTCCTCTAAAAATCCTGGGGCTTTACCTTGCCTCATGTTCTTCTTTATGGCTGCTATATCCGGGTCTTCTAACTGAGCTTCTCGGATCTGCTTGAATAGGACTGGTTGAGTCTCCAAGGTGGCTAGATACGCTCTGGTGGTTAACCTGAGATTCAACTTTTCACTCTCCTTATATAACAAAGGTGCGTGATCCTGAATCACGATGGCGATGCAATATCCCTTACGACTTAATGCATCAGCTACCACATTTGCTTTTCCGAGGTGGTAGTGAATACCTAAGTCGTAATCCTTTATTAATTCCAACCATCGTCTTTGCCTCAGATTGAGGTCCGGCTGCGTGAAGATGTACTTTAAACTTTTGTGATCCATAAAGATTTCACAGCGATTTCCGACCAAATAATGCCTCCATATCTTAAGGGCGTGCACAACGGCGGCCAATTCCATGTCATGGGTCGGGTAATTCAACTCATGGGGTTTCAACTGTCAAGAGGCATATGAAATAACCTTCCCATCTTGCATAAGAACGCATCCCAATCCTTGGCGAGATGTGTCGCAATAAACATGAAAGTCCTTCCGGATATCTGGTAGGGTCAGTATGGGTGCTGACACCAGCTGGGTCTTGAGGGTGCAAAAACTTTCCTCGCACTCGGGAGTCCATTCAAACTTCTCTCCCTTCTGCAATAACTTGGTCATCGGCTTGGCTATCTTGGAAAAATTCTCGATAAACCTCCGATAATATCCGGCCAAACCCAGAAAACTTTGTATCTCAGATACGTTTGTGGGTGGTAGCCAATCCGTAACTTCTTCTACGGTGGCAGGGTCTACTGCGATACCTTGTGCATAAATAATGTGTCCAAGGAACTTTACTTCCGCCGTCCAAAATTTACATTTGCTGTACTTGGCGTATAACTGGTGTTCCCTTAGCTTTCCTAAGGTTAAGCGGAGGTGAGTCTCATGCTCCTTCTGATCCTTGGAATAGATGAGGATGTCATCTATAAACACCACGATAAATTTGTCCAAATACTCCATGAACACCTTATTCATCATATTCATAAAGAAGGCAGGGGCGTTGGTTAATCCAAAGGACATAACCGTGCACTCATATAATCCATAACGAGTGGTAAAAGCCGTCTTGGGTATATCCTCCTCTCGAATCCTCAGTTGATGATATCCGGACCGCAGGTCGATCTTGGAAAATACCGTAGCACCTTTCAGCTAGTCAAAAGATCATCGATCCTAGGTAACGGGTATTTATTCTTGATGGTCACCTCATTCAAGGCTCGATAGTGCACAGACATGCGCTTAGCCTTGTCTTCTTTCTTCTCAACGAAGATGACGGGGGCTCCCCATGGAGAAGTGCTAGGTCTGATATAGCCTTTCTTCTCAAGATCCTTGAACTACTGCTTCATTTCAGCTAACTCATTGGCGGCCATGCGGTATGGTCACTTGCAAATGGGAGTGGTTTCGGGCACCAAATCAATCTGGAACTCAATGTCTCTCTTGGGTGGCATCCCGAGTAAATCCTCTGGAAACACGTCCGGGTACTCGCAGACTACCGGTATCTCTTCCAAAGTAATTTGGTGGAGCCTTGGTCTTCTGAACTTCAGGCTTGGCATCTGAAATGTGACGGCAATCCCTTCTTAACTGGTCACAGTCACTTGTCTCCGGGCACATCTTATCACTCCTTGGTGTTTATTTAGCCAGTCCATTCCTAGAATGAGGTCCAAGCCTTGGCATTCTATTAGGATGGGGTCGGCCCAGAATATTGTGTCGTGGATATCTACCCATACCCTTGGACTATAGGATTGGGCTAGAGTTTGTTTCCCAGGGGTGACTATTAGCACGGCTCTCGGTAGTTCATTAATGTTTAGGTTGTTCTTTTCCACAAAAGCCGTTGATATGAAGGAGTGCGTAGCTCCAGTGTCAAATAAAACCACTGCAAGGGCTGAATGTACCATGAACTTACCCATTACGATCTCGGGTGCGGCCTGGGCTTCTTCAGCAGTGAAGTTGTTGATGCGGGCGTGGATGGCGGGGTTCGTCGTGACTCCTTGTGCGTGCTTGGGGTGGTGGCACTAGTGAGAGTAATGCCCCTCCTGGCGGTAGTTGAAACATACCACAGGCTTGCCATGCTTGTCGCGCAGAATCTCCGCCTTCTTTGCCGGGGCGGGTGGTGTGGCTGGTGCGGTGGGAGCGGGGCGAGACTGTCCGGCTCCGGCATTGGCGGCGGTTGGCGCCGGACGATATACCGGGCGGGGTGGTATTGTGGTGCCGGTGGAGGAGGTGTGAAGTGGGGCCTCTGTGCCATGCCTTGGTTCTGCCTGAAGGCGATCATCCTTTTCTTTTTCAGTTCGACCTTGTTCTGCTGGGTCTCCTGAATGATAGCTTTATATACCAACTTTTGAAAGTTGGCGTAATCTCTGGAAATGAGCTGAAGAGACAGCTCATCCTTCAGTCCCCGGAGGAACTTGGATTGTCTGGCCGTATCGGTATGGACCTCCTCAGGTGCGTACCGGGCCAACCTGTTGAATTCATGCAGGTACTCGGTGATGGTCCTGCTCCCTTGTTGTAGGTCCCGAAACTCCTGTTGCTTCTGGGCAATAATACCATCGAGGACAAGAGTTGCGCGGAAGGCAGCGGAGAACTCCGCCCAAGTGTGGACGTGTCCCTCGGACAAGGTTTCGCGCAGGTTGTCCCACCATTCTGCGGCGGGACCCTGAAGCTGATGGGCAGTGAAAGCCACCCTCTCCTGCTCAGTATAAGTCAGGAGGTCTAGTTTCGTTCCAATGGTTCTCAACCAATCACCAGCCTCCATGGGGTTGGTGGTGCTCGCGAACATGGGTGGGCGGATTCGGAGGAACTTTGAGAGCTGAGAGGCGGGAGCGGGAGTGCCGGGGCGAGGCAGCTCAGGTTGTTGGTGGAGACGGAAGAATTGAGCCTGCTGCTCTTGCATCTGCTGCTGCTGTTGCATCTGGTTTAGCAGTGCAGCCACCAACTGGTTCTGGTTGGCCATCATCTCGGCCAGGGTGGGGTGATTGTCGACCGGGGCTTGCCTTTGCCCGGTTGCTCCACATTGGGGCAGGTTGCCATTGTGGAGCGTCGGAACCTTGCGTGTTAGTCATCCTGTAGTTTCCAAAATAGATAACCTCTTCTTAGGGGGAATTGATACTAAGCTTTATTTCAAAATGTCATTCTTGCGATTACATTTATTGTCTTTTATTTTAATCTTCTACTCATGCCTTATATTCGACATGAGTGACAATACAATTCAAAACAATAGAAAGAAAACAATCAATCATAAATACTATGTCTATGGCAGCTCAGGGGACGGCTCGACCACGGGCTCGATGGAGACGGTCGGGGAAGTGGAGCTGGAGGGTCCGGTGGGAGGTGCGCTACGGGAAATCCTCTTGGGCCTCACGGTGGGGATCCGAAGTGATTTCCACTTGCGAGGTGGAAGGGGTGCGATCTCCTCGATATCCTTCTTTAATTCCTCAATCTGGTGGCGAAGTTGAGGATTGTTGGTGATGCGCTGCCGTAGGAGCCCATTTTGGCGCCGTAACTCCTCTGCCTCGGCAGCCAATCGGTGTCCCTACTGGATGCAGCGACGAAGATCTCTGTTCTCATGGTTCAGATCCTTAGAGGAGTGTCGGTAAAAGTCGATTGTGTCGCGCTGTCCATTGGCATCCTGTAGTGCCTCATAGTGGAGCTCGTCCATTGCCTTCAACAGGCGCACAGTGTGACCAACCGCAGAGTGGCACTGGGTGAGCGTGCTGACGTAGTCACTGTGGGGACTCCTTGGAGTACGAAGGGGCACAAAGCGATAATCCGTGTCGTAGGGCTCGCTGTCGTAGATCATCCGGAGCTCGGTGATGGCCTGGAGGACGGTGCGCTGGCTGGCAACCAAGAAGGTAGGTCCCCTGCCTCGATAGGAGTGGGCTGTCTGCGGAGAGGGCTGGATGACGATGGTGACCTCGCAATCAGCTCTCTTCCTCGTCGGGGAAGACTCCATGGAACATCGGCTCGTGCTCAAATCTGAGGAAACCAACGAGCATGCGCAGCTCGCGGATGAATCCGGCCTCGTCACGGAGAGTCCCGCTCATGGTATGGACCGGCATCTACAAAAGAGAGAAACTTTTGTGAAAACCTCGGAAGACGAGATGGTAAGTAGTTTTTGTAAGAAAATATGGTTAATATAAATCCTAGGGTCAGGTCTGTTTGGCTTCCTACAGTCAACCTGGCTCTGATACCATCTTGTCACGCCCCGATTTAATAAATCAGGACCTTTATTGAAATTCCATAGAAAATCAATAAACCAAGATGTTCATCATGCGACCACGGACAATACGAGCAATCATTCACGGTTCATAGACCGTATTAGTACAAAAGTGAATAAAGATGAAGAGAAACTAATAAATCAAAGGGTCCTAGATGAACGCCTCCTTCCAGTCTCGCCTTGACTGGGTCGCTACTCCAGACCTTCATCCTCCTCGTAGTAGACGGGCTCTGGTGGTGTAAGTCAACGGGGGTGAGTACAAACGTACTCAGCAAACCACCAAATGCAAATATAATGCAGAGTAATAACAAGGGAGATAGTGGCTAATTTTGCGGAAAAGCATAATTTGTAAAGCAATTAAATGTGATCAATTTATTAGTACTGAAATGTAAACATGTGTATGCATCATCATCTTCTAACTCGAGGGGTACAGTCAGCCCCGCCTCTCTCAACAGTCCTTACATGCCATGAATAACTCAACCATTCAAACAATTGCAAACTAACTGCGAGTAGTTACACAACCCTCCCTTGACCGTGGGCTCAGCTTTTCGAAAAGATTAAATACTCTGATCAGAGATGTACAACTGTACCCACAAGGCATGCACTCACCACTTACACAAAAGTGTAACGAGATGACCCATACCACGGGAACTCGTGCCAAAACCTTCCATATGGTCCTCCTCGACCCGACAGCACCCTCTTATGGGTTTCGTATCGTCTCTCGACGCGTCGAGCCTCACCATACCCCCCCTTGAGCCACGTCGGTACAAGTCACCCACAGGTTGCCCCTTGCCCCCTCAAACTATGGTGCATCGAGTCGGATTGTTCCATACTTTCAGTTAGGACTTACCCATTAGACTTGTGGTTGGTACGGAAGTGCTTTGCAACAGATCCCGCAGACCGGTCCTTATAGTGCCCCTGGTGCGACCAACCAATGCCCTAGCTTGCACCTGGAACCCACCATACTTATAACATAGCCAACTCCAGCAGAGTCCAAAGACGAGAATAATAGGGAAATTCATATAACAGATTCCAACTATCTACGACTCATTCTTTATATCCTATAGCAGTTGTGCTTGTACATTGGGCACTAGCTAATATTTTTATAGTAGAGTGACAAGGAGTTAAGGCTCAATAAGCATGGCTTGGGTTTGCACACAAGGACGGGGATCTAATAAATATAAGTGTAGGGCTTGACATTTGACTAATGCAATATTATCCTATGAGTTATAGCGATAATTTATTAAAACATGGGCTCAATGATGATCAACTATTTCCACAGGAGTGGGTCGATGACTTGCCATGCTCTTTTAGGCTTTTCTTTAATAATAAAATTCAGAAATTTCTTTAATACTATTTTTCTTTTATTTTATTTCCTTTTAATTCTTGAGGTGTTACAATCCTATCCCCCTTACAGAGAATCTCGTCCTCGAGATTCGGATCAATCCTCGAATAGCTCAGGATGCTGTGCCATGAGTTCTTCCTCTTTTTCCCATGTAGCTTCCTCTACAGGATGATTGCTCCATTGAACTTTGCAGAAGCGGATGACGCGACTTCTGGTGGTCCTTTCCTTGACTTCCAAGATTTTGACAGGCTTTTCCACATACGTCAGATCTTCTTGAACATCCAACTGCTGCAGGTCTACTTGCTCTGTTGGGACTCGGAGACACTTCTTTAATTGGGACACATGGAATACGTCATGTACCCCGGCCAGTGAGGGTGGTAGCTTCAACTGATAAGCGACTTCGCCTTGGCGTCGAATAATAGGAAAGGGTCCAACATATCGAGGGGCCAACTTTCCTCTCATGTTGAACCGTTGAGTACCACGAAGAGGTGTGACTCGAAGGTAGACATGGTCTCCCTCTTCAAAGGCTAGATCTCGATGACGGTTGTCTGCATAGCTCTTCTATCGAGATTGGGCTGTCTTGAGTCGGTCTCTGATAATCTTTACCTTCTCTTCAGCTTCCCGAAGGATGTCTATCCAAATACTTGGGATTCACCAGTTTGATCCCAAAGTAGAGGCGTCCTACACTTTCATCCATATAGGGCTTCGAACGGGGACATCTGTAGGCTGGCTTGATAACTGTTGTTGTATGAAAACTCAACGTACGGTAAACTCTTGTCCCAAGTTGCTCCAAAATCCAAGACGCATGCCCGTAGCATATCCTCCAATATTTGATTCACCCTTTCCGTTTGTCCATCCGTCTGAGGGTGGTAAGCGGTGCTGAAGTTCAATCTAGTTCCCATCGCTTCCTGAAGGTTCTTCCAAAAACGAGAGGTAAACTGACTTCCTCTATCGGACACTATCTTCTTGGGCACTCCATGAAGACACACAATTTGGGCCATATACAATTCAGCGAGTTTCGGGCCATTGAAGGTTGTCTTGACGGCTATGAAGTGTGCTACTTTCGTTAGCTGGTCAATGATTACCCAGATAGAATCATACCCAAGCTGGGTCTTTGGGAGTCCGGTGATGAAGTCCATTCCGATCTCTTCCCATTTCCATTCAGGCACTTTAAGTGGCTGTAACAGTCCCGCAGGTCTCTGATGTTCTGCCTTTACTCGTCTGTAGGTGTCACATTCTGCTATGAACTGAGCAATCTCTTTCTTCATGCTAACCCACCAATAGCGTTCCTTCAGGTCCTGGTACATCTTGGTACTCCCGGGATGGATGGAGTACAGAGTATCATGGACCTCCCTTAGGATAAGGGTCTTTATTTCATGTTTATCCGGCACACATATCCGGGTTCCAAACCATATGGTGCCATTCTCGTCCTCTAAAATCCTGGGGCTTTACCTTGCCTCATGTTCTTCTTTATGGCTGCTATATCCGGGTCTTCTAACTGAGCTTCTCGGATCTGCTTGAATAGGACTGGTTGAGTCTCCAAGGTGGCTAGATACGCTCTGGTGGTTAACCTGAGATTCAACTTTTCACTCTCCTTATATAACAAAGGTGCGTGATCCTGAATCACGATGGCGATGCAATATCCCTTACGACTTAATGCATCAGCTACCACATTTGCTTTTCCGAGGTGGTAGTGAATACCTAAGTCGTAATCCTTTATTAATTCCAACCATCGTCTTTGCCTCAGATTGAGGTCCGGCTGCGTGAAGATGTACTTTAAACTTTTGTGATCCATAAAGATTTCACAGCGATTTCCGACCAAATAATGCCTCCATATCTTAAGGGCGTGCACAACGGCGGCCAATTCCATGTCATGGGTCGGGTAATTCAACTCATGGGGTTTCAACTGTCAAGAGGCATATGAAATAACCTTCCCATCTTGCATAAGAACGCATCCCAATCCTTGGCGAGATGTGTCGCAATAAACATGAAAGTCCTTCCGGATATCTGGTAGGGTCAGTATGGGTGCTGACACCAGCTGGGTCTTGAGGGTGCAAAAACTTTCCTCGCACTCGGGAGTCCATTCAAACTTCTCTCCCTTCTGCAATAACTTGGTCATCGGCTTGGCTATCTTGGAAAAATTCTCGATAAACCTCCGATAATATCCGGCCAAACCCAGAAAACTTTGTATCTCAGATACGTTTGTGGGTGGTAGCCAATCCGTAACTTCTTCTACGGTGGCAGGGTCTACTGCGATACCTTGTGCATAAATAATGTGTCCAAGGAACTTTACTTCCGCCGTCCAAAATTTACATTTGCTGTACTTGGCGTATAACTGGTGTTCCCTTAGCTTTCCTAAGGTTAAGCGGAGGTGAGTCTCATGCTCCTTCTGATCCTTGGAATAGATGAGGATGTCATCTATAAACACCACGATAAATTTGTCCAAATACTCCATGAACACCTTATTCATCATATTCATAAAGAAGGCAGGGGCGTTGGTTAATCCAAAGGACATAACCGTGCACTCATATAATCCATAACGAGTGGTAAAAGCCGTCTTGGGTATATCCTCCTCTCGAATCCTCAGTTGATGATATCCGGACCGCAGGTCGATCTTGGAAAATACCGTAGCACCTTTCAGCTAGTCAAAAAGATCATCGATCCTAGGTAACGGGTATTTATTCTTGATGGTCACCTCATTCAAGGCTCGATAGTGCACAGACATGCGCTTAGCCTTGTCTTCTTTCTTCTCAACGAAGATGACGGGGGCTCCCCAAGGAGAAGTGCTAGGTCTGATATAGCCTTTCTTCTCAAGATCCTTGAACTACTGCTTCATTTCAGCTAACTCATTGGCGGCCATGCGGTATGGTCACTTGCAAATGGGAGTGGTTTCGGGCACCAAATCAATCTGGAACTCAATGTCTCTCTTGGGTGGCATCCCGAGTAAATCCTCTGGAAACACGTCCGGGTACTCGCAGACTACCGGTATCTCTTCCAAAGTAATTTGGTGGAGCCTTGGTCTTCTGAACTTCAGGCTTGGCATCTGAAATGTGACGGCAATCCCTTCTTAACTGGTCACAGTCACTTGTCTCCGGGCACATCTTATCACTCCTTGGTGTTTATTTAGCCAGTCCATTCCTAGAATGAGGTCCAAGCCTTGGCATTCTATTAGGATGGGGTCGGCCCAGAATATTGTGTCGTGGATATCTACCCATACCCTTGGACTATAGGATTGGGCTAGAGTTTGTTTCCCAGGGGTGACTATTAGCACGGCTCTCGGTAGTTCATTAATGTTTAGGTTGTTCTTTTCCACAAAAGCCGTTGATATGAAGGAGTGCGTAGCTCCAGTGTCAAATAAAACCACTGCAAGGGCTGAATGTACCATGAACTTACCCATTACGATCTCGGGTGCGGCCTGGGCTTCTTCAGCAGTGAAGTTGTTGATGCGGGCGTGGATGGCGGGGTTCGTCGTGACTCCTTGTGCGTGCTTGGGGTGGTGGCACTAGTGAGAGTAATGCCCCTCCTGGCGGTAGTTGAAACATACCACAGGCTTGCCATGCTTGTCGCGCAGAATCTCCGCCTTCTTTGCCGGGGCGGGTGGTGTGGCTGGTGCGGTGGGAGCGGGGCGAGACTGTCCGGCTCCGGCATTGGCGGCGGTTGGCGCCGGACGATATACCGGGCGGGGTGGTATTGTGGTGCCGGTGGAGGAGGTGTGAAGTGGGGCCTCTGTGCCATGCCTTGGTTCTGCCTGAAGGCGATCATCCTTTTCTTTTTCAGTTCGACCTTGTTCTGCTGGGTCTCCTGAATGATAGCTTTATATACCAACTTTTGAAAGTTGGCGTAATCTCTGGAAATGAGCTGAAGAGACAGCTCATCCTTCAGTCCCCGGAGGAACTTGGATTGTCTGGCCGTATCGGTATGGACCTCCTCAGGTGCGTACCGGGCCAACCTGTTGAATTCATGCAGGTACTCGGTGATGGTCCTGCTCCCTTGTTGTAGGTCCCGAAACTCCTGTTGCTTCTGGGCAATAATACCATCGAGGACAAGAGTTGCGCGGAAGGCAGCGGAGAACTCCGCCCAAGTGTGGACGTGTCCCTCGGACAAGGTTTCGCGCAGGTTGTCCCACCATTCTGCGGCGGGACCCTGAAGCTGATGGGCAGTGAAAGCCACCCTCTCCTGCTCAGTATAAGTCAGGAGGTCTAGTTTCGTTCCAATGGTTCTCAACCAATCACCAGCCTCCATGGGGTTGGTGGTGCTCGCGAACATGGGTGGGCGGATTCGGAGGAACTTTGAGAGCTGAGAGGCGGGAGCGGGAGTGCCGGGGCGAGGCAGCTCAGGTTGTTGGTGGAGACGGAAGAATTGAGCCTGCTGCTCTTGCATCTGCTGCTGCTGTTGCATCTGGTTTAGCAGTGCAGCCACCAACTGGTTCTGGTTGGCCATCATCTCGGCCAGGGTGGGGTGATTGTCGACCGGGGCTTGCCTTTGCCCGGTTGCTCCACATTGGGGCAGGTTGCCATTGTGGAGCGTCGGAACCTTGCGTGTTAGTCATCCTGTAGTTTCCAAAATAGATAACCTCTTCTTAGGGGGAATTGATACTAAGCTTTATTTCAAAATGTCATTCTTGCGATTACATTTATTGTCTTTTATTTTAATCTTCTACTCATGCCTTATATTCGACATGAGTGACAATACAATTCAAAACAATAGAAAGAAAACAATCAATCATAAATACTATGTCTATGGCAGCTCAGGGGACGGCTCGACCACGGGCTCGATGGAGACGGTCGGGGAAGTGGAGCTGGAGGGTCCGGTGGGAGGTGCGCTACGGGAAATCCTCTTGGGCCTCACGGTGGGGATCCGAAGTGATTTCCACTTGCGAGGTGGAAGGGGTGCGATCTCCTCGATATCCTTCTTTAATTCCTCAATCTGGTGGCGAAGTTGAGGATTGTTGGTGATGCGCTGCCGTAGGAGCCCATTTTGGCGCCGTAACTCCTCTGCCTCGGCAGCCAATCGGTGTCCCTACTGGATGCAGCGACGAAGATCTCTGTTCTCATGGTTCAGATCCTTAGAGGAGTGTCGGTAAAAGTCGATTGTGTCGCGCTGTCCATTGGCATCCTGTAGTGCCTCATAGTGGAGCTCGTCCATTGCCTTCAACAGGCGCACAGTGTGACCAACCGCAGAGTGGCACTGGGTGAGCGTGCTGACGTAGTCACTGTGGGGACTCCTTGGAGTACGAAGGGGCACAAAGCGATAATCCGTGTCGTAGGGCTCGCTGTCGTAGATCATCCGGAGCTCGGTGATGGCCTGGAGGACGGTGCGCTGGCTGGCAACCAAGAAGGTAGGTCCCCTGCCTCGATAGGAGTGGGCTGTCTGCGGAGAGGGCTGGATGACGATGGTGACCTCGCAATCAGCTCTCTTCCTCGTCGGGGAAGACTCCATGGAACATCGGCTCGTGCTCAAATCTGAGGAAACCAACGAGCATGCGCAGCTCGCGGATGAATCCGGCCTCGTCACGGAGAGTCCTGCTCATGGTATGGACCGGCATCTACAAAAGAGAGAAACTTTTGTGAAAACCTCGGAAGACGAGATGGTAAGTAGTTTTTGTAAGAAAATATGGTTAATATAAATCCTAGGGTCAGGTCTGTTTGGCTTCCTACAGTCAACCTGGCTCTGATACCATCTTGTCACGCCCCGATTTAATAAATCAGGACCTTTATTGAAATTCCATAGAAAATCAATAAACCAAGATGTTCATCATGCGACCACGGACAATACGAGCAATCATTCACGGTTCATAGACCGTATTAGTACAAAAGTGAATAAAGATGAAGAGAAACTAATAAATCAAAGGGTCCTAGATGAACGCCTCCTTCCAGTCTCGCCTTGACTGGGTCGCTACTCCAGACCTTCATCCTCCTCGTAGTAGACGGGCTCTGGTGGTGTAAGTCAACGGGGGTGAGTACAAACGTACTCAGCAAACCACCAAATGCAAATATAATGCAGAGTAATAACAAGGGAGATAGTGGCTAATTTTGCGGAAAAGCATAATTTGTAAAGCAATTAAATGTGATCAATTTATTAGTACTGAAATGTAAACATGTGTATGCATCATCATCTTCTAACTCGAGGGGTACAGTCAGCCCCGCCTCTCTCAACAGTCCTTACATGCCATGAATAACTCAACCATTCAAACAATTGCAAACTAACTGCGAGTAGTTACACAACCCTCCCTTGACCGTGGGCTCAGCTTTTCGAAAAGATTAAATACTCTGATCAGAGATGTACAACTGTACCCACAAGGCATGCACTCACCACTTACACAAAAGTGTAACGAGATGACCCATACCACGGGAACTCGTGCCAAAACCTTCCATATGGTCCTCCTCGACCCGACAGCACCCTCTTATGGGTTTCGTATCGTCTCTCGACGCGTCGAGCCTCACCATACCCCCCCTTGAGCCACGTCGGTACAAGTCACCCACAGGTTGCCCCTTGCCCCCTCAAACTATGGTGCATCGAGTCGGATTGTTCCATACTTTCAGTTAGGACTTACCCATTAGACTTGTGGTTGGTACGGAAGTGCTTTGCAACAGATCCCGCAGACCGGTCCTTATAGTGCCCCTGGTGCGACCAACCAATGCCCTAGCTTGCACCTGGAACCCACCATACTTATAACATAGCCAACTCCAGCAGAGTCCAAAGACGAGAATAATAGGGAAATTCATATAACAGATTCCAACTATCTACGACTCATTCTTTATATCCTATAGCAGTTGTGCTTGTACATTGGGCACTAGCTAATATTTTTATAGTAGAGTGACAAGGAGTTAAGGCTCAATAAGCATGGCTTGGGTTTGCACACAAGGACGGGGATCTAATAAATATAAGTGTAGGGCTTGACATTTGACTAATGCAATATTATCCTATGAGTTATAGCGATAATTTATTAAAACATGGGCTCAATGATGATCAACTATTTCCACAGGAGTGGGTCGATGACTTGCCATGCTCAGCAAATGGTGATGGAGGAACCTCGGGATAAAACTCCGGCTCCTCGACGAACTCGTAGTCTTCTTGATACGGAAAAATAAACAATACATTCAATAAACAGATGAAAAATCCACCAAATAATAAACATACATGTTTTTATTATGTGAAATAAAGTTTTAATATTCTGAAGTTTGGTGAAAAACAGTAAAACTTATATTTTAAGGTTTTTTTCTAATTTATTTTCTGAATTTACTATTTTATCCCTAAGGGGTTTTTATTCATTTAATTAATATGATTATTTTGGGCAATAGTAACATACTTTTTTATGGCATAAATGTGTAGAGAGTAAAATGCTTAATTTAATATGATTTGAATGGTGAAATTTGGAGTTAAAATGAGCAAGTTATGAATTTTCAAAGTTTAAACAATTTTCTTGAATTTTATTTAAACAGAAAATAGGATTTAGTCCACGGTGAGCCAGGCCCACAGTGGACTAGGCCACTGTGCACGTGGACCGGATCAACCAGGACTGTCGGATCTGGATCCGGCGATCAGGCGCGAGGTGGGAAGGGTTAAATGAAAATGGACGGTCCAGATTAAAACGTGCGAAGGGTTATGACATGGACGCACCAAATTTAGTCAAGCTTTTTAAATAACGATCAACGGTCAGGATCACAGTGTACCGGTTTGACCAGATCTGAGGGCCCGGATTAAATCCCGAAGGGATTTAATCATAGCCCTCCGATCGCGATCGGACGGCCATGATGCGATCTGACACGGCACGGGCGTAAGGGTACTTAGCCCCCTTCGTCTTTGGCTCCGGCGGGTTCGGGCGCGGTGGCGACGGTGGCGGCGAGCGCCTCTGGTCCTAGCTACCAGCAGAAATGGAACGAGGGGAATACGGTGGTCACGACAGTACCTTTGACGGCGACGAAGGGCGATGGATGGTGACCGGTGGCGAGGGGTAGATGGCGAGGTCCTTTGGGTGCTCGACGGCGGCGGTGATCCGGCGGCGTTCATGGCCAACGGAGGTGTGGCCGAGGACGGGCAGTCGACGATGGTCTCTACGGTGGCGGTGGCTAGGGCGGGGGAGGACGGAGTCGATGGTTAGCGGCGGCTAGAGTTGAAGTAGAGGGGAATCCCGAGAGGAGGGGCGGTGGCGCTCTGGATCGCACAGGTTGGCGCTAAGACGGTGTGGGCTGAAGGCGGAGCTTGGGGGGTTTTATAGGGTCATCGGCGGTGACCAAATGGAAGGAAACCGTCCTTCTCCGGCGAGGGTTCCATTCCCTTGTCCCGGCTTCCATAATCGCCAAAACGCGTGGCCTATCAGTGGAAAGGGATCGTGGGGGTCCGGGGAAAGGTGTCCGAGGTAGATCCAGCCGGATCGGCGCGGCCGGCGGCGAGGGAAGGAAAGGAGATCGCTGGAAGGAAAGGGGAGCGATCCCCTTCCATCGGGGATGAAGGTCCTGACAGGTGGGCTCCACCTGTCAGTGGGCGAACGGGAAAGGAAAGGGCCGACAGGCGGGACCTAGCGGGCAGTGGTGGAGAAAGGGGCTGGCGAGACTGATGGGTGGGACCAAGCGGGGCGCGGGCGGGAGAGAGAAGCGTGGGAGTGCACTGATAGGTGGGTCCCACATGTCAGTGGTTTGCGGTCAGACTGGGCCGGGCTCGGGGCACTTTGGAGGTTGGCGGCCCGTTTAGAATTATAAATGTTTTCTAATTAAAAAAATTTTAGTAATTCATATATTCAATTAAGGGTTGAATCACTGTTGATAAAAATTTGTAAAAATTCCTGAAATTATTTTTTGGCCTCTAGTTTATCTTATAAAATTTTTAAGTTCAGATTTTGAATATTTCTCCCTGTTTGGCTTTAATATGGCTCTTTTAGGATTTTCTTTAATAATAAAATTCAGAAATTTCTTTAATACTATTTTTCTTTTCTTTTATTTCCTTTTAATTCTTGAGGTGTTACAGTGTGTGACCCCTTCTCTTCAAGACTTCCTTGGGGGCAGATGAGTACATGATGTCCGGCATCGGCTACACTTAAGGTCGATGTTAGCTACGCGGAAGGTAACAAGAAGATAAAGCAAGTAAAGTACCTGACGGGAGCTTGAAGCTAGAGGAACCCTAGTGTCGTTTGCCATGCCGGTGATAACAGCGGCCTCTGAACCACCTTCTGGTGCATCGGCTTCAACTATTGTCCCCATATCGGCAACACTTGCTGATACACTAGAATCAATAGCTACGACCCTCAGTGTACCAGCCCCGACGATGATTGCCATTGTAGTATTTCTAGCGGATGAGGTCGATTAGGTGCCAGCTAGGTCATCGACAATCTGGTCAAATGCCGCTTGAAGAGACGCGACAACAGGGGAAAAAGGCTAAAAGGAAAAAGGCACATCAGCAGCAGCGGCAGCTTGTGTAGCCGGAGACCACATGGCCGATTTACGTTGAGTTCTGGAGAGGACCAGGAAATATGGATTGAAGATGAAACCGGAGAAGTGCACTTTTGGAGTATCGACAGGCAAGTTTCTGGGCTTTATCGTGCATAAGAGAGGAATCGCAATAACCCTACACAACATCGAGGCGGTCAAAAATACTCAGCCCCCTGCCGATAAGACCAATCTCCATTCGCTGATAGGGAAGATAATCTTTCTAAGAAGATTCATATTTGACCTATCAAGGAGAATAGAGTCATTCACTCCAGTGCTAAAACTGAAGCCTCAGTAGGAATTTGTATGTGGGGAGAGGCAGTAGGATGCATTTAACGAGATTAAGGAGTATTTGACCTCACCTTTGGTACTAATGCCGCCATAAAAAGGAATTCCATTCAGATTATACCTATCGGCCGATTTCAAAGCCATTGGATCGGTGTTGGTGCAAGAGGTCGACAAAAAGGAAAAGGCGATCTTCTACCTTAGCAAGAGGTTATTGGATGCTGATACCCGATACCCATAGTGAAAAATCTATATTTATGTTTATATTTCTCATGCACCAAGTTGAGGCATTATCTGGTATCAGCAAAGTGTACCTTCGTATGCAAGGTCGATGTCATCAAGTACATATTATCGGCCCCAGTCCTAAAGGGGCATATTGGAAAATGGGTACTCGCCCTCACTAAGTTTGACCTTTGATATGAATCGGCAAAGGCAATAAAGGCACATGCAATAGCTGATTTCATAGTCCAACATAGAGATGAGGTGATGATGTATGTTGGGACAGCACCATGGACTTTATTCTTCGATGGGTCATTGTGTTAGCACTGGTGTGGCATAGGGTTGGTGATCATCTCTCCTCGGGAGGCATCATTTGAATTCGCTTATACCATCATGCCCTTCTCCACAAACAATCAAGCTGAGTATGAAGTGGTGATGAAAGGATTACAATTATTGGCAGAAATCGACACAGATGCGGTGAAAATATTGGGAGACTCTTTATTGTTCATGAGACAACTATCAAGCTAATACGAGTGCAAATACGACGTACTAAAACAGTATCATGATCGATGTCAAGAGATGATGGCAGAGTTTAGAAGCACTACCCTAACACACATCCCGAGAGAACAAAATGGAGAGGTGAATGATCTGGCCTGGATAGCATCATGATACAAGCCAATGGTCAGGTCGATCAAGGTGGATATCGTGGAAATAGAGGTCAATGACTAGAGGTATGTTGTTGTTACCTATTTGAAAAATCCTTCAGCATCATCAGCAAGAAAACTTAGGTATCAGGCCACAAAGTATGTGCTGCTCGACGAGGATCTATATTATCGGACAATGGATGGTGTCTTCCTCAAGTGCATATGCGGGACGCACCAGTCGTCCTAGAAAATGAAGTGGATACTCTAAATGGTAGGCTACATTTGGCTAACTATTGTAGAGGACTACATAAAGTATTATAGCGGGTGCTAAGGCTATTAGAAGTTTGGAGCCATTCAGAGAGCACCCACATCAGCAATGAACCCGATAATTAAGTCATGGCCTTTCAGAGGATGGGGCATTGATATGATTGGCCAGATATACCTGACATCAAGCAAAGGAAATAAATTTTTATTGGCAGCCACCGACTACTTCACTAAATGGGTAGACACAATTACACTCAAAAGGGTAACTTCTGTTGATGCCATCGAGTTCATCAAGGAGCATATACTATATCATTTCGGGATTCCATGGACTAACCCAACAAACCAAGGGTCAATCTTTGTAGCTGAAAAATTCCAGAACTTTGTAGCCGGTATGGGGATCAAAATCATAATTTCATCATCGTATTATGCAAAGACAATGGTCAAGTTTAAGCATCAAACAAGAGCTTGATCAAGTTGATAAAACAAAATATTAACAAGCAACCGAAGTAGTGGCATCGGTCCCTATCAGAGGC
Source organism: Zizania palustris (assembly GCA_019279435.1). Lineage (NCBI taxonomy): Eukaryota > Viridiplantae > Streptophyta > Magnoliopsida > Poales > Poaceae > Zizania > Zizania palustris. The sequence goes on along the minus strand of JAAALK010000290.1, from coordinate 45,370,219 downwards.
ACTTTGGGTTTATCTGACCGTGCTTCATGGGTCCACGCAAGTGCCACCTATCGATTAGTCTATGGCCATGAAGCAGTACTACCTTGGTAGAATAATATCGGATCGAGAAGGATAGTACTACAGAAGCAGCTTACAACCGATGATTATTATAATTTACTGACAGATGGCATAAATGACTTAGCACAAAACCAATTGAGAGCCCTAGAAAAGATTGAGGAAAACAAACCAAGGGTAGCTAGGTATTATAATAAGAAGGTTGTACACAAGACATTTGAAGGAGACCTTGTTTAGAAGTTTATCCTGCCGATCGGGTCTAAAGACAATCGGTTTGGTAAGTGGTCGCCTAATTTGGAAGGACCCTTCTGGGTCAATTTGTTCCTGGTTATGCCTACCTACTTGAAAGTTTAGACTCAAAAGTGTTCGGCAAAGCATTGAATGGAAAGTACTTGAAGAAATATTTCCCGAGCATATGGATAAATGCCTAAGAACCTACACGGGAGTAGAGAAATCAACTGATACCAATGGTATCGCCTTTAGATGGCCGATGATAAAGCATCACCCTTAGACACACGGAGATTGCGAGATGAGGTAAAAAGAGTAAAGCAAGCTAATATGGCAAATAAATTAGAGTTCAATAGACCAACAAGTATCCACTAGAACAAGAAATAAAGTCAAGAAAAATATCATTGAATGGCCTCGACCGTTCACCACCGAATGTCATCGACGCCTCGGATCATGGGCTGTTCTTTAGCGTCTCATCCTGGGAATACCTCGATGGTGCGGCGATCTCGATGCTCATGACGAACGACATTGGCAACTCTGTGGTCCTAGGCTTGGATCTGGTTGGGGAGGGCCGATAAGATATCCTCTTCACGGGCTATCTTCACTCGGACTTCACCGAGCTTTGCCACCAAGTCAGACTTCCTCACCTTTAGCTCACTGAGGCATACCGATGCGGCTGATGAATCCTTGCGCAGACTATCTAGATTGGCACCCTCAGCAAGTATCACATCATTATGCGCTTTGTTGGCCTCCAACTACAATGTCCGGCTCACCCGGTAAGCCATCTAATATTGGGCCCACTAGACCGCCATCTGATGGTACTCCAGGTACACCACCGACGTCAGGACTTTAATGAGCTCAGAAGGGAGGAAGTCCAGTATGTCATTGAAATGAGCCCTTATCGGACCCGAATCATTGAACAAGGTCTCCACCGGGTCATCGAGGCGGTGCGGGAGGTCTGATAAAACATCCTTCACCGCCGTGGAGAGCTGGGTCACAGTCGGCCTGGGGGCACTAGTGGTCTCCTCGCCATGGAGATATTGACTAACATCAAAGGGAAATACATGGACGAAGGATTGGGGGAGAAAGGAAGAGTTAGACAAGTAAAGTTGATCACATTAGAATAACGAGAGCAAAGGGTACTTATGTCAATCAGCCCGACATGGTTAGCCGATTGCGAGTCACCATCGGCGGAAGAAACTACAACATTGCCTCCTACCTCATCAACGGGGAGGGTGTGCATGCTCCCTTCATCAAGGTTAGCCCGGGGACATATGAGATGGCATGATCAGGCGCCAGGTGCACCCAAGGCCAATATAAGACTCTTGAAAACGACACAAAAATTATGGAAAAAGAAGATACCTGGTGAGAGCCATCGGCGGTGACAAACGGAGCTTCGGTGGCAACATCAGACGAAGCGACAATATCGACAGTAATAGTAAATTCACCAGAACTGATGATGACATCCTTTGGGGCAGTAGCCTCAAGGACGACCATTGAAATGACATCTTTAGCGACTAGAGCCGGTGAAGTACCTACCAGCACGGTCATCGGCCATGGTGTCAAATGCCGCATAAAGAGATGTGACGTCAAGGGGAGTAAGAGATGGTGGCTAAAACAATAAGAAGATATCAAGTATTGTGGTCACAAAGAATCAAACTACTGCAAAATGGCGGGAACAAACCTGAGCCGATGGAGGTAATTCAGTGTACGGCGAAGAAACAACAATGGCAGGCACAGGTGCTACCGGGGAAGCAATCAGCATAGACTACTAGGTAAAAAGGTAAAGAGTGTTAAGAAACGAGCATTACAAAAAGGATGTCACGAGAGAGGGATAAAGGGTTACCGGATATGGTAGAGTCAGAGATGGCACAGTTACATGGGCAGCACGAGCTCAAGTGGATTAGCACACAACTACATCCAACGCCTTGCGCTTGCACCTCGGACTCTTGACTCACCTCCGATTAAGCTATGCAGTTAGAGTAGGAGCACTAATGCCTAAATTGGTGGTACCTATTATTCGCCAATAGCATATCGAGCGACCACATCGGCTCTCGGTGGGTGCGTCAAAATCATCCTCCTACATATACAAAGATGATCAAAGGATGAGAAGAGGGAAAATGAGCAAAGAGGATAAATAAGGAGCACATACCTCAAAGAAGTCGTCATCGAAGTGAGACTGCAGCCGCAGGAAATACATCCTCGAAGGACGATTGAATAGATGCTCTTTCCACTCGACCCACCATTGGATGTAACTAGTAGAACTGTCGCAACAGGCCAACCAGGAAGACAAATTACCATAAGGAATTTGGTCGGCCATGAGGAGCAGTCGATCATACTGTAAGTTATCTTTGACTTCCCCCTGGACCTGGAGTCTGCCAATGAAGAACAGATGGAACGACAACTAACCAAAGATGAGTTGATGCGAACAAACCATCAAATGATAGAATTCATAGGATGCTTTGCGGACATGGAAAATGGTGAAGTTAATTTGTAGGATACAAGGAGTGATAAAGGCTTTAAAGATCCTGATAGAGTCCTTGTCCCTACATACATTGGTGAGAAGCAATCGATGAGGGTGTTCATATTCGGAGAAGGAGTCATACAGGTACCAGACAACTTTCTCAAAGATGAAGCCACGGCGATAACCTTGGAACTAGTGGCTCAGATGATCGAGCGACATCCCAATCCAAATAGCGGGGCGGCAAGCAACTACCTCACCCAAAGATAAGCATCGACGATATGTGGGTTTGGTCGATTCTAGGTAGTCAGAAGGAAACTCCATCACGGTGAAAGGGAGATCATTGGTGACTTCGGTCGTGTAAACATTGAGCCAAAGTTACAGAAACCACCAAGGACCACCGAAGTGGCCCACGGGTTCACTAGCCGATAGTTTGACCAATACTTGGTGGGGAAGATGGTAAGTCGACCCAAGAAAGTATCGGTCGATGAGAATTTTCTTGTTTGCAGTAAGCTGCTTGGCCAGGAATTGGGGTGAGAATTTGGACCCGGGGTGGATCCACAAAAGACAAATCTTTCCAACTAGAGGTTAAGTAAAGCAACGTGCTTGCGGGGATCTATGGGCCCAGTCTTTTTATTGTGGTAGAAATATATTTGCTCCAACCACCGGAGGATTTGATGTCAAGAAAATGGGTTGGTTTGGATCGGAAGAAGAGAGGGCTATAGGGAGAAACAATGTCAAGAGAAGTCAAGGCTAATACGTTAAGCAAAGTAGGACTCATCGGTCTATGGCAGAAAAGAAAGGCATCGAGAGCATCGGACCAAAAATAACAGGCAGCAGCAAGCATTAGCTCATTTTTGTAGGGTTCAGCAAGAGATAGGCCGATAAAGTGCCCGATGTCAATCTCGTTCCAAAAAGTACGATTGGCAGACGATAGCCTATGGTACTAGCCCCTCCAATCGGGCAAAGGAGAAGGAAAAGATCTAAAGCTCAAATTCCAATTAGATAAAATCATCCTAGAGTTTTTAAACGGGATTCGGTCAGTTTCAGCATTTATGATGTCAGAAGGATCACAATCGCCCAAAGGACCCATAAAGAAGAAGGAAGGATGGTTAGTAATGGGGATCAGTATATGGTTCTTCAGGTTCTACAAAGAAAAGAAAACCGAAGAAAAGATAAGATTTCAAAGTGAAAGTCGAAATGTGGTCAAGAACACCAAATAACAGATAGGGAAGGGGAAAAGAAGGGAATATTGAAAAAACTTACCTCGGGGACAAAAGTGTTGGTTTCCATTGTAACGATCGATGGAGTCAAGGCCAGTGACGGAGTTGTAGATGGCAGAGCCACAATCTTGAGGACACTAGGAGTAGTGTGAAGATGCTGGTTGTGAGCTCAAGGGCTATAAAGAGAAGGTTGCTAGGTAGAGGCGTAGAGAAGAAGATGAAGCCGGTGGATACTTATAAAGTGGAGATGATGCCTCAGCAGGCGGGTCAAACCGATCCCAGTGGATTTGGTGGGGCCAGCTGTAACGTTCGGCAAAAGGGCATGATGATTACGTGCAGGTATTGAAGAACCGAATTTCTTGCATGACCAGGATTGAAGGAATTGGATTTTCAGCAAAACTATTCAATGACACCATTGTTGGACTATGTGGGATGAAGCTTGGTCCGATGCCGCCACCAGACAGAAGTGGACACATCGAAACAGGCGACGTCCGTCACAGTCCTCCATGGAAAAAAAGAGAAGTGAAGAAGATGAGGAGGTTGATGAAGACTTCTCCAAAGCAAAAGAACAGTGTTTTGAAGATATATAGAAGGCTTACAGACATTATAAGGCGAAAGGTTTGGTTGCTAATGGAGAATTCGAAGGAACTTTTGAGGTCACATGATGTAGAATTCCTTAAATGAGTGATAATTTCGAAGCATTATCTATACTTATGCTCTGAAACTGGGGGGCATGTGTTGACGACAAAACTTGGTTGAGGCCCAAGACAAGGACCTGGCAAGATAAGGAGGAGTCAAAGAAGCATAGTCAACGTTGGTTGAAGGAGTCCGTCCCTTGTACGTGACCAGATATGGAGGAGCTGATAAAGATGAAGATAGAGATGAAATAGAATCGGTTGCAATCATAGCGGAGAGCAAGTATTCAAACAATAAATATATATGTACCTAGTAGGTCAATTAGGGGACACACATAAATACAACCACAAAACTAGTCTTGACGCATCGCCACCATTATTTATTCAAGGATAATTCTGGCAAGACTTGGCACTCAAAGCTGGGCTGCATCGTTTCAATCTTTGACGAAGAGGTGAGTCCCACCACCCGAGTTATTGTGTCGACTGAGTTGTTGTCATTCAAGGTTGCATCACTTCGATATCTTGTGGCGCTAGTTCAGTTAGTATAATCACTGATTTATCTTGGTGTATTAGCTAGGTGTTGGCTTGCTTTTTGTTCACACACTGACACACGTGTGGCCTAGGAGATCTTCTTAACTCTAGTGAAAGTCCTACATTCTTAGAAAAGGGGTTCAGAGTGTGCCAATCAGTTTGACCCTACAACAAATAAGGGATCATAAAATATAAACGTTAGTAGCATAGTCGATCGGGCGGCAAGCCGATGATTGTGGCAGAAATGGTAAAATCATGAATCAGCGTGCTGATCATCCATAAGGCTGATAGTCCAAGTTGGACCAATCAAGCAAGCGTGCCATCGGCCGATGGAAAAGATAGATCATGGATATAGGCCGATACACACCCTTCGATGGTGAATATGATACAGAGATGATTTAAATATAACCTATCAACTTGTTATTAGCTTGTACTTTGATAGAAATAAATAAAGCATGTTCGATAACAAATCTATACTATGGAGATCATCATAATAACTAGATCAGACATAACCAAGAGAGTATCTAGTCACGATGATATGAACAAAATATAAATGAATCGGGCAAACTTTATTTAGATGAACAATATACGACATGAAAAAGATACAATAGTAAGAGATGCTGAACTCAACCGATGAAGCCTCAGACTATCAGACCTAGATCATAACAATCTAAGAGATCAAACCCAACTGATGAAGCCTTAGACCTAGCCAAATACACTAAGAACAACCAATGACCATACTATTTCACCATTCTCCGCAGGAGATCGAACTGAAGTGATGCAACTATGAGGATACTAACCTAGTTGGTACAGACATCGGGGGTGGCGGGACTCATCTCTTCGTCGAAGATCAAAATGATGTAGGCCAGCTCTGAGCGCCCGAGTCCCACTAGATAACCTTGGGGCTCAAGTGTGGCGATGCGCCAATTGATTCATTGAACGAGAGTTACCTAATCTAACCTAAGGGATACATATTTATAGTCCAGAGTCTTTCCATCCAAGTAACTTATCTTGCTGATTTCGGATGAATTTGTAACCATCTTTTGCTCTTATTTCCATCGACTCCCCTATCTGATCATGCAGATGTTGCAGACGGACTCCTATAACTTTCCTTGACTAGATTTCCTTTGTCCTTTTGTTGACCATGCACCTTCCTTCGGTCGGCCTTGGGCATTACCAAATCTCAGTGTCAACACATGGCCCCCTAGTTTTGAGGCGTTAAGGGGCATCTGATGTTTCTAAACTAATATTCATAATTGCCTTGTGCCGCCAAGTCTTTTCACACGGTCATCTAACATTCATTACAATCAGCCGGAAAAACTCTTTGCCTTCGCCTCCTATGCTTGGTCCGATGCGGTAGCCGAAGAATCACCTTGGTCAATAAATATCCAGCCTCCTCCGTATTTTTCTTTTCAGGCTTTCTGCTCATACCGCTTTGGATCTTAACCCATTGTCATCAGCTTCTAGTGCTTTCTGATCATCGTCATCTTGCCACCTTCTTCTTTGTCACACCGCACTGAAAGGGCAGTGAGATGGCTGATTTGAACAGGATCCCTTTGGTAAGTCTCTGCTCCTTTACTTGTTTGGCCTTTTCCCTTTTCTTCATGGTTTCATCATTCTTCTTAACCATTTTGTCCCATGTAGGCCCTTTAGAACCAGGTATTCATCCCAATCGTCACCGATCCATAAAGTTTCTTTTTGAGTCCCCTAGGTAACCCTGATCCGATTGACCTTATAAATGCCGACACCTAAAGCATCCCTTTCAAATGTTCTCCCATGCGTCCCTTCGACTGTGACCTTGGCTTCACGCCTTTTCCTTCCTCCATTCCTGGCTGGCGTGACTGGTTGAAGGATATGCCCAAGAAAATTCCATGGATCAGAAGTTTCGATAGGAATTATTGGAAGTTCCGGTTATTTTTTGGTCTCGATATAGAGAGCAAATGTCGCATCAGATGCTCCGATATGGTATCAGAAGTTACAACGATCCAGAAGTTGTGATTCGGAATCGGGGAATTTTGTACTGATTGGAAGTTCCGATATGGTATCGAAAGTTCCGAGGTGGGCGATAATAGATTGGATTTATTGCGTGTCGTATTGTGTTGGGTGACCTAAAATACCCTATCAGAAGTTCTGATCCATGATCAGAAGTTCTGATGTGGGCAAACAGATTGGATCTGTTACGATTTTTAGGGTTTCGGGATGAGGACGACCAGGGGGCTTTCTGCTCTATAAAAGGAGAGGAGGAGGACGTCTTGGAACAAGCAATGAGCCTAGATTAGACCTAGCCACCCAAGAGTTCTCTCCTTCCTTTCTTGATCTCAAACGTTGAGGTTAAGGATCCCCGTCTCTCACATGCGGTGCTAGCACACTGCCGTGGGAGGTACTCCATCCCTGTACGTGTGGACTCCACGAGGCGTTGCTCCAATAGCGATGCTTGTGGACATCTACATGTGAACGACTACATCGTCTTCATCGATCGGATCGACAAAGGACGACAAGGACAAAGCGAAGAGAGGCTTGACGCGCTGCTCCAACATCTTCTTCCGCTGCACCTACCATGTCTCGTGTCAGAAGGTACTAATCCATGATCTCACACACGCATGAGTATTGGGCCTAGGACGTAAAATTTTAAATTTGTCGGCTAGCGTAGCTCCCCTATTCTCCAATAGTGGTATCAGAGCCTACGTGTGTAGTGTTTGATCTAGATCCCTCATGTATGGAGATACATGGTGGAAAACAGATTAGATCTGTTTTTGTCCGTGGCAGATCGGAAGTTCCAATGTGATCGGAGGTTCTGATGGGGGATCAGAAGTTCTGATAGTGATCGGATGTTCTGATATCGAATAATGATTCGATACAGAAGGCAATTGTTGCGATGCGGGATTCCGATATTGATCGGAAGTTCCGAGGGATTGGAAGTTCCGATGCCAGATCGGAAGTTCCGACCCGCGCGGTTTTGAATACTGAGCATGTTGACCTGGGTTTTTCAAATCTAGAATCCAGTCACTTGTAAATTGCTCACCTAACTTTATTTTGCCGAGAATGATGTGACTTGCATGGCCTTGGATAAATGTGATGTATGAGATGCATGCAATGAATGTAAATTAAATATGGCCTACGTGTCATGGTTATTTACAGCACAAGGTTTATGTAAAATTTATTACGACTTGCATGTCATTTTCGTCGTGCTTCGGCCCATGTAATTAGTATAGCCTATGCGAGATGGACTAGTACTCTTCATGGAGGCTGGGAGCACGCACTCAATGACGGGAGCCATGGAGATGGAGATCGCCATGTGAAGAAGTCCATGCTATGTCACAGTTAATTTGATTGTAAGAAACCAAGGGTTGGTTTCGAAGTATGTGATGAGTGATTGACAGATTTTACCCTCTGATTCGAAGGGGTCCCTCCGAAGGTGTTCGAAGGTTGTTTCACCGAAGGGTTCGGTGGGTCTGTTGGCTGCAGTTGTTGAAGCGGAGTGTGCCTGTCGAAGGGGTCCGACAGTACACAATGACTTTGCTGTACCGAAGGGCTCGGTACTTTGGGCGGTACGCCAGAGTGTGTATCGGAGGTTGTTACCAGGAGAGGTCTCCGGGGTACTGGAAACACTTGTCTGTCTGTCTGTGGTTCGCAGGTGACTTCGGAGGCGACGGACGGTTCGTAGCAAGTGAACCTGGGTCAAGTGGGAGGCTTGATGCCAGGAGAGCAGGGGGCTCCGTCACGAAGGCTGCGAAGGGGTCGAGGTCGGACCTCGGGTCGAGGTGCGCCAGGAGAAGGCAGTAAGTGCGGAGCGTGGCTCTGGGTGAGGGTACTCCGAGATGAAGTCCTCAGAGGCAATGCACTTCGAAGGGTACTCCGAATGGAGTGACTTCGGAGTATGGTGGATCAAGTCCTCAGCAATGAGGCAAGGTTTTCGAAGTGTGCTCCGGAGAGAGACACTCGAAGGTATACCCGATGAAGGTCTCAGAAGTCGAGGTGCATCGAAGGCATGGTCCAGGTGAGGATCGTCGAGGAGTGTGCTCGGGGAGAGACACTGCGACGAAGTGCTCATGGAATGATTCATGCGGAGGCCTTGGACGAAGGAGGGACTTCGAAGGGTGGTACTCCGAAGGTGGGGCTTCGGAGTGAAGCAGGCTTCAGAGTGAAGCAGGCTTCGGAGCGAGGCTGGCTCTAGAGCGAGGTTGGCTCCGAAGTGAGACTGACTTGAGGTACTTCGGCTAGGCATGGCTTCGGTACACGGACTGACAGAGTTTGAGCTGGGAGAAGCTGCGAAGCCGTGGTGGTCCACTCCGAAGGTGTTGGTGCGAAGGCCCAAGGGCTTTGACGGCTTCGGCTCAAAACCGTCACTGTATCGAAGGCTGACTTCGGTGAAGCGAAGGCCGTCAAGCTCAAGGCTTCTCACCGAAGCTACCGCACCCCTCGCGTGCGAAGGGGGGCTTCAGAAGGGTCCAAAACTACAAAGGCTGACAGCGTCTGCTCTGCAAAAGCTGGTGCTGTCCCCTCTGCGAAGCTGATAAAAGAAGCCTCCAAAAAAAGTAGACTACCTGTTGTACCCCCTGTTCTGATGAGACAAAACCGGTGTAAACCCTAGGGGTAAAGTAGTCTATTCATAGGGCTGAATAGTGCCTATAAATAGTGGAGGCTGGCTAGGTCACATTAACACTTTGAGCAGTCATTTTTGAGCTCCTATGCTAGCCACCACATTCCTTGTATTCATCCTATGAGTTCATTTTGTGTTCCCTGTTCAAGCATTAAAGCCTTGATTCTGTGTTCATTTACTGCTTGAGCTTGTATGCGTACTTCTCTGCATGCTTCGATCTCTTTTGTCTCACTTCTTTTGAGTTGAGATTGTGCACTGAATCCTTTCTGGAGAAGTGTGTGAGAAGCCTATTGAGCGAAGTGTGTTCGAGCGAAGTGTGTGTTTTTCAGTGTCTGTTCGCTCTGTGTAAACTGTAGGCTAGACCTCTCTGATTACTAGCGAAGCATTGGTCTTGGCTTAGATCGAAGCCCGTTTTTCTTCCCTTGTCGAAGTCCTTGGCGAAGTCTGTTAAGTGTGCGTTTAGACCTTCAAAGTACGAAGCACAGCACCAGTTGCTGTCGCTGAGTATTTGGTCAAAGCCCGTAGAGGGTAGTCTGCTCTTGCGAAGTCTGTAGTGCGAAGCCTGCTCGAAGGCACCCTATGTGCGGAGCCTGCACTAACTTAGCAGAGCTGATCGAAGTCCTTAGAGGGAAGTCCGCTCTTGTGAAGGGTGAAGTGCGAAGCCTGCTCGAAGGCACCCTGAGTGCGGAGCCTGCACTGACTTAGCAGAGCTGATTTTTCGGGGTTGTGGGTGGAGCGAAGTCTTCTTGGCTTCGAACTTTTGCTCCTTGCGAAGCCTGTTTTCGGAGCTGAAAAATACCTCTGAACCAGACCTTCGAAGGGTGTGTTCGAAGCCTGTTCCGCAGAAGACAGAATTAAAATAGAAGGCTATTTTTAGTCTGAAATTTTAAAAGCTCCCATTCACCCCCCCTCTAGTCGCCATTTCCGGTCCAACAGATTGCCTGTGATGCTTTCTTATATTACTGTTATTCTATTCTTGTATGTTTCATGTGCGCTAGGGACGTTACGATGCTATAGTAGTTTTCCCTTAGAAAATCGAGTGTTGATGCTCTTCCTAATAGTTGCACCCACCAAGGTTCATGCTCATCGATAGTGGGTCTACCAAAGCAGGGTGCTATCTTTTATCTCGACCAGTTAGGGCGGAAGTCGAAATTCTGCACGCATAATGTTGGTTCACTTGACAAAGCTATAAAAATGGTTTTAGGCCTTGTGTAACGCCCTGATTTAATAAAACCGGGAATTTAATGAAATTCCATAGAAAATAAATAAATACAAGACGTTCATCACACGACTGCGTACAATACGCCAATCAATCATGGTTCATAGACCATATTATTACAAAATAATTAAATAAAAGAAGTAGACCACCTCTGGTGGTGTAAGTCAAAGGGGTGAGTACAATCGTACTCAGCAAGCCACCTAATGCAATTATAATGCAAGGTAATAACAAGGAAGGTAGTGGCTACTTTTGCGGAAAAGCATATTTGTAAAGCATTTAATGTAAACAGATTATTTAGTACAGAAAATTAAACATGTGTAATGCATCATCATCTACCTCGAGGGGTACAGCCAGCCCACCCTCACTCAATAGTCCTAACATACCATGAATCATACGATCATTCCAACAATAATAAACTAACTGCGAGAAGTCACACAACCCGCCCTTGACCGTGGGCTCGTCTTTTCGAAAAGATTTAAACTCTGATCAGAGGTGTACTACTGTACCTACAAGGCACTTGTTTCTCGCACACCACAGTGTGTTAAATGAGTCCTGTCATGAGAAATTCATGCCAAAACCTTTAGCATGGAACGCACCAATTCGATAACACCCTCTTATAGGTTTCATATGGTGCCCCAGTCACTTCGGGCCAACACCATACCCCCCTTGAGCCTCGTCGGTACAAATCACCCGCAGGTTGCCCCTTGCCCCCTCCACTATGGTGCTTCAAGTTGGTACGAACCATACCTCCAGTTAGGACATACCAACTAGACTTGAGGTTAGTACGAGTTTGTTTTGCAACAGATCCCGCAGAGAGATCCTTATAGTGCCCCGGGTGCAACCAACCAATGCCCTAGCTTGCACCCGGAACCCACCATACTTATAACATAGCCAACTCAAATAGAATCTAGAGGCGAGAATGACGGTGGAAATCATATAATAGAATCCAACTATCTACAACTCGTTCTTTTATCCTTTAGCAGTTGTGTCGGTACACTGGACACTAGCTAATATAATATTGTAAGAGTGACAAGGAGTTTAGGCTCAATAAGCATGGCTTGGGTTAACACACAAGGACAGAGATCTAATAAATATAATTTAGGGCTTGATATTAGACAAATGCAAATATATCATATGTGTTATAGCGATATTTAAATAAAACATGGGCTCAATAATGATCAAAATGGGGTTTGTGACTTGCCTTTGCCCCGCAAACAATGAAGGTGGAACCTCGGGGTAAGACTCCGGATCCTTGACAGCGTTGTAGTCTTCCGGTACGAAAAGTAAACACGAAATTCAATAAACAATCCAAAAATCACCAAGACAAGCATACATGTTTTTGTTGTATTAATTAAAGGAAATAAAATCTTAAAGTCTATGAATTTATTACCTAATTACTTAAGATTAGTTTTAAGGGGTTTCTGAATTTTATAAATTGGAATAAGTATTTACCCTAAGGGGTTTTTATTTTCCCATTGAAATGTGAATTAAAATCTACAAAACAACCCTACTATTTTATTGCATTAAAATAGTGAAATGAAGTTATTATGTCCTCTGAAATTAATATATAATTTTTTAAGGTAATTTCAGAGAGTTTTGAGTTTTTATTACATGAATTAATCATTTATCCTAAAAGGGCTTTTGAATTATTATTTAATAGGAATAAAATGTGCAAAATAAACATACTGTTTTTATTGCATAAATGTGTAGAGAATAAATTGACAAATTTTACAAAATTTCAATGGTCAAATTTGGAGTTAAATTGAGCAAGTTATGAATTTTTAAAGTTTAAACTGATTTTTTGAATTTTTATTAAAAAGGAAATGGGTTCTGGTCCACGGTGAGCCAGGCTCACCACGGACTAGCGCACTGTGCGTTTGCACCGAAGCTCTCTGGACTGTTGGATCCAGATCCGGTGGCCAGGCGTGAGGCGGGAGGCCTTAAGTGGATCTAGATGGCCTAGATGGCCCCGTACCGCTTTGACCAGATCGACGGTTCTGATTAAGTCCCCTCGGGAGTTAATCGGGGTCGTCTGATTACAAACGTGTGGCCAGGATGTGATCCGGCATGGCACGCGATGCCAGGGTAAAATACCCTTCGTCTCCAGCGATGGCGGGGCTCAGGGGCGGTGGCGACGGCGAGGGGGCTAAGCCCTAGATCTCGGCTAAAATAGAATGAGGAGAGGGAGGGGGTCACGACCATACCGTAGATGGCAGCAGCGAGGGACTAATGGTGACCGGCGACGAGGAGAGGTGGCGAGGTCCTTCGGGTTCGACGGCGGCATGCGGTTCCGGCGGCGATCCGGCCCAACAAAGGTGGGGCCGCGGTAGTAGGCGTGACGATGGTCCTAGTGGTGTCGTCGGTGACGGTGGCAGTGGCTCGAGTCATCGATGAGGGCTTGCCAGAACCGAAGCAGAGGGCAGGCGGATTTTTGCATCGCAGCGTGTCGGGTGAGTGCGATAGGGGCTGAAATGTGGAGGGCGGTAGTGCTGTGGGTTCGGGGGTTTATGAAGGGGTCGCCGGCGGCATGAAACGGCAGGCGAGCCGAGGAAATCCGAGCGGTTTCCTTACTTGCGCCGACAAGCTTTCCATGCGCGCGAGAAGCTTCCATAGGGATGAAACCGCATCGGCTTTGGGCGGAAGGAGATCACCGGCGATCGGGGAAGGTGATCCCACGTCCAAATCGGCGAATCCGGGCGGCCGGGGGTGGGATTCGGGAAGTGGGTTGCCGGAAATGGAAGGGGGGATCACCTTCCATCGGAGATGAAGATGCTGACATGTGGGGGCCACAGGTCAGTGGGCGTAAGCGAGGGGAGAGGGGCCGACTAGTGGGCCCGGGCAAAAGAGAGACGGGGCAGATGATAAGTGGGCCAGGGCAAGGCATGGCATGCGGGAGGGGAAAAATGGTGGCGACACGCAGGCCCGGGCGGATAGCAGCTGAGAGCGGGAATAGAGGGACTAACCAGTGGGTGCGGTTGGGCGCAGGCGGGAGAGGGAGAAGGGGGCGGTGCCAACAGGAAGGCCCCACCTATGAGCAGGCACCGGACTAGACTGGGCCGGACTGGAGGGGTTTGCGGGTTGCGGCCCAATTTCCTTTAAAATGTATTTTTGATTTAAAATAATTCTAGAAAATCAATTACTTGTTTAAGGCTTAAAGCACTGTTGCTAATATTTTGTAAAAATTCCTAAAAATATTTCTTGGCTTATAGATTCCATCATAAATTTTTCAGCCTTAAATTTGAATTATTTTTCTCTGTTTTGCTTTATTTGGGTTCCTTTAACCTTTTCTCAAATTGAATAATTCCTTTTTATTTCAGAAAATTTATTTCCCTCATTTTTATTTTATTTTTAAAATTTGGAATGTTACGATCCTATCCCCCTTACAAAAAATCTTGTCCTCGAGATTCGAAGCGAACTTCGGGGAAACTTAAGGGACGGGGGGTTCTACTGGTGCTCCGGAATGTGAGAAGGTGGTGCTTCAGAAACAGGTAGAGTGCTCTCTGGAACTGAGTTGGTTGAGGTCACACTGAAAATGCCTTCTGACATACCTTGGACTTCTTGAGCGGAGATGTGGTGAACTTGAGTACGTCCCACCAGGCTTGGAACGGAGGGTGGTGATTGCTTCGGGTATGGGCACATATTGGAGAAGTGTCCTGCCTGGCGACAATTGTAGCATATTATCGGGTTACCATTCTTGTCCCTCTTGGCTCCGGTAGCTTGCACTGGAGCTCTCCCGGCTGGCGGTGCTTGGGGTGGGATGCCTGAACTTGGCCCTCCAAGGACGTTCCGTTGCTCGATAGGGGTTGGGGCTCGAGGTGGGATCACTGAGCGGGGTTTCTACGCCATTCCTTGTTGCTGATGGTAGGCGATCATTCTCCTCTTCTTCAGGTCCACCTTGTTTTGTTCAGTCTGCTGGATGATTTCTTTATTCACCAATTTCTGAAAATTGGTAAAGTCCCCGGAGACCAACTGAAGTGACAATTCATCCTTCAGTCCCTGAAGAAACTTGGATTGGCGGGCTGCATCTGTGCGCTCTTCCTCAGGGGCATACTGGGCCAACCAGTTGAACTCGTGCAGGTACTCAATGATAGTCCTGCTCCCTTGCTGTAGATCCCGAAATTCCTGCTACTTCTGGGTGATGACGCCCTCCGGAACGTGAGCGGCACGAAAGGGGGCGATGAACTCAGCCCATGAAATCGCATGGCCCTCGGGCTGAGTCTCGCGGAAAGTATCCCACCACTCCACGGCGGGTCCTTGGAGCTGGTGAGCGGCGAATGCCACTCGCTCCTTCTCGGAATAGGGCAGAAGGTCTAGCTTCTTGCCGATTGTCCTTAACTAGTCTCCCGCCTCCATTGGGTTGGTGGTGCTGGACAATATTGGGGGCCGAACATGCAGAAACTCAGAGAGTTGAGAAACTGGTGCCGGTGCATGGATGGCTGGTCGGAGGGGAGGCTCGGGTTGCCGCTGCTGGAGACGGAACAACTGCGCCTGTTGTTCTTGAATTTGGTTTTGTTGTTGCTGCATCTGGGTAAGCAGCGTGGCGATCAGTTGGTTTTGGTTCGCCATTATCTCAGCCAGTGTGGGATGATTGGCGACGGGAGCCTGCCGTTGGCCGATTGCTCCCCACTGGGGCAAATTTTCGGAGTCACTTCTGTTCTGTGGGGCATCTGATCCTTGGTTGTTGGCCATCTTGAAGTTGAGGGGTTTCCAAAAGAAGATACACATTTTAAGAGGGAACACAACTATCCTTTATTTCTCAAATTAAAAGTTTTAAACTTAGTCAATTACATCCTTATTCTTATTAAATCTTCACCCATGCCTTATATGTGACATAAGCGGCACTACAATCATAACAAAAGAAAGGAAACAATCAATCGTAAACTAGCGTCTAAAACAGCTCGGGGGAGGGCTCGATCATCGGCTCGGCGGGGATGGTCGGTGCACGGGTGGTGAAGCTGGATGGCCCAGTGGAAGAGGCACTGCGCAAGATCCTCTTGGGCCTAGCTGAGGGGGTCCTAAGCGCCTTCTGCTTGCGCGGTGGAAGGGGAGCGACCTCCTCGAGATCCTTCTATAGCTCCTTGATGTGGTGACACAACTCTGCGGTGTCGCCGATGACCTAGCGCAGAATCTCATTCTGACGCTGCAAATCCTCCACCTCGGCAGCTAAGCGGCGCCCCTACTGGACCTGGCGACAAAGCTCTCTGTTCTCACGGTTCAGGCTCTCTGATGAGTGGCGGTAGTAGTCACTGGTGTCGTGCTGGCTTTTGGCGTTGAGTACGTCCTCCGTGTGAAGATCATCCATTGCCTCAAGCAGACGCATGGTGCGGGCAATGGTGGAGTTGCGCTGGGAGAAGGTGCTGATGTAGATGCTGTGATGACTCCTCGGGGTGTGCATGGGCATGAAGCGGTAGGAGGTGTCGAAGAGCTATCTATCATAGACCATCCGAAGCTCGGAGAGGGCCTAAAGAGCGGCGTGCTGGCTGGCCACCAAGAAGGTAGGTCCTCCGACTCCGTTGGTGTAGAAGGCTGGCTGCGTGGTGGAGGGGCGGATGATGACAGTGACCTCGTAGTATCCCTCGTTCGCATAGGGGAAGATCCCATGGAACGCTGGCTCGTGATCAAACCTGAGGAAGTCCACGAGCATGCGGAGCTCGCGAACGATGCCGACCTCATCGCGGAGAGTCCCACTCATGGTATGAACCGGCATCTACAAAAAGAGAGATATTTTTTGTAAAAATTCTAGAAGACGAGGTAGTAAGTAGTTTGTAAGAAAATACGGTTAATATTATTCCTAGGGTCAGGTCTGTTTGACTTCTTACAGTCAAATCGGGAATTTATTGAAATTCCATAGAAAATCAATAAATACAAGACGTTCATCACACGACTGCGTACAATACCCCAATCAATCATGGTTCGTAGACCATATTATTACAAAAGAGTTAAATAAAATAGAAACTAATAAAATAAATTCTCTAGATTAACGCCTCCTTCCAGTCTTGTGCCTTGACTGGGTCGCTACTCCAGACCATCACCCTCCTCGTAGTAGACCGCCTCTGGTGGTGTAATTCAATGGGGGTGAGTACAATCGTACTCAGCAAGCCACCGAATGCAATTATAATGCAAGGTAATAACAAGGAAGGTAGTGGCTACTTTTGCGGAAAAGCATATTTGTAAAGCATTTAATGTAAACAGATTATTTAGTACAGAAAATTAAACATGTGTAATGCATCATGGAGGGGTACAATCAGCCCACCCTCGCTCAACAGTCCTTACATGCCATGAATCATACGATCATTCCAACAATAATAAACTAACTGCGAGAAGTCACACAACCTGCCCTTAACTATGGGCTTGGCTTTTCGAAAAGATTTAAACTCTGATCAGAGGTGTACTCCTGTACCCACAAGGCACTTGTTTCCCGCACACCACAGTGTGTTAAATTACTCCGGTCTCGAGAAATTCGTGCCAAAACCTTTAGGATGGAACACACTAATTTGATAACACCCTCTTATAGGTTTCATATGGTGCCCAGTCACTTTTGGCCAACACCATACCCCCCTTGAGCGTCGTCGGTACAAGTCACCCGCAGGTTGCCCCTTGCCCCCTCCACTATGGTGCTTCAAGTTGGTACGAACCATACCTCCAGTTAGGACTTACCCACTAGACTTGTGGTTAGTACGAGTTTGTTTTGCAATAGATCCCGCAGACCGGTCCTTATAGTGCCCTAGGTGCGATCAACCAATGCCCTATCTTGCACCCGGAACCCACCATACTTATAACATAGCCAACTCCAACATATAATAGAATCCAACTATCTATGACTCGTTCTTTTATCCTATAGTAGTTGTGTTGGTACATTGGACACTAGCTAATATAATATTGTAAGAGTGACAAGGAGTTCAGGCTCAATAAGCATGGTTTGGGTTGACACACAAGGACGGTGATATAATAAATATAATTTAGGGCTTGATATTAGACTAATGCAAATATATCCTTTCTGTTATAGCAATATTTAAATAAAACATGGGCTCAACTATGATCAAAATGGGGGTTGTGACTTGCCTTGCTCCGCAAATGGTGAAGGTGGAACCTCGGGGTAAGACTCTGGATCCTTGACGGCATCGTAGTCTTCCGGTACGAAAAGTAAACACAAACTTCAATAAACAATCCAAAAATCACCAAGACAAGCATATATGTTATTGTTGTATTAATTAAAGGAAATTAAATCTTAAAGTTTATGAATTTATTACCTAAGTACATAAGATTAGTTTTTAAGGGGTTTCTGAATTTTATAAATTGGAATAAGTATTTACACTGAGGGGTTTTTATTTTCCCATTGAAATGTGAATTAAAATTTACAAAACAACCCTACTGTTTTTATTGCATTAAAATAGTGAAATGAAGTTATTATGTCCTCTAAAATTAATATATAATTTTTTAAGGTAATTTCAGAGAGTTTTGAGTTTTTATTACTGTTGACACGAAAACGTGCCCCCGCACTTGGATCAGTTCGACGATCCAAAAGTGTGTGGATACCTAGGGGCAGGCCTAAGCATAACACAACACCGACGTCGCGTTCTGACTTCCCTTAGTCATGGTAAGGGGGGTGGAGTCGCCAGGCAATCAGATCACAAAAAATAATCCAATTAGCCAAAAAATATATTAAATAGAATAAAATCAGCAAACTGGTCGGAGCCTGTCTGCTTCGAAGAATGGTGCGAAGGGGGTCGCCAAAGTATACCTTCGGTGTCTAGTGCGTAGTATCCCGCCGAAGGATACCTTCGGCGTTCGGACTGATCCGGTCGAAGAGGAACTCCGAACAAATCCTGACGCGACGATCACCTCTGAATGGTGGGGTTCGACGCGAAGTCTCCAATACGGCAAGATACAAAATAATGACTCGAGTGCCGCGTGCGGGCGTTACTTCGCCCAGAGCGGAGTACGGGCGTGGCGAAGCCAATTGTGATGAAGTGTGCTGGCGAAGCGTGCGGTCGAAGTAGCAGTCTCGCTGAAGGGTGTTCTGGCAACCTCCGAAACCAATCTCTAAGCTCCGGACACCTCCGACAAAGTAGCTCCGAACGTGGAAACCTGCAACAAAGAGGATTTGAAGTACTAATTCGGCCTGAGGACCGAATTCTGCTAAGTGTTGCACTAGTAGCGAAGGTAGCAATCTGTTACGCGAATTAGCGGATACTTCACAGGCAAAGTAACAAGGCGATAGCAATCTATTACGTAGATTAACGGATACTTCACAAGCGAAGTAACAAGGATTACCACTATTCCGAAGTGGCCGGCGGAGGGCTTCCAGGCAAACCCACAAAGAGGTATAGAAAAGTAAAGGTAAATAAATGTGATCAAAGCTAGGGCTTTGTGTTTGATTTGTGTTTGGGGGGCCTCAGCTGGCCTTGCCTCTCTATTTATAGGGGCCCAACTTCTGATCTAATCTGCTATAATTCGGTTTGGATAGAGATAAAAACTTAGCCGGAATTGTATCCAACTCTATCTCTGCCGAAGTGGGCTTCGACTAGGCCCGTCGAAGCCTGCTCCCTAGGCCGAAGCTTCAGCGACATGGGCCTCTGAAGGCTTCCTGGATGAAAGTCATGGGCTGGCTGGAAGCTTTCGGAGCCCATAGCCCAATGGACCATCGGCCCTATAGGGCTTCGGCCTGACCCCGGACATGTGTATTTTCGGCCCAAAGTACCAAAATTGATATTTTGACAATCTCAGCCATTGATGCCATTTTTCTATTAACAACTCGTCGACCTATAAGCCATCTTGCCTTAAAACCCTTAGAGAGTCAAGATCTACTTCCATAGGTAGAACGGCTTCTTGTCCATACACTAACTCGTACGGACTAACTTTGGTAGCACCGTGCTTTGCAATCCTACAAGCCCATAGCACCTCGGAAAGCACCTCATGCCAC
Organism: Zizania palustris; assembly: GCA_019279435.1. Taxonomy (NCBI): domain Eukaryota; kingdom Viridiplantae; phylum Streptophyta; class Magnoliopsida; order Poales; family Poaceae; genus Zizania; species Zizania palustris. The sequence goes on along the minus strand of JAAALK010000290.1, from coordinate 45,350,345 downwards.
CTCATGGGGAACTCTTCGATTTTCTTCCTAATGAGCCTAATCCAGGTTTTATTACTAGACTCGGCCTAACCATTGGCCTGAGCATAGTAGGGCGAAGAGTTTATCAACTTAATACCATAATATTCGGCGAAGTCCTTCACTTCTTTAGAAACAAATGAGCTACCTTGATCTATAGTGAGGGTTTGAGGAATACCAAATCTATGTATGATGTGCTTCAAGATAAAGTCAAGTACCTCATTGTGAGTCATGTTCTTGAGAGGCACGGCCTCGGTCCACTTGGTGAAGTAATCCATCACCATTAACACGAACCGATGCCCTTTTGAGGAAGCAGGGTGAATTTGGCCGATGAAGTCTAAACCCCAACCTCAGAATGGCCATGGCTTGACAATAGGGTTGAGTAATGAAGCAGGAGCTAACTGAATATTGCCAAACTTTTGTCATGCTTCACACCCTCTATAATACTTAAAACAATCCTGAGTCATAGTCGGCCAGTAAAAACCTGCTCTTTTGAGCATCCAACTCATTTCTAGGCCGACTGATGAGTGCCACAAAGTCCCACATGGACTTTTCCTGTAGCCACCTGGGATCGTTTGTAGTCTAAACACTTTAACAATACTCTATCAATGGTTTTGCGATACAGTGTGCCATCTATCAACACAAATTTGAACGCTTGTCGCCGAACCTTCCGATCAACCCTTTGACTAGGGTCTCTTAAATACTGGACGATTGGAATTCTCCAATCGTCTTTATGGGCTTCGGAGGGTTTTGCTAACTCACCCCCTAAAAAGTCTCTAGGTTACTGATTTCGGGGTGCCCCCCGAGCTCTTCCTCCTTCTGCCGAAGCTTGGCTGGACTAGCCGTGCGGAGTGCATCAGGCCGAAGCCCCCTGCTAGAGGGTCTGGGCTCCCAAAGGCCTTCGCTGTCTCGGGGATTCCGACTCATGAGCTCCGGTGTGCCAGACTCTTCGACGGGCGAAACATTCTGGTCCTAGGACCTCGGCGCGCGGTGGCCTTTGGTAGCCGGAGGGGTCCGACCCGGGGGGTGCGCCCGCATGAAGTCACTCGCTTTGGTAGCGAGACCAAACATCGTCTTCTCCTATACAGAAAATTTTCCTCTCCTGACTTGGTAACCAGATGCTTGCTGAGCCAAATCATTTGCAACCGAATTGGCCTCTCTTGACACATGAGAAATTATGAAGTCATCAAAAGTAGCAACTATGTCCAGGCACTTATCCAAGTAGCCATTTAGCAAGCCATTAAAACACTGAGCACTCTTAGCCACTTGTTGTACCACTAACAGGGAATCACCATGTGCATGGACATGTTTAACACCCATGGAATCTAACAATTCAAGCCCTAGCAGTAAAGCCTCATATTCAGCTTGGTTATTAGTAGAAGGGAACTCTAAACGAGCCGAGGTCTCAAAGTGCATTCTTCTAGGCGATATGAGAACCACTCCAATACCTTGGCTATTTTTGCAAGCTGAACCATCAAAGTAAAGTTTCCAAGGTATTACTTAAATCAAAGAAACATTGTCGCTCCAACTGATGTCTATGTGGTGATCAACTATAAAGTTGGCCACGAGATGGCCTTTCATAGCTCTTAGGGGCTCATAGGCCAAATCATATTCGATCAACGCGTAAGCCCACTTTTCTATTCTTCCACTCAGAATCGGCTTTTTGCAACATGTGTTTTATAACATCGGTTTGGCAAACAACAACACATGTAGTAGGGAGAAGATAGTGGCGCAATTTGGTGCAAGCGCAGTAAAGCGATAAACACAAACATTCCACAAACGCGTACCTGGTCTCAGCATCTAGCAGGTGGTGGCTCAAGAACATGATGAACTCCGAGGTAGATGCTATGGTAGGCGCTGGGAGTGCGCTTCGGCACAAGCCGGAAGGACGAGTTTTGAAGGGGATCATCATAGATCATCCTCAACTCCATAAGGGCTTCGAGGGCGACGCGTTGGCACGCGACGTCGAAAGTCGGGCCCCTAAGTGCTGTCGTGTAGGGCGGCAGGTGCTCTCCAGATCCGTGGACGGTGAGGGAGACGTCGCAAGGTCCGGCGAATTCCTCCAGGTACACCACCTGGAATTCGGGCTCGAAGAGGAACCCGAGGAAAGTGAGCATCATGCGGAGCTCCCTAACGAAGCCCTCGTAGTGGCGGCAGTAGCTGTGAACTTGGTAGACTGGCATGTACAAAAACAACAAGTTGAAGAAAGTGAGGGGAGGAACAAAGTTTATAAAGTAGGTTTTCGAGAAATAATTTTCTGCAGCTATTGGCTAGGCTGGTCCGTTTGGCTTCCTAAAGTCAAGTCGGCTCTGATACCATCTTGTGGCGCCCCGATTTACCGAATCGGAACATTATTGAATTACCAAAGAAAAACAATAATACAAGAGGTTCATCATGCGACAATCGTACATACGATAAGTATTCATGGTACGCAGACCACATTATTACATCAGAGTTAAATAAAAACAATAATAAAAGTAAACAGCATGACGAACGACTTCTTCAAGATCTTTCTGCTTGACTGGGTCGCTACTCCAGACCATCCTCATAGTAAGCATCCTCTGAATGGTGTGTCCAACGGGTATGAGTACAAAAAGTAGTCAACAAGCCACCACAAATGCAAGTAATAATGCCAAATAATAACAAAGGAAGGGTAATTGGCTAATAGTGCGGAAAAGTACATTTTTCAGTTATTGCATTTAATGTAGACAAGTTTAATCATGCGGAATAATAAACATGAACATCAATATACCATCTAACTCGAGGAGTACGTTTTCCCTCCTCGCACAACAGTCCTTAAATGTCAAACCATCATGCATATACATATTGAAAGTAAACTAACTGTGGGATGTCACGCAACCCGCCCTTGACTGTGGGCTCGGCTTTTCGAAAAGATTTATGACTCTGATCAGAGATGTACTACTGTACCCACAAGGCACATACTCATCCCAAACACCAAAGTGTAACGAGATGACCCATACCACGGGAACTCGTGCCAAAACCTCGGCAAGAAATGCTCCAAGCAATAACGACCCGCTCTAGGTTTCGCCGGCGCGCCGGGCCGCATCCCAGCTAACGTCACACCCCCTTTTGCGCCACGTCGGTACAAGCCACCCGCAGGTGCTGCTTGACCCATCTCCAAGTGGTGGCCTCGATTTGGAACACTCCATACCTTAGTTAGGACTTACCCATTAGACTTGTGGTTAGTACGGAAGTGTATTGCAACGGATCCCGCAGACCGGTCCTTATAGTGCCCCGGGTGCTACCGACCAATGCCCTAGCTTGCACTCGGAACCCACCATGCATACACTCACAACCAAAACTCTATCACCAACAGAATTCCAAAGATAAGGATAACGAGGATCATATAGTAGAACTAAGTTGCTACGACTCATTTTTAATCCTATAGCAATCGTGTCGATACATTGGACACTAGCTAATAATACTAATCATATGGTGACAAGGAGTTTAGGCTAGATAGCATGGCTTGGGTTGCACATCAAGGTCGGGGGGGGATCCTAATAAATATATTGTAAGGGTTTCATTTGACTAATGCATGTATATCCTACGTGTTTTAGCGATAGTTTAATAAAACATGGGTTCAATATGCTCAAAAGATTGGTTTGGTGACTTGCCTTGTTCAGCGAAAGGGGAGGGAGGAACTTCCGGGTAATATTCCGGCTCCTTGGCGGCGTCGTTGTCTTCCCAATATAAATAAAATAAAATAAAATAAATACGACATTCAATTAAACAATCTAAAACCACAAAATAAGCATATAGGTTTTGATTGGGTCAATTTAAAGAAACCAAAGTTGTTAAGTTTCTGAAAGTCATTTTATGAATAATTAAATTGAACTATAATGAAATATGGTTCTTTAATAAAAGAGATAACAGTGTGAACAATTTTATCTTAAGTTTTATAACCAATTCAAATAAGTGGTTCAGAGAAAACTTAGTGGTTCCATTGTATTAACAGGAAAAGAATAAAGATAAATTTTGCTGAAATTTAAATAATTGAATTTGTAATTTTCCCTAAAGAGCATTTTGATACTTTATTAAATAAACATGAAATACCCAAAGTAAACATATTGTTTTTATTGTATGAACATGTAGAGAATAAAATTACAAATTTTCTGAAAGTGAAATGGTAAAATTTGAAGTTAAAACGCGCAAGATATGAATTTTGAAGTTTAAATTCATTTCTGGAATTTAAATTAAATCCAAATACAGGCATCGGTCCACGGTGAGCCGAGTCCACCATGCACTCGCGCACTGTGCGCGTGCGCCGGATCAAGATCCACCGTTGGATCATGATCGGGCGGTCACGGGCGAGGCGGGGGAGTTAAAATGACGTGGACGACTGAGATTAAAACGTTGAACCGATACGCATCGTGCGGTCTAGATGCGACGCGGGATTTAAAATCTAGCGAACGGCCTAGATTAAAATGTAACGCTTCGCCAGGATCTAACAGTGTAGATTAAATCGCGCACGTGATAATACTGGCGTCGTTCGATCATGATCGCACGACCGAGATTAGATCCGACATGGTACGGGTACTCAGCCCATGCCGGTCATCTTCTCTGGCGACGGCGAGCGGGCCAGAGGCCACGGCGAGCGACGACGGTCCTAGCTAGGCCTAGAAACGGAAAGAGGACGCCGAGAGGAACACGGGGGTACCTTAGGCGAGGCGAGAGGTCGACGGGTCGTGGCCGGCGATGAGGGTAGGCGGTGGAGTCTTTCGGGTCCTTGTCGGCGACGGTGATCCGGCGAGGTTCGGCGTCGGTGAAGGGGTGACCGAGGTCGGTGATGTCCTTGCGGTCACAATGGTGTGGTCGTCTAGGGCGGGGGACGTCACCGGCGACGGTGAGTGGCGACCGGAGTGGGAGTGGCGGTGAGGTGCTAAAAACCGAATGGTGAGTGCTCTGTTTGTTCTCGCAGTGAATTGCCATGGGGGTCGAACGCGGTGGAGGCCAGGGGGTTGTTAAATAGGGGTGTCGGAGGAGCTCGCATCCAAGGAAAGCTGAGGGAGGACTTTAACTCGCTGGCAAGGGCTCGGCCATGCACGCGTTGCGTGATCCTAGGACGTAATCGCGAGGTTTAACGAGGGGCAACGGTCGGCCGGGCGTAGGGGACTGAGTTATGGTGCCAATTTAATGGGGGAGGGGCCGGCGAGGCAGATCCGAGGTGGGGTTATCGACCAGCGCGATTTGGGGGCGGTGGCGGGAGGTGGATGATGGGTCCGACAAGTGGGCCAAGGCGGTCAGTGGGCACGAGCGTACGGGTGCGGTGACTGACGAGTGGGGTCGGGGTCGGCCAAGGGAGGGAGCCGGTTGGCGCCGACAGGTGGGGTCGGGCGGTCGGGCGCACGCGCGAGGAGAGAGGGGCTCGCTGACAAGCGGGACCTGGGTGTCAGCCCGAGGCACGTGGGGGTAACGGGCTGGGCCAGCCGGGAGAGAGAGAAAGGGAGAGAGAGGGCCCGCTACTGTTTAAATGATTTTCTGATTAAAAATAATTATAGAAAATGGATTAAAATATTTGGGCTACTTCCGAGGTTGATAAAAATTTGTAAAAATTCTCAAAAATATATCTTGGCCTTGGGATCATATACAAAATTTCCTAGTCCCTCGTTTGGTAATTTACTCTAGGTTCTAGTTCAAAAAGATTAAGGAGGGCATTAAAGGTATTTCTAAAACAAATAATTCCCGGAAAATAGGTTAATGGATATTTTTATTTCTATGAAAATTTGGGGTGTTACACAAAGTCTATCGTGACGAAGTGTGCTGGCAAAGCGTGCGGTCGAAGCAATCCATCTCGCCGAAGGGTGTTCTAGACCTCTGAAACCGATCTCTCATCTCCAGACACCTCCGACGAAGTAACTCTGAACGTAGGTAACCTGCAACAGATAAGATTCGAACTACTAATTCGGCCTCAGGACCGAATTCTGCTAAGTGTTGCACTAGTGGCGAAGATAGCAATCTGTTACGTAGATTAGCGGATACTTCATAGGTGAAGTAACAAGGAGATAGCAATCTATTACGTAGATTAACAGATACTTCACAAGCGAAGCAACAAGGATTACCACTGTTCCGAAGTGGCCGTCAGAGGGCTTCCAGGCAAACCCACGAAGAGGTACGGAAAAGTAAAGATAAAGTAAATGCGATCAAAGCTAGGGCTTTGTGTTTGATTTGTGTTGGGGGGTCTCTGAACTGGCTTCGCCTCTATATTTATAGGGTCTAGACCTCTGATCTAATCTGCTATAATTCGGCCGAATCGAGATAAAGACCTAGCCGGAATCATGTCAAACTCTACCTCTACCGAAGTGGGCTTTCGGCCAGGCCCATCGAAGCCTGCTCCTCGGGCCGAAGCTTCGGTGGTGTGGGCCTCCGAAGGCTTCCTGGACAAAGGCTGTGGGCTGGCTGGAAGCCTCCAGAGCCGATATCCCAATGGTCCTTCGGCCCTATAGGGCTTCGGCCTGACTAGAGACATGTGTATTTTCAGCCCAAATTACCAAAATTGATATTTTGGCAATCTTAACCATTAATGCCATTTTTTGCTATCAATAGGTGGCCGATATTTTGGTGAGTACAGTATAAGATGATAATTTTGATTGGTAGAAAATGACGTTGATGACCCGACTACAACCGTATGTTTGTGTTGCGCCTTAGCGATCGATACACCAACTCCAAGGGTTGTTGATATTATCGGTGATCAACCTTGTTCCTGCAAGCAATCGAAGAACGAGCAAGAACAAGATAAAGGAGCAACTACAATTGCTAGATATAAAAGACACACAAAGGGTAGTTGGGGTTATGAAACATGAAACTAGCGATCTTACCGATCACAGGTTTACACGGACAAGTAGCATTGGCTAAACTTTTATCTAATCAAAACCCAAATTACAACTGAAGTCTCTAGAGTTATTTATAGCCTTAGGGACATTCCCAAAAATTGAAAACTTATTACATATGGAAACTACTAATTATTTCCTAAACAGATTGAGTAGAAAAAAAGAAACACGCATTGATTTAGTGATTGTGATCTCCTTCGATAGAATCTATATATGTAGCTAGATCCATTGGAAAGAGGACGTCTCAAGATTTCCAAAAAGTCCAAGATCATCCAAATTGGAGTTTCCATTTAAAAGTTATGCACATTTGAATTCGGTGTTATCCTTGTGGTCTGAATCCGAGTCCAATATTCTCAATCGTGTAGAACTTTATTTCCACTTTCTCTTGGAACAAAAGTAATGTCCCAAACTTGTATTTTGTGTTTGGATGGCCTTGACTTTGTCCCCAATCAACTTCCATGATGTTCCATGACCTTGGTTTGCTCACAACACGTCCTTAATCCATGTAATAATTTCTGTAATTGAAAACAACAACTCATGGTGCAATAACCTTTTCTCAAATATGTAAAATGTAAATCGAATATAGAAAGCACGCACCTTTGTTTTTATTATATTTATATCCTAGCCGGTGATGTCCTCATCATATTATCACCTTTTGCTCTCAGCTTAGCTAAGTCAGCTAAATGGGATGGGCAGTCTCTACAATGCACGACAACTGAGGCATGAGCGTCTTTCAGCTCCAACAGAGCACTTTCAAGCTTAGTGGACAAAGTGTCTCTCTCATCCACCATCTCGGTGTACCTGGACTTAAGAGAAGTAGGTGTAACACCTTAAATTTTTGCCAAATAATATTTTTGAGAAAATAAAAATTGAGAAAATAATTATTTAAATTGTGAAAAGAATGAAATGAATTAAAATCTTTAGAAATAATCCACATTTTGAGTTGGAAATTTTTTATTTAAATTATCCAATTCATAAGAATATTTTAGGAAATTTTTCCAAATTTTTAGGACTTTGGCTACTAGCATAGAAATTACTAATGAATTTCATAAATTATTTTAATTGAAAAATAAATTTTAAATCATGTTGGGCTGCCTCCCTCCAATCTCTCTCCATGGCCCAGCCCACTCGCTCTCCCTTAGTGAAAGTTGGGCCCCGCATGTCAGTGTCGTTCCCAACCCCAACTCTCGCTGGATTTCCTTGCCACCGCCGCAAACCCTAAAATCCAATGCATCTGCCTGTGATGTTCGGCCACTTGACCCCTATAAAAAGGTTTGCCTCCACCCCCTGATCTCATTCCACCACCTAGCTTCGCCGATCGTCGTCTCATCGTTGGTGATGTCCAAAAAAGCCTTTGTCGGTCTATTTTAGCTCTGTTAGCCCCGCCTCACTGCTAGTGACCCCGCAAAGCCCCACCGCCAGCACCACCATGACCGCCACCATCTCCATGTCCTCCAATCACCGCCCTAGTTAATGGATCTCACCGAAGTCATGAACCCGAGGAGTGCTCTCCGCCTCCTCTCACATACGACCGCCATATGTAATCGTCGGTGACCATCTCAGGTACTAGAGTGATCCCCATCTTATTCTGGTTCTATTTCTACACTCTGCTTGCCTCGCCGTCGCTCGCCATCGCCAGTAGCGTCGCCACCACACTCATTCACCACTCGCAGTACTCACACATGTCTGATTGATTCCTGGCTGTCTGATCCAAATTATGTGGTCCTGATTAAATCTGTGACACCTGGACCATGACGCACATGCGCAATTCACCGTGGACTGGGATCACCGTGGACTTTTTTCTGTTTTTCAGTTCAAAAATAATTCTAGAATTGATTCAAAGTCCAAAAATTCATATCTTTCACATCCTAACTCCAAATTCATTCGTTCAAATTTCATTTTTATCACCATAATTTTCTCTAAAACATGAATTAATTTAATTTCATGAATTGTACTATTTATTTTCTCCCTTTTAATTGTGTTTTCCTCATTTTGCGTGCTTTTAGAATTTGAAGTTGTCGAGGAGCCCGAGTCTTTTGTCGAGGACCCATCTCCGTCTTTTGTTGATCTAAGCAAGTCACACCAAATGCATTGACCATATTGATCCCATGTTTTTCAAAGCAGTTATCGCTATAACACATAGGAATTAATTGCATTAGTCCAATTAAAACCTATAGTTATATTTATTTAGATCCCTTGACCTTGTTGTGCAAACCCAAGCCATGTTTTTTTATCCATTTTCCCTTATCTCATGAATATTATTATATTATTTAGTGCCCAAGTATTGGCACACTTGCTTAGTATTGTTAAAAATGAGTCGTAGACTAGAATTGCTACTTTATTATTATATTAGTTATGTCTCTTCTCATGGTTCTAAAAGTTGGAAGCAATGTTTGGAAAATGGCTACCTTAATGGTAAAGGTGGGTTTCTGGTGAAAGCAAGTGTACTGGTTGGTAGCACCCGGGGCACTATCAGGACCGGTCTATGGAATCTGTTGCAAAGCATTTCCTTACAAGCCACAAGTATCTAGTGGGTATGGCCAAACTTGACGTATAGGTCGGTTTGTGGGATCAGAATGGCGACTAGAGGGGGGTAAATAGGCGCCTCAACAAATTCTTGAGAATATGATGGCCTTTTCAAATCACCCAACGCACCTCTAAATGAACAAGCAGAAGAAGATGTAGTAAAGTCTCCGATAAAAATAGATGCTATCACCCTCCTATCTGATATTATGTCAAATGATAGATTAAGGGATCACCAGCACTGAATTTGCACACGTGGTGAAAAGCATCACTGCACACGGCAACACATGATCGACAAGATGGGAAAGAAAAATAAGGGAGAAAAAATTCTAGATTCAACTTTGAGCCTTCAAGATTTTTAGGAAATGACCACCTTCCAGAATTTTTATAGCATATAGATGAGCCAAAAACAATATGTAGCTCTGTTCAGAACCTTTTGTAAACTTCAAACATAGAACCCTTGTAACTTGTACAACAAGAGTTATGTAGAACTCAGGTCCAAAAACAGAACCAAAACTGATAAAAAAATCACCTCAAAGATTGAATCCAGACTAAAAACAGCACAAAACTTGGCAGAAATCAGCAGTTTTCAAAACTTTTTATGCAGTTTGTTAGACAGGAAAATATATGCAGCAGTGGTTGAAACCTTCTGAAAATTTCGAATATGAAACCCTTGAAACTTGAACATCAAAAGATATGAAGAACTCAGATCCAAAATAAGCACAAAAACTGCTCAAAAATCGTATTCAAAAATGATCACACAAGAAAACTAATCTGGTATCAGAACTCTCTGCATGAATAAAACGAAATGGTTGAGAGGATTAATTCTCAATTTTTGCAAAAAGGGTTATAGAATACCTTTGAATCCCTTCAACCATGATATTACTCAAGAAACAACCCAAGAATCAGCCATGATGTTGATGAACACTTAAAGAAACATTTCATCAAACATGTAGAGGGCTACACAAACACAACCATTTCAGCTAGAGTTAAATTCCAGAACTGTGATGCCGTGTTTGATCAGCAAAAGAAATAAGAAGGAATCTCAGAAATCACTTGCAACTTTCGAAAATGGATCGTTCAAATCATCCTCAACATAAAATGTATAAACATCAACATCAACTTCTGCACTAGATTCACCAAAAATCGCAACAAAAAATCTATCACAGCCACAATTGCATCCACCATGAATAGTGACGAACTGATTTGATAAGAACGGCAAAAACACAGCAAAATTTTATGGATTTGGTATTTGGTTCAGCCCAAAAGTACAGCAAAAATCTCTCACCTTCCCATGGATATAGTACCCTATTTATAGGCCAACCATGGGAGGTATTTTCTAAAAAGAACCCTTTAGAATTGAAAATTACACAAAAGTCCTATTCCTTGTAATCACAACCTTTTATTACACATTGACTCAAAATAAAAAGACTCCAAACTATTAAAATAAACAAAACTAGATATGCGATGGTTTTCAGTAAAAACTAACAAAGCCTCTCAACCCTTCGACTCGTGACACCGCTTTGTGATTCCGAGCGCCAGCAAGCCACTTCCGCTCTCGATCCCCTCGAGCCGCCTGAATGCTTGTCCTGGCCTCCCTCTCGCAAACCCGGTCGTCACGCCGTCGTAGTCAGCCGTCCGTCCAAGTCTCGCTCTGTCTCTTCATGCACTCTTGAGATCTTCTCCAACTTCGCCCGGCCTCCTTGATCCTCCAGCATCAAGCTCCCCGCTCGACCCTCGATCACCCGCCATCGACAGTCGGTCCACATCTCCTCCCTGCACAAACAAGACAAGCCAAAACAAGAACGTGATGCACCGGCGAAACCCTCGGCAGCCAAACCTCCATTTCACATTGAATCCCTCGATGCACTCAAAACACTCTCAACCACTCAACCACTCAAATGCTTATCCTTGTCAATCACTCATCATCCAGACCGAAACCACCCTTGGTTTCACACGGTTTAGTAGGATGCACCAAGCGATGGGCCAAGATAGTCGAGAAGAAAGGACACCTCATTTCCTTTTTATTGACTTTACGCGAGACACAAAAGGGGGCTCTACGTAATCCAAAGTGTTGGAGCGTCGACGAAACCTAGCGTGGTTGTTCTTCTGCTGAGACGATCTATGTCAAAGGGTTTTGGCAGGAAATTGGGAAAGATCTGTTGAATTCTTGTTGTTGGCGTAAAAGATTACGCTAACATGCTTCTATAGATTAGAAACTAACAAATGAAGTGTTTGCGAATTAAACTATTCCAAGCCTCCGAAAGGATAATAGCTCAAAACAGTTCGAAGATGTGTATTGAATAACTCAGTATTCGATCCTCATTACAGGGCAAAACGGGGGGTATTTATAGGCCCAAACATTAAGGAAAAGACCCTTTTACCCCTCTGTTACAACCAACATAGTGGAAACTATTCGGTACCCTTAATAGGGCTAAAACGGTAAAAGACTAATCTAATGAGAAAGAAGATAAGTCTTCCATCCTAGCTGGCAAAGAAGGTCTCGGAAGAGCCCATGTTCGAAGATATACTCTGAACTAGAGTTCGTCCTTATACTTCGAACTTGATCCAATGTATTTCCGGAGTTGGAAGCTCGAAGCCTTCGATTAAATCACCTGCCTTTGTCTTGTTATAGTAATAACCCCGAAGATGAAGTATTTTCCCCCAACAGTAGCCCCTCGAATACGCTTCTCCGCTAGATCTGTAACGTTAGGAGAGTAGTTTACGCAACAAAAAATAATCATGCGTAGGGGTTAACAGATTTAGTCAATCTCCAAAATATGCAGAGATTCAAAACTTCGAATCAAGTTCTAAGAAAGTTACATTCGAAATATCTTGGAATCAACTTAAGGAGTCCGAAAGCTTTTTTAGACTTAGAAGAAATAGCCGTTGGCTTTTTCCTTCCAACGGAATTTACGCGATGCATTAACTTCGCAAGGGTTAACGGTCAAGAATGCGAAACGGCAAACTAAAACGGTAAAAAATCGCGGGCCTGGGCTATAAATAGAGGACCCAGACCCTTCTCGAATACCCTTCTCACCGCTTTTGTGCAATCAGTGCGACTTCATGGCGAAGACAAGCTTCAAGGTCCCTAGGGCGGCATTGGCCCTAGCCTGGCAGCAGGCTGCGGCCGCAGCGGCCGCAGCGGCAGCAGCGGCGCCATCAGTGGTGGCGGCTCCATCAGCAGCAGTAGCAACACCATCGGTGGCGCTAGTAAGGAATCCCCAAAAAGTTGGTCCTCACGATCTCCTCCCAGCATCGTCGAAGTATTTGGACCAGTCCTATCAACTGGGGCCATCCACCTGCAAGAGGGAGTGGATCGCAGCAACAGTGGAAGGAAAAATTAGCTCGGAGGTTATAATCCGTAAACCTGGAAAAGAGGCCATCCCTTCGCCAAGGCCGGGAGAACTTGTAGTCTTCGAAGCGGGATTAGGACTTCCGGCAGTCGACTTCCTATCGAAGGTACTGGATTTATTTCATGTCACCCTTCCCCAACTCTCTCCGAATGCAATAGCGCGCCTGGCCATCTTCGAATGGGCGCTATGAGCTGAGGGCTGCGAAGGAAGAGTAGAGATCTTCGCAACACTGCATAGGGCATCCTGACAACCCAAGACTTACCTAGGCTCCAGAGGAGAAAAGATCGTGGTAGCCTTCGGGAGCATCAACTTCAGGCTTCGGGATGAGTTTGCTCTAAGATATCCAGCGAAGGACATCAATGCCAGATGGTACACAGATTGGATCCTCCGGTGGTTCTATGCCGAGGTTGGGGCAGGGAGTCGTCTGGCCGGACCCCTACAGGACATAAACTTCCGAAGGAAAGCCCTCGTTCACCTAGATCCCGGCCAGCTCGAAGCTCGCCTTAGTCTGCTTCAAAGAATTAGTCACCGCATGAGCATGCGGGACCTAGCGGAGGAGTTCATCGGACTTCAAATTCCTCCTCTGATGGCCAACTGGCCTATCACCTTCGAAGAAGATCCGGAGGGCAGACTCCGAAAAATCTCTTCGAATTCGAGCCCTGCAGGTAACTTTGAAAACAACATGTTCTATATATATATTTGTTTGATCAAATGACTAATGCTATCTTATCTTTCAGCTTCTCAAGCCCCCATGACTTCGGAGCAAGTTGTTCGAGCTTCGGAGAAGATTCTGGGAGTTCCAACTCCGGCCGAGAAGGAGTGGAGAACAAAATTAGTAGGTAACTGGGAGTGCCTCAACCGAGTATGGGGTGTACTCGGAGTTGCTCCTCCTCCTCTTCTGGACTGGGTACCTTTAGAGCAGGGACCAAAGAAAAGGAAGGTGGAAGCCGGGACTTTAGCTCCGGTCAAGACCCTCGCAAAAAAGGTAGCCCGGAAACCAAAGATTGTGGCACCTTCAAGTCATGTGGCTTCAGTTTCCGATTCCTCTGAGGATGAGGGAAGAATCCTCAATGACCTGATCACCAAGGACGAAACCCAGGCGGATGCAAACACTGGTGATGCCACAAACACACCAGATGTTCCGAGTGGCTCCGGACAGACTGGGATTTTGACTGTCCAGCTAGACTTGCCACGTGAACCCCCTATGACTGAAGGCGGAGTCGAAGTTGCTGCTGAGCCAGCTTCGATTCCGGACGAAGCGGTAGCTGAAGCTTCAAGAGAGGCTTCAAGAATTAACCCTTCGGTCCTAGGCTTCGAATCCGATGAAGACTTCGGGGTTGCCTTTGACCCTCCGAGCATCCCCGTACTCACCTGTCGACAGGACTTCAGAGGTAAACTTCGTATGAACCCTTTGTTCCTTTTCCTTGCAAAATTATGCAAAATATAATACCTTTGTCTCAGCAGGGTCCGCTCCTATGGAAGTGGCTCCTCCTGAAGATACGGCTCCTGGGACCTCAACATCTCCGGGGCCAATTCCAGAAGTTGCACAGTTGGGGCCTAGAAAAGGTAAAGGAAAAATGGACCCCTTTCCTGCTCCGATTTCAGGATTAACTCCGTCTGAATCAACAGACGGAGGTCAATCTACGGAGGGGGCCATTCTACCGAGGTCTCCGAAGATGCAGCATAGCGCTCCGACCCATCACCGAACGAAGACGATCAGAGAGCCCTGTCCATGCTCCCCCTCCTAGCTCCTTTCTTGGAGCGAAGGACCGGACTTCGGACCATGCTCGAGCTGTTGGATCGAGCTAACCGCGAAGTTGGGGAGACGGATTTAGTGGCCATCCTTATCGAAGCTGAGGGTTCGGAGCTCAATGCCGCCTTTGAACGAGCAGCATACCAGGTACGAAGTATCTGCAAAACAAGATTAATCTCAACTTACAAATAATTTCTCACCTTGCTTTTTTCTCTTCGTAGCAAATAGTTTTGGCTCGAGCTGCAGCTGTCTCGAATGAGCGCGGAATTCTTTATTTTCAGGAGAAGGTTACTGCTCTCCAGAGGAGTCTTAACGTCTCCGAAGTTTGAGTTTCCCGCTTAGACGAAATGGTTTCAGTGGAGCGGAGGGCCAGACAGAATTTGGAGGCTGCGAATAAAAAGCTCCAAGCCAAACAGATTGTGCTTCGGGCCGAGATAGAAAAGATGCGAGCAGAGCACACTATGGCGGGGGCTGAGCTAGTTAAGCTCCAAGAAGAAAAAACTAAAGCTACGGAAGAGGCTAACAACTTGCTTAGCCAGAAGAGTTCTCTGGCTACGGAGGCTGCTAGGCTCTCCGCTGTAGTAGATGAAATGACTTCGGCAAGGGATGCTTTGAATGAAGATAAGGTGAAGTCGGAGAAGGTAGTTGCGGAGGTCATGAACCATCTCTTAGGTGTTCTATAGTACTTCGGTACTACTTCGACACTACCTTCGAATGACAACGTCCCCCTGCTACGACGGTTAAAAATGATCCAAGGAGCTGCGAAGATGATGAAGACAGCAGGCATTCGGTATGGAGAGATCTCCGGCCAAGTGGCTGCTCTCGGAGTACTTCGCTACTAAGAGGATCTAGGGTTATCGATAACGCCAGACTCGGGGGCAACTCCCATTACCTTTGACGAGAACCAACTTCTTAATCCTTCTGAAGATGTGGCCGCAGCTTGGCAAGCCTTCTAAGCTTCATGGAGAGCCGAAGGTCGCACTGCGATCAAGGCTTGGATCGATGAAGGGCAACGCCAAAAGCAAGCTCGGTCTCAAGCCTCGAGCAGCCAGCCTCTGCCGAACCCGCAGGTTTAGCTTTGTTTTAGGATCCCGACTATGTAAAAATCATGCTTTCATACATTATGAATGAAAGTTTACTTATCATGTTTTTAGGCTTCTCAACCTCGTATGGATGATGTCGAAGTATTAAACGTTACCGAAGAACTCCGCCTGCTATGGGCTACCTTCGATCTTTTAAAACTTCATAAACGACGTCGATTTTTGATTCCTCGAGAGAGTTCTGGTGCAATTGCACCCGAAATATATAAAGATATATTATCTTATATTAAAGAGGAAGAAAAAGAAGTTAACTTGGAAAGTGCGTCTTCTGAAGACGTTGTGTGGTCTGAGGACGAAGGTATTGCTGAAGAACAAGGGAAGAAGCTTGAAGAACTTCAGAGCTGGGAAAGAAGCCCCGAACGACTTTGAACTTGGGCTGAACTTCAACAAGAACAAAAAGATTTTCGAGCTTCGAAGGGAGGGAAAATAATTAAATGCAAAGTTATTAAGACTCCCGGCTCTGGAACTAGTAGCTCTAGAGATCGAAGGGGTCTTCGATTCCTTCTTGGTATAGACACAGATTTTTCGTAATATAATGTCATATGTTCGGATAATAAAGATTGATTTAAAATTGTCTCCCTACTTCCCAGCCCATCTTTGGGCGTAAGCAACTTCTCAGCAACTTAAGGATTGATTAAAATCTTATAAAACGTCTAACTACTTGGAGTCATAAAACTGGTAACTTAATACCTTTTGTTTGAAAGGAGTCACTTCGGACAAACTTTTCGGACACTTTAATGTCCCAAACATTTGGTCACTTTGGACTCTTCACAGATATTCGAAGCTTATCAGCTCAAACTCTGTTTTGTTTTGGCCTCCTTCGGCTCTTTTTGTGAATGCTATCAAACCGGTGGTTTGGAATTCGCAGTGGTATCCATGGACTCTTTTTATGGATGCTTTCAAGCCAGAGCTTGGAATCCGCATTATGTGGTCTCCTTCGACTCTTTTTACGGATGCTTTCAAGCCGGTGGCTTGGAATCCGTTTTTTAGTGACTTTCCCACCTCGTCGGAAGCTTCGAACCAGTGGTTCGAAGTCCGAAAAAATTGGTTCAAATTAATGACACTTCCCTCCCAGCCAACTTCATTCTTCCGGTGCGTCCACTGGAAGTAGAAAGTGTTTGAGTGGTAGGCATTATCTGAACCATGAGCTTTATTAATTCAGAAGGTGTTTACAAATGATTACAAGGAGCCCCTATGCGAAATATCGCTTTAAGTGCTCCGCATGCCATGTATGCGTTAACTCTTCACCTTCTAAAGTAGCTAACTTAAAAGAACCAGGGCGTCCTGAGCGAAGAATTATGTATGGACCTTCCCACTTATTCCCTAATTTCCATGGTGCTATAATACTTCGCAAAACAAGATGACCCGGCTTAAGTTCATTAAGCTTGACCTTCGGGTCGAACCAAGTCTTCGTCTGTTGCTGATACTTTGACAGATTGGCGACAGCTTGAAGTCTTGTCTCTTCTATTAAATCAAGTGAACTTTGCTTTTCTGCTTCTATTTCCGGTTCGATGCTGTGAAGGGATCCTCCATTGAGCTCCGTTGGCGTCATAGCTTCGTCTCCGAATAATAGTCTGAAAGGAGTGAAACCCGTGGACCTTGTTTGAGTGGTCCGGATGGACCATAGAATCTTCGGGAGCTCCTCGGTCCACGATCCTTTTTCTAATCCCACTATTTTTTCGATTCAGTCCTGACAAGATATTACCGTTAGACTGAGGATGTCGCACTGCAGTGAAGCATAATTGTATGCCAAGATCTTAGCAAAACTTCCTGAAGGGCTCTGCATCAAATTCTGTCCCATTGTCAACTGTGAGTTGCCGAGGCACTCCAAACCGGCATATGACATTTTTCCAGAAATTTTTTTGTAAATTATTCGAAGTGATAGCTGTTAGGGGCTCTGCTTCGACCCACCTGGAAAAATACTCAATTGCTACCACTGCAAATTTCAAATTTCCTTTTGCTAATGGGAAGGGGCCAATAAGGTCCATGCCCCATCTGGCCATGGACCATACTGGGGCAATGACTTGAAGAGTTGTTGGCGGGCGATGACTTCTTCTTCCCATCCATTGACAACCTTGGCAGGTGCGGACTAAGCTCTCCGCATCAGCTACTATTGTAGGCCAATAAAGCCCCCGGCGAAATGTTTTTCCTACCAAAGCTCGAGGGGCCATATGGCTACCGCAGAGGCCTTCATGAATTTCTCGAAGAATCTCTTGACCTTCGGCTTGAGATATACATCGGAGTAGAGGGGAACATACTCCGGCCTTGTACAAAATACCGTTGATTATATGATAATTTCAAATTCTAAGCTTCAACCTCGAAAGGTGTGGCCCTTTAGGCAAACTCGCTTCTCCTTGCAACAATTCCATAATTGAGCTTCGCCAATCTGTCCTTAGAATGCAAAGGACTTCCGCAGAAGGGATCTGCGTTACAGAAGGTGCACTGAGCTCTTCGTAAAAAGCTTCTTCTGGAATGTCCATGGCTCTGGCTGTGGCTTTCGCCAAAATATCAGCTTACATATTTTCAGCTCTGGGTATACTTCGAATGGAAATCCTTTTAAATGTTGCTTCAATCTTTTGGATTTCTTCCAAATATTTTGCAAGCTGTGGATGTCGAACATGGAAACTCTTATCTACGTGCCCTGCTACAATTTGAGAATTTGTCTTAATAACAACTATTGTAGCCCCCAAAGCACGTGCCTTGCGAAGTTCTAACAAAATTCCTTCATACTCCGCTGTATTGTTGGTAGACTTAAAGTTGAGTCTTGCGGAGTACATTGCCCTTTGCCCTGAAGGCGAAATTATTACTGCTCCAACACCTGCTCCAGATGCTTGGAAAGCTCCATCGGAGTATATTGTCCAAATTCCTTCGCTTGGCTTCTCCGGAGCCCATGCTACAAGGGAGTCCACTCTGCCACAAAATCCGCCAACACTTGTGACTTAATTGCTGTCCTTGCCACGAAGGAGATACCGAAGGGTGCTAACTCAATAGCCCACTTCCCAATTCTTCCTATGGAATCCTTACTTCGGAGCATGTCTCCCAAGGGATACGAAGTTGGTACAATCACATTATGTGCTAGGAAATAATGCCTTAACTTCCTCCAAGCCATTATCAGAGCATAGGTGAACTTCTCAAGCTCGGAATATCTTGTTTTTGCTCCGGACAATGCTTCGGATACAAAATAGACTGGATTTTGCACCAACTTCCCATTGAAATCAACTTCTCTAACAAGGACTGCACTAACCGCGAAGCCAGTAGTTGCAGGGTAAAGGAGTAGGGTTTCATCCGCAACAGGCACCGTGAGTGTAGCGAGGTTACTGAGATAATTTTTAATATCGTCGAAGCTTTTTTGACACTCTTGTGTCCATGCAAAATCTTCAGACCCCTTCAATGCTTTGAAAATGGGCAAACTTCTCTCTACAGACCTTGCCAAGAATTTGCTAAGTGCTGCAAGACGACTAGTCAGCTTTTGCACTTGCTTTAAATTCTCCGGAGGAGCCATCCTTTTTCGGGGTTAAGACGGATCCCACATGCCCGAAGGATATTGAATGTTTCTGCTAAGTCTAAGCTATGTTGGTGCTTTAAAGCACTCTTTATTACAATGTCATCCATATAAGCTTCTACATTGCGGCCTATTGGATGACCTAGAGTCTTAGCAATTAACCTTGAAAAAGTTGCCCCGGCATTTGTTAAGCCAAAGGGCATTCTTACATAGCAGAAGACTCCTGAAGGAGTTACAAAGCTTGTTTTGATTTCATCTTCGCGCTTCAGCCAGATTTGATGATAGCCGGAATACGCGTAAAGGAAGCTTAATAACTTTGAGCTAGCAGTGGAGTAGACCAATTGATCAATTCGGGGCATGGGATAGGGGTCACGGGGACATGCTTTATTCAAAGATGTAAAATCAATACACATGCGCCACTTCCCGAAAGACTTCTTCCTAACGAAGACTGGGTTGGCTAGCCACTCCGTATGAGCTACTTCTCTGATAATCCCAGCCTTCAGCAACTTTTCCACTTCGTCTTTAGCAAGAATAGCCCTCTCCGTAGATAGCTTCTGGAGTCCTTGCCGGACAGGTCGAACCTTCGGGTTCACAAGTTCAATAATATCCCGACTGACTCCGGTAATGTCCTCATCAGACCAAGCAAAGACATCTAAATTCTCTTCAACTACTTTTTCTAACGAAGTAGCGACTTCTGGAGGCAAGTCCTTGCCAAACTGAAATGAATAGTCTTTGCCGTCTTTGGCTATAACCTTCGTTATAATCTCCCCTTCAGGGCTTGGCCTTGGGAAGGACTTCTTCGAAAGTTCTCCTGAAGCAGAAAAATCCTTCGGGTTGCCTTGCACACTGTTCACCTGTCTCGGGTCAAGAGGAGAGCCATGACCATATTCCGCTCTTCGTGCAGTGGCCTGATCTCCGAAAACAGTAAGCACTCCCTCTTGTGTGGGCATCTTCATGCACAGATAATTATGATGCGCCACAGCTCCGAATTGATTCAACATGCCCCTTCCGAAGATAACATTGTATGCAAATGGGGCATCCACAACATCAAAAATCACTTCCTCCGTCCTGGCCAGTAACCCCTCTCCGAAAGTGACTTCTAGGCCTATTTGGCCGAGGGCATCAAGAGGGGGTCCTGCAAAGCCCTGCAAAGGAGGAGCTGCTGGGAGAAGATGCTTCCTGGATATACAGAGTTGATCGAAGGCTTGGACGAAGATAATATTCGTTGAACTCCCTCCGTCGATCACTACTCTTCGGGCATCAGTCCCTGCTATGTCAGCAGTGATGACAAGTGGGTCTGCATGTGGAAACTTTATGCCAGCAGAAACAGCTGCAGAAAAAGATATTGGCACATGGGACCATTCAGGCATAGCATCTGCGGATGAAGAAGTTCCAATATGGCCCACTTCTCGGACATATTCTCTTCGCTGACTCTTCGACATACTTCCGAGGGTCCCTCCTCTGGAAATGGGGAGGACTACTCTTTTCCCTCGATCCTGACCATCTGCCTGCTTCGGAGGTGGCATAATATTGACCATTGGAGGCCGTCTTGCAGGGTCGAAGTTATCTATACGCGCCACAGCCTGGACAGGCTCCGGACGCACCTCGGTCAGAACTCGGTCATTAGTGCCTCGACCCAATGTTCTTTCAAGGTACTCGCCTCTTAAAGCGAGTATAGACTTACACGCATCAGTTGCGTTACTTCGATTCTCACCATGGACACAACAGAAGAAGGTCTAGGCTTTGCCAACCAGCTTCCCTAGCGGCCTCCATCCGCTGGTCTTGCTTCCTGAAGGTAGCGAAGTCCTAGGGGCAAATTTCTGCAGAGGTGCAATGTTCAAGACTTCTGAACGAGGATGCTTTTGCCCCCGACGCCTATCATGCTGAGCTTCAAAGCTAGGCCCCTGCGACTGTGTTGAAGTCTTCACTTCCAGCTTGACTTCTTGTACGATTGACAGAGTTGCGGCAGTTCTCCGAAGCCATCCCTCTTCTAACCTTGCATATTCTTCGAAATAAGATATCAACTGAGCAATAGAAGATATCTGCTTCCGGTGAAGTTTATCAAGGAGGCCCGCATGGGTTACTCCCTCTCGAGCTGCATCAACTACGGAGGATGTAGTTAACCCTCGAATTTGCGACTTCGTATGAGCGAAGCGCTTGAAATACATCCTTAAAGTCTCTCCGGGGAGCTGCTTCACGTAGAAAAGACTTCCTGTTGACATTGGGGGTACAAAGGTACCCTGAAAATTGCTTATGAACTTCTTCCTTAACTGCTCCTAGGTTCTGATTGACCCTGGCTTCAGGGACCAGAACCACCATAGAGCCACCCCCTCAAGAGCTAGAGGGAAGCACTTGGCCATGGTGTCTCGCACTCCTCCACTGGCCTCAATTGCTAATGCATAAGAACGGGAGAACTCCCCAAGGTCTTCATCTCTAGCATATTTGCAAAGCTTTGAAATTTTAATCTTAGGATCGAAGCGCACTTTCTGTAGATCGGGATGCAGCGGAGAATCGGTGTCGAAGGAAGCATTCTCGGGGGCTTCAGGATAATGAAGTTCGTCGTCTTGGGGCACTTCGGGGATGACCGGGGTGGTCTGAGGACGAAGCCTGTCTGCGGCTTCTTGCCGCCACCTCGCTACTTCAGCTTGGAGACTGGCCATTTGAGTGGCCATATCACCAAGGTCATCTTCATCTCCTCTAGAAGGACCTTCCGGGTCTCGAGAACTGTACGCATCAGTTCGAAGTGGAACTTGAGGTGGAAGAGGAACTCCGGTTGGCCGAAGTATGGATGGAGTTGGGGGAGGAACTCCGTATGCTCGGGGAAGGGGAATTCCTTCCGGAGTCTGAGGTGGAGGAAATGTCGAAGGTCCTCTGACCTAAACTATGTTCGAAGATCTTACTCCGGAGGTCCGAGGGGACCTCCGAGTAGGACTACCAACTGAACTCCCCTTAGGAGGCATGATTCGAGAACTTGGTAGAGAACGAAGTTTTTTGGACTAGGTTCCCCACGGACGGCGCCAACTGTTGGCGTAAAAGATTACGCTAACAGGTTTCTAGAGATTAGAAACTAACAAACGAAGTGTTTGCGAATTAAACTATTTCAAGCCTCCAAAATGATAATAGCTCAAAACAGTTCGAAGATGTGTATTGAATAATTCAGTATTCAATCCTCATTACAGGGCAAAACAGGGGGTATTTATAGGCCCAAACATTAAGGAAAAGACCTTTTTACCCCTCTGTTACAACCGATATAGTGGAAACTATTCGGTACCCTTAATAGGGCTAAAACGGTAAAAGACTAATCTAATGAGAAGGAAGATAAGTCTTCCATCCTAGCTGACAAAGAAGCTCTCAGAAGAGTCCATGTTCGAAGATATACTTCGAACTAGAGTTCGTCCTTATACTTCGAACTTGATCCAATGTATTTCCGGAGTTGGAAGCTGGAAGCCTTTAATTAAATCACCTGCCTTTGTCTTGTTATAGTAATAACCCCGAAGATAAGTATTTTCCCCCAACACTTGCATTGTGGGTAAATTTGTACACCTCTGATAAGAGTATAATCTTTTTGAAAAGTCATGCCTACGGTTATGGGTGAGCTAAGTGATGTTCTCCATAGTTAGCATAATTAACATGAATGTAAATGATGACTAGTTTTCTAAGGATTGTTGTGCGATGGAGCACTGTTGTGCTACTCAAGGTAGTGAATAGTTTATCACATTGTTTATTTACTTTCTATTCATTAAACTTGTTCACTATAAATGCTTAACTACAAAAAATGTACTTTTATGAAAAACAAGTCATATGCCTATCCTTTGATATTACCTTTGCATTTATGTTGCATTTAGTGGCTTGTTGAGTACGTTTTGTACTCATCCTTGTAGAATAACCCTTTTTAGATGCTGAGTTTGTTGAAGAAGAAGGTCTGGATTAACTTGTCCCAGTCGAGGCACGATTCTAGGAGCAATATGTTCGTCGTTTTGGAGTCTTTTATTTTATTACATTATTTCCAGTGTAATAAAATATCCTCTGAGTTATATTTTGTTTGCCGTAAGAAGTTGTCACTCGATGAACATTTTTTTAATTGACTTTTGTTGGGGGAAAATATCTCATCTTCGGGGTTATTGCCGAAGCAACATAAAGGCAGACAGCGGATTCGAAGGTTCCCAGACGATCATCTTCGAAGATACCCGGAACCAAGTTCGAAGTACGAAAATAGGCATTGGTTCGGAGTACATCTTTGAACTAAGGCCCTCCAAGATCTTTTCTGCCAGCTAAGATGGAAGACTTATCTTCTTTCTCATTAGATTAGTCTTTTACCATTTTAGCCCTATTAAGGGAACCAAATAGTTTCCACTATGTTGGTTGTAATAGAGGGGTAAATAGGTCTTTTCCTTAATGTTTGGGCCTATAAATACCCCCCATTTCACCCTGTAATAGGGACCGAATACAAGTTATTCAATACACACATTCGAACTATTCTAAGTTATTATCCTTTCGGAGGCTTAGAACAGTTTGCTTCACAAACACTTCGTTTGTTAGTTTCTTTTTCACAGAAACCTGTTAGCGTAATCTTTTACGCCAACAGTTGGCGCCGTTCGTGGGGAACCTAGTCCGAAAAACTTCGTTCTCTACCAACTTCTTACATCATACCTCCTAAGCGGAGCGCACCCCGCAATCCCACTCGGAGGTCTTCTCGGATCTCCGGAGAGATACCCTTCGACACAGTTGAAGTCGGAGGGTCTTCGACTTTCCCTCCACACACTCCGGAAGGGGCTTCCATCCCTCGTTCATACAAAGCTTCTCCGCCAACCCCTTCTATACTCCGACCGCCCGGAGTCCCTTCTCCACCCTCCATCCCAATTCGAACTGATCCTGTCAGTTCTCAAGACCCGGAAGATCCTTCAGGAGGAAATGGAAATAATCTTGGAGATATGGCCAATCAAATGGCCAACCTTCAAGCTGAAGTCGCAAGGTGGCAACAAGAAGCTGCGAGCAGGCTTCGCTCTCAAGCCACCCCAACCATCCTAGAAGTACCCGAAGACGACGATCTTGATTATCCCGAAGCCCCGGAGAACGCCTCTTACGACAATGAATCTCCGTTGCATCCTGAGCTGCAGAAGGTTCGCTTTGATCCAAAGTTTAAAACTTCGAAGCTCTGTAAGTATGCCGGAGATGAAGATCCCAGAGAGTTCGTTCGCTCTTATGCCCTAGTGATTGAGGCTAGCGGCGGAGTTAGAGACACTATGGCGAAGTGCTTCCCTTTAGCTCTTCAAGGAGTGGCATTGAGATGGTTCTGGTCTTTGAAGCCAGGATCAATCAATTCATGGTCGCAGTTGAAGAGGAAGTTTATAAGCAACTTTCAGGGCACCTTCGTGCCTCCTATGTCAACAGGAAGCCTTTTTCAGGTGAAACAGCTCCCCGGAGAAACATTGAGGCAGTACTTTAAGCACTTCGCTCATACGAAGTCGCAAATTCGGGGGCTGTCCACATCTTCAGTGGGTGATGCAGCTCGGGAAGGCGTCAGTCATCAAGGCCTTCTGGATAAACTGCATCGGAAGAGCATCTCCTCGGTCTCTCAATTGATGTCATACTTCGAGGAGTATGCGAGGTCAGAAGAGGGTTGGCTTCGGAGGACTGCTGCTACTTCGTCCATATTGCAAGAAGTCAAAGTAGAAGTGAAAACTTCGGCACAGCCGCAAGAACCAGTCTTCGAAGTGCAACATGATCGGAGAAGAGGGCAAAAGCACCCTCGTTCTGAAGTTATGAATATTGCACCCCCACAGAAGATTACACCAAGAGCTCCACAGTCTACGGGGAACAAGGCCAGCGGCTGGAGGCTGCCAGGGAAAACGGCTGGCAAGGGCCAGACCCTTTTCTGCTGCATTCACGGAGAAAATCGAAGCCATGCAACTGATACTTGCAAGGCTATACTTACCCTGAGGGGAGAGTACTTAGAGAGAACTTCGGGTCGAGGCAGTACCGACCGAAGTCCAGCGGCAACACGCCCAGAGCCGGTCCAGGCTGTGGCGCGGATAGAAAATTTTGATGCTGCAAGACACCCTCCGGTGGCCAATGTTATGCCACCTCCGAAGCAAGAGGAAGGGCAAGATAGAGGAAAAAGAGTAGTTCTCCCTATCTCCGGAGGAGGTACCCTCGGAAGCATGTCCAAGAGACAGCGAAGAGAGTACGTTCGGGAAGTAGGTCATATTGGGACTTCGTCATCTGCAGCTGCAATGCCGGAGTGGTCTCACGTTCCGATATCTTTCTCAGAGGAGGATGCAGCTGGTATTAAGTTCCCGCATGCAGATCCATTGGTTATCACTACTGATATTGCAGGAACTCAAGTCCGAAGGGTGCTAATTGACGGAGGTAGTTCGGCAGATATCATTTTTGTTCAAGCCTTCGATCAGTTATGCATTTCCAGGAAGGATCTCCTTCCAGCGACTCGTCCTCTGCAAGGCTTCGCAGGACCCCCGCTTGATGCACTTGGCCAGATAGGCCTGGAAGTTACCTTCGGAGAAGGTTTATTAGCCCGAACTTAGGAAGTTATCTTTGATGTGATAGATGCCCCGTATGCTTATAACGTCATCTTCGGAAGGGGCATGCTGAACCAGTTCGGAGCTGTGGCGCATCACAATTACTTGTGCATGAAGATGCCCACACAAGCAGGAGTCCTTACAATCTTCGGAGATCAAGCCATTGCTCGGAGGGTGGAATATGGTCATGGTCCCCCTCTTGATCCGAGGCAAGTAAACAGTGTGCAAAATAATGAAGAAATTTTTTCAGCCTCCTCCGAAGCTTCGAAGAAGTCTTTTCCGAGACCAAGTCCTGAAGGAGAGATTGCAACGAAGGTCATTGTTAAAGATGGTAAAGAGTACACTTTTCAATTTGGTAAAGATTTACCTCCTGAAGTTGCAACCTCCTTGGAAAAGGTGGTGGAAGAAAATTTGGATATCTTCGCTTGGTCTGACGAAGATATCACCGGAGTCGATCGGGATATCATTGAACACAGTTTACTTGTAAACCCGAAGGCCCGGCCTGTTCGACAAGGACTCCGGAAGATGTCCGTAGAGAGAGCTGCTCTAGCTAAGGACGAAGTTGAAAAATTATTGAAGGCTGGGATTATCAGAGAAGTGGCTCACACAGAATGGTTAGCCAACCCAGTCTTCGTCAGAAAGAAGTCTTCCGGGAAGTGGCGCATGTGCATTGATTTCACATCTTTGAATAAAGCATGCCCACATGACCCCTACCCCATGCCCCGAATTGATCAACTGGTTGACTTCACCGCAGGCTCGGAGTTACTAAGCTTCCTCGACGCGAATTCTGGTTATCATCAAATATGGTTGAAGCGCGAAGATGAAATCAAGACAAGCTTCGTAACTCCTTCGGGAGTCTTTTGCTATGTAAGAATGCCCTTTGGCCTAAGAAATGCCGGGGCTACTTTTTCAAGATTAGTTGCTAAGGCTCTAGGTCATCAACTAGGTCGCAATGTGGAGGCCTATATGGATGATATTGTAATAAAGAGTGCTTTAAAGCACCAACATAGCCTAGACTTAGCAGAAACATTCAATAGCCTTCGGGCATGTGGGATCCGCCTTAACCCCGAAAAATGTATATTCGGAGCTAAGGCTGGAAAATTGTTAGGGTATTTAGTTTCATGCAGAGGAATTGAAGCTAGCCCTACTCAAATAACTGTGCTGCAGAAGATGGCTCCTCTAGAGAATTTAAAGCAAGTGCAAAAGCTGACTGGGCATCTGGCCGTACTTAGCAGGTTTTTATCAAGGTCTGCGGAGAGGAGCTTGCCAATATTCAAAGCTTTGAAAGGGTCCGAAGATTTTGCATGGACACCGGAGTGTCAGAGAAGCTTCGAAGATATTAAAGATTATCTCAGTAATCTTGCTACACTCACGGTGCCTACTGCGGACGAAACCCTACTCCTGTACCTTGCAGCTACAGGTTCAGCTGTCAGCGCAGTCCTTGTCAGAGAAGTGGATTTCAATGAGAAGTTGGTCCAAAATCCTGTTTATTTTGTATCCGAAGCATTATCAGGATCGAAGACAAGATACTCCGAACTTGAGAAGTTCGTTTATGCTCTGATAATGGCTTCGAGGAAGCTAAGACATTATTTTTTGGCTCATAATGTAATTGTACCAACTTCGTATCCCTTAGGAGATATGCTCCGAAGCAAAGATTCCACTGGAAGGATTGGAAAGTGGGCAGTCGAGCTAGCACCCTTCGGCATATCTTTCTTGGCAAGGACAGCTATCAAATCCCAAGTCCTAGCAGACTTCGTAGCAGAGTGGACTCCACCTGCGAATTTGACTCCGGAGAAATCAAGTGACGGAGTTTGGACTGTTTACTCCGATGGGGCTTTCCAAGCATCCGGAGCAGGTATTGGGGCAGTGTTGATTTCATCGTCAAGGCAAAGAGCAATGTACTCCGCAAGACTCAACTTTAAGTCTACCAATAATATAGCGGAGTACGAAGGGATTTTATTGGGACTTCGAAAAGCACGTGCTCTAGGGGCTACAAGAATAATTATAAAAACAGATTCTCAGATAGTAGCAGGGCACGTAGACAAAAGTTTTCAAGTTCGGCATCCACAGCTTGCAAAGTACTTAGAAGAAATCCGCAAAATCGAAGCACACTTCAAGGGTATTTCCATTCGGAGTATACCAAGAGCGGAAAACATGCAAGCGGACATTTTAGCGAAGGCTGCAGCCGGAGCTGTGGATATGCCTGAAGAAGCTTTCTATGAGGAGCTCAATATACCTTCGGTGCCACAAATTGCCTCTGCGGAGATTCTTTGCATTCCTAGTGCAGATTGGAAAGATTCGATCATAGAACTCTTGCAAGGAGGAACAAATTTGCCCGAAGAGCCCCAGTTGTCAAGATTAAAGCTCAGAGCCAGAAACTATCAGTTAATCAACGGTATATTATACAAGGTCGGAGTATGTTCCCCTCTACTCCGATGTATATATCAAGCCGAAGGCCAAGAAATTCTTCGAGAAATTCACGAAGGCCTTTGTGGAAGCCATTTAGCCCCTAGAGCTCTGGCAGGAAAAACACTTCGCTAGGGGCTTTATTGGCCCACAATAACAGCTGATGCGGAGAGCTTGGTCCGCACTTGTCAAGGATGCCAGTGGATGGGTCGACAGAGTCATCGCCCACCAACAGCTCTTCAAGTTATTGCTCTGGTATGGCCTATGGCCAGATGGGGTATGGATCTAATTGGTCCATTTTCGTTAGCAAAGGGAAATCTGAAGTTCGCAGTGGTAGCTATTGAATATTTTTCTAAGTGGGTGGAAGCAGAACCCTTAACAGCTATCACTTCGAACAATGTGCATAAATTCTTCTGGAAGAACATTATTTGCCGGTTCGGAGTGCCTAGATACCTCACAGTTGATAATGGAACACAGTTCGACGCAGAACCCTTCAGGAAGTTTTGCGAAGATCTAGGCATTCAGCTATGTTTTGCTGCAGTGAGGCATCCTCAGTCGAATGGAGCCGTAGAATGAGCCAATGGAAATATTTTATCAGGGAAAAATCGAAGAATAGTAGGATTAGCAAAGGGACTGTGGACCGAAGAGCTTCCGAAGATTCTGTGGTCCATTCGGACTACGCAAACAAGGTCCACAGGTTTTACTCCGTTCAGACTACTATTCGGAGATGAAGCTATGACTCCAACGGAGCTCAAAGGGGGATCATTTCGCAGCACCGAACCAGACATTGAAGAAGAAAGACAAGCTTCGTTAGACTTATCAGAAGAAACAAGACTTCGAGCTGTAGCTAATTTATCAAAGTATCATCAGCAGACGAAGGCTTGGTATGACCCGAAGGTTAAGCTCAATGAACTAAGACCGGGTCATCTTGTTCTACGAAGCATTATAGCACCAGGGAAGTTAGGCAATAAATGGGAAGGTCCATACCTAATTGTCCGCTCAGGGTGCCCTGGTTCATTTAAATTAGCTAATTTAGAAGGTGAAGAGTTAGCACATACTTGGCATGCGGAGCACCTAAAGCGATACTTCGCATAAGGGCTCCTTGTAATTCGCTTGTAATCATCTTCTAAATTAATAAAGCATATGACCCTGATAGTTGCCTTCCCCTCATAGACTTCCAGCTTCCAAGTGGATGCACTGGAACCGCGGGGTCGACCGAGAGGGAAGTGTCATTAAGCTGGGTTGTATTTTCGGACTTCGAACCCATAAAGTTCGAAGCATCCGACGTGGGGGCTGACATAATCCGGAGCCCAGGCCACCGGCTTGTAGGCATCCGTAAAAGAGCCCAAAACCACACCCTACGGAGTCCAAGCCATTGGCTGGTAGACTTCCGTAAAAAGAGTCGAAGGTGGCCAAAACCCTACGGAGTCTAGGCTGTAGCTGGTAGACTTCCGTAAAAAGAGCCGAAGGTGGCCAAAATCTGCGAAGTCCAAGCCATTGGCTGGTAGACTTCTGCAAAAAGAGCTGAAGGTGGCCAAATTATATGGAGTCCAAGCCATTGGCTGGTAGACATCCGTAAAAAGAGTCCAAAGAGACCATTGCAAACTCCGAACCATTGGTTCGTCAGAGATCGCAAAAATAAGCCGAAGGTGGCTAAAGCAAAACAGCATTTGAGCCATGAGCTTCGAATGTCTGTTAACATAGTCCAAAGTGACAAATTTTTTAAGACACTAAAGTGTCCTGAAAGTTATCTTAACTGATTTCTTTCATAAAACAAAGGTACTAAATTACCATTCTTCTGACTACAAATAGTCGAAGACATTTCATAAGATTTTAAAAGATCTTTAAATGACAGAGGGGCTCCGAACCCCCAAAAAATTGTACTCCGAAGTTTTTTCTTTGCGCATAACCATCTTTGAATACATTTCGAAGTTGCTTATACCCAAAGAGGGGCTAGTAAATATGGAGACAATTTTAAATCGGCATTCATTATTGAAATAAATGTGTTTACAGATTACACTATGAAAAATTGGAACGACTAGGGGTGGAACGACTAGTTCCAACATCGGAAGTTCTAAGAACTTTACGTTTAACTCTCTTCCTCCCCTTCGAAGCTCTAAAATCCTTCTACTCTTGTTGAAGCTCGGCCCAAGTTCGAAGCCGTTCGGGGCTTCTTTCCCAGCTTCTAAGATCTTCAGATCTTTTATTTCGAGCTTCACCTTCGTCTTCAGACCAAATAGTGTCTTCAGAAGATGAGGTGTTTGCGTTAACCTCTTTTTCTTCCTCTTTAATATAAGACAATACGTCTTTGATTACTTCGGGCGCAATTACGCCGGAGTCATCTCGAGGAGTAAGAAATCGAGGACGCTTATAACTCTTTAGAAGTTCGAAGGTGTTCCATAATGAGCGAAGTTCGTTGTTAAGCTCTAACACTTCGATGTCTTCCATAAGAGGCAAAGCCTAAAAATATAACAAACAAGATTTTCATTGATAAATGTTTACAAGCATGAGCTTTACATAGTCAAAAAATCCTAAATAATTCCTAAACCTGCGGGTTCGAAGGAGGCTGACTGCTCGAAGCTTGGCTCCGAACTTGCTTCTGGCGTTGGCCTTCATCGATCCAAGCCTTGATCGCGGAACGACCTTCGGCTCTCCATGAGGTTTGAAAGGCTCGCCAGGCGGCAGTCACGCCTTCGGAAGGATTCAAAAGCCGCTCGTCGTCGAAGGTAATGGAGCCCTCTGCGCTCGGAGTGATTGTTCGGCCCAAATCCTCGTAGTAACGAAGTAGTCCGAGGGCAGACACTTGTCCGGAGAGTTCTCCATAACGAATGCCTGCCGTCTTCATTTGCTTCGCTGCTCCTTGGATCCTTTTTAGCCGGCGCAGCAGAGTCACGTTGTCATCCGAAGGAAGTGATCCAGTAGTACCGAAGTACTCCAAAACACCTAGCATCTGTTCGATGACCTCCGTAGCTACCTTCTCTGACTTAAGCTTTTCTTCAATTAGTGCATCCTTGCTCGAAGTCGTTTCTGCCAAAACTCCGGAAATCCTACCATTCTCCGTAGTTAAAATATTCTTCTGGTTTAGGAGTTGGCTAGCTTCCTCTTGGAGCCTTACAAGTTCGGACCCAGCACTAGCATGCTCCAACCGCACTTTTTCAATTTCAGCCCGAAGCACGATTCTTTCTGCTTTGAGCTCCTTATTAGCAGCCTCCAAGCCCTGTCTGGCCCTACGCTCCGTTGAAATCACATTATCCATTTGAAGTACTCTAGCTTCGGAGAAAGATAAGTTGCGTTTAAGAGCTTCATTTTCTTCTCGAAGCTGAGCAATTTCATTCTCGCTTGATAAAGTTGCAGCGCGGGCCAAGACTGCTTGCTGAGAAAAGAAAAAACTAAAGTAAGAAATTATTCATGTATAATTTGCTACTGGTTCGAAGATGTACTCCGAACCCAATATAATTCGCTAAAGATATTGCCTCGAAGGTGCTCCGTACCTGGTAGGCCGCTCGTTCCAGGGCAACGTTAAGCTCCGAACTCTTCGCCCTGCTTAATTTTGCTACCAGCTCTGTCTCCCCGACTTTGCGACTCACTCGACCTAAAGGTTTGAGCAGAGTCCGAAGCCCAGTTTGCTCCAAGAAAGGAGTTAAGAGAGGGAGCATTGCCGAAGCCTTTTGGTCATCCCTGCTTGGCGAAGGTCCGGAGCGTTCTCCTGAGGTCCTTGGAACTTCGGAAGATGGCCCCCCCTCAGTTGATTCACCTTCATCTGTTGACTCAGACGAAGTTGATCCTTGAGTAGGGAGAGGCTCTATGTGTCTTTTACCCCTTCCAGGCCCCTGTTGAGTGACCTCTGGGTGCGGCTCCAAAGTTGTCGAAGGCCTTTGAATTGTGTCTTCGTGATGTACTTCTTCCGAAGGAGACTCTGCAAAAGCAAAGGTATTAAACATTGTATAATTTTGCAGAAAATAATAAGAGAATTATGCGAAGTTTACCTTCGACATTTTGGGGGCATTCGAGCACCGGACTGCTCGGAGGATCGAAGGTGAGGTCTTCGTCTGAATCCACAGTTAAAATTTCAGCTGCTAGAGTATCTCCGTGAGCAGTCCTCCCTTCATCCACAACTGAAGTTGTAACTTCAATTTCATCTTCGCCCATAGGGGCTTCGATTTGCTCTTCTTCTTGAGCATCCGGAGCTCTCACTTCTTCAATATTAGCTTGAGGCTCCGGCATGCCTGCAGTATCTTCAATGTGAATATTTTGTTGAGCTGCATCTTCATCAATCAATCTCACTAATAATATACCTTCATCTTCTTTAGAACCGGAGATTGAGGTTCTTGAGCTCGAAGGCGCAGGATTCGAAGGTGCGAGATTTTTCGGCTTCCGAGCCACCTTCTTCACCGGAGTCTTTGCGGAGCTCGAAGCTCCGGCTTCAGCTATCCTCTTCTTGGGTCCTTTCTCCGAAGGCACCCAGTCCATCAGAGGGGGCAGAGTCAACTCCAACATTCCCCATACTCTGTTAAACCTCTCCCAACTCCCGACCAATTTAACTCTCCATTCTTTTTCAGTCGGAGTTGGGGCACCCAAAATCTTCTCCGAAGCCCTTACAATTTGCTCTGAAGTAATAGGGGCTGAAGAAGCTAAAAATAAATCAAATTAGTCTTTCTTCGAAGTAAATATGTATAATGCATGTTGGTTTCGAAGTTACCTGTAGGGCTCGAAGTCAAGTTGATCTTGCGGAGACCGCCTTCCGAGTCATCTTCGAAGACGATAGGCCAGTTGGCCATCAACGGAGAAATTTGCAAGCCAAGAAATTCTTCGGCCAAGTCTCGCATACTTAACCTTCGGCTAATCTTTTGAAGCAGGTTAAGACGAGCTTCGAGCTGACCTTCGTTGGGCAGCACCAAAGCCTCCTTCCGGAATTGAATTTCTTTGAGGGGCCCGGCCAGAGGACTGCTTGCCCCAACTTCGGCATAGAACCATCTTAGAATCCAATCAGTATACCATCTGGCATTGATGGCCTTGGCAGGAAATTGAAGAGCATACTCATCTCGAAGCCTAAAGTTAATACTGCCGAAGGATACTAATACTTTTTCACCTCCGGGGCCTACGAAGGTCTTTGGTTGGCATGTAGCCCTATGCAATGCGGCGAAGATTTCTGCTCTTCCTTCGCACCCTTCGGCTCTCAAGGCCCATTCGAAGATAGTCAATCTAGCTACCGCATTCGGAGATAATTGAGGGAGGGTTACATGAAACAGATCAAGTACCTCCGCCAGAAAGTCCACTGCAGGGAGGCCCAAGCCAGCTTCGAAGAAAGCTTCGAATACCACTACTTCTCCGGGTCTTGGCGTTGGAATCATCTCTTTGCCTGGCTTCCAAATCATAACTCCATTGCTGATTTTTCCTCCCGCTGCAATTGCCAGTGACTCTCTTTTGCAGGTAGAAGACCCCAACTGGAAGGACTGATCCAAATACTTTGTTGACGGTGGGCACAGACCTTGGTCATCGGCGATTTGGGGATTTCTCCCTTCTGCCGCCATGGATGTCCCCACCGGCATCGAAGATCCCGCCGCCAACGCTGCCGCAGCTGCTGCTGCTGCCGCCTGCTGCCGAGCCAAGGCCGACGGAGGCGTAGATCCCTTAGTCTTCACCATTGCTGCTGCTGAATTGCTTTGAGGAAATGGAGGCTAGGGCTCAAGAACTCGAAGGGCTAAAAAGTTTTTGATTGCGAGAATGCGGTGAAAAGGTAACTGGGTAACTTCTAGGCCTTCTATTTATAGCCTAGATTTCACTTTTTTACCGTTAGTTCGTGTCGTTTCGCATTCCTGCCATTACTTTTCCCCGAGATTAACGCTTACTACAGATTCCGTTAGAAACAGAAACTTAACGGCTATTTTCTCTAAGTCTAAAATACTTTCGAACTTCTTGAGTCGGTTCTAAGATAGTTCGAAAAGCAATTACCTTAAAACTGATTCGAAGTTCATATCTTCATGCATTTCGGAGATAAAATAAAAACCAATAACCCCTATGTTTGGTTATCTTTTCCTTCCGTATACTGCTCTCCTAACGTTACAGGTCAAACGGAGAAGCGTATTCGAGGGGCTACTGTTGGGGGAAAATATCTCATCTTCGGGGTTATTGCCGAAGCAACATAAAGGCAGACAGCGGATTCGAAGGTTCCCAGACGATCATCTTCGAAGATACCCGGAACCAAGTTCGAAGTACGAAAATATGCATTGGTTCGGAGTACATCTTCGAACTAAGGCCCTCCAAGATCTTTTCTGCCAGCTAAGATGGAAGACTTATCTTCTTTCTCATTAGATTAGTCTTTTACCATTTTAGCCCTATTAAGGGAACCGAATAGTTTCCACTATGTCGGTTGTAATAGAGGGGTAAATAGGTCTTTTCCTTAATGTTTGGGCCTATAAATACCCCCCATTTCACCCTGTAATAGGGACCGAATACAAGTTATTCAATACACACATTCGAACTATTCTAAGTTATTATCCTTTCGGAGGCTTAGAACAGTTTGCTTCACAAACACTTCGTTTGTTAGTTTCTTTTTCACAGAAACCTGTTAGCGTAATCTTTTACGCCAACAACTTTCTTAAGGAAATTCAATAGAATCGAAATTATGAAATTTTGTGGCGTTACAAGATGATATCAGAGCCGACTTGACTGTAGGACGCCAAACAGACATTATCTTTAGGATTTATCTAGATAAAAATCTATATTTGCGAAAACTCTTACTCTGTTTTGTTTTTTATTTCATTGACTCCTCTTACCTCATGTAATGAAAACTTCTTTAAAATTTTTGTAGAATGCTGACCACTCTGCATAGCTTCTGTCGGGATATTGACGGTTTTGTCGAAGCGCTTCATCTGCTGACCAAATTCCTTGGATTTAAGATGGAACCTGAATTTCAAGGAGAGTTTGCCAAGGAAGAAGATAACACTTGTGAAGTCTTGATTTGCCTATAAGGAAATGAAGCTTAATTCTACACTATCACTGCTACTTCTCGAGGATTCAATACTACTTGCCAAGAAGTAGCACTCCAAATGCTTGCAAAATTGAAGTTCTTCTACGAGCATCGTCTTCTCACGTCAACATTTCTTCCTTTGCCATATAGGGATAGAGATTGTACGACCAGCACTTACAATGATTGTGAAGGCTCTAGTGACCCGGTGTATGCCAGGGTTGTCCATCTTCTCAAGGCAATGGATACCTTGCATTCAAAGGAAAGAGATGTTGATGCTGAGAAAGGAGAACAAGTGGATCGTCTTTAGCTTCAGAATGAACAGCTCAAGCGCCAGATCAAGAAAATGGAAGAAGAGAAAGCTCGCATTCCAAGTCAGGGACCGTGTATCTGAAAGACTGAGAAAGTATACTCATCGTTCGTCTAGTCGAAGGAGTCCAACATCGTTGCCTTCCTCGACATCACTAGAAGGTGAAGGTTGCTTCATAATTCAGTGAGTTACTATCTCTGTGATGGAAGAGGACCCTGGAGAGCTCAAACCCATAAATGAAGAGAGGATAGAGAGTGTCTTTAGCAATGGTCACTAGGAAATCCTTAGTTTTGCGTTAGTCTTTTGCAGTTGTTTTCCTTGTTTGTGATATAACTCTTGATGGTCCGTATCAAGGATATGTAGAGTCTTTTGTGTAGGGCTAAATAATTAGGGGAAATTACTCACATACCATTATATTTTTCAAGAATTGCCTACATGTCACTATCAGTGACTGTGACGGTTCCCATTTATCAGTGACACACCGATGGCATTAACCCAAATAATTATTAATAAAGAAGATACTTTCTTTTGAAAAAAATTCATTCTAAATCTTTCCTACTCTATTTCGGGGTGTTCATTCCTCTAGTTCAAGATGATTTCTAGTACTCGTTGTAGGACCGAGAGTAGCGACCAGAGGGGGGTGAATGGGCGCCTCAAAAATTATTTTGAATCAATGGCCTTCTCCCAATACCCAACACACCTCAAGAGATAACCAAGAACTTAGACCAAAAACACAAATGGAAATAGCCCTATCACTCTCTTGTCAAATTTGATGTAATGCGACAGTCTGAGAGATCATAAACACTAAAAATAATCTAGCCTAAAAACGACCAGTGTCCTAATAAAAAAGATACCACCAAAGTGCTTAAAAGCAGATTAAAAGATCACTACACAAATCAAATGGACATATTGACAGGCATCTCATCATAACAAAGTGATTCCATTAATTGTAAAATAAATCTTCATAGTTCATTGAAAATTTAACAGAAATGAGATAAGCACAAGTTTAAATGTCACAGTTCATAGGCATTTAAACAAACACATGACATGCAGAAATTACTTTTACTACAATACAAGCAAAACATCAAACACTTGGTATGCAAGAGAAAATACTGCAGGTTTGGAGAATGCTTGCCGTGTGCTGCTACTAGAGTGTTCAGACTCTCCACGCGTCGTGGTGTTGTTTGCCTCACCCTGCACACAGCCACGCAAAACCTTTAGCCTCCATGCACCGGCCGCTGGCTACAGCTACAACGGCTTGGCTCCCTTCGCAGTGCCCACTACAGAAGACAAACGCTGGGACACCACGTGTCGGGAGAAAACCGGGATGGCCACCCTCCTCGCTAGAGAAAAAAACAGCGCGGAGAAAACAGAGAAGGCTTGACGGTGCTAGTTGCGTGTTGGGCGAGGCAGCGAAGATAAACTGGGACGGCGTGAAATAGTGGCGGCCGAACAGGGATGAACAGGGGAAAATGATTTGAGGATTTGGTAAAGTGAACTCAAATTTTTCATTCAGGTGAGCTAGAAACCCTAGGGGGAATACAAGCCCATTTTATA
Organism: Zizania palustris; assembly: GCA_019279435.1. Lineage (NCBI taxonomy): Eukaryota > Viridiplantae > Streptophyta > Magnoliopsida > Poales > Poaceae > Zizania > Zizania palustris. The sequence goes on along the minus strand of JAAALK010000290.1, from coordinate 45,313,472 downwards.
GGCAGCCCATTAAATTGGAAAAGACAGATTTACCCCTAGGGTAATTTACACTCAGACGCAAAAATAAACTGCGGGCCCAACGGGCAAAATAGTGTTGATAGCAAAAAAAATGACATCAATAGCTGAGATTGTCAAAATATCAATTTTGGTGATTTGGGCCAAAAATACACATGTCCGGGGTCAGGCCGAAGCCCTATAGGGTCGAAGGTCCATTGGGCTATGGGCTCCGAAAGCCTCTGGCCAGCCTACGGCCTTCGGCTAGGAAGCCTTTGGAGGCATGCCACCGAAGCTTCGGCCCGTGGAGCAGGCTTTGACGGGACTAGCCGAAGCCCACTTCGGCAGAGACAAAGTTGGATACAATTCCGGCTAAGTTTTTATCTCTCTATCCAAGCCGAATTATAGCAGATTAGATCAGAAGTTTGGCCCCTATAAATAGAGAGGCGAGGCCAGCTTAGAGACCCCCCAACACAAATCAAACACAAAGCCCTAGCTTTGATCGCATTTATTTACCTTTACTTTTCTGTACCTCTTCGTGGGTTTGCCTGGAATCCCTCCACCGACCACTTCGGAACAGTGGTAATCCTTATTACTTCGCTTGTGAAGTATCTGTTAATCTACGTAATAGATTGCTATCGCCTTGTTACTTCGCTTGTGAAGTATCCGCTAATCTGCGTAACAGATTGCTACCTTCGCTACTAGTGAAACACTTAGCAGAATTCGGTTCTCAGGCCGAATTAGTACTTCGAATCCTCATTGTTGCAGGTCTCCACATTCGAAACTACTTCGTCAGAGGTGTTCGGAGCTGAGAGATCGGTTTCGGAGGTTGCTAGAACACCCTTCGGTGAGACTGCTGCTTCGATCGCATGCTTCGCCAGCACACTTCGTCATGGCAGGCTTCGCCACGCCTGTACTCCGCTCTGGCGATGTCACGCCCGCGCGTGGCACTCGAGTCATTATTCTTTATCTTGCCGTATCACAGACTTCGCGCCGAACCCCACCATTCGGAGGTGGTCGTCGCATCAGGATCTGTTCAGAGTTCATCTTCGACCAGATCAGTACGAATGTCGAAGGTACCCTTCGACGGGATACTTCGCACCAGACGCCGAAGGTATACTTCGGCGACCCCCTTCGCACCAAACTTCGAAACATACAGGCTCCAACCGGTTTGCTGATTTTATTCTGTTTAATATATTTCTTTCGGCTAATTGGATTATTTTGTGCGATCTGATTGCCTGGCGACTCCACCCCCTTATCACGACTAAGGGTAGTCAGAACACGACGTCGGTGCTGCGTCACGCTTAGGCCTGTCCCTAAGTATCCGCACACTTTTGGATCATCGAACTGACCCAAGTGCAGGCGCACGTTTTCGTGTCAACACACTTTTTGGCGACTCTGCTGGGGAAAACCTACGCCAACATGACGAGTACGTCTACATCGGCCACTGATGCATCTACATTGACTACTACGTCTACACCGCGAATGGACACAATAGGAGGCGTGGATATCGACAACCGCAACATCTTAACACCCACTCTTGAAGATATTCTCGCGGAAGACCGAGTAGAGATCGAGGCAAAGTTGAAGGCACTCCAAGACGTGATGCTTGGGGGCTACATTAAGACACGCGCAGGCTTCATCAAGCGCGACATCGAAACTCTCGACCTCGCTCAGGTCTAGGTAACACATGTATCGCCTCGTTTATCTTCTTTAGAGATTGAGCAAAAAATAGCTGCATCAGTAGATCAGGCCGTTAGCGCTTCGCTAGCCAACCATTTAGATTCGGCAGTCAGCTCCCAGGTAGAGGAAACTCTTAGAAGGTTCGGATTTACTGAGGCCATAGCCCCCATCCCAATTGCTAGTGCACCTCCAGTAAACCATGTGTACTGCAGAACTGACGGCAGCAGTGGCGCGACCGTGATGTATTCGGCCTCAACACTTATGGCCGAGACTAATCATTATACTTACGGCCAAACTAGCACTGCGTACCATGCACCACCACCTGCACCGGTACCCGCGCTGCCCGCACCACATGCGCACGCACCCGGACACGAGCACGTCATTCAGATAGCACACAAGGAAGAGGCCCATGGCCGACACACCGATATCCCACCGCGTGTCATGCCCCCGCATGAGAGGCGCGCACAGGTGACATGCAAAGATGACATAGAGGAGCGGGTCCACGCATTATTTAGAGAGTGTGCCAGCTTTGTGCCCAAGGGACGGGTTAGGGTTTACCGTAAGCCATACCCCGATCATCTCGATACAATACCATACCCCCGCGGCTATAGAATCCCTGAATTCACTAAGTTCGACGGCGAGGGTAGCAAAACCACACTAGAGCACATTAGTAAATTTTTGGCACAATGTGGAGAAGTTAGCGGGATAGATGCTCTAAAAGTTAGACTATTTTCTCTCTCGCTATCCGGCACCGCTTCACTTGGTTTTCGGCGCTCCCACTGAACTCCATTCAGACGTGGGATGATTTAGAGCAGAAATTCCATGATTACTTTTACACGGGTGAGACAGAACTTAGGCTTTCACACTTGACATCAGTTAAGCAGAAATCTAACGAGAACGCCTCTGAATACATCAAGCATTTTAGGGATACTAGAAACCGATGTTTTAGCCTTAATATTTCAGAAAGGGACTTGGCGGAACTAGCTTTTAATGGGTTGCGTTCCGAAATTAAATAAAGGTTAGACAACTAGAACTTTTTAGAAGTTAGCCAAGTTTTACAGCAGGCTCTGGTCCAAGAAGGCCGAACCAAAGGTAAAAGGTTTGTTAAGACGTTTAACAAGCCTAGGGCTGAAATCCACATCATGGAACGCTCCGGCGAGGAGGAATCTGATGAGGAGGATTCGGCCGACATGTACGCAGTCGAATGGGTGTGGAACGCTAAGAGTAAACCTATTACTTGCTCCGAATTACGACTGTCTCCCACTAGGAATCGGCCTAGCGATGTTAAGTACTTGTTCTATGCAACTAAGTGTGATAAAATATTTGACTTTCTCTTGAAGAACCAGCTTCTCGGGTTTCCTAAAGGTCAAGTCATTCCATCTACCGATGGGTTAAAGAAGCATCCATACTATAAGTGGTATGATTCGCACTCACATAACACTAACGACTGCAATGTTTTTCGACAACAGGTCCAATCGGCCATAGAAGAAGGACGATTGAAGATAGACCATAATCCAAAGATGAAGCTAGACAAAGATCCTTTTCCTGTCAATGCTGTCAACCTCGGCGAGAAGAAGGTATTGATTCGGCCAGAACATGCCGAGTCGGCCAAGGGGAAGGATGTAATTGTTGGAGAGCCGCGCACTCGCACGCTCATACCAAAGAACCCTGAGGTAGGAGTGTGGAAACAGAACATTAACACCCCTTCGGCTAAAACTCACAAGAGGCCGAAGGTAACGTACAACATGTTGTTGAACAAGCATCGGAGAAAAGCCAAGGAAATAGGTCCCCTCACTAAAAGACTGGGACAGCCGAAGGGCCCAAGACTTTTGGAGGGTGGCTTCGGACCGAAGCATGCAAACCATCTACACGGTGGCTTTCGGTCACAGTGGTCCGACCCTTCACATGGTGGCTTCGAGCCTCGATGGCCGAACCCCCTATACAGCAACTTCGACCCCCAATGGTCGAACCCCGCACCATTTTGGACGAACCCTCCTACGGGAGGCTTCGGTCCGCACTGGTCGAACGTACCTCCGGCCTGGCAGGACCCTTCGCTGGTATGGTCTGAGACACCATCAACTCTGTCGAACCCCCCTCCGGGTAACGGGTTCGGCTCTTAGTGGGCAAGGCCACTAGAACCACCTATGCCTCCGCCGTACAACTGGGCAGGAACTCCGTGGGCTCCGTACGTGTCCGGGTCAGAGTACCCTCCGCAACTTAACACTATGCCTTGTTTTCCTTCAGAGTATTACAAATGGCAGGGACAAACAGACGCAGCGGAGGGTGGCATCATCCACACGCTGTCTGTGGTACCTCCAAATCGGTCCATGCAAGGCGAAGGTGAAGGGTACAGGCACGCGGAAGCTGAAGTCAGGGAGTCCGAATCTATCACGATCAGGGTGGGGTCTCAGGAGGTCCCAATCCCGAAAGCTTCATCACCAGAGTCTGACAGAGGTGAGTCCCATAATTTGGTCAGAGCCCACGCCAAAGATGGGTTTGATCGGCTGGGCAAGGCCAGTCTAACTGCCAGGGTCCGCATCAAAGGCCCCTCCGAACACAGGGTGCGCAAGACCGAAGGAGACAGTACCACTTCGGCCACATTTGACAGAAACCGGACAGTAGCACCTAGCACCAAGCCGCAACCATATTGGGCACCTCCAGGCATGTCCAAATCACAGAAGAGACGCCTACAACGACTACGGGCACAAGAGATGCGCGAGAAGAAAGCTGAGGATGAGCGCGACACTATCTTTGAGGAAATCTGCCCTCGGCTAGCTACAAGACAAGTATGGATGGTGAAGCCGATTGAGATAACCAACCTGACTCCTATTCCGAGCGACGACGACAAAGACATGCTCAATGACGATTACTCGCCCGTCTCCGAGGGGCCCGCACCCCAGGCAATGGACATCAACATCATCACGCTGCCCACCGAGTTTGCCCTGCCGCAGGATGAGGCCGAGGTCGCTCAATTGAACCTCGGCCCGCGCAACGCCATCTTCGAGAAGCCCGAGGACTATGCTCGCAATCTGAAGCCTCTCTATGTTAGAGGTCACATCGATGGAAAGTCGATTTCCCAAATGCTCGTCGACAGCGGCGCCACTATTAACTTAATGCCTTACCCGTTATTGAAGAAACTTGGCAGGAACGAGGATGATCTGAAGAAGACTAACTTGATGCTCAACGGCTTCAATGGCAAGAGCTCCAAGGCCAAGGGCATACTCTCCATGGAGTTGACAGTGGGGAACAAGACATTGCCAACGACATTTTTTGTCGTCGATGTACAAGGTAACTACAGCATGCTGCTCAGGCACGACTAGATTCACGCGAATTGCTGCATTCCTTCCACTCTACACCAGTGCCCGATGCAGTGGGACGGCGATGAGGTAGAGGTTATCCCCGCGGATACTTCGGCCCAAGTAGCATTGGCCGATCTATCAGTTGACGCTGTTCATAATAAAGTAGAGTGTCTTTCAGGCAGAGATCTTTCGGATTACGATTTTGTTAGCGTATCCGGAGGATGATTTTTTCTAGTGTCTGTAAAGACGACTGGTGTAGCATGGCTTGTTTTGTATTAATAGTCACGTCTAGCAAGAGTAATCTAGATTGGTTAAAGTCACGGGTAGAGCAGTATCGATCTAATAAAGACGGTATTGCCGAGGCCATCGGGGAGTTTAGCGCAGTAGAGAGATTAGGACAAGGTTTTGCATCCTCCGATCCCTTGGAGGAAGTTGACATAGGTGATGGTAGCATCCCGAGGACGACTTTTGTAAACCAACATTTACAGCCTGATGAAAAGGTGTCACGCCTAGATTTAATAAATACGGTCCTTTATTGAAATTCCATAGAAAATCAATAAACCAAGACGTTCATCACACGACCTCGTACAATACGATCAATCATTCACGGTTCATAGACCGTATTAGTACAAAAGTGAATAAAGGTGAAGAGAAACTAATAAAATAAAGGTTCTAGATGAACGCCTCCTTCCAGTCTTGCATTGACTAGGTCGCTACTCCAGACCTTCATCCTCCTCGTAGTAGACGGGCTCTGGTGGTGTAAGTCAATGGGGGTAAGTACTAACGTACTCAGCAAGCCACCGGATGCAAATATAATGCAGAGTAATAACAAGGGAGATAGTGGCTAATTTTGCGGGAAAGCATCATCATCTTCTAACTCGAGGGGTACAGTCAGCCCACCCTCGCTCAACAGTCCTTACATGCCATGAATAACTCAACCATTCAAACAATTGTAAACTAACTGCGAGAAGTCACACAACCCACCCTTGACCGTAGGCTCGGCTTTTCGAAAAGATTTAAATACTCTGATCAGAGGTGTACCACTGTACCCACAAGGCACGCACTCATCACTTACACCGAAGTGTAACGAGATGACCCATACCACGGGAACTCGTGCCAAAACCTTCCATATGGTCCTCCTCGACCCGACAGCACCCTCTTATGGGTTTCATTTGGTGCCCCGACACCATACCCCCCCTTGAGCCATGTCGGTACAAGTCACCCGCAGGTTGTCCCTTGCCCCCTCCACTATGGTGCATCGAGTCGGATTGTTCCATACTTCTAGTTAGGTATTACCCATTAGACTTGTGGTTAGTACGGAAGTGCTTTGCAACAAATCCCGCAGACCGATCCTTATAGTGCCCCGGGTGCGACCAACCAATGCCCTAGCGTGCACCCGGAACCCACCATACTTATAACATAGCCAACTCCAACAGAGTCCAGGGACGAGAATAACGGGGAAATTCATAAAGTAGAATCCATCTATCTACGACTCATTCTTTTTATCCTATAGCAGTTGTGTCGGTAATTGGACACTAGCTAATATAATATTGTAGAGTGACAAGGAGTTTAGGCTCAATAAGCATGGCTTGGGTTTACACACAAGGACGGGGATCTAATAAATATAGTGTAAGGCTTGAGATTAGACTAATGCAATATTATCCTATGAGTTATAGCGATAATTTATTAAAACATAGGCTCAATGATGATAAAAATGGGGGTTGTGACTTGCCTTGATCAGCAAATGGTGATGGAGGAACCTCGGGGTAAAACACCGGCTCCTCGACGAACTCGTAGTCTTCTTGATACGGAAAAAGTAAACATACATTTAATAAACAAACAACATATCACAAAACAATAATCATACAAGTAATAGGGGTTTTAATATGTGAAATAAAGCTTTATTATTCTGAAGTTATGTTGAAAAACATTAAAGTTTATATTTTAAGGTTTTTCCTAATTTATTTTATGAATTAACATTTTATCCCTAAGGGGTTTTTATTCATTTATTTAATAATAATATTTTGTTCCGAAGTAACATATTGTTTTTATGGCTTAAATATGTAGAGAATAAAATGCTGAGTTTAACAAAATTTGAATGGTGAAATTTGGAGTTAAAATGAGCTAGTTATGAATTTTCAAAGTTTAAACAATTTTCTGGAATTTTATTTAAACAGAAAATGAGTTTTGGTCCACGGTGAGCCAGGCTTACGGTGAACTAGGTTACTATGCGCGTGGACCGGATCAACCAGAGCCGTTGGATCTAGATCCGGCGATCATGCGCGAGGCGGGAGGGGTTAAGTGAAAACAGACGGTCGACATTAAAAGGCACCGAACCGGTACGCGTGGACGCACGAGATCGAGCCAGGGGTTTAAATAGCGATCAACGGCCCAGATGGCCCTGTACCCCTTTGACCGGATCAAGGGCTGAGATTAAATCCCGTAGGGATTTAATCAGGGCACTCTGATCGCGAACGTGCGGCCAGGATTCAATCTGGCAAGGCACGCGCATAAGGGGGGTACAGTACCCTTCGTCTCCGGCGACGGCGAGGCTCGGGTGCGACGGCGACAGTGACGGCGAGGGCCTAGGGGCCTCGATCTCGGTGGAAATGGAAAGAGGAGGGGACAGCGGTCATGATGGTACCTTCGACGGTGAAGAAGGGCGTCCGACGAAGGTAGACGGCGAGAGGTTTTTGGGTGCTCGACGGCGGCGACGATCCGGTTGCGCCCACGACCAACAGAGTAGATGCTGAGGACAGGCTGGCTTCGGCGGTCTCAATGGTGGCGGCAGCGTGGACGGAGGGGGTCCGAGGCAGCGGCGAGCGGTGGCCGGAGGTGAAGCAGGGGAGGAACTCGAAAAAGCGGCAGCGGCGCTCTAGAGTGCTCTGGCTAGGGCTTTAGGGGTGGGCAGAGTGCGGTGAGCCGAGGGGGTCTTTATAGGGTCGTTGGTGGCGATTAAACGGAAGGAACCCGAGGGTTTCCTTCCCTCTCCGGCGAGCTTTCCATTTTCACGGCCAAGCTTCTATAAGCACGGATACACGTCGGCTAAAGATGGAAGGGGGTCGCGGTGGTCCAAGGAAGGTAGTCCGGGGCGAATCAGGTCAGATCGGGGCGGTCGGCGGCGAGAAATGGAAAGGGGGTCGCCGGTATGGAAGGGGGGATCCCCTTCCAACGAAGAAGAAGCATCCGACAGGTGGCCCCCACCTATCGGCGGGCGAGTGAAAACAGAAGGGCCAACAGGCGGGCCCCGGCGACCAGAGAGATAGAGGCGGGCGCGGGTGGCTGACACGTGGGGCCGAGACGAGGCGCGGGCGAGAGAGAGAGAGAGGAGGGGAGCGGAGCTGACACCTGGGTCCCACTTGTCAGTGATGCAAAGCTTAGACTGGGCTAGGCTCGGGGACTTGAGGGTTGAGGCCCATTAAGGTTTAAAATGATTTTCTGAATTAAAATAAATCTAGTAATTCATTTATTTGATTAAGGGTTGAAGCACTGTTGATAAAATTTGTAAAAATTCCTAAAATTATATCTTGGGGTGTTACAATCCTATCCCCTTTATAGAGAATCTCATCCTCGAGATTCGGATCAATCCTCGAATAGCTCTGGATGCTGGGCTTTGAGTCCTTCCTCTTTTTCCTAGGTAGCTTCCTCTACGGGATGATTGATCCACTGAACTTTATAGAAGCGGATGATGCGACTCCTGGTGGTCCTTTCATTGACTTCCAAGATCTTGACGGGTTTTTCCACATAGGTCAGATCTTCTTGAATATTCAACTATTGCAGGTCTACTTGTTCTGCTGGGACTCGAAGACACTTCTTTAGTTGTGACACATGAAACACGTCGTGCACCCCAGCCAATGAGGGTGGTTACTCCAACTGATAAACGACTTCGCCTTGGCGTCGAACAATGGGAAAAGGTCCAATGTATCGAGGTGCCAACTTTCCTCTCATGTTAAATCATTGGGTGCCACGGAGAGGGGTAACTCGGAGGTAGACATGGTCTCCCTCTTCAAAGGATAAATCTCGACGTCGATTGTCCGCATAACTCTTCTGCCGAGATTGGGCTATCTTGAGTCGGTGTCTGATAATCCGTAACTTCTCTTCTGCTTCCCGAAGGATGTCTATTCCAAACAATTGGGATTCGCCAGTTTGATCCCAAAGTAGAGGTGTCCTGCACTTACGTCCATATAAGGATTCGAACGGGGACATCTGAAGGCTGGCTTGATAACTGTTGTTGTACGAAAATTCTGCGTACAGTAAACTCATATCCCAAGTTCCTCCAAAATCCAAGATGCATGCTCGAAGCATATCCTCTTATATCTGATTCACCCTTTCAGTTTGTCCATCTGTCTAAGGGTGGTATGTTGTGCTGAAGTTGAGTCTCGTTCCCATTTCCTCTTGAAGGTTTTTCCAGAATCGAGACGTAAACTGACTCCCTCTATCGGAGACTATCTTCTAGGGCACTCCATGAAGGCACACGATGCGGGCCATATATAACTCTGCTAGTTTAGGGCCACTAAAGGTCGCCTTGACGGCTATAAAGTGAGCTACCTTTGTTATTCGATCAATGATTACCCATATGGAATCATATCCAAGTTGGGTCTTTGGGAGTTCGGTGATGAAGTCCATACAGGTACTTTAAGTGGTTGTAATAGCCCTGCGGGTCTCTGATGTTCTGCTTTTACTCGTCGGTAGGTGTCACATTCTGCGACAAACTGAGCAATCTCCTTCTTCATGCTAACCCACCAATAGTGTTCCTTCAAGTCTTGGTACATCTTTGTACTCTCGGGATGGATGGAGTACAGAGTATCATGAGCCTCCCTTAGAATAAGGGTTTTTATCTCCGGTTTATCTGGCACGTAGATCCTGGTTCCAAACCATATGATGCCATTCTCGTCCTCTGAAAATCCTAGGGCCTTGCCCTGTCTCATGTTCTTCTTGATTGCGGCTATGTCCGGGTCTTCTAACTGTGCCTCACGGATCTGTTCGAACAGGACTGGTTGGGTCTCCAGGGTGGCTAGATAGGCTCCTGTGGTTAACCCGAGATTTAACTTTTCCATCTCCTTATATAAAAAGGCGCATGATACAGAATCACGATGGTGGTGCAGTATCCTTTTCTACTTAATGCATCAGCTACCACGTTTGCTTTGCCGGGATGGTAGTGAATACCTAAGTCGTAGTCCTTTATTAATTCTAACCATCACCTTTGCCTATGGTTGAGATCCGGCTGCGTGAAGATATACTTCAGACTCTTGTGATCCGTAAAAACTTCACAGCGGTTTCCAACCAAATAATGCCTCCATATTTTTAGGGCATGCACAACAGCGGCCAATTCCAGGTCGTGTGTAGGGTAATTTATCTCATGTGGTCTCAACTGATGAGAGGCGTACGAAACAACCTTTCCGTCTTGCATAAGAACACATCCCAATCCCTGGCGAGATGCGTTGCAATAGACATGGAAGTCCTTCCTGTTATCCAGTAGGGTTAGTATGGGTGCTGACACTAGCCGGGTCTTGAGGATGCGAAAGCTTTCCTCGCATTCGGAAGTCCATTCAAACTTTTCTCCCTTCTGCAACAACTTAGTCATAGGCTTGGCTATCTTGGAAAAATTCTCAATAAAATGACGGTAGTATCCTGCCAAACCAAGAAAACTCCGTATTTCTGATACATTGGTGGGTGGCAGCCAATCTATAACTGCTTCCACGGTGGCAGGGTCTACTGCGATACCTTGCGCAGAGATGATATGTCCAAGGAACTTCACTTCCACCGTCCAGAATTTGCACTTGCTGTACTTGGCGTATAACTGATGTTCCCTTAGTTTTCCTAAGGTCAATCGGATGTGAGTCTCGTGCTCCTTTTTGTCCTTAGAGTAGATGAGGATGTCATCTATAAATACCACAATAAACTTATCCAAATATTCCATAAATACCTTATTCATCATATTCATGAAGAAAGCCGGGGCGTTGGTCAATCCAAAGGACAGGACGGTTCACTCATAAATCCTCTGGAAACACGTCCGGGTACTGGTAGACCACTGGTATCTCTTCCAAGGTAATCTGGTGTAGACGAGGTCTTTCGGACTTCTGACTTGGCATCTGGAATATGACAACAGTCCCTTCTTCACTGGTCACCGTTACTTGCCTCTGGGCACATTTTATCTCACCTTGGTGTTTGTTGAGTCAATCCATTCCTAAAATTAGGTCCAGGCCTTGGCATTCTATTAGGATGGGGTCGGCCCAGAATATTACACCTTGGATATCTACCCATACCCTTGGACTATATGAATGGGCTTGTGTTTGTTTGACAGGGGTGGCTATTAATACTAGTCTTGCCAATTCGCATTTATTCAGATTATACTTCTCCACAAAAGTTATCGAAATAAAGGAGTGTGTAGCTCCAATATCAAATAATACCATTGCAAGGGCCGAATGTACTGTGAACTTACCCATGACGATCTCGGGTGCGGCCTGAGCTTCCTCGGCAGAGACATGGTTGACGCGGGCGCGGATGGCAGGGTTGGCCGTGACTCCTTGTGTACGCTTGGGGTGGGGGCATTGGTGGGAATAATGCCCTTCCTGGCGGCAGTTGAAGCATATCACGGGCTTGCCGTGCTTGTCACGCAGAACCTCTGCTTTCTTGGCAGGGGCAGTTGGAGTGGGGCGAGGTTGTCCTGCTCCGGTGTTGGCGACGGGTGGTGCTGGACGGTACACTAGGTGCGGATGATATTGGGGCGCCGGTGGAGGAGGTGCAAAGCAGGGCCTCTGCGCCATTCCTTGGTTTTGGCGAAATGCGATCATTCTCTTCTTTTTCAGATCGACCTTGTTTTGCTCGGTCTCTTGAATAATTGCCTTGTTCACCAACTTTTGGAAGTTGGCGTAGTCTCCGGAGACCAGCTGAAGGGAAAGCTCGTCCATCAGCCCCCGGAGAAACTTACACTGCCGGGCCGCATCAGTACGGACTTCCTCCGGCGCATACCGGGCCAGCCGGTTGAACTCATGCAGGTATTCAGTCATGGACCTGCTTCCTTGTTGCAGCCTATAAATAGGGCCCCAATCCCTAGGGTTGGACTACCCTTTTTGGCTGAAATCAATACTACTCCTTTGGGTCATTTTGTCTCTTGCATTTTCTCTCTCTCTCTCTCTCTTCTGTTGTGCGCCAGGCTGCTGTTCATGTGATTTTGGCTTGCATTTATTTCATTCTTTCTGATGCATTGAAGCTTCTATTCTCTGTTGAGGTGCAGCAAAACTGCAGCGTTTTAATGGCTTCATTTCACTCGCACATCAAGCTTATTCATGAATTTTAGTGCTTCTGTTGCTCTTGTTCATCACGGAAGTAGTACTAGTTCTTGCGTGCTACAAGTAGTACCTACTCACTGTAGCAATAGTACACTAGTACTAGCTTTGCTTTTTTGCGCAGCTTTTTGATCGAAGTTGACAGGGCTGAATACCTTTTCTGACTGTTTTCTGGCGAAGCCACCCTCTCTGTTCGAAGCCCCTCAGCTCCGTGAGGCAGGCTTCGATCTGATATACTCGAAGGCTTCGTTTGAACTTCGAACTTCGTTTTTGTGTCCTGAGTTGCTAGCTTCGAAGTACCTTTTTGAACTGTCAGCGTCTCATACTTCGAACATCTATGCGAAGGTACTCCGACTCGAGCTCTTCGAAGTCCATACTTTGACAGGTTTCGAAGTTGGCTTCGAAGCTTGTCTTTCTGTTAGACTTCGCTCAGTGTTTGCTTCCATCTTCTTCGAAGGTCCTTGATGTGTTTGTTCGAAGGTAGAGTGTAGGCTTCGTTTTCATTCTCTGTCGTGCGTCAGCCTTCGCTTCTCCTTCGAAGGTAGTCTTTGTGTGTGACGTGTTCGAAAGTCTGTTCGAAGGTTGTGCTTCGAAGTATACTGTTCGAAGCAAGCTTCGATACACGCACACTTCGCTACGAAGCATACATCGCACTCTGTAACACACGAGCTATGCTAGACCAAACAAACCTTCGGCACGTAAACTTCAACCTTCGCTCAACCTCGGCAGGCCTCTACCTCCGAAGCAGGCTTCGACCATCGAAGCAGGCTTCGCCAAGTTTAGAACAGGAGACAGATTTCGAACGGTAACTTCTCATTTCATTCTTTGTGCACTTAGAATTGTTATACTGAGAAATGTGTCTTGCCATGTTTTGAGTATTCTGTCTATCTATCTAGTAGCACGAACATTGTGTTTCTCTATTTATAAACAGTTGCTTCTAGGCTAGATATATTTAGACTTTGGCAATCTGTTCATTTTCTGCTGCTTAGTCTGTTGAGGTGCGTTGGGTGTTGGGAACAGGCCATATATTCGAAAGAATTTTTAAGGCACCCATTCACCCCCCCTCTGGTCGCTACTTTCAATCCTACAAGTGGTATCAGAGCTTGGTTAGGGTTTTTCCGTACCTTAACCGGTTCTAAACCCCAGTAGTGACCATGAAGTCTCCTGGCAAGGTCCCGTCCTTGGAAGCCTATGGCTATAACTATTGGAAGACTCGCATGCGAGCCTATCTCATGAGCCAGGGTTCGGACATTTGGGACATTTGCGTTCACACCACGTTTGTCATATTGCCAGTCGCTGAGCAGGGTACTGCTGGTATCATTGCTTAGCATCTGAGCAACAGTAAGGCTGTGAACATTCTTTTCTCTAGTTTAGGTCCCACTGAGTTTGAGCGTGTGAGTCATCTCTCCACTACGAGAGAGATCTGGGCTACCCTCAAGGCACACCATGAGGGAACAGCACAGGTCAAGGCTCGACTCTATCAGACCTACCGGCGTGAATATGAGAATTTCACACAGAAGCCGGGTGAATCTGTTGAGGCTTTGTTTGGTCGTTTTCAGTCGATCATAAACAAGCTTCGGGACAACAAGGCTGAGGGTGCTCAGTTAGTCTCAGATCACGAGCAGGCGCTCAAGGTTCTCCATACCTTGGACCCAAAGATCTGGGAAATCAAGGTATCTTCTATCATTGAGAGTACTTCTTATGATACCTTGACCATTTCTGAGTTGTTTAGCAAGCTGAAGGCTACTAAGGTTGATCTCTAGCTGAGATCAAATCTCACTGGTTCTGGATCGAAATCTCTAGCCCTTGCTACACCTTCTGTTGATCCCTCTTCTGTGAGTTGTGTTTGGTTCTCTTTGATGTCTATCACTGAGGACCAGCTTGAGTTGTTGGGAGATGATGATTTGTGTCTTTTTAACAACCCGGTGCGTCGTGTCTATGATAAAAGAATGTTCAAAAGACATGGCACGAAATCCGGGTGCTTTGAGTGTGGTGATCCAGGACACTTCATCGCCGACTGCCCCAAGCGCAATGGTCACAAGAAAGGCGGCGGTGGTGGCTTCCATGACTCTGGCAAGCACGACAGCTCTTCCTTCAACAAGGGCAAGCCGAAGACCAGATTCTTCAAGAAGGCCCTGAAGGACTACCGGCGAGAGAACAAGAAGCGTGACAAGGCTTTCTTCACCAAGATGGAGAAAAGCTACTCCAAGCAGTCCACGTCTTCTTCCTCTTCATCGAGCTCAAGCGATGAGGAGATCGTCATCAAGAAGGGGAAGGACAAGGATGATCCGGCGGGCCTTTGCTTCATGGCTTTCGGGGACAGACCGAAGAGCCGCTCACATCAGCGCCGAAGATCCCGCAAGAGCTTCTTCTCAATGGCTCTTGGGGATAAGGAAGAGAAGAGCTCCTCCGATGACTCCGAAGATGACGACAATGAAAAGGTATCATCTTATGAGCGCGAAATTGTTGATTTACTTGAAAGCAATCGTCAGGAGTTAAAATATCGGGAAAAACTGCTTAGGGGGGCCAAGAAAAGGATAGATGAGTTAGAGAGTGAGCTTGCCATAGCCAATGGCAGAATTGAGAGTCTATCCTCTTCCCCTTGCTTGGGTGATAGTAGTGAGTGCCCGAAGTGTGAGGTGCTTTTGTGTGACTTGTCGACTCTGAAGTCCAAGTACATAGAAAGGGTTGATGAGAGGGACGCTTTGGCCACTGAGCTTGAAAGCGCTCAGCTGGAGCTGAAAGATGCTCAAGCCACTGTCGTCGCACCCTGTGTTGATTTCCCATCTCATCTAGCTGCCTTAGCTGAGCTGAAATCCAAGGGCGATGGGCGTTTGGGTGATTTGGAGAGGTTGAGAGCTGAGCTTGCGCAGACTAGGCTAGAGCTTGAGACATTGTCAGTTCCACCCACTGTCTGTGAGAACTGCCTGTCTCTTAGACTTGAGTTGATCAAGCTAAAAGCCAAGAAGTCTGTCCAAGTAGAGAGTGAGTGTGAGACCTGCTTGTCTCAGGTGGAGGTTCTAGCTTCCTTGAGAGAGGAGCTAGCTGATTCTCAGAATGAGAACTTTTACCTCCGTTCTATCCTGAGCTGGATCAGTGCCAGAGAGCCACAACTCGGCATGATGATCCAGCAGTTCAAGAGGCAGGATGGGTTTGGGGTAGGTTACACCTACACCAAGGCTGACTTTGAGAGTGCCATTAGCCGGGTAGTGGAGTGGAGTAAAATGACTCCAGAGCAGAGGTATCCCAAGACTCACTCCACTGAGACTTCCCAAGCTTGTCAGCCCAAGGATGGAGTGATTCATGAACCACCCAAAGCTCCACCCAAGAAGCCTATCTGGGTTCCAAAGCACAAACACCTCCACTCTTCTCTAGACTCTCTTCCTGGACCCTCTCAGCCCAAGAAGACAACACCTAACACCACTAAGCCCAAGAACCCCAAGCCTCAACCACATCCCAAGAGGCCCACCTACCATTGTGAGTACTGTCAGAGAGACGGGCATCTTGCAGAGTTTTGCTTTAGGAGGAAGCGGGTTGAGAGAGCAGAGAGAGCTCGTGGTGGTCAGGAGCAATTCTACCGGCAGGGTGGTAAACTGTGTGTTCCTCGATGCGGGGAGAGGCTGGAGGCCAGGCTGCATCGTGTAGGTGGTGGTAGAGGAGACGACTTTCATGCCCGTGCTCTAGTTGGTTGTGTTCGTTCTGGCAGAGCTCCAGGCCGTTTTGGCTACGGTCCTGGACCTCGTGGCCGAGGCTTTAGGCAGAACCGAGGACCGCGCTTTGAGTCGTGTTTTGGTCCGAACTCTCTTGATGATTTCTGCTTTCTGTCTTTTGAGCAGATGGTTCGACACTGTTTTAGCTCTTTTGCTAAACCTGGTGCCGGACCATTTGCTCCCACTTACAGCCACTGATTGTGCAGGATCGGGGACTGGAGGACGTTTGGATCATGGACTCAGGATGCTCTCGCCACATGACGGGACATCGCAGATGGTTCTCCAGTCTCACTCCCCCGAGCTCCAAAGAGTACATTACTTTCGGGAACAGTGGTCAAGGGAAGGTAAGTGGCATAGGCTCTATTCGCATTTCAGATCATTTCTCTTTGAAGAATGTTGCTTTGGTTAGAAACTTGAATTTCAATTTGATTTCTGTTTCGCAACTTCTTGAGGATGGTTTGGAGGTGCGTTTTAGGAAGGGCAACTCTTCTTTGGTTGACTCTAGAGGGTCTTTGGTTTGCCAGATTTTATCCTTTGGTAAAGTTTTTCGAATTGACTTTTCTAGTTCTTTTGGCCCTTCTCGTTGTTTGATAGTTGGATCTTCTTCTGAGCTCTAGAAGTGGTATAGGAGGTTAGGCCATTTGAGTTTTGATCTGCTAGTCAGGTTAAGCTCTATGGACCTCATCCGAGGATTGCCCAAGCTTAAAATGGAGAAAGATCTAGTTTGTCATCCCTGTCGTCATGGGAAAATGGTTGCCACTTCTCACTCACCTGTGACTCAGGTGATGACTTCGTATCCGGGTGAGCTTTTACACTTGGACACTGTTGGTCCAGCTCGGATACGTTCAGTCGGTGGGAAGTGGTACGCACTTGTAATTGTTGACGACTTCTCTCGATTCTCGTGGGTTTTCTTTCTGGAGTCTAAGGATGAAACATTTCAGTTTGTTCATGACCTGATTTTGAAGCTGAAGAATGAGAACAATGGTCGGATGCGAGCAATTCGCTCCGACAATGGCTCTGAGTTCAAGAACTCTCAGTTCGTCAGCTTCTGTAGTGATCTCGGTCTGGACCATTAGTTTTCTTCTCCTTACACTCCCCCCAAAACGGCGTTGTGGAACGAAAGAACCGCACGGTAGTCGAGATGGCCAGGATGATGCTCGATGAGCACAGGACTCCTAGGCGTTTTTGGGCTGAAGCCATGAACACGGCTTGCTATCTTGCCAACCGCATTTTTCTTAGAGCTTACCTTGGTAAGACATCACATGAGTTGCGGTTTGGTAGACAGCCCAAGGTGAGTCACTTGCGAGCATTTGGCTGCAAGTGCTTTGTGCTCAAGAAGGGAGGACATTTGGACAAGTTTGAGTCACGTTGCTGGGATGGTGTTTTTCTTGGATACGCTTTGCATTCTCGAGGCTTCCGTGTTTGGAACCTTGAATCCCAGCTGCTTGTCGAGACTTGTGAGGTTTCTTTTGATGAGTCCTTGCCTTCTTCAACTCCTTCTTTTGAGCTTTCTGGTGATGATGAGCTCGGAGAGTCCATCTTCGAGGAAGATGAGGATACTCCAGCTGCTGATGAGGGTGAACCTTCTGTACCCCCTGCAGAGCCCACACCTTCTGAGACTTCGACTGAGGATGAGGGTGGACCTCTGATCACTTCTTCCACTACGATCGAGCCCTCTCAGTCGAGTCCAGAGGTGCCAGCTGCTGACTCCGGTGAGGTGACTTCAGATCACCAAGGATCCCGAGCAGTTCAGCGTGATCACCCCTTAGAGCTCATCATTGGTGATTTGACTGAGAAAACTTTGCGTTCATCTACCTCTCTTGTTGTGTTTGCTGAATCTGCTTTTGTTGCATCTTTTGAGCCCAGAGATATTTCTCATGCTCTTTCTGATTCAAATTGGATTAATGCTATGAAAGAAGAGCTTGAGAACTTTGTCCGCAATCGAGTTTGGACACTAGTTGAGCCGCCACCAGGATGCAACCCCATAGGCACCAAGTGGGTGTTCAAGAACATGCAAGGTGAATATGGGGTTGTGGTGCCCAACAAAGCTCGACTAGTTGCCCAGGGTTTTTGCCAGAAAGAGGGTATTGATTTTGAAGAAACTTTCTCCCCTATTGCCCGTCTTGAGTCCATTCGTATTCTCTTAGCTTTTGCCGCTTCGAGGGGTTTTAAGCTTTTTCAAATGGACGTTAAGAGTGCCTTTCTGAACGGGTTCATAGAGGAGGAAGTTTATGTTAGGCAGCCCCCCGGTTTTGAGAACCCTAAGTTTCCTCGACATGTTTTTAAGTTGCACAAAGCTTTATACGGGTTGAAGCAAGCCCCCAGGGCTTGGTATGACCTGTTAAAGCAATTTTTGTTGGGGAAGGGCTTTGTGATGGGTTCTGTGGACAAAACTCTTTTCTTGCTCAGAGATGTTTCAGATTTCTTAGTCGCTCAGATTTACGTGGACGATATTATCTTTGGCGGTACTACTGACTCTCTTGTGTCCAAGTTTTCTGAGCAGATGCACAGCGAGTTTGAGATGAGCCTCATGGGTGAGCTCAAGTATTTCTTAGGGCTCCAGATCAAGCAGACCAAGGACGGCACCTTCATCCACCAAGGTAAGTACACTCATGACATGTTGAAAAAATTTGACTTTGGTGGTGAATTGAAGCCGCAGATGACACCAATGGGCACGTCTGGAGGTCTGGACAAGGATGAGAGTGGCGTCAAGGTCAACAAAAGGGAGTTTCAAGGGATGATCGGTTCGCTACTATACATGACGGCGACCAGACCGGACATTCAGTTCGCCGTGGGACTTTGTGCGCGTTTTCAGTCTTCACCACGCGCGTCTCATCGGCAGGCTGTCAAGCGCATATTGAGGTATCTTACTTATGCGCCCGATCTTGGTCTTTACTATTCAGCTTCATCTTCTCTCGATTTATCTGGCTTTTCGGACGCCGACTTTGGTGGATGCCGGTTGGATCGCAAGTCGACTTCCGGTACCTGCCAGTTTCTTGGTTCATCTCTTGTGTCTTGGTCTTCTCGAAAGCAATCTGGAGTTGCTCTTTCGACCACTAAGGCTGAGTATGTAGCTGCTGCTCACAGTTGGTTTGGATGATTTCCACATTAAGAGATTTTGGGTTGTTCTTTCCTACCAGAGTTCCCTTGTTTTGCGACAGCACCAGTGCAATTAGTGTAGGGAAAAATCCATGTCTTCATTCAAAAACCAAACACATTGATGTGCGCTTTCACTTTCTGAGGGATCAATATGAGAAAGGTGTCATTGACCTTGTTCATGTTGATACCCATCATCAGTTGGCTGACATTTTCACCAAACCCCTAGATCAGTCTACCTTTGAGCATTTGCGAGGGGATTTGGGTGTTGTGTATCCTTTCTAGGATATTTTGCGTCAGTTTTTCTTTCTTCTTTACTTTTTTTTCTTGAGTCTTTTGTGTGTGTGTTCATATCATACATATTCACATATCACACCTTAGAGCTGCTTCTGTTATATGATTGAACTGCTTTACTTATTCTAGCTGGTACATGCTTTTGAATACTTGTCAATGATCATGCTTTAGTTCAGTTCACTTGATATGTCTAATATCTGTCATATGCATGGCTTTTACGCTTTAAACTTGAAAAATGATCACCATTGCTTCTGGTAACTAGCATGAGTAGGCTGAGTGTTTTTGCTATCTGATACATACCTTGTAGCTCGCTCCTTACTTAGATGCAAATACGCAACATGGACATCCTTATGCTTTTGAACATGGAAAATGTGCTATAAAATAATGAAAAATCAAGAAAAATGAAAATTCCATGCCTTTTTATGCATAAACTTGAAAAGATCCAGGTGGGTTTGTTTTGTCGCATTGCATTGTTCTGGACTGCGTACCATAGCACTTTGGTATGAACTAGGACAGTGTAATGTATGCCAAGACCAATGTCTTAAGCTTCTGATGGTCCAGTTCTGGCCTAGGCTTGACTTGGTCGGTCAGCATAAGGTTTGACATGCAAATAACCCCTGGCAAAATGAAAAAGGAAAAAGAAAAAGCCTGAAAATTGAAATGATAACAAGTTTGCTGAACCACTTTGTTTTGGATAATGCTTATCTTGGTAGATATCAGTTAGCTTCTATATCGCATGCTTTACCTTGCTTGTTAACTGGAAAATATGGTGATAATTTTTTTTACAAAAATTGAAAATGCGTGCTAATGACTTTCTTTAGATATCATCTGTTGCACTGATCATGCCATGTATCTTAGACAGTATGTCTATTGCTGTATCTATTAGATATTGTAATTGCAGTCAATCATATCTGAGAAGCATGCTTTATTCACTTCACTTGCACCCCAGTTGCATTCATTGCATATTTTGAGGGGGAGTTGCGTTTCAGGGGGAGTTTGTCTCTTTTGAGTGCTTGATGAGTTCACTTGTCAACAAGGGGGAGAAAATTTGGGTCATAATTTAAGGGGGAGTTTTTGTTTCGCTCTCGTCTGTTTCTTACTCTGTTGATGTCCTTGTTGTTCTGAAATCGCACTCATTTACGTTTTGGTTAATCATAATGACCGCTTCTTGCTTTTGTTTGGCTTTTGGTCATTAGGGTTAAACTTTTACCTTATTTTTCTTCTTCTTTGTTTTTCTTGTGCTTTGTTTTCGTGTTTCCACATTTGGTTCACAGGTGCTGAAGAGCTGAAGAAGAGGAGTGTTGACAATGCACTCATCAAGGGGGAGATTGAGGAGCCATGCTGAATAGCGTGGGCCTCATGGCTCCAGAAGTGATGAGTCATTGTCAACGATAGTCAATGAGGACAGAAGAAGAGAGGAGATATGTTGTTTCATGGGCCGCATGTGACTCAGGTACACGGGCAGCGAGCGACTGTTGGGCTGAGAGAGCTGCGAAGTCGGGCTGGCCCAATCCGGGTACATGGGCCAGGAGCAGCAGAAGACCCACTGGGTTGTTCACCAGGATTGACTCAGGTACTCGGGCGGTGAGCGATTGCCGGGCTGAGAGAGCTGCGGAGTTGGGCCGGCCCAATCCAGGTACCTGGTGCAAAGCCGGTGGAGGCTTTGTCAGTTTTGGCACAAAACTGACAACCATTGATCTTGTATCCGACTATCCAGAAGAGAAGCCGTAGTCGCTACGAAAACTTAGCTTCCGGATAAGTCATCTGTATCTCTAGGCCCATAGTCAGTCAGTCGTGTCTGTAAAAATTCCTAAGGGTAGTTGAGTCTTTTCTTTTTATTCCTGCATCTGTAAAAAAACCCTAAGGGGCTGGTGGAATATTCTAGGTCATTGGGCAGCCTATAAATAGGGCCCCAATCCCTAGGGTTGGACTACCCTTTTTGGCTGAAATCAATACTACTCCTTTGGGTCATTTTGTCTCTTGCATTTTCTCTCTCTCTCTCTCTCTTCTGTTGTGCGCCAGTCTGCTGTTCATGTGATTTTGGCTTGCATTTATTTCATTCTTTCTGATGCATTGAAGCTTCTATTCTCTGTTGAGGTGCAGCAAAACTACAGCGTTTTAATGGCTTCATTTCACTCGCACAACAAGCTTATTCATGAATTTTAGTGCTTCTGTTGCTCTTGTTCATCACGGAAGTAGTACTAGTTCTTGCGTGCTGCAAGTAGTACCTACTCACTGTAGCAATAGTACACTAGTACTAGCTTTGCTTTTCTGCGCAGCTTTTTGATCGAAGTTGATAGGGTTGAATACCTTTTCTGATTGTTTTCTGGCGAAGCCACCCTCTCTGTTCGAAGCCCCTCAGCTCCGTGAGGCAGGCTTCGATCTGATATACTCGAAGGCTTCGTTTGAACTTCGAACTTCATTTTTGTGTCCTGAGTTGCTAGCTTCGAAGTACCTTTTTGAACTGTCAGCGTCTCATACTTCGAACGTCTGTGCGAAGGTACTCCGACTCGAGCTCTTCGAAGTCCATACTTCGACAGGTTTCGAAGTTGGCTTCGAAGCTTGTCTTTCTGTTAGACTTCGCTCAGTGTTTGCTAACGTCTTCTTCTAAGGTCCTCGATGTGTTTGTTCGAAGGTAGAGTGTAGGCTTCATTTTGGTTCTCTGTCGTGCGTCAGCCTTCGCTTGTCCTTCGAAGGTAGTCTTTGTGTCTGACGTGTTCGAAAGTCTGTTCGAAGGTTGTGCTTCGAAGTATACTGTTCGAAGCAAGCTTCGATACACGCACACTTCGCTACGAAGCATACATCGCACTCTGTAACACACGAGCTAGGCTAGACCAAACAAACCTTCGGCACATCAACTTCAACCTTCGCTCAACCTCGACAGGCCTCGACCTCCGAAGCAGGCTTCGGCCTAGCGAAGCAGGCTTCGACACTGCGAAGCAGGCTTCGACCAGCGAAGCAGGCTTCGCCAAGTTTAGAACAGGAGACAGATTTCGAACGGTAACTTCTCATTTCATTCTTTGTGCACTTAGAATTGTTATACTGAGAAATGTGTCTTGCCATGTTTTGAGTATTCTGTCTATCTGTCTAGTAGCACGAACGTTGTGTTTCTCTGTTTATCAACAGTTGCTTCTAGGCTAGATATATTTAGACTTTGGCAATATGTTCATTTTCTGCTGCTTAGTCTGTTGAGGTGCGTTGGGTGTTGGGAACATGCCATATATTCGAAAGAATTTTTAAGGCGCCCATTCACCCCCCCCCCCTCTGGTTGCTACTTTCGATCCTACAGCCGCGCGGAAAGCGGCGGAGAACTCCGCCCAAGTGTGGACGTGTCCCTCAGGTAGAGTCTCGTGCAGGTTATCCCACCATTCCGCGGCGGGTCCCTGGAGTTGGTGGGCAGCGAAGGCTACCCTCTCCTGCTCAGTGCAAGTCAGGAGATCCAACTTTTTCCCTATCGTCCTAGCCAGTCACCAGCCTCCATGGGGTTGGTGGTGCTAGAGAACGTGGGAGGGCGGACTTGGAGAAAGTCTGACAGCTATGAGGCGGGTGCAAGAGCGGGAGTGGCTGGTCGAGGTATCTCGGGCTGCTGCTGGTGAAGATGGAAGAACTGAGCCTGCTGCTCCTGCATCTGGTTCTGTTGTTGTTGCATTTGGTTCAACAGCACGGATACCAACTGATTCTGGTTGGCCATCATTTCAGCCAAAGTGGGGTGGTTGGTGACTGGGGCCTGCCTTTGTCCAGTCGCTCCCCATTGGGGCAGGTTTCTGTTGTCCCCTCTATTTTGGGGAGCATCGGATCCCTGGGTGTTAGTCATCCTAAAGTTTCCAAAACAGGCAATAATATTTTAGGGGAAATGATGCTAAGTTTTATTTCAAAATATGTTATCCTTATGATTACATATAAGTCTTTTAGTTAATCTTCACCCATGCCTTATATTTGACATGAGTGGCAATACAATCCAAAACGATAAAAAAAGAAACAATCAATCGTAAAAAAACTACGTCTAAGGCAGCTCGGGGGGACGTCTCGATCATAGGCTCAGCGGAGATGGTCGGGGTGGTGGAGCTGGAGGGTCCGGCGGGAGGTGCACTACGGAAAATCCTCTTGGGCCTCACTGTGGGGATCCAAAGCGATTTCCACTTGCGGGGTGGAAGGGGGGCGACCTCCTCTAGATCCTTCTGTAACTCCTTAAGCTGATGGCGAAGCTGTGTGGTAACGATGGCGCCCTGGCATAGAAGCTCATTCTGACGCCTCAACTCCTCCACCTCAGTGGTCAAATGATGGTTCTGCTGGACCTAGCGACGAAGATCGGCGTTCTCACGGTTTAGCTTCTCCGACGTATGGTGGTAGAAGTCAATGGTGTCGTGCTGGCTATCTGCGTCGAGGACAGCCTCCGTGTGGAGATTGTCCATGGCCTCCAAAAGCCTCATGGTGCGGGCGATGGCGGAGTTGCTCTGAGTGAGGGGGCTGATGTAGATGTTGCGGTGACTCCCCGATGTATGCATGAGCATGAAGCGGTAGACGGTGTCGCGGAGATGGCAGTCGTTGACCAATCGAAGCTCGGCGAGGGCCTGGAGTGCAGCGCGCTGGCTGGCCACCACAAACGTAGGTCCTCCGACTGCATGGGTGTAGAAGGGAGGCTGCGTGGGGGAGGGGCAGATGACTACCATGACCTCGCAGTAGCTCTCGCTCGCATCGAGAAAGATCTCGTGGAACATGGCTCATAGACGAATCCAAGGAAGTCGACGAGCATGCGAAGCTCACGGATGAATTCGGCCTCGTCACGAAGAGTCCCACTCATGGTATGGAACGGCATCTACAAAAGAGAGAAAATTTTTGTGAAACTCCAGAAGATGAGAGGATAAGTATTTTGTACAAAAATATGGCTAATATAAGTCTTAGGGTCAGGTCCGTTTGGCTTCCTACACTCAAGTCGGCTCTGATACCATCTTGTCACGCCCAGATTTAATAAATCTGGACCTTTATGGAAATTCCATAGAAAATCAATAAACCAAGACGTTCATCACATAACCTCGTACAATACGATCAATCATTCATGGTTCGTAGACCGTATTAGTACAAAAGTGAATAAAGGTGAAGAGAAACTAATAAAACAAAGGTCCTAGATGAAAACCTCCTTCTAGTCTCGCCTTGACTGGGTCGCTACTCCAGACCTTCATCCTGCCCGTAGTAGACGGGCTCTAGTGGTGTAAGTCAACGGGGGTGAGTACTAACATACTCAGCAAGCCACCGGATGCAAATATAATGCAGAGTAATAACAAGGGAGATAGTGGCTAATTTTGTGGAAAAGCATAATTGCAAAGAAATTAAATGTGATCAATTTATTAGTACTGAAATGTAAACATGTGTATGCATCATCATCTTCTAACTCGAGGGGTACATTCAGCCCACCCACGCTCAACAGTCCTTACATGCCATGAATAACTCAACCATTCAAACAATTGTAAACTAACTGCGACAAGTCACACAACCCGCCCTTGACCGTGGGCTTGGCTTTTCGAAAAGATTTAAATACTCTGATCAAAGGTGTACCACTGTACCCACAAGGCACACACTCATCACTTACACCGAAGTGTAAGGAGATGACCCATACCATGGGAACTCGTGCCAAAACCTTACATATGGTCCTCCTCGACCCGACAGGACCCTCTTATGGGTTTCATATGGTGCCCCGACGCGTCGAGCCAACACCATACCCCCCTTGAGCCACGGCGGTACAAGTCACCTGCAGGTTGCCCCTTGCCCCCTCCACTATGGAGCATCGAGTCAGATTGTTCCATACTTCCAGTTAGGACTTACCCATTAGACTTGTGATTAGTACGGAAGTTCTTTACAAGAGATCCTGCAGACCGATCCTTATAGTGCCCCGGGTGCGACCAACCAATGCCCTAGCTTGCACCTTGAACCCACCATACTTATAACATAGCCAACTCCAACAGAGTCTAGAGACGAGAATAACGGGGAAATTCATAAAGTAGAATCCATCTATCTACGACTCATTCTTTTTATCCTATAGCAGTTGTGTCGGTACATTGGACACTAGCTAATATAATATTGTAGAGTGACAAGGAGTTTAGGCTCAATAAGCATGGCTTGGGTTTACACACAAGGATGGGGATCTAATAAATATAGTGTAAGGCTTGACATTGGACTAATGCAATATTATCCTATGAGTTATAGCGATAATTTATTAAAACATGGGCTCAATGATTATCAAAATGGTGGTTGTGACTTGCCTTGATCAGCAAATGGTGAAGGAGGAACCTCGGGGTAAAACTCCGGCTCCTCGACGAACTCGTAATCTTCTCGATACGGAAAAAGTAAACATACATTTAATAAAAAAAACAAAATATCACAAAACAATAAGCATACAAGTATTAGGGGTTTTTATATGTGAAATAAAGCTTTATTATTCTGAAGTTATGTTGAAAAACATTAAAGTTTAGATTTTAAGGTTTTTCCTAATTTATTTTATGAATTAACATTTTATCCCTAAGGGGTTTTTATTCATTTATTTAATAATAATATTTTGTTCCGAAGTAACATACTGTTTTTATGGCTTACATATGTAGAGAATAAAATGCTGAGTTTAACAAAATTTGAATGGTGAAATTTGGAGTTAAAATGAGCAAGTTATGAATTTTCAAAGTTTAAACAATTTTCTGGAATTTTATTTAAACAGAAAATGAGTTTTGGTCCACGGTGAGCCAGGCTTACGGTGAACTGGGTTACTATGCGCGTGGACCGGATCAACCAGAGCCGTTGGATCTAGATCCGGCGATCAGGCGCGAGGCGGGAGGGATTAAGTGAAAACGGACGGTCGAGATTAAAAGGCACCGAACCGGTACGTGTGGACACACGAGATCGAGCCAGGGGTTTAAATAGCGATCAACGGCCTAGATGGCCCTGTACCCCTTTGACGGGATAAAGTGCTGAGATTAAATCCCTACGGGATTTAATCAGGGCACTCCGATCGCGAACGTGCGGCCAGGATTCAATCCGGCACGGCAAGCGCGTAAGGGGGTACAGTACCCTTCGTCTCCTGCGACGGCGGGGCTCGGTGCGACGGTGACGGCGACGGCGAGAGCCTAGGGGCCTCGATCTTGGCGGAAATGGAAAGAGGAGGGGACGGCGGTCACGATGGTACCTTCAACGGCAAAGAAGGGTGTCCGAAGGCGACCGACGGTGAGGGTAGACGGCGAGAGGTTTTTGGGTGCTCGACAGCGGCGACGATCCGGTGGCGCCCACGGCCAACGGAGTAGATGCCGAGGATGGGCGGGCTCCGACGGTCTCGACGGTGGCAGAGGCGTGGACGGAGGGGGCCCGAGGCGGTGGCCAGCGGTAGCCAGAGGTGAAGAAGGGGAGGAACTCGAAAAAGCGGCAGCGGTGCTCTGGAGTGCTCTGGCTAGGGCTTTAGGGGTGGGCGGAGTGCGGTGAGCCGAGGGTGTCTTTATAGGGTCGTTGGCGGCGATTAAACAGAAGGAAACCGAGGGTTTCCTTCCCTCTCCGGCAAGCTTTCCATTTCCACGGCCAAGCTACTATAAGCACGGAGACACGTCGGCTAAAGATGGAAGGGGGTCGCGGTGGTCCAAGGAAGGGAGTCTAGGGCGAATCAGGTCGGATCGGGGCGGCCGGCAGCGAGAAATGGAAAGGGGGTCGCTGGTATGGAAGGGGGGATCCCCTTCCAACGAAGAAGAAGCATCTGACAGGTGGCCCCCACCGGCCACCTGTCAGCGGGCGAGCGAAAACGGGAGGGCCGACAAGCGGGCCCCGCTGACCAGAGTGATAGAGGCGAGCGCGGGTGGCTGACATGTGGGGCCGAGACGGGGCATGGGCGGGAGAGAGAGGAGGGGAGCGGCGCCGACACCTGGGTCCCACTTGTCAGTGACGCAAAGCTTGGACTGGGCTAGGCTCGGGGACTTCGAGGGTTGAGGCCCATTAAGGTTTAAAATGATTTTCTGAATTAAAATAAATCCAGTAATTCATTTATTTGATTAAGGGTTGAAGCACTATTGATAAAAATTTGTAAAAAATCCTAAAATTATATCTTGGCCTCTAGATTTCACCATAAATTTTCCAAGTCCAAATTTAAAGTATTCCCTTCTGTTTGGCTTTATTAGGGCTCTTTTAGGGTTTTCTTTAATTAAATAATTCCTTTAATTCCCTAAAAAATATATTTCCTTTATTTTATTTATTTTTATATCTTGGGGTGTTACAAAAGGCCAAAGTAATAAAGTTGCTTCGGTCATATGTCGATTGTTTCGCATGGGAGTATAGCGAGATGCGAGGACTAAGCCGCGAGCTCGTGGAGCATTGGCTACATATCAAGTCCGGATTTAGGCCTTATAAGCAGCCTCCTCGTCGCTTTACCTCAGTCGTCTATGACCAAGTTAAAGAAGAAGTAGAGCAACTACTCAAGGCTGAATTTATTAGGCCATGTAGGTATGCGGAATGGGTTGCTAACATTGTGCCTGTAGAGAAGAAAGGGAGCATCAAGATACGGGTATGTATTGATTTCAGAGATCTGAACAGAGCCACTCCGAAAGACGAGTATCCAATGCCGATAGCCGACATGCTAATCAACGATGCTTCAGGACACAAGGTACTGATTTTTCTTGATGGCAATGCTGGTTATAATCAGATCTTTATGGCTAAAGAGGATGTCTACAAGACTGCCTTTCGATGCCCTGGTTTTGTCGGTTTATTCGAGTGGGTCGTCATGACTTTTGATTTGAAGAATGCTAGCACCACATATCAGCGCGCTATGAACTTAATCTTTCATGACTTTCTAGGGGTTATGTTAGAAGTTTACATCGATGATGTTGTAGTCAAATCGGACGCTATGGGAAACCATTTAGCCGATTTGAAGGTTGCTTTTGATAGAATGTGACAATATGGTTTGAAAATGAACCCACTCAAGTGTGCTTTTGGTGTGTCAGTGGGTAAGTTCTTAGGTTTCATGATTCACGAGAGAGGCATAGAAATTGATCCTAAGAGGCTAGAGAAGATTAGAAACATTGCAGTGCCGACGTGCAAAAGGGAAGTACAGAAGTTGCTAGGCAAGATGAACTATTTGCATCGCTTTATATCCAACTTGTCCAGCAAGATTGATGCCTTTGTCCCCATACTCCGGCTAAAGAACGAAGCCTAGTTCACTTGGGGGGCAAGCCAGCAAAGTGCCTTTAAGAAAATCAAGGAGTGCTTGTCATCACCGCCTGTGGTGAGAGCACCCAAAGTTGGGATTCCGTTTCGGCTATACATTGCTGTTGAAGATAGCGTGATTGGGGCCATGCTGACCCAGGAGGTAGAGGGAAAAGAGTACATCATCACGTTCGTGAGCCGCCGCCTGCTGGATGCCAAAACCAGGTACGCGTTTGGGGAACGTTTGTGTTTATCACTTTACTACGTGTGCACTAAATTACGCCATTATCTTCTCCCTACTACATGTGTTGTCGTTTACCAAACCGATGTTATAAAGCACATGTTACAGAAGCCGATTCTAAGTGGAAGAATCGGAAAATGGGCTTACGCATTGATTGAGTACGATTTGGCCTATGAACCCCTGAGAGCAATGAAAGGCCAAATCATAGCTAACTTTATAGTTGATCACCACATAGATATCAACTAGAGTGACAATATTGCTCTGGTTGAGGTAGTGCCATGGAAACTTTATTTTGATGGTTCGGCTTGCAAGAGTGGCCAAGGTATTGGAGTGGTTCTCATATCACCTAATGGAATGCACTTTGAGACTTCGGCCCGTCTAGAATTTCCTTCCACTAATAACCAAGCTGAATACGAAGCTTTATTGCTAGGTCTTGAATTACTAGAATCTGTAGGTGCTAGACATGTCCACGCATATGGTGATTCCTTGTTAGTAGTGCAACGAGTAGCTAAAAGTTCTCAAAGATTTAACGGCTTGCTAAATAGTTACTTGGATAAATGTATAGACATAGTTGCTGCTTTTGATGACTTCAAAATATCTCACGTGTCAAGAGAAGCCAATTCAGTCTCAAATGATTTGGTTCAGCAAGCATCTGGTTACCAAGTCAGGAGAGGAAAATTTTCTGTATGGGAGAAGACGATGCTTGGTCTCATTGCCGAAGCTAGTGACGGTGGGCAAGCGCACCCTCCGGGTTGTACCCCTCCGGCCGCCGAATACCACTGCGAGTCGAGGTCCCTGGATCAGAGTACTCTGCCAACTGAGGGACCTGGCATGCCGGAGGCCATAAGCCGAAGCCTCCCGCACGGTGAGGGCTCCCGGGAGTCCGAACCCTCTGGAGGGCTTTAGCCCAGCACACTCCGACTAGCCAGCCCGGCCAGACTTCGGCAGGAGCAGGAATGGCTCGGGGGGCATCCCTGTCACGACCCGATTTATCAAATCAGAACATTATTGAATTTCTAACGAAAAACAATAATACAAGAGGTTCATCATGCGACAACGTACATACGGCAAGCATTCATGGTACGCAGACCATATTATTACATAAGAGTGAAATTAAAATAATAAAAATAAACCGCATGATGAACGCCTTCTTCATGATCTTTCTTCTTGACTAGGTCGCTACTCCAGACCATCCTCATAATAGGCATCCTCTGAATTGTGTGTCCAATGGGTATGAGTACAAAAAGTACTCAACAAGCCACCACAAATGCAAGTAGTAGTGCAAGATAATAACAAAGGAAGGATAATGGCTAAAAGTGTGGAAAAGTATATTTTTCAGTTATTGCATTTAGTGTAGTCAAATTTAATCATGCGGAATAATAAACATGAACATCATAATACCATCTAACTCGAGGAGTACATTTTCCCTCCTCGCACAACAGTCATTACATGTCAAACCATCATGCACATTCATTTTAAAAATAAACTAATTGTGGGATGTCACGCAACCTACCCTTGACCGTGGGATTGGCTTTTCGAAAAGATTTATGACTCTGATCAGAGATGTACTACTGTACCCACAAGGCACGCACTCATCCCAAACACCGAAGTGTAACGAGATGACCCATACCACAGGAACTCATGCCAAAACCTCAGCATGAAATGCTCCAAGCGATAACCACCCGCTCTAGGTTTCGCCGGCACGCCGGGCCGCATCCCGGCTAACGTCGCACCCCCTTTTGCGCCACGTCGGTACAAGCCACCCGTAGGTGCAGCTTGACCCATCTACAAATGGTGGCCTCGGTTTGGAACACTCCATACCTTAGTTAGGACTTACCCATTAGACTTGTGGTTAGTACGGAAGTGTATTGCAACAGATCCCATAGACCGGTATAGTGCCCCGGGGGCTACAGACCAATGCCCTAGCTTGCACCCGGAACCCACCATGCATACACTCACAACCAAACTCTATCACCAACAAAATTCCAAAGATAAGAATAACGGGGATCATATAGTAGAACCAAGTTGCTACGACTCATTTTTAATCCTATAGCAATCATGTTGATACATTGGACACTAGCTAATAGTACTAATCATACGGTGACAAGGAGTTTAGGATAGATAGCATGGCTTGGGTTGCACAACAAGGTCAGGGGATCCTAATAAATATATTGTAAGGGTTTCATTTGACTAATGCATGTATATCCTATGTGTTTTAGCAATAGTTTAATAAGACATGGGTTCAATATGCTCAAAAGATTGGTTTGGTGACTTGCCTTGATCAGTGAAAGGCGACGGAGGAACTTCCGGGTAATATTCCGGCTCCTCGGCGGCGTCGTAGTCTTTTCTACAAAAATAATAAACATAACACTCAATAAACATTCCAAAATCACACAATAAGCACATAGGTTTTGATTTGTTTGAACCAAAGAAAATAAAGTGGTTAAGTTTCTGAAATTTATTTTATGAATATTTAAAATGAACTTTAACGAAATAATGTTCTTTCTAAAAGGGATAATAATGTAAACCATTGTATTTTAAATTTTCTAACTAATTTAAAATAAGAGGTTCAGTGTAAACTTAGTGGTTTTATTATACTAACATGAAAAGGACAAAAGATAAATTTTGCTGAAATTGAAATGAATTATTTTTGTAATATATCCTAAAGTGCAATGAATGTATTATTAAACAAAAATAAAATACCCAATATAAACCTACTGTTTTTATTGCATTAACATGTAGAGAATAAACTTATAATTTTTTTGGTATTGAAATGATAATTTTTGAAGTTAAAATGCGCCAGATATGAATTTTATAAGTTCAAAACAATTTCTGGATTTTAATTTAGATCAAAAACGGCCTCGGGTCCACGGTGAACCAGATCCATGGTGAACCCGCGCACTGTGCGTGTGGTCCGGCCCATCCTAGACCGTTGGATCTAGATCCAACGCGCGGGGGTGAGGCGGGAGGCTTATGTGAAAATGGACACGCGAGATTAAAAGGCTGAACCGGTACGCGATGGATGGCCCAGATTCAACATGGATTTTAAATATAAACGAATGGCTCAGATTAGAACGTAACGCTTCACCGATATCTAACGGATCCGATTAAACTACACAAGGGATCTAATCACCACCGTCAGATCCAGATCGCATGGTCGTGATTGAATCCGACACAGCACGGGTACTCGACCCATGCCGGTCGTCTTCTCCAGCAAAGGCGAGCGGGCCAGGGGCCACGGCGAGCGACGGTGAGGGGTCCTAAGGACTAAAATGGAAAGGGGACACTACAGGGATTACGAGGTTACCGTTAGCAGGAAGAATGGTCGTCGGAGCATGGCCAACGACGAGCAGGGGCGGCGAAGGTGTTCGGGTCCTCGTCGGCGACAGTGTTCTGACGAGGTTCGTTGGCGATGAAGGGGTGGATGAGGCCGGGGTGACATCGGGGATCACACGGGTGTGGTCTGCGAGGGTGGAGGAGGTCTCCAGCGACGACGAACGGTGGCTGGAGTTCGGGCGGCGGTGTGGCACTAAAACGAGCGTCTCAGGCGTTTTGTTTGTTCTCTCAGCGTGTGAGCGTGGGGAGCCTAACGAGGATGCACCAGGGGCTTAAATAGGGATGCCGGCGGGGGAAAACGGGCGATGTATACATGGAAAGTGGAGGGGGTCTTCAATGGCACCGGTGAGGCGCGGCCATGCACGCGCAGCACGATCCTGGGGTGTAATCGCGAGGATTAACGAGGGAAAACAGTCGGTAGGGCTCGGGGGACCGTTTAATGGTGTCAATTTAATGGGGGGCGGCAAGGCGAATCCGAGGGTGAGGTCATCGGCTGACGCGATTTGGGGGCGGTGGCGCAAGGTGGATGACGGTCCTGACAGGCAGGCCAAGGTGGTCAGCGGGCACGAGCGTACGGGCGTGGCGACTGACGTGTGGGGTCGGGCAGTCGGGCGCGCGCGAAGAGAGAGGGGGTTGCTGACGGGTGGGGTCGGTTTGTCAGTAGGGGGCGCGGGGAGGAGTGAGCTGGGCCGACTAGTTGAGGGGGATTGAGGGAGGGGAGGCCCGTTACTGTTTCAATTATTTTCCGAATAAAAATAATTATAGAAATTAGTTTGAAATATTTGAGCTACTTCCTAGGGCGATAAAAATTTGTAAAAATTCTCAAAAATATATCTTGTCCTAGGGATTATATACAAAATTTTCTAGCCTCTGGTTTGGTCATTTCACCTAGGTTCTAGTTCAAATAAGCTAAGGAGGGCATTAAAGGTATTTCCAAATTAATCAATTTCAAAAAAAAATATTAAATGATATTTTTATTTCTTTGAAAATTTGGGGTGTTACAATCCCGAGGTCAGTAGTTGAGAAATTTTTTCAGAGGGTGAGCTAGCAAGACCCTCTGAAGCCCCTAAGGGCGATTGGAGAATTCCGATCGTCTAGTATTTGAGAGACCCTAACCAAAGGGTTGATCGGAAGGTTCGGCGACAAGCGTTCAAATTCGTGTTGATAGACGACACATTGTATCGCCGAACCATCGATGGAGTACTATTAAAGTGTTTAGACCATGAACATTCCCACGTGGCTACGGGAGAAGTCCATGAAGAACTTTGTGGCACTCATAAGTCGGCCTAGAAATTAAGTTGGATGCTCAAAAGAGCAGGTTTTTATTGGCCGACTATGACTGAAGATTGTTTTAAGTATTATAGGGGGTGTGAAGCATGTCAGAAGTTTGGCAATATTTAGTTAACTCCTGCCTCATTACTCAACCCTATTGTCAAGTCATGGCCATTTCGAGGTTGGGGTTTAGACTTCATCGGCCAGATTCACCCTCCTTCCTCAAAAGGGCATCGGTTCGTGTTAATGGTGACATATTACTTCACTAAGTGGACCGAGGCTGTACCTCTCAAGAACATGACTCACAATGAGGTACGTGATTTTATCTTGAAGCACATCATACATAGATTTGGCATTCCTCAAACTCTTACTACGGATCAAGGTAGTTCATTTGTTTCTAGAGAAGTGAGGGAATTCGCCGAATATTATGGTATTAAGTTGGTAAACTCTTCACCTTACTATGCTCAGGCCAATGGTCAGGCCGAGTCTAGTAATAAAACCGTGATTAAGCTCATTAAGAAGAAAATTGAAGAGTTTCCTAAAAGGTGGCATGAATTGCTTTCTGAGGCGCTATGGGCTTATTGAATTGCAAAGCACGATGCTACCAAAGTCAGTCCATATGAGTTGGTATATGGACAAGAAGCCGTTCTGCCTGTAGAGGTAGATTTTGGCTCCTTAAGAGTGTTAAAGCAAGATGGCTTATCGGTCAACGAGTATGAAACTCTTTTGAAAGATAATCTAGAGGAAGTGACTGATAAGAGACTAAGGGCTTTAGAAGCCATAGAAGTAGACAAGAGGAGGGTAGCTAAAGCCTACAATAAGAAGGTTAAACCAAAATCGTTTCATATAGGAGATTTGGTTTGGAATACGATTTTACCCTTAGGCATGAAGAGTCCCAAATTTGGTAAATGGTCACCTAGTTGGGAAGGTCCTTTTAAGATAGCCGAAATCGCTCCTGGCAATGCATATGTGTTGGAATCTCTGCAAGGAGAGCGGTTTCGAAGAGCATTGAATGGTAGGTACTTGAAAAGGTATTTCCCAAGCGTGTGGCAAACAGTGTAAAATGTGTCGAAAAGCTGATATGGATGGTATCGTCTTCAGCTCGTTGTGCTTTTAGTTCACTCAGTTCACTAAAAGGCAGGGTGCATGTGTTTATAGCAAAAAATGGCATCAATAGCTGAGATTGTTAAAATATCAATTTTGGTGATTTGGGCCAAAAATACACATGTCCGGGGTCAGGCCGAAGCCCTACAGAGCCGAAGGTCCATTGGGCTATGGGCGCTGAAAGCCTCGGCCCAGCCTACGGCCTTTGGCCAGGAAGCCTTCAGAGGCCCACGCCGCCGAAGCTTCGGCCCGAGGAGCAGGCTTCGACGGGACTAGCCGAAGCTCACTTCGGCCGAGATAGAGTTGGATACAATTCCGGCTAAGTTTTTATCTCTCTATCCAAGCCGAATTATAACAGATTAGATCAGAAGTTTGGCCCCTATAAATAGAGAGGCGAGGCCAGCTTAGAGACCCCCCAACACAAATGAAACACAAAGCCCTAGCTTTGATCGCATTTATTTACCTTTACTTTTCTGTACCTCTTCGTGGGTTTGCCTGGAAGTCCTCCGCCGACCACTTCGGAACAGTGGTAATCCTTGTTACTTCGCTTGTGAAGTATCTGTTAATCTACGTAATAGATTGCTATCGCCTTGTTACTTCACCTGTGAAGTATCCGCTAATTTGCGTAACAGATTGCTACCTTCGCTACTAGTGCAACACTTAGTAAAATTCGGTCCTCGGGCCGAATTAGTAATTCGAATCCTCTTTGTTGCAGGTCTCCACGTTTGGAGCTACTTCGTCGGAGGTGTCCGGAGCTAAGATATCAGTTTTGGAGGTGCCAGAACACCCTTCAGCAAGACTGCTGCTTCGACCGCACGCTTCGCCAGCACAATTCGTCACGACAAGCTTGGCCACGCATGTACTCCACTCTAGGCAAAGTCACGCCCATGCGTGGCACTCGAGTCATTATTCTGTATCTTGCCGTATCGGAGACTTCGCACCGAACCCCACCATTCGGAGGTGGTCGTCACATCAGGATCTGGTTGGAGTTCATCTTCGACCAAATCAGTCCGAACGCCGAAGGTACCCTTCGGCGGGATACTTTGCACCAGACGTCGAAGGTATACTTCGGCGACACCCTTCGCACCATACTTCGAAATAGACAGGCTCTGACCGGTTTGCTGATTTTATTCTGTTTAATATATTTCTTTGGCTAATTGGATTATTTTGTGTGATCTGATTGCCTGGCAACTCCACCCCCCTTATCACAACTAAGGGTAGTCGGAAC
This sequence comes from Zizania palustris, assembly GCA_019279435.1. Taxonomy (NCBI): domain Eukaryota; kingdom Viridiplantae; phylum Streptophyta; class Magnoliopsida; order Poales; family Poaceae; genus Zizania; species Zizania palustris. Next base: position 45,277,764 of record JAAALK010000290.1, on the reverse strand, counting down.
GCGACGTCGGTGTTGCATCACGCTTAGGCTTGTCCCTAAGTATCCGCACACTTTTGGATCATCGAACTGACCCAAGTGCGGGGGCACGTTTTCGTGTCAGCAAATAGTAAAATCCTTACTAATGGTAACTTGTCCTGATGCAGAGCTTTCATAGCAGCTACGGCTTCGCTTCAGGATCATCTGATCTCCGATGGGCGGTCTGGATAGTTGCGTCAGTTTTACGCTGAAACCGACAAAGCGTCGGTTGTCTTCGCACCGGGTACCCGGATTGAGCCTGCCCGATTCTGCGAATCCCTTAGCCCGACAATCGCTCGCTGCCTATTTACCTGGGTCAAACCTGGTCAACAGACCAGCAGATCCCCTGTTGTTCCTAGCCCACTTACCTAGATTGGGCCAGCCTAACTCTGCAGCCCCTCTGCCTAGTAGTCGCTTGCTACCCGTGTACCTGAGTCACATGCGGCCCATGAACCGACATGTCTCCTCTCATCTTCGCGTCTCTCTGTTGACTTCCGTTGACAATCACTCATCACTATTGGAGCTATGAGGCCCATGATCTTCAGCATGGCTTCTCAATCTCCCCCTTGATAAGTGCATTGTCAACACCCCTTCATCAACGCTTTGTAACCTGCAAACACATGTGGAAACACAAAAAAACAAGAGAACAGAGAGAAGTACATAAAATAAATGGTTTAACCTTAATGACCAAAGGCCAAATAAAAGCCATAAAACGGTCATTATGGTTAAACAGAAAACAAATCAACCAAAAATTTCAAATAAAACTCAAATGAGTACAATCTCTAAATTTTCAACAAGGATATCCAAAAGAGTAAGGGTAAAAGAGACTAAACACTCCCCCTGAAAATCCCAGAGAAAACAACCCAAAATTTCTCCCCCTTGTTGACAATTGGACTCATCAAGTTATAATAAATGCACTCAAATGAGACACAGACTCAAACTCCCCCGAAATGCAGATCCCCCTCAAAATATGCAATGAATGCAACTAGGGTGCAAGTGGAGTGTAAAAAGCATGCTTCTCAGATATGATTGACTACAATTACAACATCTAGCAAGTATAGCTCAAAATATTGTCTAAGACAGATGGCATGATCAGTGCAATAGAAGATATCTAAAGAAAGTCATTAGCACACATTTTCAGATTTTTGCAAACAAAAGCATCACCACATTTTCTAGCACACAAGCAAGGCAAAGCATGAAATGCAGAAGCTAGCTAATATCTACGAAGATAGGCATGATCCAAAAACTGAGATCTTTAGCAAACTTGTTATCTTTTTAATTTTCAGGCTTTTCGTTCCTTTTTTCTTTTGTGCCAGGGGTTATTTGCATGTCAACCTTATGCTAACCGACCAAGTCAAGCCTAGGCCAGAATAGGACCATTAGAAGCTTAAGACATTGGTCTTGACATACATTACAATGTCCCAGTTCATACCAAAATTCTATGGTAAGCAGTCTAGAACAATGCAATGCGACACAGCAAACCCACCTGGATCTTTTCAATTAAGCGATTTTTCATTTTTCTGATTTTTATCATTTTATAGCATATTTTGCATGTTAAATCATATAGATGTCCGAGTTGCATATCTGCATCTAAGTAAGGAACTAGCTACCAGGCATGTAAAAGATAGCAAAAGCATTCAGCCTACACATGCTAGTTACCGAAAGCAATGGTGATTATTTTTCAATTTTAAAGCACAAAAGCCATGCATATGATAGATATTAGATATATCATGTGAACTAAAACAAAACATGATCATCGACAGGTATTTAAAAGCATACACTAGCAAGAATGAGTAAAGCAGTTCAAACATATAATAGAAGCAAGCTCAAAGTGTGATATATGAATGTGTATGATATGAACTCACACAAAAAAGACTCAAAAATATCCTAAAAAGCATACACAACTCCCCAATCCCCTCGCAAATGATCAAATGTAGATTGATCTAGTGGTTTGGTCAGAATGTCAGCCAACTGATGATGGGTATCAACATTAACAAGGTCAATGACACCTTTCTCATATTAATCCCTCAAGAAGTGAAAGCGCACATCAATATGTTTGGTTTTTGAATGGATACATGGGTTTCCCTACACTAATCGCGCTGGTGCTATCACAAAACAAAGGTACTATTGTAGAGAAAAACAACCTAAAATCTTTCAAAGTAGAAATCATCCAAACCAACTGTGAGCAGCAGCTAACAGCAGCTACATACTCAGCCTCTATGGTAGAAAGCGCAACTGTAGATTGTTTTCGGGAAGACCAAGAAACAAGCAAAGAACTGAGAAACTGGCAAGTACCAGAAGTCGACTTGCGATCCAGCTAGCACCCACCAAAATCAGCGTCGAAAAAGCCAGATAACTCAAGAGAAGATGATGTTGAATAATAAAGACCGAGATCAGGCACATAGGTAAGATACTTGAAAATGCGCTTGACAGCCTGCCGATGAGATGCGCGTGGTGAAGACGGGAAGCGCGCGAACAATCCCACGACGAACTGCATGTCCGGCCTCATCGCCGTCAGGTACAACAGTGATCTGATCATCCCTCGATACTCTTCCTCGTTGACCTTAACGTCGTTTTCGTCCTTGTCCAGGCCCCCAGATGTACCCATGGGGGTCATCTTAAGCTTCAGCTCTCCACCGAAGTCGAACATCTTCAGTATGTCCCGCGTGTACTTGCTCTAGTGGATGAAGATGGTGTCCTTGGTCTGCTTGATCTGGAGCCCTAAGAAGTACTTGAGCTCACCCATGAGGCTCATCTCAAACTCGTTGTTCATCTGCTCAGAAAATTTGGACACAAGCTCATTAGTAGAACCACCAAAAATAATGTCATCCACATAAATATGAGCAATCAAGAAATCAGAGCCAACTCTGAGCAAGAAAAGAGTCTTGTCCACAAAATCCATCACAAAGTCATTCCCCAACAAAAATTGTTTTAAACGATCATACCAAGCCCTCGGGGCTTGCTTCAAACCATATAAAGCTTTCTGCACCTTTAAAACATGTCGAGGAAACTTAGGGTTTTCAAAACCGGGGGCTGCCTAACATAGACTTCTCTATGTACCCGTTCAGAAAAGCACTCTTGAAATCCATTTGAAAAGCTTTAAACCTTTAGAAGCAGTGAATGCCAAAAGTATATGAATAGACTCAAGATGGGCAACAGCGGCGAAAGTCTCTTCAAAATCAATACCCTCTTTCTGGAAAAAACCCTGCGCAACTAATCGAGCTTTGTTGCGCACCACAACCCCATATTCACCTTGCTTGTTCTTAAACACACATTTGGTGACTATGGGGTTGCATCCTGGTGGCAGCTCAACTAGTGTCCAAACCCAATTGCGAACAAAATTTTCAAGCTCTTCTTGCATGGCATTTATCTAATTTGCATCAGATAAAGCGTGAGCAACATCTCTAGGCTCAAAGGTGGGAACAAAAGCAGACTCAGCCAACACAGCAAGTAAACCAGCCTGAGAATGCAACGATCTTGTAGTGAGATCACCGATGATGAGCTCTGAGGGATGATCACACTGAACTGCTCGGGATCCTTGGTGATCAGATGTTACCTCACTAGAGTCAGCAGCTAGCACCTCTAGACTCGACTGAGGAGGCTTGATCGAAGTGGAAGAAGTGATCAGAGGTCCACCCTCATCCCAGTCGAAGTCTCAGAAGGTGTGGGGTCTGCAGGATGTGCAAAAGGGCCACCCTCATCAACAGCTGAAGAATCATCATCTTCCTCGAAGATGGACTCTCCAAGCTCATCATCACCAGAAAGCTCAAAAGGAGTGTGGGATCGGAATGGCGACTAGAGGGGGTGAATAGGCACCTCGACAAATTCTTGCGAATTGATGGCCTATTCAGATCACCCAACACACTCCTAAAATATTACAGAAGCAAAATTGAATATCACTTGTTAAGAATTCAGACTCCAAAATATCGGAGTATGAGACTCCAAAATATTACAGAAGCAAAGTTGAATACACACTCCAAATTGAATTTTTTTATCTATATCGGAGTATGAAACTCCAAAATAGCTGTCGGAGTTTGGTTTGCCGATCTAGAATCTCTAGATCAGTAAATGAGTTACCAATTTAGACCTATCGCTCAATGAATTGCCGACAGTGTTCAGAATAAGCAGAATACAACTAGAATAGAATTGATTCAGAATAATCTGGTTCTGGATGATCTTAGATATTATAAAAGCAGTCAAAAACCAATTTAGATAGGCTGAAACTAGAATATCACTCAAGTAATGATTGTCTAGCAAGAACAACACTTGAATTGATTGATCTGGACAAAGCAATGTTTAGATAAACTCCTAAAAATTCAGTTCATCCAAGTGACACAACAAACAGAGACAAAGTTGTACAATTTGATGATGAACAGTATTTTAAGAAGATTGGATTCATTTCTAAAGCTTCAGCCCTTAAACACTTTAAGCATTCAGCAAACAGATGCAGGTACCTCCCAAAAGGAATCAATAAGAGCAACCGGACTCCTTGATCCTCTGGCATCGAGCTCCCCACGTGACCATTGATCACCTGTCATTGACAGTTGGTTAGCATCTCCACCCTGCACACATGAGACAAGCCAAAACACGAAACGCGATGCACACCGATCCCCTCGGCACAACAATCTCCACTCACACATCGATCCCATCGATGCAAGCAAACCACCACTCACACATCACTCTAGACCGAGCAACCTTGTCAATTACTCATCACCAAGACAAAAACCACAGTGCGACCTCACTTGGTTTCACAAGGAGTGAGTGAAGGCATGGACTCATCAAAAGAAACCTCACACATCTCGACAAGATGTTGGGAGTCGAGGTTCCAAACACGGAAGCCTCGAGAATGCAAAGCATAACCAAGAAAGATTTCATCCCAGCAACGAGACTCAAACTTGTCAAAATGCCCTCCCTTCTTGAGCACAAAGCACTTGCAGCCAAACGATCGCAAGTGACTCACCTTGGCCTATCTGCCAAATCGCAACTCATATGAATTCTTACATAAGTAAGCTCTAAGAAAAATGTGGTTGGCCAGATAGCAAGTCGTGTTCATAGCTTCAGCCCAAAAGCACCTAGGAGTCCTATGCTCATTGAGCATCGTCCTTGTCATCTCGACCAGCATGTGGTTCTTTAGTTCCACAACGTCGTTTTGTGGGGGAGTGTAAGGAGCAGAAAATTGGTGCTCAAGACCTTGATCACTACAGAAGCTGACGAACTGAAAATTCTTGAACTCAGAGCCATTGTTAGAGTGAATTGCTCACATCTGACCATTGTTCTCATTCTGCATCTTCAGGATCAGATCATGAACAATATGGAAAGCCTCATCTTTAGACTCCAAACAGAAAACCCACGAGAATCAAGAAAAATCATCAATAATCACAAGAGTGTACCACTTCCCACTGACTGAACGTACCCGAGCTGGACCAATACTATCCATGTGTAACAGCTCTCTAGGGTACGAAGTCATCACCTGAGTCACAAGTGCGTGAGAAGCGGCAACAATCTTCCCATGATGACAGGGATGGCAAACTAGATCCTTCTCCATCTTAAGCTTGGGCAATCCTCGGATGAGGTCCATAGAACTCAATCTGACTAGCAGATCAAAGCTCAAATGACCTAACCTCCTATGCCACCTCCAGAGCTCAGAGGAGGATCCAGCGATCAAACAATGAGAAGGGCCAAAAGAGCTAGAGAAAATAATCCAAAGAACCTTACCAAAAGGTAAGATCTGGCAAACCAAAGATCCTCTAGAATCAACAACAGGCGACATGCCCTTCTTAAAACGAACCTCTAAGCCCTCCTCAAGAAGTTGTGAAACAGAAACCAAATTGAAACCCAAATTTCCAACAAAAGCATCATTCTTCAAGGAGAAATTCTTAGAAATTCAAATTGAACCAATGACATGTACCTTCCCTTGACCATTTTTCCCGAATGTGATGTACTCCTTGTAGCTCGGGGAAGTGAGACTGGAGAACCATCTGTGATGTCCCATCATGTGGCGAGAACATCCCGAATACACGATCCATATGTCCTCCAGGCCCTGATCCTGCAAAATCAATGGTCATAAGGGAGAGCAAACTGTCTAACACTAGGTTTAGCAAAAGATCTAAACCAATGTCGAGCCATCTGCTCAACAAAAGGAAAGCAGAAAGAATCATAAGAGTCTGTACCAAAGCGCGGCTCAAAGCGCGGTCCTCTATTCTGCCTAAAGTCACGGCCACGAGGTCCAAAGTCGTATCTAGAATGACCTAGAGCTCTGCCAGAGCAAAAACCACCCTCCAGGGCACGAGCAAAAAAGTTGTCTCCTCTACCACCACCTACACGACGCGCCCTATCCTCTATCTTCTCTCTGCATCGAGGGATTCTCTGTCTACTGCCCTGTTGGTAGAACTGCTCCTACCCACCTAGAGCTTTCTCTGATCTCTCAACCCGCTTCCTCCTAAAGCAGAACTCCGCAAGATGCCCATCTCTCTGACAAAACTCACAGTGATAGGTTGGCTTCTTAGGATGTGGTTGAGGCTTGGGTTTCTTGGGCTTGGTAGTGTTGGGTGTTGACTCTTTGGTATGTGAGGGTCCAGGTAGAGAGTCAAGAGAAGTGTGGAGATGCTTAGGATTCGAGATCCAAATAGGCTTCTTGGGTGGATCTTTTGGTTGTTCTTGGAACACTCCATCCTTAGGCCGATAGGCCTGAAAAGACTCAGTGGAGTGAGTCTTGGGATATCTCTACTATCGAGTCATCTTACTCCACTCCACTACATGGCTCAAAGCACTCTCAAAGTCAGCCTTGGTGTAAGTGTAACCTACTCCAAACCCAGCCTGCCTCTTGAACTGCTGGATCATCATACCGAGTTGTGGCTCTTTGGCACTCACCCAACTCAGGATCTAACAGAGGTAAGAGTTTTTGTTCTGAGCATTAGCTAGCTCCTCTCTCAAGGAAGCTAGCACCTTTACTAGAGACAAGCAGATCTCACACTCTCCATCAACTTGTATAGACTTCAAAGCTTTCAGCTTGATCAGTTCCAACCTCAGAGACAAGCAGTTCTCACATACAGTGGGTGGAACTAACAATGTCTCGAGCTCAAGCTTAGTTTGCTTTAGCTCAACTCTGACTCTCTCTAACTCACCCAACTTCTCATCACTATTGGCTCTCAGTTCAACTAAAACAGCTAAATAGGATGGGCAGTCTCTATAGGGCATGATGACAGTGGCATGAGCATCTTTCAGCTCTAGTTGAGCGCTTTCAAGCTCAGTGGCCAAAGCGTCTCTCTCATCAACCCTCTCTATGTACCTAGACTTCAGAGTCATCAGGTCACACAATAGTACCTCGCAGTTAGGGCACTCACAGCTCTCACCCAAGCAAGGGAAAGAAGATAGACTCTCAATCTTGCCATTGGCTATGGCAAACTCACTCTCAAGCTCATCTATCCTCTTCTTAGCCCCTCTAAGTAGTTTCTCTTGATATTTCAATTCCTGACTATTCTCTTCAAGTAATTCAATGACTTCTCATTCATAGGAAGATATCTTCTCATTGTCGTCATCGGAGTTATCGAAGGAGCCCTTATCTTCTTTATCCCCAAGAGCCATTGAGCAAACGCTCTTGCGGTGCGAGTGAGTCTTCGGCTTGTCCCCGAAGGCCATGAACAAGAGACCCTCCGGATCATCCTTGTCCTTCCCCTTCTTGATAACGATCTCCTCATCGCTTGAGCTTGATGAAGAGGAAGAAGAGGATGATCTCTTAGAGTAGCTTCTCTCCATCTCGGCGAAGAATGCCTTGTCTCGCTTCTTGTTCTTGCACCAGTAGTCCTTCAGGGCCTTTTGAAAGAACCTCATCTTGGGCTTGCCCTTTGTGAAGGTGGAGTTGTCATGCTTGTTGGAGTCGTAGGAGCCACCACCGGTGCCCTTCTTATGTGTGTTCCACTTGGGGCAGTCGGCAATGAAATGACCTAGATCATCACACTCAAAGAAACCATGTTTTGTGCCATGTCATTTGAACATTCTTTTATCATAGACACGACGAACACAACTATTGAAAAGACAAAGGTCATCATCTCCTAGCAAATCCAATCGGTCCTCAGTGATAGACATCAAAGAGGACAAAGCACAACTCAAAGCAGCAAGATCAGCAGAAGGTGTCGCAAGGGCCGTGGTTTTTGATCCAGAACCAGTGAGATTTGATCTCAACTGGATATCAACATCTGAGGCCTTGAGATTGCTAAAAAGCTCTGCGACAGTAAAGGTATCATAGGAAACGCTCTCAACAATAGAGGATACCTTGATCTCCAAAATCTTAGGGTCCAAGGTATGAAGAACCTCGAGTGCCTATTCATGATCTGAGACCAGCTGATCACGATCGGCATTGTTGGCCTGAAGCTTGTTAATGATCAACTAAAAGCGAGCAAACAAAGCTTCAACAGTCTCACCCAGCTTCTATGAGAAGTTTTTGTATTCTCGCTGGTAGGTCTTATAGAGCATGGCCTTGACCTGAGCTGACCCATCATGGTGTGCGTGGAGGGTAGCCCAGATCTCTCGAGCAGTGTTGAGATGGCTAACACGCTAAAACTTGCTGGGACCTAAACCAGAAAATAGTATGTTCACTGCCTTGTTGTTCAGGTCGTGCAGAGCAACTATCTCAGGAGTAGTACGCTCTATAGCCGGAAGCATAGTCAAAGTAGCATGAACACACATGTCCCATATCCCTGAGCTCTGGCTCAATAGATAGGATCGCATGCAAGTATTCCAATAGTTGTAGCAAAAAACCTCAAGGGATGGAACCTTGACAAAAGATGTCATGATTGCTACCTTGGGTTAGAACTGGTTAAGGTATGGAAAAACCCTAACCTTGCTCTCATACCACTTATAGGACCGAGAGTAGCGACCAGGGGGTGAATGGACGCCTCAAAAATTCTTTCAAATCGATGGCCTTCTCCCAATACCCACCGCGCCGTAAGAGATAACCAAGAACTCAGACCAAAAACACAAATGGAAATAATGTTATCACTCTCTTATCAAATTTGATGTGAGGCGATAGTCTGAGAGATCATAAGCACTAAAAATAATCTAGCCTAAAAACGACCAGTGTCCTGATCAAAAAGACACCACCAAATTGCTTAAAGGAAGATTAAAAGATCACTTCACAAATCAGATGGACATTATCGGCAGGCATCTGATCATAACAAAGTGATTCCATCGATTGTAAAATAAATCTTCATATTTCATTGATAATTTAACAGAAATGAGATAAGCACAAGTTTAAATGTCACAGTTCATAGGCATTTAAACAAACACATGACATCCAGAAATTACTTTTATCACCATACAAGCAAAACATCAAACACTTGGTATGCTAGAGAAAATACTGCAGGTTTGGAGAATGCTTGCCGTGTGCTGCTACTGGAGCATTCAGACTCTCCACGCGTCGTGGTGTTGTTTGCCTGGTCCTACGCACAGCCATGCCAAACCTTCAGCCTCCATGCACCAGTCGCTGGCTATAGCTACAACAGCTTGGCTCCCTTCGTAGTGCCCCCTACCGAAGACAAATGTTGGGACGCCACGCACTAGGAGAAAACCGAGATGGTCACCCACCTCGCCAGAGAAGAAAACGGCGTAGAGAAATCAGAGAAGGTCTGACAGGGTTGGTTGCATGCTAGGCAAGGCAGCGAAGATAAACCGGGATGACATGAAATAGTGGCGGCCAAACAAGGATGAGCAGGAGAAAATGATTTGAGGATTTGGTAAAGTGAACTCAAATTTTCATTCAGTTGAGTTAGAAACCCTTGGGGGATACAAGCCCATTTTATAGGCAGCCCATTAAATGGGAAAAGATAGGTTTACCCCTAGGGTAATTTACACTCAGGCGCAAAAATAAATTGCGGGCCCAACGGGCAAAATAGTAAAATCCTAACTAAATGTAACTTGTCCTGATGCAGAGCTTTCATAGCAGCTATGGCTTTGCTTTACGACCGTCTGATCTCTGATGGGTGGTCTGGATAGTTGTGTCGGTTTTATGCCGAAACCGACAAAGCATCTGTTGTCTTCGCACCAGGTACCCGGATTGGGTTGGCTCGATGTCGTGGCTCCCTCAACACAGCAATCGCTCGTCGCCTGTTTACCTAGGTCAAACCCAGTCAACAGACCAGCGGATCCCCTGTCGTTCCTACCCCATGTACTCAGATTGGGCCGGCATGACTCTGTGGCCCCTCTGCCCGACAGTCGTTTGCCGCCCATGTACCTGAGTCACATGGGGCCCAAGAACCGACAGGTCTCCTCTCATCTTTGTGTCTCTTTGTTGACTTTCATTGACAATCACTCATCACTTCTGGAGCGATGAGGCGCATGATCTTCAACATGGATCCTCACTCGCTGCGTTACTCATACTTCCACCATGCCAATTGAATCCTACTAAGGGAATGCCAAACCAGGGAACAACAGGTCCCCAAGGAGCAGGACTGCCACCAGCAGCAAATCCTCCTACTCTAGTTGAGGCAATGACTACTCAGAACCAATTGATCACTGCACTTCTCTCAGATGCAACAACATCAAATGCATATTTAGCAGCAGCAAGCAAAACTACAACAATTCCAGCAACAAGTGCAAGTGGGCAATAACCAGAGAAACCAGCATGCACTAGCCCCCGCTTCTCAACTGTCAGAATTTCTCCATGTTAGACCACCATCGTTCTCTAGCACCACCAATCCAATGGAAGCAGGAGATTGACTCTGTAACATCACTAAGAAGCTAGACCTTCTGCCCTACACTGACCATGAGCGTGTGGCCTTTGTCGCTCATCAATTGCTTGGACCAGCCGTAGAATGGTTGGATAATTTCAAGGAAGCTCAACTAGTGAACCATGTGGTTACTTGGGCTGAGTTTATTTTCACTTTAGAGCATCCCATGTGCCCACGTGTATTGTAGCCTTAAAGAAGCAGCAGTTTAGAGAACTACAGCAAGGGAGCAAAACTATAACTAAGTATTTGCACGAGTTTAATCATCTTGCTCGTTACACACCAGAAGATGTCTGCACTGATGTAGAAAAACAAGAAAAGTTCTTGAGTGGATTTAAAGATGAGTTGTCCATCCAACTCATTGCTGTAGACTATGCCGATTTTCAGAAGTTGGTGAACAAGGTTATACTCCAGGAGTCTGAACAGAATAAGATAGAGCATAAGAAAAGGAAGTTGATTGTCTTTCATTTTCAGAAATAACAATGGAATAATCAGAGGCCCCATATTATGCCTGCACCGCAAGTTCAGAATTTCCAAGCTCGTCCGGTGTTCAAGCCTCCAACATCTATAACGCCCAATGCAGGAGTTCCTCGTCCAGCTCCCCAACGAAATTAGGTGCCAGCACAGAAGACTGAAGTGTTGAAGGATAAGAACAGCAAACCAGTGGTTTGTTATAATTGTTAGAAGGAGGGACACTACTCTAGAAGATGTCCTTATCCCAAGCGTGTACAAGGACTAGCTCCAAACCAGGTGATCCATACTCGTGTGAACCATGTCACCACCAAGGAAGCACAAGGAGCACCAGAAGTTGTTTTGGGTATGTTTCCTGTTAACTCAATACCCACGGTTGTTTTATTTGATTCAAGAGCAACACATGCTTTTATATTTGCAACATTTGTGAAAATACATGATTTAAAAACTCTTGAAAGAGAAAAACTTATGTTAATAGTCACTTCAGGTAAGCAAACCTTAGCTAACCTATATAGCCCAAGAGTGCAAATAGAAATCCAAGGGGTTACATTCTGGGTTGATCCTATACTCATAGAATGTAAGGGATTAGATGTCATCCTAAGGATGAATTGGTTGGTAAAGTATAAAGGAATGATAGATTGTGCCAACAAGATGGTCACTTTGATGAGTAAAGATGGAGCATCAGTCAATTTCAAGATGGCCACTAGAGGAATCGAGAATACTATGGCTAATCATATAACATTGGAATATGTGCCTATCATTCGAGACTATCCAAAAATTTTTCTTAAGGATTTGTTAGGAATGCCGTCTAAGAGCGACATTGAGTTCATTATTGATTTAGTGCCTGGAACATCTCCCATCTATAAGCGTCCTTATAGAATGACCGCTAATGAGTTAGTAGAAGTAAAGCGTTAGATAGAAGATCTTGAGCAAAAAGGGTACATTCGACCCAGTACATTGCCCTGGGGTGCGCCCATCATTTTCGCGAAGAAAAGGACAAGAGCAAGAGGATGTGTGTTGACTATCGAGCCTTAAATGCAGTCACTGTTAAGAATAACTATCCTTTGCCAAGGATTGATGGTTTGTTTGATCAGCTTAAAGGAGCATATGTGTTCTCTAAGATCAATCTCCAGTCAGGTTATCACTAGCTCGGGATAAGATAAGAGTATATACCGAAGAGTGCTTTCACATCTAGGTATGGTCTATATGAGTATACCGTCATGTCATTTGGTCTCACCAATGCTCCATCATTTTTCATGAACATGATGAATAAGGTTTTTATGGAATTTTTGGACAAGTTCATCGTGGTATTCATTGATGATATCCTAATCTATTCCAAGACAAGAGAAGAGCATGAAGCGCATTTGCATGTAACATTGGGAAAGTTGAGAGAGCATCAACTATATGCAACATATGAGAAGTGAGAATTTTGGTCATCTCAAGTGAAATTTTTGGGACACATTATTTCTACCGAAGGGATAGCAGTATATCAATCCATTGTTGAAGCAGTAATAGACTCGGTTCAACCCGTATTGGTAACCGAGATTAATAGTTTTCTTTGATTGGCTCGTTACTACCATCGATTCATAGAGAATTTTTCCACGATTGTCAAACCCATAACAAAGTTACTCTAGAAGGAAGAGAAATTCAAGTGGACACCAGAGTGTGCAGGTTTTGAACAAAAAGATAGTTTAAGCACCAGTGTTAACTTTGCCCGATATCCACAGGGATTTTCATGTTTACTGTGATGCATCTCGCCAAGGATAGGATGTGTTCTAATGTATGATGGAAAAGTGGTATCCTATGAATCTCACTAGATGCGATGCCATGAGTTAAATTATGCCACTCATAATCTAGAATTAGCAGTAGTAGTTAATGCTTTGAAGATTTCGAGACATTACCTAGTCAGTAACTATTGGGAGAAATAATTCTTTTAGCATAAAGTAATTGATACACGGACTCCGAAGACGATTTCGAAGTCTGCGTGTGATATGCCTCTCAGTGCTGCTCCGATGCTCCTAAGAAGAGGCTTCGAAGAGTGTGGAGCCCCCTCCCCGGGCGAAGGCCATTAGAAGGATTCTAAGGGCTCGCTAGTACTTCGATGCTGGCTATAATGGGGGTCTTTGACACGTCCCCTCGGGACTTCGCTTCAAAGGGGCACCACCAAATGGTTCGTGATGATTACAATACTAGGCGTTGTCTGCTGGTAAAGATGTTTGCTTTATGAAGATGTCCTATCATGACGAGGCTCCCATTTGGTCAAGACATGCACCGTCACTCAAACGAGACGTTTTCCTTATCCGAGCGTCAGTATGGGTTTGTACCATCGTACCCCTATGAGGTCCGGTGAAATAGAGTTTGTTATGATGATTGTACCTAGAGGGTAAAGGGGCATTTTCCTTGGAAATCTCCCCTATAAATACCCCCTTCTTCCATTGTAATGAGGATGCAGACTCAAGCAATCACATACTTAGAGCCCACCCAGAGTTATTATCCAATTCAGAGGCTCCGTTTGGACTCAAAACAATTCCTTTAGCTAAGTGTTGTTCTTCAAGTTAGTCAAACCTGTTAGCGTAATCTTTTACGTCAATAGTTGGCGTTGTCTGTGGGGATACTAGTCCTAAAAGCTAGCATCTCTTCCACCTAAAGCTTTCTGGAGATATGCCTCCGAAAAGAAACACGAGCATTGTTCTTGTAATGCCCCGATTTAATAAATCCGGACTTTTATTGAAATTCCATAGAAAATCAATAAATTCAAGATGTTCATCACACGACTGCATACAATACGCCAATCAATCATGGTTCATTGACCATATCATTGACCAAAGTGTAACGAGATGACCCATACCACGGGAACTCGTGCCAAAACCTTCCATATGGAACACACCAATTTGATAACACCCTCTTATAAGTTTCATATGGTGCCCCGACGCGTCGAGCCAACACCATACCCCCCTTGAGCCACGTCAGTACAAGTCACCCGTAGGTTGCCCCTTGCACCCTCCACTATGGTGCATCAAGTTGGTTTGTTCCATACCTCTAGTTAGGACTTACCCATTAGACTTGTGGTTAGTACGAAAGTGCTTTGTAACAGATCCCGCAGACCGGTCCTTATAGTGCCCTGGGTGCGACAAACCAATGCCCGAGCTTGCACCCGGAACCCACCATACTTATAACCTAGCCAACTCCAACAGAATCCAGAGACGAGAATAACGGAGAAGTCATATAGTAGAATCCATCTATCTAGGACTCGTTCTTTTATCCTATATTAGTTGTGTCGGTACATTGGACACTAACTAATATAATATTGTAGAGTGACAAGGAGTTTTAGGCTCAATAAGCATGGCTTGGGTTTGCACACAAGGATGGGGATCTAATAAATATAATTTGTATGGCTTGAGATTAGACTAATGCAATATTATCCTATGAGTTATAGCGATAAGTTGTTTAAAACATGGGCTCAATGATGATCAAAATGAGGGTTGTGACTTGCCTTGCTCAGCAAATGGTGACGGTGGAACCTCATGTTAATACTCTGGATCCTCGACGGTCTCGTAGTCTTCTCGATACGGAGAAATTAAACACAATAATCAATAAACAATAAAAACATTACAAAACATATACATACAAGTTTATGATTTTTAAGCAAGGGGAATTTAAGCCTTAGTATTATGAAGTTGTGTTGAAAAATATTAAGGATTATTTTTTAGGGTTTTCCTGAATTATTTTATGAAAAATCAATTTATTCCTAAAGGGGTTTTAAATCATTTATTTAATAAGAATATTTTGTTCCAAAGTAACTATTTTTATGGCATAAATCTGTAGAGAATAAAAAGATAGATTTAACAAAATTTGAATGGTGAAATTTGGAGTTAAAATAAGCAAGTTATGAATTTTCAAAGTTTAAAGCATTTTTCTGAATTTTATTAAAAGAGGAAATGAGATCCGGTCCATGGTGAGAAGGGCTCACCACGGACCATCGCACTGTGCGCGTGGACCGGAGTCTGCTGGACCATTGGATCTAGATCCCACGGTCAGGGGTGAGGCGGGATCGATTAAGTGGCATCGGACGGTTGAGATGGCCCCGTACCGCTTTGACTAGATCAAGGGCCAGGATTAAATCCCGAAGGGATTTAACCTAGGCCCTTCGATCGTGATCGTGCGGCTGTGATCTAAACCGGCACGGCACGTGTCGGAGAGGGTAAATTACCTGTCTTCTCCGGTGACAGTGAGCTCATGCGCGGTGGCGACGGCGAGGGGGCTAAGCGTTGGGTTTTGGAAAAAAACAGAAAGAGGAAGGGAAGGGGGTCATGACCGGACCAGAGATGGCGAAGATGGGCATCTGACGGCGACCGGCGGTGAGGGTTGATGGTGAAGGGCTTCGGGTTGATGATGGCGGCGGCGGTTCATTGGTTCTCACGGCCAACCAAGGGGTGGCCGATGACGGGCGATCGACGGTGATCCCGACGGTGGCGATGGCGAGGTCAGCGGGGGCCTGAGGCGGCGGCGAGCGGTGGCCGGAGCTCGAACAAAGGTGAGGCGGTGCTAAGCATCACAATGAGTCGAAAGAGTGTGGCTATGGCTAGGGATGAGTGACCGGAGTGCGGTGAGGGCGAGGGGTTCTTATAGGGGGGTCACCGGCGTCCAAACGGAAGGAAACCGAATGTTTCCTTTTCTCTTCTCCGATGAACTTTCCTTAGGCTCGGTTAGCTTCCAAATCGGCAAATCTGCGTCGGCTCCTGATGGAATGTGATCGCCGATGTTAGGGGAGAATAAATCTGGGGTCGGATCAGCGGATAAGGGCGGCCGGCGGTCGGATTTTGGAAGGTGGTCGCCAGAAAGGAAAGGGGGGATCCCCTTCCATCGAAGATGAAGCATCCAACAGGTAGGTCCCACCTGTCAGTGGGCGAGCGAAAAAAGAAAGGAGCCGACAGATGGGCCCGAACGGTCAGAGGCTGAGGGGCACGCTAGCGAGGCCGATGGGTGGGGCCAAGGTGGGCGTGGGCGGGAGAGAAGGAGGGAGGTTGGCGCTGACATCTGGGTCCCACCTGGCGGTGACACGGCGTCGGACTGGGTTGGGCCTAGGGGACATTGAGGGTTGCGGCCCAAAAGGTTTTAAAATGCTTTTCTTAATTAAAATAATTCTAGTAAATCATTTATTTGCTTATAGGTTGAATCACTGTTGATAAAATTTTGTAAAAATTCCTAAAAATATTTCTTGGCCTCTAGATTCCACCATAAATTTCTCAAGTTAAAATTTGAAGTATTTCTCCTTGTTTTGGCTTAAATAGGGTTCTTTTAGTCTTTTCTTTAATTAAATAATTCCTGAAAATTCATTTTCCTTATTTTATTTATTTTAATTCCTGGGATGTTACAATCCTATCCCCCTTATAGAGGATCTTGTCCTCGAGATTCAGATCAATCCTCGAATAGTTTAGGGTGCTGTGCTTTTAGTTCCTCTTCTTTCTCCTAGGTAGCTTCCTCTACGGGATGATTGCTCCACTGGACCTTGCAAAAACGGATGACTCGACTCCTGGTAATCCTTTCCTTGACTTCCAATATTCTGATGGGCCTCTCAACGTAAGTCAGATCCTCTTGTATATTCAACTGCTGAAGGTCAACTTGCTCTGTCGGAACTCGAAGGCACTTCTTTAGCTGCGACACGTGAAACACGTCATGTACCCCAGCCAATTATGGTGGTAGCTCCAACTAGTAAGCAACCTCGCCTTGACGTCGGACGATGGGGAATGGTCCAACGTATGGAGGCGCTAATTTCCCTCTCATGTTAAACCCAAAGGTAGACATGATCTCCTTCCTCAAAGGCTAGATCCCGACGGTGATTATCCGCATAGCTCTTCTGTCGGGATTGGGCTATCTACAGTCTGTCTCTGATGATCCGTACTTTCTCCTCACCTTCCTTGAGGATGTCCATTCCAAAAACTTAGGACTCACCGGTCTGATCCCAAAGTAACGGCGTTCTACACTTGCGTCCATATAAGGCTTCAAATGGGGACATCTGAAGGCTGGCCTGATAGCTATTATTGTACGAGAACTTAGCGTATGGCAAACTCTTGTCCCAAGTTCCTCCAAAGTCCAGGGCACATGCCCGGATCATATCCTCCAATATCTGATTCACCCTCTCAGTCTGTCCATCCGTATGGGGGTGGTATGCTGTGCTGAAGTTCAGTCTCGTCCCCATTTCCTCTTGAAGGTTTTTCCAGAACTGAGACATGAACTGGCTCCCTCTATCAGAGACTATCTTTTTGGGCACTCCACAAATACATACTATGCGGGCCATGTACAACTCTGCTAGTTTAGGGCCACTATAGGTCGTCTTGACGGCTATGAAGTGAGCTACCTTCGTTAGTCGATGGATGATTACCCGTATGGAGTCATATCCAACTTGGGTCTTTGGAAGTCTGGTGATGAAGTCCATACCGATCTCTTCCCATTTCCATTCAAGCACTTTAAGGGACTGTAACAACCCTACTGGTCTTTGATGCTCTACCTTTACTCGCCGGTAGGTGTCACATTCTGCTATGAACTAAGTAATCTCCTTCTTCATACTGACCCAGCAATATCGTTCCTTCATGTCCTGGTACATCTTTGTACTCCCGGGGTGAATGGAGTACAAAGTGTCATGGGCCTCCCTTACAATAAGGGTCTTTATCTCTAGTTTATCGGGCACACAGATCCTGGTTTCGAACCATACGGTGCCATTCTTATCTTCTGAAAATCCCGGGGCCTTGCCCTACCTCATGTTCTTTTTGATTGCTGCTATATCCGGGTCTTCTAACTGAGCTTCACGGATCTGTTCAAACAAGACTAGTCTGGCCTCTAGGATGGATAAATAGGCTCCCGTGGTTATCCCGAGGTTTAACTTCTCCATCTCATTATACAACAAAGGCGCGTGATCCTAGACCATGATGGCGGTACAATATCCTTTACGACTCAATGCATTAGCCACCACGTTTGCTTTGCCGGGATGGTAATGAATGCCTAGGTCATAGTCCTTTATCAATTCCATCCATCGCCTTTGCCTAAGGTTGAGGTCCGGTTGCGTGAAGATATACTTCAAACTCTTGTGGTCCGTGAAAACTTCGCATCGGTTTCCAACCAAGTAGTGCCTCCATATCTTTAGAGCGTGCACTACAGCAGCCAATTCTAGGTCATGGGTGGGGTAGTTCAGCTCATGTGGTCTCAATTGCCAAGAGGCGTATGAGACAACCTTTCCGTCTTGCATAAGAACACAACCCAGACCCTGACGAGATGCGTCGCAATAGACATGGAAGTCCTTCCTTATATTCGGTAAGGTTAGTATGGGTGCTGATACCAATCGTGTCTTGAGGATCCGAAAACTCTCCTCGCATTCTAGAGTCCATTCAAACTTCTCTCCCTTCTACAACAACTTGATCATGGGCTTTGCTATCTTGGAGAAGTTCTCAATAAACCGTCGATAGTAACCTACTAAGCCAAGAAAACTTCGTATCTTAGATACGTTGGTGGGTGGCAACCAATCTATAACTGCTCCCACGGTGGCAGGGTCTACCACGATACCTTGTGCTAAGATAATGTGCCCTAGGAACTTTACTTCCGCCGTCCAAAACTTGCACTTGTTGTACTTGGCGTATAACTGATGCTCCCTGAGTTTTCCTAGGGTCAACCGGATGTGGGTTTCGTGCTCTTCTTTGTTCTTGGAATAGATGAGGATATCATCTATAAATACCATGCTAAACTTGTCCAGATACTCCATAAACACCTTGTTCATCATATTCATGAAGAAGGACAGGGTGTTGGTCAATCCAAAAGACATGACGGTGCACTCATAAAGTCCATAACGGGAGGTGAACGTCGTCTTAGGTATATCTTCCTCTCGAATCCTTAGTTGATGATATCTGGACCGGAGGTCGATCTTGGAGAACACCGTGGCTACTTTCAGCTGATCGAATAGATCGTCGATCCTGGGTAGAGGGTACTTGTTCTTGATGGTTACCTCATTCAAGGCTCGATAATCCATGCACATACGCTTGGCCTTGTCTTCCTTCTTCACGACGAAGATAACGGGGGCTCCCCACGGGGATGTGCTGGCTCTGATGTATCCCTTTCTCTCGAGGTCTTCTAGCTGCTGCTTCATTTCTTCTAGCTCGTTAGCGGCCATCCGATAGGGTCGCTTGTAGATGGGAGTGGTTTCGGGCACTAGATCGATCCTAAACTCAATGTCCCTTTTGGGTGGCGTCCCTGGTAAATCCTCCGGAAAGATATCCGGGTACTCACAGACTACCGGTATTTCTTCCAAGGTAATCTGATGTAGACGGGGTCTTCCGGACTTCTGATTTGGCATCTGAAATGTGATGACAGTCCCTCTTCACTAGTCACGATCACTTGCCTTCGGGCACACCTTATCACTCCTTGGTGTTTGTTGAGCCAATCCATTCCTAAAATCAGGTCCAAACCTTGGCATTCTGTCAGAATGGGGTCGGCCCAGAATTTGGTGCCTTGGATATCTACCCATACCCTCGGACTATAAGAGCGGGCTTGGGTCTGTTTGCCTGGGGTGGCTATCAGTACCGGTATTGCTAATTCGCATTTATTCAGATTATAAGTTGTCACAAAACTTGTTGAAATGAATGAATGTGTAGCTCCAATGTCAAATAAAACCAATGCAGGTGCTGAATTTACTGTAAACTTACCCATGACTATCTCTGGTGCAGCTCGGGCTTCTTCGGCGGAGACATGGTTGATGCCAGCGCGGACAGTAGGATTTGCCACGACTCCTTGCCGACGCTTGGGATGGGGACATTGATGAGAGTAATGTCCCTCCTGTCAGCAGTTAAAGCAGATAACGGGCTTGCCGTGCTTGTCACGCAAGACCTCTACTTTCTTGGCAGGGGCGGGTGGAGCAGCTGGTGCGGTGGGAGCGGGGCGAGGATGTCCTGCTCCCAGGTTGTTGGCGGGTGGAGCTGGCCTGTAGATGGGGCGCGGGTGATACTGGGGCACCGGTGGGGGAGGTGCATAACGTGGCCTCTGCGCCATTCCCTGGTTCTGGCGGAAGGCGATCATCCTCTTCTTCTTCATGTCAACCTTGTTTTGCTCGGTCTCTTGAATGATAGCCTTGTTCACCAACTTCTGAAAGTTGACATAATCTCCGGAGACCAACTAAAGGGAAAGCTCGTCCTTCAGCCCCCAGAGAAATTTGGATTGCAGGGCCGTATCTGTGCGCACTTCTTCCGGAGCATACCAGGCTAGCCGGTTGAACTCGTGCAGGTATTCAGTAACAGACCTACTCCCTTGTTGCAAATCTCGGAACTCCTGCTGTTTTGGGGCAATTATGCCATCGGGGACATGGGCGGCGCGGAAAGCGACGGAGAACTCTGCCCAAGTGTGGACATGGCCCTCCGGTAGGGTCTCGCGCAGATTGTCCCACCACTCTATGGTGGGACCCTAGAGTTGATGAGCAGCGAAAGCTACTCTCTCCTACTCGGAGCACGGCAGGTGATACAGCTTCTTCCCTATGGTTCTCAGCCAATCACCCGCTTTCATCGGGTTGGTGGTGCTAGAGAAGATGGGAGGCCGGACACGTAGGAACTCCGACAGTTGGGAGGCCGGTGTTGGTGCTGGGGTAGCTGGTTGTGGGGGCTCAGGCTGTTGTTGCTGCAGACGAAAATGCTGAGCTTGCTGCTCCTACATCTGGTTCTGTTGCTGCTGCATCTAGTTTAGCAGCATAGCAATCAGTTGGTTCTGATTGGCCAACATCTTGGCCAATGTGGGGTGGTTGGCGATTGGGGCCTGTCGTTTTCCCGTCGCTCCCCACTGTGGCAAATTCTCGTTGTCACTCCCGTTCTGAGGGGCATCGGATCCTTGGGTATTGGTCATCCTGAAGTGAGGGTTTCCAAGAAGACATATTTTAGAGGGGGTGCATCTAAGCTTTTATTTATCAAATTCAAAAGTTTTAAACTTAGACTTTTACATTTTGATTCTTATTTAGTCTTCACTCATGCCTTATATCTAACATGAGTGGCAATACAATCAAAACAAAACAAAGGAAACAAGCAATCGTATACTACATCTAAGACAGCTCAGGGGAAGACTCGATCATCGGCTCGGTGGAGACGGTCGGTGCATGGGTAGTGGAGCTGGAGGGCCCGACGGGAGGGGCACTGTGGGAGATCCTCTTGGTCCTGGCTGAAGGGATTCAGAGTGACTTCCGCTTGCGAGGCGGAATGGGAGCGACCTCCTCTAGGTCCTTCTGCAGCTCCTCTACCTGGTGACGTAGTTGTGCGGTGTCGGCGACGCCCTGGTGCAGAAGCTCGTTCTGACGCCGCAACTCTTCCGCCTCGGTGGCTAAGCGGTGCCCCTACTAGACCCGACGGCGAAGTTCTCCGTTCTTGCGGTTCAGGCTCTCTGACGAGTGATGGTAGTAGTCAATGGTGTAGTGCTGGCTGTTGGCATCGAGTATGGCCTCCGTGTGAAGATCATCCATTGCCTCCAGTAGACGTATGGTGTGGCCAATGGCGGAGTGGCGTTGGGAGAAGGTGCTGACGTAGACACTATGATGACTCCCTGGAATGTGCATAGGCATGAAGCGGTAGTCTGTGTCATAGAGATGGCTGTTGTAGATCACCCAGAGCTCGGAGAGGGCCTGGAGAGCGGCGCGCTGACTAGCTACCAAAAAGGTGGGTCCTCTGGCTCGGTAAGTGTGGGATGGCTGCGTGGAGGAGGGGCGAATGACGACGCTGACCTCGCAGTAGCTCTCGTTCTCATCGGGGAAGACTCCGTTGAACGCAGGATCATGCTCAAATCTGAGGAAACCTACGAGCATGCGGAGCTCGCAGATGAAACCGGCCTCATCGCGGAGAGTCCCACTAGTGGTATGAACCGGCATCTACAAAAGAGAGAAATTTTTGTAAAAACTCTGAAAGACGAGGTAGTAAGTAGTTTGTAAGAAAATACGGTTAATATAAGTCCTAGGGTCAGGTCTGTTTGGCTTCCTACAGTCAAGTCGGCTCTGATACCATCTTGTCACACCCCGATTTAATAAATCCAGACTTTTATTGAAATTCCATAGAAAATCAATAAATACAAGACATTCATCACACGACTGCGTACAATATGCCAATCAATCATGGTTCGTTGACCATATTATTACAAAAGAGTTAAAACAAAGAGAAACTAGTAAAACAAATTTCCTAGATGAACGCCTTCTTCCAGTCTCATGCCTGGACTGGGTCGCTACTCCAGACCATCACCCTCCTCGTAGTAGACCGCCTTTGGTGGTGTAAGTCAACGGGGGTGAGTACAATCATACTCAACAAGCCACCGAATGCAATTATAATGCTAGGTAATAACAAGGAAGAAATTGGCTACTTTTACAGAAAAGCATATTTGTAAAGCAGTTGATGTGAACAAGTTAATATTACAGAAATTTAAACATGTATATGCATCATCTTCTAACTCGAGGGGTATAGTCAGCCCACCCTCGCTCAACAGTCCTTACATGCGATGAATAACATGAACCTTCAAGCAATAGTAATCTAACTACAAGAAGTCACACAACCCGCCCCTGACCGTGGGCTCGGCTTTTCGAAAAGATTTAAACTCTAATCAAAGGTGTACCATTGTACCCACAAGGCACGCACTCATCCCATACACCAAAGTGTAACGAGATGACCCATACCATGGGAACTCATGCCAAAACCTACTGTATGGAACGCACCAATTCGATAACACCCTCTTATAGGTTTCATATGGTGCCCTGACGCGTCAAGCCAACGCCATACCCCCTTGAGCCACGTCGGTACAAGTCACCCGCAGGTTGCCCCTTGCCCCCTCCACTATGGTGCATCAAGTTGGTTTGTTCCATACCTCCAGTTAGGTCTTACCCATTAGACTTGTGGTTAGTATGGAAGTGCTTTGCAATAGATCCCGCAGATCGGTCGTTATAGTGCCCCGGGTGCAACCAACCAATGCTCGAGCTTGCACACGGAACCCACCATACTTATAACCTAGCCAACTCCAACAGAATCTAGAGACGAGAATAACGGGGAAGTCATAGAGTAGAATCCATCTATCTACGACTCGTTCTTTTATCCTATAGCAGTTGTGTTGGTACATTGGACACTAACTAATATAATATTGTAGAGTGACAAGGAGTTTTAGGCTCAATAAGCATGCCTTGGGTTTGCACACAAGGACGGGGATCTAATAAATATAATTTGTAGGGCTTGAGATTAGACTAATGCAATATTATCCTATGAGTTATAGCGATAAGTTGTTTAAAACATGGGCTCAATGATGATCAAAATGGGGGTTGTGACTTGCCTTGCTCAGCAAATGGTGATGGTGGAACCTCGGGGTAATACTCTGGATCCTCGACGGTCTCATAGTCTTCTCGATACGGAGAAATTAAACACAATAATCAATAAACAATAAAAACATTACAAAACATATACATACAAGTTTATGATTTTTAAGCAAGGGGAATTTAAGCCTTGGTATTATGAAGTTGTGTTGAAAAATATTAAGGATTAATTTTTAGGGGTTTCCTGAATTATTTTATGAAAAATCAATTTATTCCTAAAGGGGTTTTTATTCATTTATTTAATAAGAATATTTTGTTTCAAAGTAACATATTGTTTTTATGGCATAAATCTGTAGAGAATAAAAAGATAGATTTAACAAAATTTGAATTGTGAAATTTGGAGTTAGAATAAGTAAGTTATGAATTTTCAAAGTTTAAAGTATTTTTCTGAATTTTATTTAAACAGAAAATGGGATCCGGTCCACGGTGAGCCGGGCTCACCACGGACCAGCACACTGTGCACGTGGACTGGAGTCCGCTAGACCATTGGATCTAGATCCCACGGTCAGGCGTGAGGCGGGATCGATTAAGTGGCATTGGACGGCTGAGATGGCCCCGTACCGCTTTGACTAGATCAAGGGCCAGGATTAAATCCCGAAGGGATTTAACCTAGGCCATCCGATCGCAATCATGCGGCTGTGATCTAAACCGACACGACACGTGTCGGAGAGGGTAAATTACCCGTCTTCTCCAGCGACGGCAGGCTTGGGCGCGGTAGCGACGACGACGGCGAGGGGGCTAAGCCCTAGGTTTTGGCAAAAATGGAAAGAGGAAGGGAAGGGGGTCACGACCGTACCAAAGATGGCGAAGATGGGCGTCTGACGGGGACCGGTGGTGAGGGTAGACAACTAAGGGCTTTGCGTTGATGATGGCGGTGGTGGTCCGGTGGTCCTCACGGCCAACCAAGGGTTGGCCGGTGATGGGTGGTCAACGGGGATCCCGACGGTGGCGACGGTGAGGTCGGTGGGGGCCTGAGGCGGCGGCGAGTGGCGGCCGGAGCTCAAATAGAGGTGAGGCGGTGCTAAGCATTGCAACGAGTCGGGATAGTGTGGCTAGGGCTAGGGATGAGTGGCCGGAGTACGGTGAGGGTGAGGGGTTCTTATAGGGGGTCACCGGCGTCCAAACGGAAGGAAACCGAAGGTTTCCTTTTCTCTTCTCCGGTGAACTTTCCTTACGCTCGGTTAGCTTCCAAATCGGCGAATCCATGTTGGCTCCTAATGGAATGTGATCACCGGCGTTAGGGGAGAATGAATCCGGGGTCGGATCGGCGGATAAGGGTGGTCGGTGGTGGGATTTTGGAAGGTGGTCGCTGGAAAGGAAAGGGGCCGGTGGATGGGCCCGAGCGGTTAGAGGCTGAGGGGCGCGCTAGCGAGGCCGACGGGTGGGGCCAAGGCGGGCGTGGGTGGGAGAGAGGGAGGGAGGTTGGCACCGACATATGGGTCCCACCTAGCGGTGACACGGCGTCGGACTAGGCTGGGCCTAGGGGACTTTGAGGGTTGCTGCCAAAAGGTTTTAAATGCTTTTCTTAATTAAAATAATTCCAGTAAATCATTTATTTGCTTAGAGGTTGAATCACTATTGATAAAATTTTGTAAAAATTCCTAAAAATATTTCTTGGCCTCTAGATTCCACCATAAATTTCTCAAGTTAAAATTTGAAGTATTTCTCCTTGTTTGGCTTAAATAGGTTTCTTTTAGTCTTTCTTTAATTAAATAATTCCTTTAAATTCCTGAAAATTTATTTTCCTTATTTTATTTATTTTTAATTCCTAGGATGTTACAGTCCCCCCGCCCGAAGGTCCGCTCAGACATCACGACAGGAACTCCCGCAAGCTAATACCACCGCAGCTGCCAAAGCCACCGCAATCCCAAACCCAAACACGGTACCAGAAACTGGAGACCCCTAAGACTCCACAGGCATGTCCACAGACCTTCAGGCTCCCACGGGCTAAGGGGCTATTGGCATTCACCCATCCGGAGACCTCCTCCCAGCCTCGACAGCACTCTAGACTGACTTCATCCAATTGCAAGACCCAGAGAAGCACTTAGGAGGGAGCGGAATCCCATGTGATGCTATGCCTACTGAGAACACCCAGCTCAGGGCCGAGCTGATGAGGTGGCGGAAAGTGGCCGTGAACCAGCTCCCCGCTCAGAGCAGGCTGGCGAGGCCACTGGCTCCCACAAAAGTCATTGCGGTAAGTGACACCGGGGGCCTAGCAGTGCGAAGGGGCAAGCAGAATGCTTCCTTCGACAAGGAATCCCCGTTGCACCCTGATTTGTAGAGGGTGTGTTTTGACTCCAAATTTTGTGCGGCCAAGCTCCCCATGTACTCAGGAGATACTGACCCCAGTGAGTTCTCCTGATCATATGCCTTGGCGATAGAGGCTTGCGGAGGGGTGTGAGATACAATGGCCAAATGCTTCCCCCTCACGCTCAAAGGCATCGTGCTCCGATGGTTCTGCTCGTTGAAGCCAGGATCCGTAATGTCTTGGGAGGAGTTGAAGATGAAGTTTATCAACAACTTCTAAGGGACTTTCGTGGCCCCGATGTCGACGGGAAGCCTATTCTAGGTAAAGCAGCAGCCTGGGGAGACGCTCTGCTAGTACTCCCAGTACTTCGCTCATACAAAGTCCAAGATCAAGGGACTGTCTACCTCTTCCATCGTCGACGCCGCTTGCGAAGGCGTCACCAACCCCGGCATCCTTGATAAGATTCACCAAAAGCCCATCTCCTCCGTGGCCCAACTAATGACGTACTTCAAGGAGTACGCCAAATCTAAGGAGGGAACACTTCAAAGGAATGTGTTTGTCGCCTCGGTGCGGGCTCTAGAAGTCAAAGTACTTGAAGCAAGAAGTCGTAGCCCTCCCCGAGCCACACCAATAGAGCATCGGCAGCACGACTCCTAGAGAGGGCAGAAGCACTACCGGTTGGAGGTGCTCAGCATCGCCTCCACCACCTTGAAGCAGCCCAAATACCAGCATAATCCAAGTGGAGGCCAAGCCGGTAGCTCAAGACCCCGGTGAGGGCCCTAGGGGGAGGTCAAACTTCCACTGCAATGTCCATGGAGAGATTTGGAGCCACAACACCGATTCTTGTAAACCATTTTGACTCTATGGAGTGACTACCTCGAGCAAAGTGCAAGCCGAGGGTCCACCAATAGAGCGCCGCTAGCCGTCTGTTCTAAGCCAATCTAGGTAGTCGGATGGACCGAGGAGCACGAAGCTCCCAGGTACCCTCTCGTGTCGAGCATATTACCGACCCCCAAGAACGAAGAAGGCCCGGACCGCCAAAAGCACATAGTGTTGCTCGTCACCGGAGGTGGTGCCATGGGCAGCATGTCAAAGCGATAGCGTCGGGAGTACGTCCGTGTGGTGGGGCACATAGGGACCTCGGCATGTGCCTCAACCATGCCCAAGTGGTCACATGTGCCCATCTCCTTAACATCTGACAATGCCCTCAGCATCAAGTTCCCGCACGCCGACCCCCTCATCATCACCACTGTCATCACCAGCGTACAGGTTCATCGTGTGCTGATCGACAGAGGGAGCTTCGCCGACATTATCTTCATGCAGGCATTTGACAAACTCTGCATTTCAAGAAGGTACCTGCTCCCGGCAGCCCGGCCACTGCAAGGCTTCGTCAGGCCACCCCTCGATGCTCTCAGCCAAATAGGCCTCGAAGTTACTTTTGGCGAAGGCCCCCTCGCTCATTCAGAAGAAGTCATCTTCGACGTCGTGGACACCCCGTACGCCTACAACACCATTTTCGGTCGGGGCATGCTTAACCAGTTCAGGTCCATTGCACACCACAACTACCTCCGCTTAAAGATGCCCACGCAAGTGGGTGCTCACCGTCCTTGGTGACTAAGCAGCGGCATGAAGGGTGGAGTATGGCCATGTCACCCCGCTTGAGGCATGCCAAGTCAACAGCGTGCAATAGCACCTAAAAGACTTACAACCGATCCTGGACCCCACAAAGAGACCAGCCGTCAAGCCTCACCCAAAAGTAGAAATAGTCACGAAGATCATCGTCAAGGAGGGGAAGGAGTACCCCATCTAGTTCAGCGGAGGGCTAGCTCCTAAAGTCATGGGCTCGCTGGAGGAGGTAGTCTAGGACAACCTGGACATCTTCACATGGTTGGACGAAGACATCCTAGGCGCTTGGTTCTACGAAAGATATCTATGGAAAGAGCTTACCTCACCAAGATAGAGGTAGAGAAACTACTTTGAGCAGGGGTTATCAGAGAAATAAGTCATACGGAGTGGCTATCGAACCCAGTCTTTGTCAAGAAGAAAAACTCTAGTAAATGGCGCATGTTTATTGATTTCACCTCTTTAAATAAAGCATGCCCCCGTGACCTATACCCCATGCCTTGCATTGATCAATTGGTAGATTCCACGGCCGGCTTCGAGCTCCTTAGCTTCCTCGACGCATACTCCGAGTAACATCAAAATGGTTAAAGCACGAAGACGAAGCCAAAACTAGTTTTATTACTCCATCACGAGTCTTCTTCTATGTAAGAATGCCTTTTGGCTTGAGAAACATCGGTGCAACTTTTTCTAGGCTAATTACTAAGGCCTTGGGTCATAACATAGGTCGTAATGTCGAACCCTACATGGACTACATTGTAATAAAAAGTGTAAAAAAGTGCCATCATAGCCTAGACATAGCAGAGACATTTGAGAGTCTCCGGGCATGTGGAGTCTTCCTAAACCCCGATAATATGTCTTCGGGGCACAGGCTGGTAAACTATTAGGGTATCTAGTTTGAGTTGAGAGATCCAAGCCAGCCCCACACAAATTAGTGCCTTACAACAGATGGCTCCCCGGAAAATCTAAAGCAAGTCTAAAAGCTGATCGGCCGCCTGGCCACCCTAAGCCAGTTCCTTGCGAGATTCGTAGAACGAAGCCTCCCATTCTTCAAAGCGCTCAAGGGGTCGGACAACTTCGCATGGACCCCCAAATGTTAGAAGAGCTTCGATGAAATCAAAGATTATCTCGCCGCCCTAGCAACACTCACAACCCCCTTCGTTGAAGAAACCCTTCTGGTATATCTCGCAGCCACCGGATTCGCTGTAAGCGATGTGCTCGTTCGAGAGGTAGAGCTCAAAGGGAAGCCAACTCAAGGACCGGTATACTTCATGTATGGAGTACTTTCAGGGGCTAAGACGAGGTATACCGAGCTCGAGAAGATATCTTACACCCTCATAATGGCCTCGAGGAAGCTGTGCCACTATTTCCTGGCACACAACATAATCATCCTAATGGGGGATTGGTCCTGATCTTCCGCTAGGTAAAGGATAACTTGGATTGGGGGAGAATCTCGATGTTGACGATCCAAGGCTCCGGTCCGGCGGATCAAAACCTTGCAATCGCTACACCACCGTCTCCGTTGGTTATCAACCACGCAGGGCGCGATTGACCTCGCCACGAAGGCTAGTTCTTGCAAGCGAACCCAAGAACACAAGCAAGAACAGGAAGGATACAAGTCGAATGCCAAATCACAGATAAACTATGAAGAGGAGAGGTTTCACAAACGCTGATGCAGCAGCCAATCGATCCGGTGCAGGAGCGGGATCTAAACACACAAGTGTAGATGCAAACAAAGCAAAACCTAACCCTAAAGGTGGCTGGCATGAGTATATAAGGCGTGGGCAGCCTGTAGAAGACGTACAGATTCAGACTATGGGCCAACACGGCCTCCAACTCAGTACAAGGTCCAACTCGGCCCAATTCTGTCATGCAGGACTGTTTCAAACACACAGGACGACTCGAGACTCCAAATGATACGAAACCAACGGCAAAAGATCCGTCATCTCCTCAGCTTTCCAAAACGTCTAAGAACGCGCCAATCGGACTTCGTATGAGGAAAATACGTCCATTTTGGTGCATGGTGGTTGATGTAGTCCGAACCAGCGAATTCTTGACTTCAAATCATCCGTGCGACTCCGTCTTCAACTCCAACTCTCCTATTCCATCTCCCATGTTCCTAAGCAACAAAATATCACTAGTATTCAGTAGCATCCCGTCCAAACAAATATTAACATAGTTGCTAAGGAAAGAATTAACCTCATGGTTCAAGCGACGGGCACGGGCGCGTGTGATTGGTCCCTGTAATTGAATTGTAGGTTGATGGTGAATCTGTGTATCATGCTGATGCATGTGTGTATCATGTGAAGTGATGTCCTCATCACATCCCAAGCTCATAGCCTCTTGGGGATATGCTCAAAAGCAAAGATTCAACCGGGTGAATAGGGAAGTGGGCCATAGAACTCGCCCCTTTCGACATAACATTTGTTGCCCGTACAGCAATAAAATCCCAAGTACTCACAGACTTAGTGGCAGAATGGACTCCACCAGCAGTATGGACACTAGAAGGGGGCAACGAAGGGGTCTGGACAATATACTCTGATGGGGCGTACCAAGCATTCGGAGCAGGCACCGGAGCGGTCATCATTTCGCCCTTGGGGCAAAAGGCGTAGTATTCTGTAAGGATAAATTTTAAAGCCACAAATAATATAGTTGAGTATGAAGACGTGTTGTTAGGACTTCAGAAAGTGCACGCACTTGGCACCGCTCGGGTGGTTGTGAAAACAAACTCTTAGATTGTTGCTAGGCATGTAGATAAAAGTTTTTAGGTCCAACACCTAGACCTCACCGCATACCTAGTGGAGATCCGCAAAACCAAAGTAACATTCAAGGGCATCTCCGTCCAAAGCATACAAAGGGCTGACAACCATTAAGCAGATGTCCTCAACAAAGCAGCAGCTGGAGGCCAAGATATCCCACTGGGGCTTTTTTCGAGGATCTATCTATGTAGGACCGAGAGTAGCGACCAGAGGGGGGTGAATGGCCGCCTAAAAATTTCTTGCTAAATTATGTCCTAATCCCAACACCCAAACGAACTTAACCAGTCAAATAATATTAGCAAAGCAAATTACAGGAATTAAAGTTGTCTAGCCTAAAAATAATCAGTGTCTTAATTGAATTGATATTAAATATAAACTAAATAAAAATACTGAGGTAAATAAAAACACCTAGATAAATCTCGAAATATTAATATTTCAGTCTAGAAATAAAATACTAATCAAATGAATAAAACATGGATCATTAAAAATTAATTCAGTAATAAACAAAAAATATTGCACGTAAAAAATAGAATAAAAATATTACTGCGACTAATAACTTTTTCGGTTTATATGAGCAGATAAAAGACACTTAAATAAATAATACGAGATAACTAATAAAAAGTTAACAGATTAAAAATTAACTACGAGATAAATTTCTTTTTATGCGAATTAAAACTAGATAACTATTGATTTAATTAAACAGCTAAGAAATAGTAGATTAAACTAACTAACTTGCATCTGCTAAGTCAATCGCGTCTGTCGTGCGCCGCTCGGTGTTCGCCGTTCCTCCGCCGTGTCAAAGAAATCAGCGCAAAAAACGGATCTAGAAAAAAATTGCTGCTTGCGCCTTGGATCTTCACGCCGCTACATGCGTCAGGCGCCTGTGCACTGTGACCGGCTGCAGCCTTGCTGCCTTCGCTGCAACAAAAAAAACTGCACGTCGTGCCACGCAATTTTGTGGGGCCCGCGACTAAAGAAGAAAACGCAGCCTAGCTGTTGTGATGATTCCCGTGCGGAATAGCTGCCACCGTGGGGCCCGCTGCTGCAGCAAGAGCGACGTCCACGCGTGGACTGTGCTGTCGTGCTGCGTCAACCACCGCCAAAAGCTGCTGCAGTTGCGCCAAAAACTGCCGCTGTTAGTTTGGCTCCTGCACCTGAGCTGCTATTAATTTTCTTGGCCGCCTGACAGATTGTGCCTATGCCGTGAGGCCACGCCTCGGCGCCGGCGCACTTGATTGTAGCACGCAGCGGCGGAAGAAGAAATTCCTTCCAAAGGTGAAAGAGAAATATTTTTCGGTGGAACTCGAAAATCGAACGAAACAATGGACTGTAGATTGTAGATTGATTCTGAAAGCAGTCATCCTATCCCTAGGGGGTAGGGGCCTATTTATAGGCGACTCCTAATACATGAAAAAGACTAATTTACCCCTAGGGTAAATTACACTGACTCTAAAATAAAATTTAAAAATTACTAAAATACTCTTAGAAAAATCAACTGACTCAAATAAAAATATCCTGTACTTAAAAACTAAATATTAATATCCTAAAAAGAAAATAATCATAGGTTGTCAGTTTTGCGCCAAAACTGACAAAGCGTCCACCGTCTTCGCACTGGGTACCCGGATTGGGCCGACCCGACCCCGCAGCTTCTTCAGCCCAGCAATCGCTTGCCGCCCGTGTACCTGAGTCAAACCCAACCTAGTCAATAGACCAGTGGATCCTCTGCCGCTCCTAGCCCATGTACTCGGATTGGGCCAGCCCGACTCCGCGGCTCCTCTGCCCGGTTGTCGCTCGCTGCCCGTGTACCTGAGTCACACGCGCCTCAGACACGGCAGGTCTTCATGTCTCTTTCTTTGACTTCCGTTGACAATCACTCATCACATCTGGAGTATCAAATCCATGTTCTTCAACATGGTTTCTCAATCTCCCCCTTAATGAGTGCATTGTCAACACCCTCTTCAGCACATCTTCAGAACCTGCAAAACATGCGGAAACAGGAAAACAAAGATAAAAGAAAATAGAAGAAAGAAAATAAAAGTTTAACCCTAATAACCAAAAGCCAAACAAAAGCAAGAAAACGGTCATTATGGTTAACCAAAAATAAAGACTCAAAAACAAGTGCAATCTCAGAACTACCAACAAGGATAACAGAGAAAAGGCAAAAGACTGAAATACTCCCCCTAAAATAAATCCCAGAGAAAGCCAAAAATATCCCCTAAACTCCAAAATTTCTCTCCCTTGTTGACAATTGGACTCATCAAGTGAGACTAAATGCACTTTAAAGAGACATAGACACAAACTCCCCTTGAAATACAGCTCCCCCTCAAAATATGCCATGAATGCAGATGGGGTGCAGGTGGAGTGTGAAAAGCATGCTTCTTAGATATGATTAACTGCAATTACAACATCTAACAGGTATAGCAAAAGATATATTGTCTAAGATTCATGACATAATCAGTGCAACAGATGATATCTAAAGGGAGTCATTAGCACGCATTTTTCGATTTTTTGTAAACAAAAGCATCACCACATTTTCTAGTTGACAAGCAGAGTAAAGCACGAGATGCAAAAGCTAACTGATATCTACCAAGATAAGCATTGTCCAAATCAAAGTGCTTCAGCAAACTTGTCATCTTTTTAAATTTTTCAGACTTTTTCTTTTTCCTTTTTATTTTTCATTTCTATGAGGGGTTATTTGCATGTCAAACCTTATGCTAACCGACCAAGTCAAGCCTAGGCCAGAACTAGACCATCATAAGCTTAAGACATTGGTCTTGGCATACATTACACCGTCCTAGTTCATACCAAAGTGCTATGGTAAGCAGTCCAGAACAATGCAATGCGACAAAGCAAACCCACCTGGATCTTTTCTAATAATCATAAAAATGCATAAATTTTTCATTTTTCTGAATTTTTTATCATTTGTATAACACATTTTTCATATTTAAAGCATATAGATGTCCAAGTTGCATATCTGCATCTAAGTAAGGATCTAGCTACCAGGCATGTAAAAGATAGCGAAAGCATTCAGCCTACACATGCTAGTTACCAGAAGCAATGGTGATCATTTTTCAATTTTAAAGCATAAAAGCTATGCATATGACAAATATCAGATATATCATGTGAACTGAAATAGAACATGATCATCGACAAGTAATCAAAAACATATACTAGCTAGAGTAAGTAAAGCAGATTGATCATATAACAGAAGCAAGCTCAAAGTGTGCTTGATGATTATGCATGATATGAACACACACAAAAAGACTCAATAAAAATAAAGAAGAAAGAAAAACTGACTCAAAGTATCCTAAAAAGAATAAACAACTCCCAAATCCCCTCGCAAACGCTCAAAAGTAGACTGATCTAGGGGTTTGGTAAAAAATATCAGCCAACTGCTGATGGGTATCAACATGGATAAGATCAATGACCCCTTTCTCATATTGATCCCTCAGAAAGTGAAAGCGCACATCAATATGTTTGGTTTTAGAATGAAGACATGGGTTTTTCCTTACACTAATTGCACTAGTGCTATCACAAAACAAAGGAACTCTCGAAGGGAAGAACAACCCAAAATCCCACAAAGTAGAAATCATCCAAACCAATTGAGAACAGCAGCTAGCAGCAGCTACATACTCCGCCTCAGTAGTAGAAAGCGCAACTCCAGATTGTTTTCGAGAAGACCATGAAACAAGTGAAGAACCAAGAAGCTGGCATGTACCGGAAGTCGACTTGCGATCCAGCCGGCACCCACCAAAATCAGCGTCCGAAAAACCAACTAAATCAAGAGACGATGATGCAGAATAATAAAGACCTAAATCAGGAGCATAAGTAAGATACCTAAAAATATGCTTTATAGCCTGCCGGTGAGATGCGCGTGGCGAAGACTGAAAACGCGCGCACACACCCACGGCAAACTGAATGTCCGGTCTCGTCGCAGTCAAGTATAGTAGTGATCCGATCATCCCTCGATACTTTCTCTCATTTACCTTGGCGTTGTTCTCGTCCTTGTCCAAACCTCCAGATGTACCCATTGGGGTCATCTATGGCTTCAGCTCTCCACCAAAGTCAAACTTCTTTAGCATGTCCTGTGTGTACTTACCCTGGTGGATGAAAATGGCATCCTTGGTCTGCTTGATATGGAGCCCTAAAAAGTACTTGAGTTCTCCCATGAGACTGATCTCAAACTCGCTGTGCATCTGCTCAAAAAACTTGGACACAAGCTCATTAGTAGAACCACCAAAAATAATATCGTCCACATAAATCTGAGCAACCAATAAGTCTGCGCCATCTCTAAGTAAGAAAAGAGTCTTGTCCATAGAACCCATCACAAAACCTTTCTGCAACAAGAACTGCTTCAGGCGATCATACCAAGCCCTGAGGGCTTGCTTCAAACCGTATAATGCCTTCTACAACTTGAAAACATGTCGTGGAAACTTAGGGTTCTTGAAACTGGGGGGTTGCTTAACATAGACCTCCTCCTCTATATACCCGTTTAGAAACGCACTCTTGACATCCATTTGATAAAGCTTAAAACCTTTATAAGCAGCAAAGACCAAAAGAATACGAATGGACTCAAGACGAGCAACAGGGGCGAAGGTATCTTCAAAATCAATACCTTTTTTTGGCAGAAACCCTGTGCAACTAATCGAGCTTTGTTGCGCACCACAACACCATCTTCTCCTTGTTTGTTCTTAAACACCCACTTGGTGCCTATGGTGTTGCATCCAGGTGGCAGCTCAACTAGTGTCCAAACCCGATTGCGAACAAAGTTTTCAAGCTCTTCTTGCACGACGTTTATCCAATTTGAATCAGAAAGAGCATGAGAAACATCTCTAGGCTCAAAAGTGGCAACAAACGCAGAGTTAGCAAACACAGCAAGAGAACTAACAGAAGAACGCAAGGATCTCTCAATAAGATCACCGATGATGAGCTCTGAGGGGTGATCACATTGAACTGCTTGGGATCCTAGGTGATCTGAAGTTACCTCACCGGAGTCAGCAACTGGCACCTCTGGACTCGGCTGAGGGGGCTCGATCAAAGTATAAGGAGTAATCAAAGGTCCACCCTCATCCTCAGTCAAAGTCTCAGAAGGTGTGGGGTCTGCAGGCTATGTAGAAGGCCCACCCTCATCAACAGCTGGAGTATCATCATCTTCCTCAAAGATGGACTCTCCAAGCTCATCAAGCATCGTCCTGGCATCTCGACTAGTGTGCGGTTTGTTCATTTCACAACGCCATTCTATGGGGGAGTGTAAGGAGTAGAGAACTGATGATCAAGACCCTGATCACTATAGAAACTGACGAACTGAGAGTTCTTAAACTCAGAGCCATTGTTTAAATGAATTGCTCACATCACACCATTGTTCTCGTTCTTCAGCTTCAAAATCAGGTCATGAACATACTAGAAAGTCTCATCCTTAGACTCTAGAAAGAAAACCCACGAGAATCAAGAAAAATCGTCAACTATCACAAGGGCGTACCACTTCCCACCGACTGAACGTACTCGAGCTGGACTTACTGTGTCCATGTGCAACAACTCTCCCGGGTATGAAGTCATCGCCTGAGTCACAGGTGCGTGAGAAGCGGCAACCATTTTCCCATGACGACAAGGATGACACACTAGATCCTTCTCCATCTTAAGCTTAGGCAATCCTCGGATAAGATCCATAGAACTCAATCTGACAAGCAGATCAAAGCTCAAATGACCTAACCTTCTATGCCACTTCCATAGCTCAGAGGAGGATCCGGCCATTAGACAGCGAGAAGGGCTATAAGAACTAGAGAAATCAATATGAAAAACCTTACCAAAAGGTAAGATCCGGCAAACTAAAGATCCTCTAGAATCAACAACAGAAGACATGCCCTTCTTAAAGCGCACTTCTAAACCATCCTCAAGAAGTTGCAAAACAGAAATTAGATTAAAGTTCAGAATTCTAACTAAAGAAACATTCTTCAAAGAGAAATAATCAGAAATACGAATCGACCCAATACCTTGTACCTTCCCTTGACCACTGTTCCCGTAAGTGATGTATTCCTTGTAGCTCGGGGGGTGAGGCTGGAGAACCATCTGCGGTGTCCCGTCATATGGCGAGAACATCCGGAATCCATGATCCCGTGTACCTGAGTCAAACTCAGTCAACAGACCAGTGGATCCTCTGCCGCTCCTAGCCCATGTACTCAGATTGGGCCAGCCCGACTCCGCGGCTCCTCTGCCCGGCTGTCGCTCGCTACCCGTGTACCTGAGTCACACGCGCCTCAGATACGGTAGGTCTTCATGTCTCTTTCTTTGACTTCCGTTGACAATCACTCATCACATCTGGAGTATCAAACCCATGTTCTTCAACATGGTTTCTCAATCTAGCCCTTCGGTGCTATCTATAGAACATGTCGAAGTCCTCTGCATACCTAGCGAAGATTGGAGGGGCCTAGTTATGAGTATGCTCTGAGACAAAAAGATGCTTCCCGAAGGTCCCAAGCTCTCAAGATTATAGTCCAAGATATGGTGCTATAACATCATCAACGGCATGTTGTACAAGTCCGGAGTATGCACGCCGCTACTCCGATGCATCACTAAGCCCGAAGGCTAGAAAATACTCCAAGACATCCACGAAGGCCAGTGTGGCAGCCATTTAGCGCCCCAGGCCGGAGCTACGAAGACGCTTCACCAAGGACTCTACTGGCCAACGATCATGGCTGATGCCAAAGCCTTGGTACGCACCTACCAAGGATGTCAATGGATGGGTAGGTGGAGCCATCGCCCTACAGTGACACTATAAGTTATAGCCTAGTATGGCCCTAGCTAGATGGGGCATGGATCTAATCGGACCCGTTCCAAAGGTGAAGGGGAGCTTGAATTTCATAGTAGTGGCAATTGAATATTTATCCAAGTGAGCAAAGTCGAGCCCCTAACAACAATCACTTCGAATAATGTCCAGAAACTTTTCTAGCAGAATATTATTTGCAGGTTCAGAGTGCCTAGGCAACTAATGATCGACAATGGTACCTAGTTCGATGTTGAACCCTTCAGAGTTTCGCGAAGGGCTAGGGATTCAAATGTGCTTTGCAGCCATCAGGCATCCATAATCCAACAGATCCGTTGAAAGAGCCAATGGAAATATCATGTCTAGCCTAAATCGCCGCATTGTAGGCCTCCCAAAGGGGCTTTGGACTGAGGAATTTCCGAAAATTCTATGGTCCATTCGGACCACTCAAGCCCGGTCGATAGGATTCACACCGTTCCAGTTGTTGTTCGGAGACGAGGACATGATGCCAACAGAGCTAAAAGGAGGGTCCTTGTGAACAACGGAGCCTGAAGCCGAAGGAGAAATGCACGCTCACTAGACTTGTCCGAAGAAACAAGGCTTTGGGACGTTGCCAACCTAACGAAGTACCACGAGCAAGCAAAGGCATGGTACAAACCCAAGGTGAAGCTAAAAGAATTAAGGCCAGGGCACCTCGTTCTCCGGAGCGTACTCGCCCCAGGGAAGCTGGCAACAATTGGGAAGGTCCATATATTATCCTTCGTTCTAGCCGACCAGGGTCATTTAAGTTGTCCAACATGGAAGGGGAGGAATTGAGGCACACCTGGCACGCGGAGCACCTCAAGCGCTACTTCGCGTTGGACCATTGTAAGAAAAATAATGGATCCTATTCTTAAATAAAAAGCTACCATTCAAACTATCCACGCCCCAAAACAAACCCCTACCACAGTGGACACACTAAGGTACGGGATGCGTTTTGGCGAGGTACGACACCGTTCATAAGATAAAGGATTCCATGTCACCAGCCCGAAGCATCCTACAAATGGATTCTGGGCCACCGACCTGAAGCATCCTACAAATGGATTCCGGTCCACCGTCCTAAAGCATCCTACAAATGGATTCCGGGCCACCAGCCCGAACCATCCTAAAAAGAGTGAAGTGGCCAATATATGAATCCTTTTTAGGGTTGTCGATTCATACTACGAGTCGTACTAATCCATTGTGCAAGTCGGCACCTTCCAGCCTAAAGCTTCCCTCCCCCGCAAAGAGGGACGAAGGGTGATTTAATTACGCTCGAAGCAACAATCGTAGTATACAAACACTCAAAAAAATATAATACAACTCAATTCATGAACTTTATTTGCAAAATATTATATATACAACAAGAACCATGTCAAT
The DNA here is from genome assembly GCA_019279435.1 of Zizania palustris. Classification (NCBI taxonomy): domain Eukaryota; kingdom Viridiplantae; phylum Streptophyta; class Magnoliopsida; order Poales; family Poaceae; genus Zizania; species Zizania palustris. The sequence continues at coordinate 45,239,414 of JAAALK010000290.1, read as the reverse complement.
ACAGCGCAGATAAAAGCCGAAGAATGCTAACACTACGAAAAATTAGAATCTAGCCCAAGGAGGAACCAAAAACCCTTCCGCTGCCGAAGGTCAGGTTGGTTCCGAGAGCCTTCCTTAGGGCCCGACGCCAAAGAGGCTACAAAGGTTTTCTTCCTAGCCCTAGGCCGCCTTGCCTTCTTCGAAGCCCTCTAGGCCTTTTGTTCCTCTTGAAGCTGCACCCAAGATTGAAGCCCACGATCACTGGACTTCGCCGCAGTAGGATCTTGTTCTACATTATGAAACAAAGTGAGGTCGCACTGTGGTTTTTGTTTTGGTGATGAGTGATTGACAAGTTTGCTCGATTTAGAGTGATGAGTGAGTGGTGGTTTGCTTGCATCGATGGGATCGATGTGCGAGAGGAGATTGTGTGCTGAGGGGATCGATGTGCGTCGCGTTTCGTGTTTTGGCTTGTCTCATGTGTGTAGGGTGGAGATGTTAGCCAACTGTCAACAGCGGGTGATCAAGGGTCAAGCGGGGAGTTTGATGCCAGAGGATTAAGGAGGCCGGGTGAAGTTGGGGATGATCTCAGGAGTGTGCGTGAAGACAGAGGAAGACATGGACGGACGGATGATCGAGACAGTGTGTCGACCAAGTCAGCGAAAGGGAGGCCAGTGCAAGTGATTAGGTGGCTCGAGGGGATCGAGAGCGGGAGAGACTTGCTGGCTGTCGAGTTTGCGAAATGGTGTCACGTGTCGACGATCAGGAAGGCTTTGTCGGTTTCGGCTGAAAACCGTCGTATCAGAAAGTGTTTTTAAATTCCAATAAATAGGAGCTTATTTTCTATTTAGTAGTCTAGATTAAGTGTAATCTTTTAGTATTTTTCGGAATTTTTAATTCTAAAAAATATTAAAAGAATAGGGTCAATGATGTAATAAATTAGGAGTATATTTTTATGTATTTTTCAGAATTATTAATTCTGAAAATACATAAAAGTATTTAGGTAAATACTTGGTCATTAAATCCTAATGGCATTTTGGGGAATACCTTGATGGGCTTGCCTATATAAAGGACCTCATGCCTAGGGGATTAGGTGAATATGTGGCTGTCATTTGAGGGAACTTTTGGCTAAACTTTTTAGGGTTTCTCATCCAGGAATTTTTGATTCATCTTTTCTTCAGTTTTTGTGTTGGTTTTAGTTCTTTTCTTCCTGTGCACTGTTCATCGCTATTATATTGTATGTTGTCCCAAATTAGCTACAGGAAGTATTGTTTTCTCTGTGTTTTGCCTACCTGCTATTGCCTGGATCAAGTGAATCCGGCTAGACGCCACTGCTACTCTTCAAACATCTGGATCCTTCTTGCCAGATAGACAAGCCAGAAGCTTCAGCGCAGCCACCTTGAACTGGTACTGTTCCTGATTTTCTCTAGATCTTTCTGTGCGCTGCTTTTCTACTGGTTTTTCTGGGTTAATATCTGCCATGTGAGTTTGCCGCTGAATACATCTGATGTTTTGTTGCATACCGGTTGTCATGTTTTCCATTTTGCCGAATTAAAATAGCTGGTCAGTTTCCTGTGTATTTTGCCTTGTTCTTTTCGGATCAGCTACAGCAGCACTACGCCAGGTTCAGCACTGCCAGGATTTTTTGCCGTTGCTATATTTGATTAGCACATCATTTTTCTTGCCTTCGTCGGTGTAGCCACTGAAGACAGCATTGCCTTGCTGTATCTTCAACAGAGAGTCACCGCATGTACTGCTACAATAGCTGATTTTTTTGAGGAAGATTGTTGTCGGTTTATGTACTGATTTCTTCTGTAGTTTAAAATTGTTGCCTCGGTTCATTGCCAGTAGACATGCAGGAATTATTTACGGGTTCTGTTCATTATCCAAGTATCAGAAAACTTGATCTGAAATTTTGTGTTGAAAAGCCTCTCGTTCATCTCCTGAGCCTGGATCCAATGCAGCGTCTGAAGAACACCTTAGTATCTCCGTCAGTGTGCTGCTTGCAGAGATATCACTGCCATTGCTAGAATCACAAGATCACATGTATTGGTGACTGGGCTGATTTTGTCACAGTTGTGAGTACAAACTTATTTGCACTTCTGTGAGTGTTTTTATTCTGAATACATTCTTATTTGGAATGTTTTTCTGCTGCTATAAGTTCACTTGATCATGTGGGAAGACTGTTGGTAAATACTCATAGGTCTCATTGATTCTCTCTAAGTTCTTTCTTGACTGAATTTCATTGAATCTTAGTTGTTGTGTCATCAACAGAGAGAATCATCAGGGCATTGGTTCTGAGCCAGAACACTATTGCATCCAATACTTCAAACAGTAAATTGTATCAACATGCTGCTGGTTTGCTGATGAACAGTATTGCTGCTAGCTTGTTCAGCATGTGTGTATCAGATATAGTATTGCCTGCTTAATGTATCTCTGATACTTACTTGAACCAGATTATAGCAATCTTTAACTATATTGGCTGAACACTAGTGTTTCTATTTGTTGTAGTCAGAATTTAAACTTGTGTTTGTTAGATGAATCTTTAGCTGAACATTTTTGGTGGCTAGACTTTGTGGTTGAAAAATGTGTGAGAAGATCTCTCATCCTGAAAGTTAAACTGAATTCACACCAAAGCAATTTGTTTCTCTGAATTTTCTGAACACTGTCGGAGTCTTAATTGCCGACAAAGCTATATCGGTAAACCATTTACCGATTTAGACAGTGCAAATCGGTGAATCTATCTCCGACAGAACCATTTCGGAGTTTCAAACTCCGATTAAGATGAAGAATTTAAATTGTATTGTTTCTTAGTTTGGTTTTGTACTGTGATCATCAATTCTGCTTCTGCAATCTTTTAGAGGTGCGTTGGGTGTTCTGAACAGGCCATCAATTCGCGAGAATTTGTCGAGGCGCCTATTCACCCCCCTCTAGTCGCCATTCTGATCACACATACATCGAACCGGTCCACAAACTCTGAAGACGAGGACGAGGCAATAGCCATCTCCTGCTCTCCGCCAGACTAGTTTACAAACTCGAAGGATGAAGATAAGACTTTTGTCCTTTTATCTTCCTCTTTTATGGAAGTAAGCACTTCGTTAACTACGTCGGGCGCAATATTTCCTAGCCTATTGTGAGGTATAGTAAATCGGGTGCGCCAATCGGGCCTGAGGGCTTCTAGAATCACCCATTTATAACGAAGGGCCTATGTTACTTCGAGTATATCGATCTCCGGGATCAAAGCATTGACCGAACCCTGAGCATAGACATCCAAAAGAAGTCCTTATCATTTATAAAACCATAAGGTTTTTACAGCAAGGACTCTACAAAAGAAACCATAAGGAGAAACTACACCGTCGAGTATGCCGGAGGGATATTGGTCGAAGGCTTCGAAGGATGATGCACCTACGGCTGCTTCTTGCGTTGGAGTTCGTCCACCCAAGCCTTCACCACCGCTGAACCCTCGGCCCTCCAAGGTGCTTGGAAGACCTTCCAAGCCTTCGCGACAGTAGAAGACCGAGCCCGGAGGCGCTCACCTCTGAAGATGATGGGTGCCACCTCCGTTACCGGTGAGATGACACGACCAACATCCTTGAGGTGGTGAAGGATGCCAAAGGCAGCCACTCGTCCAGAGACCTCTCCATACATGGCAGCGGTGGCATCCATCTTCTTCGCCGCGGCTTGGATGAGATTTAGCCAACGTCCTAGGGGCTCGCTCACGACAGTAGAGAATGGAGGGCAGGACATACGTAGTGCTCCAAGATGCCCCGAAGGGTGTCCATGGTATCGGCCACCACCTCTTCGTCCTTCGCTCTTTCGGGGAGCAGGAGCTCTGACGACTACTTTAGTTCATGGTTCGAGGCTGAAATGTCCGAGATCACCCCTTCCAGGACGACTCTTTGCCTCTGAAGCACCTCGACTTCAGCTGCCTGCACCTAAAGATCTTCAACCTCGCCTGCCCACGCCCGAATTCACGGTTCGAGGCTGAAATGTCCGAGATCACCCCTTCTAGGACGACTCTTTGCCTCTGAAGCACCTCGACTTCAGTTGCCTGCACCTAAAGCTCTTCAACCTCGCCTGCCCACGCCCGAAGCTCTTCGACCTCGGCTACCCACACCCGAAGTTCATCAACCTTTGCCACTCGTGCCCGAAGCTCCTCGACCTTGGTCGCCCACGCCTGCAGTTCATCGACTTCAGCAACCAAGGCATTCCGCTCGGCCCGGAATTCCATTGCCTTCCTCTCAACAAAATTAACGCGCTCATGGATCCTCACCTCCTCGTTGGAGTACCGACCACGCTTCTCTTTGAAGGAAGTCGTGGTCCCTTGAGTGAGGATGACGAACTTCAAAGAAAAGAGAAAAGGTAAGCAAGCAAAGAAAGAAGAAACACCATGCAATGCTTCGAAGAACCCCGTCAAAATACCTAGTAAGCCGCTCGTTCGAGGGCGAGGCTCAGCTGGACCCCATCCATTCGGCTCACCTCGGTGGCCATGTCAGTGCCACTTAAGGTTTGGTAGAGTTGAGCCAGGGGCTCCACCTTCACAGATAGTCCTAGCCTAGGCACTAGGAATAGGGCCAACAGGAGGATATCCGCAAGCATGCACTGAACATTCCCTTGAGAAGAGACCACGGGGCAGTCCCCTCAAAACGAGCCTCCTCGTCCAACTCGACCACCTAGACTACCTTGACTAGAGCCTTCCTCTTAGCCTCGTCCTTCTCCATGATGGACGGGGGGGATCTCTAGAAAGCTCCTCGCCATGGCGCCTGCTATAAAACAGGTACACAAAAAATGTTTATGTAAGTATAGATACCAAGGGGGCGATTGAGCCTACCACTAAGGAAAGGGGACATATCGGCCCCGACATCATTCGAAGAATGCTCGGGGGACTCCATGTCTGTCAGCATTCGGAAGAGGCCCCCTATGGAGTCCTTCAGAGACCCTTGCATCGCGGTGGAGACCTCGACCGCGGCCTCATTAATCGCGGCCTCTCGGGCCGCGTTCTCTTCAATCACGGCCTCTCGGGCCGCAGTCTCTCCAATCAGGGCCTTGTCAGTCGCATCCTCTTTGGTGGCGGTCTCGTTGATCGTGGCCTCTTTGGTTGTGGCCTCGTTGACCACAGCCTCTTCGACTGCGGCTTCGTCAGGTGCAACCACCTTACTAGGGGCCTTGCTCGAAGCCCCCTCTTCGTTAGCAGGTGAGGGAACGGACCTCTCCTCCGAGGAATCAGGATGAGGCCTCGGGTCCAAAGGGCTCTTTGGACTGCTAGCCATCTTCTTGGAGGGTGGGTTCGGGGCCTTGGCTGGACCCTTGTCCACCTTCCTCTTCCTCAAATGGGATCTGGGAGGTCTAGGTCCGGGATCGTCGGGAGCTCCACCTCAAGGTTGCCCCAGACATGATTGTACCCCTACCAGAACCCCACCAGCTCTATCCACCGCTTTTTGTCGGCTAGGGTGGGGGCCCCGAGGATCTTCTCGACCATCCGGACCACCTGCTCTGGGGTCATGACTACCCGTGAACCTGCACAAGCCAAGGTACATTTTTGATAAGTACTCTTTGAAGGGAAAGTAACTAAAAGTTGTAGGAAGAGCTTTTTCAGAGCATACCTAGGGAGTCGGAATATACTTCGAGAAGAGCACCGTCTTGAGCACTCTAGAAGATGAGAGGCCAATCTACCTTCAAGGGAGGAATGCAAAGGAAAATGCTCCAGCATGCTCATCCGTCGAGCAACGAGATACATGAGCTGGATACGGGCATGGACCAAGCTCGCGTCCACTGAAACCTCGACTTACCTCCAGTAAAGAATTTGTCGAAGACGTCTTGGCTATACAAAATCCATCCCCACTGCCACATAAAACTAGCGATGGATCCAATCATAGTACCATCACTCGTTGATAGCCTTCGTTGGAAATCTACTAGCGTACTCCTTTTGGAGCTAGAAGTTGATACTCCCGAAGGGCAGCAGTTTCGTGGAACCGTCTGAGCTGGGCCGCTTCTTGGGCTGGCAGCTAGATTCATGCATCACGGCGAAGACCTCCGCCCTTCCTTCGCACCCCTCCACCCTCATGGCCCATTTAAAGATGGCCAAGCGGGCGACGACGTTCGGAGAAAGCTGCGGTAGGTCCAAGTGGTAAAGGTGGAGGACCTCGGGCAAGAGCTTTGATGCGAGAAATCTTAGCCCCACATCGAAAAAGGCTTCGAAGAGTACCACCTCCCCTTCATGCGTCTTGGGAATGACCTCATCTCCATGAATTCACACAGCGATTCTAGGTTTGAGCCGCTCGTGCACCACATTATTCACATTTTCTTTAGTGTAGGTGGACCTCTCTAGGACCAAAGTCTACTCTGAGAACTTCTTCGACAGAGGCTAAAGGTCTCGAGGGTTGTACACCTTGGCAGAACTCAAGGTCCCTACCGCAGCGGCCGCCATCGCCACAACCGTCTGCTACTGGACAAGGTGGGGAACCTAAGGCGGGCCTCACGTCATCCTTCTTCGTCACGTTTTGGAGAGGATGGGGTCGCGCGAAGAAGAAGACAAGACTAGAAGGCAAGAACTAGAAAATGGCAAGGAGAAAAGGTGAAGGCTAATGCGCGAAGGGCATGCTGAGATAACGGGAGACCACTAGCCTTTTATAGGAGACAGCAGCTTGCATCGCAAGACTTTCTCACGCCCCTTCATATCCTTCTAGGTTCCCCCCGAGACTGGTGGGTGGGGCCACGGCTGAAAACGGTCCAATCTTCCCAAAATGATTGAGATCCTATGTGTAGTAACTCATCAAGAATGATGGTTCGCCGCCCGAGGCAACACTCTAAAGACTCGTAATTGGTGTCTAGGGACTAGAAGGTATTAGGCTACACGAAGCGACGCTTCAGCACTCGAAATCCCAAGCCTCCGAAAGGGACCATAAACAACAGACACTTCAACGCAAGACCCCTTCGGGCCAATCCCCTTCGGAGTTTAGAGCGTGTAGGACCAAAACGGGCGACTATAGGGGGGCAATAGGCGCCTCAACAAATTCTTTCGAATTGGTGGCCTTTTCTGAACACCCAACGCTCCTCTCAATGAACAACCATAAGAAATTTAAATATCACAACAAAATCCCAGATAAAGCTAGTGTTGTCACTCTCTTGTCAGATTTGATATAATGTGACAGTTTGAGAGATCACAAGCACTAAACTTAATATATCCTTCAAAAATCAACTGATGTCCTAATTGAAAAGACACTTGTACACAACACACAAGGTTGATTGAAACTTCTCACAGATCAACGACTGAATAACAAATATTTCACCAAATGACATATACTTCAAGCACATGAAGACCGTCCACAGATTACAAACAGTTCATCAAGTATGAGATAACACAATATTTAACGCTTTTAATCTACATAAATTAAATGCAGGAAATGAAATATACTCCAAATTATATCAGAGAATATTCAATGGAATGTGAAAATAAAGTGCAGGTTGCAAATTAAATAACCACAGGATATTCAGAGATGAAATCTGAAAATGCACGCAAATCAAGAAACAAGATTACTGTATTTGGCTGAAGAACAAATATGCTTTTGCTTCTCCTTCTGCTTCTACTTCTGTGCTACTACAACATCTGCTTCTGCGCTGCTACAACATCGCCAGCCATAGTGCCCTCATACCGAACTAGTAGCACCTCACGCCGAGTGCGCCGCCTCAGCCCAAACACCAGGACGCCGCCGCCACACGCACCTCGCTCATCTCTTCCCACTCTAGAGCAAACTGCCGCCTGCGCCACCTGGGAAGCCAAAGAAAACCGGTGGCCTCCCCGATGGGAACTAGAGCCGGTAATGGCTCCCAGTAAAAACCAGAGAAAAACCATAAACAGGGATTCTCAGAAAAACCGAACCAGCACGACGAACACTGTTTATGCAATGAGAAATCCCAGAACTGTGGTGATAAACAGAGAAAGAACAGTAACTGTGGTGATAAACAAAGAAAGAACAGTAGTAAACTCTGGAATTTTTGGTAAAGTGATCTCTGATTTCAAAAGTGGATGAGTTGGTGAAACCCTGGGGTCTAGGAGGCCTTTTATAGGCAATTCAAAAACAAAAAAAGACGCAAATACCCCTAGGATTTTTTTACAGACTAGGCTAAAAAGTAAAATCCTATCTAAAGGTAGTTTGTCCCGATTCGAAGCTTTCATAGCGACTACGGCTCCGTTTCGAGACACTTCGATCTCGATTTGACAGTTTTGAGCCGAAACCGACAAAGCGCTCTAAATCGCCGACAAGTGTCACCAATCCGTGAACTCGACAGCCAGCAAGTCACTCCCGCTCCTGATCCCTCAAGCTGCCTTATCACTTGCACTGGCCTCCCTTTCGTTGACATGGTCAACACGCTGTCTCAATCAGGCAAATTTGTCAATCACTCATCACAAAGATAAAACCACAGTGCAAACCCCACTTGGTTTCTCAAAGCGTCTCAAGGTAAGCCATGAGGTTCGTCTGCATTCTAAAACTCTATCGTGGTATTATTTCTTACACATATTGCACTTCTTACAAGACAGGTTTATCGAAGAGACATATTCAAGGGGCTACTATTGGGGAAATAATTACATCAGCATAAAGTAATTAGAACAAGGACTCCAAAGATGATTTCGGAGTCTACGCGTGCTAAGCCTCTCAGTGCTGCTATGATGCTCCAAAGCAGAGGCTCCAAAGCGTGCGGAGCCCCCTCCCCAAGCGAAGGCCCCTAGAAGGATTTGAAGGGCTCGCTAGCACTTCAATGTCGGCTGTAATAGGGGTCTTCGACAAGGCCCCTCATGACTCCACTTTGAAGGGGCACCACCAAATGGTTTGTGATGATTACAATACCAGGCGTTGTCTGCTGGACAAGATGTTTGTTTTATGAAAATGTTCTGTCGTGATGAGGCTCCTGTTTGGTCAAGACGTGCACTGTTGCTCAGACGAGATGTTTGCTTTATCCGAGCGTTAGTATGGGTTTGTATCATCGTATCCCTACGGGGTCCGGTGAATAGAGTTTGTTATGACGGTTGTAACTAGAGGGTAAAAGGGCCTTTTCCTTGTAAATCTCCCCCTATAAATACCCCCTTCCTCCACTGTAATGAGGATGCAGACTCAAGCAATCACATACTTAGAGCCTAGCCAGAGTTATTATCCAATTCGAAGGCTCTGTTTGGACTCAAAACAATTCTTTCAGCTAAGTGTTGTTCTTCAAGTTATTAAAACATGTTAGCATAATCTTTTACGCCAATGGTAATAGATGTGAAGTCTTTACGGACCATAAGAGCCTAAATTATATATTCACTCAGCCATATCGGAACCGCAGACAAAGAAGATGGCTGGAATTGATCAAGAACTATGATATGGGAATCCATTACCATACGAGTAAAGAAAATATAGTCGTCGATGCCTTAAGTCATAAAGGATATTGCAATGCTATTGTGTTGCAGCTAGAAGCACCTATGTGTAGGACCGAAAGTAGCGACCAGAGGGGGTGAATGGGCGCCTAAAAAATTCTTTTGAATCAATGGCCTGCTCCCAACACCCAACGCACCTCAATAGACTTAACAAGAAAAATAACTAGATCAACAAAGCCTAAAAAGATCTCGCCTATAAACGACTGGTGTCCTAAATGAAGAAACACCAACACAGTGCTTAAAGGAAGATTAACAGATCAATCAGATCATAAGCAATTCAAACTTCATGAGAATAAATCATCACAGCAATTAAACTGAGTGCATGTAAAATGAGGAATCTTACTGTTCAAGGTTGTCTCCTATTTGATACTCGTCGAAGCCTGTGCGCAGTGAACATGCGAAGCCTGGAGTTGTCGAAGTCCATGTAGTATAGTTCGATGAAGTGTGTAGCAAAATGCGAAGCCTGCTTCGGTACGAAGTAGCTTCGAACCAGTCCTCAAAACGAAGTATCAGAAGAGCGTGCAAACTTTTTGTACGGAGATAACTGTGCCTCGAAGAACGTGCGCATAAACAAAACCCTAGCGAAGCTAGTAGCGTAGCCTGCACAGCAACTAAGAAAGGAACCCTGTCGAAGCCTACTACCGAAGTACTGCCAGAAACTCCTAACGCGAATTCAGCGAAGTACCTTTGGCGGAAAAAATGCCGAACCACACTTCGACAAAACACTCCGAAACTGAACTGAGAAGCTGTGCTCAGACCCAAAGTATAGGACCGAAAAGCTAAAACTGAGTGGGACCCTCGCAAAATCTTCGAACACCGAAACCTTCATCCAAAAATATTGAATATTCGAATGACTTTAACTCCGCATGTGCTGGCCGAAGTATGCTTCGCACAAACTTCGCATATCCTGCAACCGAGCTATGCGCACACCACCCACTGCCTTGCTTTGCTTGTTAGCTTCGCAAAAAGAAACGTGACAGCCTTTGCACTAGACACACTGTAGACCGAAAACACCAAGGAAGAGAAAACGCAGGCCTAACACCTACCCAACTAAGAGCTTTCAGAACTAGCTCCCAGTCTACACATGAAAAAGCTAGCTCAATAAACAAGCATGCTGCTGCCAAAAACGTGCTGCAGGCAAAACTAGGTGCTAGTGTGCGAAATCTGTGAGACAGAAACTGCAGCTCTAGGCCATAGGCACTAGTAGCTATGGAGAGGAAAGTTGTAGCTCTATGCGAAAGGTACTCAAGAAAGAAACCAGGAAAAAGTATTAAACAATGAAATCACAGATTCCAAAACTGTAAGCATGCGGCTGTTTTAGATGTCAACAACATAATTCAGTTGGAAATATAAACTAAACTCAGTCCATGCGCATGATGAATAGAAACTCGGTCCACAGATGAAACAACCAGAGAAAAAAACTGGAGGACTGCACCTCGGGTCCATTGCAAGTACACGCGCAGTACGCAGCACACAATACACAGTGATTCGGCTCCTGCACACACGCTCACCGAGAGATTGTCTTCTTGAAAGAACAGGAAGAACAGTGGCGGCGCTCAAAACAGGAGACGAACAGGAAAACAACATGGGGAAAGTGAACTCAAATTTGTCATTAAGTGAGTTAACCCTAACCCTAGGGATTGGGGCCCTATTTATAGGCAGCCCAATAGCCTAGGAAAAATACCAAAAGACCCTTAGGGTTTTTTACAGACGCTGAAATAAAATGGAAAAGACCAAACTGCCCTTAGGATATTTTTACAGACTCGACTGACTGACTGTGGGCCTAAGGACAAAATAGTAAAACACCTAATTACAGATGACTTATCCTAAAGCGGAGCTTTCGTAGCGACTACGGCTTCGCCTCAGAACGGTCCGATCCGAGATCAGTGGTCGTCAGTTTTGCACCGAAACTGACAAAGCGTCCACTAACTTTGCACTAGGTACCCGGTGTAGGACTGAAAGTAGCGACCAGAAGGGGGTGAATGTGCGCCTTAAAAAATTCTTGCGAATCAATGGCCTTTTCCCAACACCCAACGCACATCGACTAACAAACAGTTGAAGCTAGTAGATCTAATCCAAGAAAATAATCTAGCCTACAAACAACCAGTGACCTAGAAATAAGGACACCAAAACAGTGCTTATAGACAGATCAACAAAGCATTTAAAACATGGACAAATCAAGCTTCACAGAAATAGATCATCCCAGAGGTTTAATTTGAGTGCACGTAAAACGAGGAATGTTACTGTTCAAGATTTGTCTTCTGTTCGGTACTTGACGAAGCCTGTGCGCAGTGAACTTGCGAAGTCTGAAGTAGTCGAAGCCGGTTCGGAGCAGTCGTGCGAAGCCTGCCTCTCCGAAGTGTATACTTTGAAACTAACACATAAAATCGAAGCCTACACACGCTTACTTCGCTTGAACAGTGAACAACCAGAAACCTCGTGTGGGGCTTCGGAGTACGTAATGCGAGGCTAGGTAACAGTGAGGATTCTCCGAAGTATGCAAGGGAAAGATCCTATCGAGGCCTACTTCGAAGAAGTCAAAGTCTGTCAGTGCTTGAGTCGAGAAAAGGCTTCGGCTTCGAAGTACCTTCGCATTGGACTTCGAACAAGACAAACACAGAACCAAAGCATGCAAAAATTTGAAGCTAGCTGAGGCGTGTCGTGGGACCCACACAAGTATGGCAGAAATTTCTGATAGCGCATAGTTCTCTTCTGCCCCCCGTATGCGGAATAGGTCACATAGGCTGAAAACTACAAGACTGCCTGCCACGTAGAAAACCGTGCGAAGAAATGTTGCCAATATAAAACGCAAATAACAGGAGCAGATCACAAGAAGAGCAGTGCGCAAAAACACTGTACTAGGTGCTAGACTGAAATGATCACAAAGGCCTGTGCTAGTGCATTAAAACAAAATACGGCAACTCTAGTTCATAGGTCCTTGAGGCTAGCCGACACAGTCTATGGCAGAAACAGCACAGCAGAGCTACAGCGGTAAGAAAAGCTATCGCTAGCCTGCTAGCTAGCATGTGCTGTAGAGAGCCATGCTGCCAAACCAGAGAAGTTAATGCCACAGGAATTAAAAAATCTGAGAGAGAGATCAGCGTCTCAGAAAGATGTGAGCAGATGGCTCCGAAGCAACAAGCCAACTCGTTGTGGCAAACTCAAAGCCGAAAAACAAACCAGGACACACAAATCGAGAACATGAATCCACAGTACGGCACGGAGGCTACGAAATAGAGAGAATAAAACTGAACAAGCAGTTTCTTGACATGCCTGATGAAAACAATGGCGGCGGTGCTCCCACGGAGACAAACAGAGAAAAAGCCAAAAATGACCCAAGCTTTAGTGAAAGTAAACTTGATTTCAGAATGGGTAACCCTAACCCTAGGGATTGGGGCCCTATTTATAGGCAGCCCAATAGCCTAGGAAAATACCAAAAGACCCTTAGGGTTTTTTACAGACGCTGAAATAAAATGGAAAAGACCAAACTACCCTTAGAATATTTTTACAGACTCGACGGACTGACTATGGGCCTAAGGGCAAAATAGTAAACTCCTAATTACAGATGACTTATCCTAAAGTGGAGCTTTTCGTAGCGGCTATGGCTTCGCCTCAGAACGGTCCGATCCGAGATCAGCGGTCGTCAGTTTTGCGTCAAAACTGACAAAGCGTCCACCGACTTTGCACTAGGTACCCGGATTGGGCCGACCCGATTCCGCAGCTCTCTCAGCCCAGCAATCGCTCGCCACCCATGTACCTGAGTCAATCCTGGTCAACAGCCCAGTGGATCCTCTGCTGCTCCTAGCCCATGTACCCGGATTGGGCCAGCCTGACTTCGCGGCCCCTCTGCTCGACAGTCGCTCGCTGCCCGTGTACCTGAGTCACATGCGGCCTAGACACAGCAGGTCTTCTCTCCTCTTCTTGTCCTCTTTGACTTCCGTTGACAATGACTCATCACATCTGGAGCTATGAGGCCCACGCTCTTCAGCATGGCTCCTCAATCTCCCCCTTGATGAGTGCATTGTCAACACTTCTCTTCATCAGCTCTCCAGTACCTATGAGCACATGTGGAAACACGAAAACAAAACACAAGAAAACGGAGAAGAAGAAAATAAAGTAAAAGTTTAACCCTAATGACCAAAAGCCAAACAAAAGCAAGAAAGTGGTCATTATGGTTAACCAAAAGTAAAGACTCAAAACGAGTGCAATCTCAGAATTATCAACAAGGATATCTAAAGAGTAAGGACAAACGGGACAAAACCCCCCCTGAAGCAAATCCCAGAGAAAGCCAAAACTCCCCCTTAAACTCTTCTCCAAAATTTCTCCCTCCTATTGACAACTGGACTCATCAAGTGAGACTAAATGCACTCTAAAGAGACACAGACTCCTCCTAAAATGCAACTCCCCCTCAAAATATGCAATGAATGCAACTGGGGTGCAGGTTGAGTGAAGAAAGCATGCTTCTCAGATATGATTGACTGCAGTTACAATATCTAGCAGGTATAGCAAAAGACATACTATCTAATTAAGACTCATGGCATGATCATTGCAACAGATGATATCTAAAGTAAGTCAGTAGCAGGCATTTTTCAATTTTTGCAAACAAAAGCATCACCACATTTTCTAGTTGACAGGCAAGGTAAAGCATGAAATGCAAAAGTCAACTGATATCTACCAAGATAAGCTTTCTCCAAAACTGAGTGCTTCAGCAAACTTGTTATCATTTTCATTTTTAGGCTTTTTCTTTTTCCTTTTTCATTTTTTCCAGGGGTTATTTGCATGTCAAACCTTATGCTAACCGACCAAGTCAAGCCTAGTCCAGAACTGGACCATCATAAGCTTAAGACATTAGTCTTGGCATACATTACACTGTCCTAGTTCATACCAAAGTGCCATGGTACGCAGTCCAGAACAATGCAATGCGTCAAGGCAAACCCACCTGGATTTTTTCAAATTATGCATAAAAAGGCATGGATTTTTCATTCATTTTTTATTTTTATCATTTTTATAGCACATTTTTCCATGGTAAAGCATATAGATGACCAAGTTGCAAATCTGCATTTAAGTGAGGAACTAGCTACAAGGCATGTAAAAAATAGCAAAAGCATTCAGCCTACACATGCTAGTTACCAGAAGCAATGGTGATCATTTTGCAATTTTAAAGCATAAAAGCCATGCATATGACAAATATCAGACATATCAAGTGAACTGAAGCAAAGCATGATCATCGACAAGTAATCAAAAGCATGTACCAGCTAGACTAAGTAAAGCAGTTCAATCATATAATGGAAGCAGGCTTAAAGTGTGATATGTGAATATGCATGATATGAACACACACAAAAAGACTCAAGAAAAGAGTAAAGAAGAAATAAAAACTGACTCAAAATATCCTAAAAAGGATACACAACACCCAAATCCCCTCGTAAACGCTCAAAGGTAGGCTGATCTAGGGGTTTGGTGAAAATGTCGGCCAACTGATTATGGCTATCAACATGAACAAGGTCAATGACACCTTTCTCATATTGATCCCTCAGAAAGTGAAAGCGCACATCAATGTGTTTGGTTTTTGAATGGAGACAAGGGTTTTTCCCTACACTAATAGCACTGGTGTTGTCGCAAAATAGAGGAACTCTGCTAGGAAAGAACAACCCAAAATCTCGCAATGTGGAAATCATCGAAACCAAATGTGAGCAGCAGCTAGCCGCAGCTACATACTCAGCCTCAGTGGTTGAAAGTGCAACTCCAGACTGCTTTCGAGAAGACCAAGAGACAAGAGACGAACCAAGATACTGGCAAGTACCGGAAGTCGACTTGTGATCCAACCGGCACCCACCAAAGTCAGCGTCCGAAAAGCCAGATAAATCAAGAGATGATGATGATAAATAATAAAGACCTAGATCAGGCACATAGGTGAGATACCTAAAAATGCGCTTGACAGCCTGCCAATGAGACGCGCGTGGTGAAGACTAGAAGCGTGCGCACAGTCCAATGGCGAACTATATGTCTGGCCTTGTTGCCGTCAAGTACAGCAGCAAACCGATCATCCCTCGAAACTCTCTCTCATTGACCTTGACACCACTCTCGTCCTTGTCCAGGCCCCAGATGTACCAATTAGGGTCATCTGAGGCTTCAGCTCTCCACCAAAATCGAATTTCTTCAACATGTCTCGAGTGTACTTACCCTGGTGGATGAAGGTGTTGTCCTTGGTCTGCTTGATATGAAGCCCTAGGAAATACTTGAGCTCACCCATGAGGCTCATCTCAAACTCACTGTGCATCTGCTCAGAAAACTTGGACACAAGAGCATCAGTAGTACCACCAAAAATGATATCGTCCACATAAATCTGAGAAACCAAGAAATCTAAGGCATCTCTGAGCAAGAAAAGAGTTTTATCCACATAACCCATCACAAAGCCCTTCCCCAACAAAAACTGCTTCAACCGGTCATACCAAGCCCTGGGGGTTGCTTTAGACCATATAAAGCTTTTTGCAGCTTAAAAACATGTCGAGGAAACTTAGGGTTCTCAAAACCGGGGGCTGCCTAACATAAACCTCCTCCTCTATGTACCCGTTCAGAAAAGCACTCTTGACATCCATTTGAAAAAGCTTAAAACCCTTCGAAGCGGCAAAAGCTAAGAGAATGCGAATAGACTCAAGACAGGCAATAGGGGTGAAGGTCTCCTCAAAGTAAATACCCTCTTTCTAGCAAAAACCCTGGGCAACTAATTGAGCTTTGTTGCGCACCACAACCCCATCTTCACCTTGCTTGTTTTTGAACACCCACTTGGTGCCTATGGGGTTGCATCCGGGTGGCAGCTCAACCAGTGTCCAAACCTGATTGCGAACAAAATTCTCAAGCTCTTCTTGCATAGCATTAATCCAATTCGAGTCAGAAAGAGCATGAGAAATGTCTCTGGGCTCAAAAGATGCAACAAAAGCAGATTCAGCAAACACAGCAAGTGAGTTAACAGAAGAGCACAAAGTTCTCACAGAAAGATCACCGATGATGAGCTCTGAGGTGTGATCACGCTGAACTGCTCGGGATCCCTGGTGATCTGAAGTCACCTCACCGGAGTAAGTAGCTAGCACCTCTGGACTTGACTGAGGGGGCTCGATCAAAGTGGAAGAAGTGATCAGAGGTCCACCCTCGTCCTCAGTCGAAGTCTTAGAAGGTGTGGGTTCTGTAGGCTGTGCAGATGGCCTACCCTCATCAACAGCTGGAGTGTCATAATCTTCCTCGAAGATGGACTCTCCGAGCTCACCATCTCCAGACAGCTCAAGAGAAGGAGTCAAAGAAGGCAAGGACTCATCAAATGAAACCTCGCAAGTCTCGACATGCTGCTGGGAGTCGAGGTGCCAAACACGGAAGCCTCGAGAATGTAAAGCGTAGCCAAGAAAAACTCCATCCCAGCAATGAGACTCAAACTTGTCCAAATGCCCTCCCTTCTTGAGCACAAAGCACTTGCAGCCAAACGCTCGCAAGTGGCTCACTTTGGGTTGTCTGCCAAATCGCAACTCATATGAAGTCTTACCTAGGTAAGCTCTGTGAAAAATGCGATTGGCCAGATAGCAAGCCGTATTCATGGCTTCAGCCCAAAAACGCCTAGGAGTCCTGTGCTCATCGAGCATCATCCTGGCCATCTCGACTAGCGTGCAGTTCTTTCGTTCCACCACGCCGTTCTGTGGGGGAGTGTAAGGAGCAGAAAACTGATGATCAAGACCCTGATCACTACAGAAGCTGACGAACTGAGAGTTCTTGAACTCAGAGCCATTGTCAGAGTGAATCGCTCGCATCCGACCATTGTTCTCATTCTTCAGCTTCAAAATCAGGTCATGAACAAAATGAAAAGTCTCATCCTTAGACTCCAAGAAGAAAACCCACGAAAATCGAGAAAAATTGTGAACGATAACAAGCGCATACCACTTCCCACCGACTGAGCGTACCCGAGCTGGACCGACAGTGTCCATGTGTAATAGCTCTCCCGGGTACGAAGTCATCACCTGAGTCACAAATGAGTGAGAAGCTGCAACCATTTTCCCGTGACGACAGGGATGGCAAACTAGATCCTTCTCCATCTTAAGCTTGGGCAATCCTCGGATGAGGTCCATAGAGCTCAATCTGACTAGTAGATCAAAACTCAAATGGCCTAACCTTCTATGCCACTTCTAGAGCTCAGAGGAGGATCCATCAATCAAACAGCGAGAAGGGCCAAAAGAACTAGAGAAGTCAATCCGAAAAACCTTACCAAAGGGTAAGATCTGGCAAATCAAAGACACTCTAGAATCAATCACAGAAGAACTGCCCTTCTTAAAACGAACCTCCAAACCATCCTCAAGAAGTTGCGAAACAGAAATCAAATTGAAGTTCAAATTTCCAACCAAAGCAACGTTCTTCAAAGAGAAATGGTCAGAGATACGAATTGAGCCAATGTCGTGTACCTTCCCTTGACCACTGTTCCCGAAGGTGATGTATTTCTTGGAGCTCGGGGGAGAGAGACTGGAGAACCATCTGCGATGTCCCGTCATGTGGCGAGAGCATCCTGAGACCATGATCCAAACATCCTCCAGTCCCCGATCATGTACAATCAGTGGCTGTAAGGGGGTGAAAATGGTCCGGCACCAGGTTTAGCAAAAGAACTAAACTAGTGTCGAGCCATCTGCTCAAAAGACGGAAAGCAGAAATCATCATAAGAATTTGGACCAAAACGCGGTCCACGGTTCTGCCTAAAGTCTCGGCCACGAAGTCCAGAGTCGTATCCAAAATGACATGGAGCTTTGCTGGAGCGAACACCAGCCTCCGGAGCACGGGCATGAAAGGCATCTCCTCTACCACCACCTACACAACGTGGCCTGGACTCTAGCCTCTCCTCGCATCGAAGAACTCTCAGTCTACCACCCTGTTGGTAGAACTGCTCCTAACCACCACGAGCTCTCTCTGTTCTCTCAACCCACTTCCTCTTGAAGCAAAACTCCACAAGATGCCCGTCTTTCTAACAAAACTCACAGTGGTAAGTGGGCTTCTTGGGATGTAGTTGAGGCTTGGGGTTCTTGGGCTTGGTGGTGTTGGGTGTAGACTCTTTGGTGTGAGAGGGTCCAGAGAAGTGCGGAGGTGTTTGGGCTTTGGAACCCATATGGGCTTCTTGGGTGGAGCTTTGGGCTGTTCTTGGAACACTCCATCCTTGGGCTGACTAGCCTCGAAAGACTAAGTGGAGTGAGTCTTGGGGTATCTCTATTCAGGAGTCATTTTACTCCACTCCATTGCCCGGCTAATAGCACTCTCAAAATAAGCCTTGGTGTAGGTGTAGACAACCCCAAACCCATTCTGCCTCTTAAACTGTGAGATCATCATGCCGAGTTGTGGCTCTCTGGCACTCACCCAACTTAGGATTTGACGGAGGTAGAAGTTCTCATTCTGAACATCGGCTAGCTCCTCTCTCAAGGAATATAGAACCTCCACCTGAGACAAGCAGGTCTCACACTCTCTATCAACCTAGAGAGACTTCTCGGCTTTCAGCTTGATCAACTCCAATCTAAGAGACAAGAAGTTCTCACAGATAGTGGGTGGAACTGACAGTGTCTCAAGCTCTAGCCTAGTCTGCTCCAGCTCAG
Source organism: Zizania palustris (assembly GCA_019279435.1). Classification (NCBI taxonomy): domain Eukaryota; kingdom Viridiplantae; phylum Streptophyta; class Magnoliopsida; order Poales; family Poaceae; genus Zizania; species Zizania palustris. Next base: position 45,220,418 of record JAAALK010000290.1, on the reverse strand, counting down.
CTCTAACTCTCTCCAAATCGCTCAAATGCTCATCACCCTTGGCTTTCAGCTCAGCTAAACTAGCTAGATGAGATGGGCAATCAACACAGGGCACGACGATAGTGGCATGAGCATCTTTCAGCTCCAGCTGAGCGCTCTCAAGCTCAGTGGCCAAAGCGTCCCTCTCATCAACCCTTTCTGTGTACCTGGACTTCAGAGTCGTCAGGTCACACAGCAACACCTCACACTTTGGGCACTCACTGCTATCACCCAAGCAAGGAGAAGAAGATAGACTCTCAATTCTGCCGTTGGCCACGACAAGCTCACTCTCAAGTTCATTTATCCTCTTCTTAGCCCCTCTAAGCAATTTTTTCCGATATTTCAATTCCTGACGATTACTTTCAAGTAAATCAACAATTTCACGTTCGTAAGTAGATACCTTTTCATTGTCATCATCGTCGGAGTCGTCAGAGAAGCCCTTTTCTTCCTTATCCCCAAGAGCCATTGAGCAGAAGCTCTTGCGGGATCTTCGGTGTTGATGTGAGCGGCTCTTCGGCCTGTCCCCGAAGGCCATGAAGCAGAGGCCCGCCGGATCGTCCTTGTCCTTCCCCTTCCTGATGACAATCTCCTCATCGCTTGAGCTTGATGAAGAGGAAGATGACGTGGACCGCTTGGAGTAGCTTTTCTCCATCTCGGCAAATAAGGCCTTGTCGCGCTTCTTGTTCTCATGCCGGTAGTCCTTCAGGGCCTTTCTAAAGAATCTGGTCTTTGTCTTGCCCTTTGTGAAGGAGGAGCTGTCGTGCTTGCCGGAGTCATAGAAGCCACCATCGGTACCCTTCTTGTGACCATTACGCTTGGGGCAGTCGACGATGAAGTGACCTGGATCACCACACTCAAAGCACCCGAATTTTGTGTCGTGTCTTTTGAACATTCGCTTATCATAGACACGACGCACCCGGTTGTTAAACAGACACAGGTCATCATCTCCTAACGACTCAAGCTGGTCCTCAGTGATAGACATCAAGGAGAACCCAGCACAGCTCAGAGAAGAGGGATCAGCAGAAGGTGTAGCAAGGGCTAGGGTCTTTGATCCAGAGCCAATGAGATTTGATCTCAACAGGGTATCCATCTCAGTGTCCTTCAGCTTGCTAAACAACTCAGAAATTGTCAAGGTATCATAAGAGGTGCTCTCAATGATAGACGATACCTTGATCTCCCAGATCTTAGGGTCCAAGGTATGGAGAACCTTGAGCGCATGCTCATGATCTGAGATCAGCTGTACTCCCTCGGCCTTGTTGGCCTGAAGCTTGTTGATGATCGATTGAAAATGACCAAACAAGGCTTCAACGGATTCACCCGGCTTCTACGTGAAGTTTGCGTATTGACGCCGGTAGGTCTGATAGAGTCGAGCCTTGACCTGGGTTGTCCCCTCATGGTGTGCCTGGAGGGTAGCCCAGATCTCTCTAGCGGTGGTGAGATGGTGTAGGACCGAAAGTAGCGACCAGAGGGGGGGGGGTGAATGGGCGCCTTAAAAATTCTTTCGAATCAATGGCCTGCTCCCAATACCCAACGCACCTCAAAGACTAAGCAGCAAAGAACGAACAGATTGCCTAAGTCTAAAGGTATCAATCTAGAAGCAACTGATGTGAAAAACAGAGAAATACCAATACAATGCTAATAAACAGATAAACAGTATACCAAAAGACAAGGCAAGATAAACTTCTCAGTATAAATGCACAAAGAGTGAAATGAGAAGTTACCGTTCGAAATCTATCTCCTGTTCGAAACTTGGCGAAGCCTGCTTCGCTGGTCGAAGCCTGCTTCGTAGTGTCGAAGCCTGCTTTGCTGGGTCGAAGCCTGCTTCGGAGGTCGAGGCCTACTTTGCTGGTCGAAGTCTGGTTCGGAGGTAGTAGTTGAAGTCTGTCGAAGGTGTGTTGTCTATCCTAAGTCGAGTGTGAAAGAGAGCGAAGTATGGCAAAGTCGGAGCCTGCTTCGAAGAGTGTACTTCGAAGGCAAGGCTTCGAACACAGCTTCGAACACACACAGAGCAAACAACCTTCGAAAAGGATAGCGAGGCCTGACACGCAACAAAGAATCTAAAATCGAAGCCTACACTCTACCTTCGAACAAAACACATCAAGACCTTCGAAAATGACAGCAAGAAGGAACTCACGTCGAGCGAGGTTTAACAGAAAGACAAGCTTCGAAACCAACTTCGAATCCTATTGAAGTATGGACTTCAAAGAGCTCAAGTCGGAGTACCTTCGCACAGACGTTCGAAGTATGATACGCTGACAGTTTAAACAGTACTTCGAAGCTAGCAACTCAGAACACGAAATAAAGTTCGAGGTCCAAGCGAAGCCCTCGAGGATGTCAGATCGAAGCCTGCCTCACGGAGCTGAGGGGCTTCAAACAAAGAGGGGGCTTCGCCAGAGAACAGCCAGAAAAGGGACTTTAATCCTGTCAACTCGATCAAAAAGCTGTGCAGAAAAAGCAAGGCTAGAGTACTAGTGTATTGTTGCTACTGTGTAGTAGTACTACTTGCAACCAGTATGAACTAGTACTCCTCACGTGAAGAACAGAAGCAACCGTGAGGCATTTAACATAGAGAAAACATGGTTGCGCACAACAAAAATGAAGCTTCTGATTCAGAGAAATCAATGCACACACCTCAACACAAACAGGAGATTGAATCTCTGGAACAAGCAGAAACTGATGGAATCAAAAACACAGACTAGTTCCTGGCGGCGCACAAAAATAGGAGAGAGAGAGAGAGAAAGTGCAAGAGACAAAATGACCCAAAGGAGTAAGTATTGATTTCAGCAAAAGGGTAGTCCAACCCTAAGGATTGGGGCCCTATATATAGATTGCCCAATGACCTAGAATATTCCACCAGTCCCTTAGGGTTTTTTACAGACGCAGGAATAAAAAGGAAAAGACTCAACTGCCCTTAGGATTTTTTACAGACTCGACTGACTGACTGTGGGCCTAGAGATACAGATGACTTATCCGAAAGCTCAGCTTTCGTAGCGACTACGGCTTCTCTTCTGGACAGTCGGATACAAGATCGACGGTTGTCAGTTTTGCGCCGAAACTGACAAAGCCTCCACCGACTTTGCACCAGGTACCCGGATTGGGCCGGCCCGACTCCACAGCTCTCTCAGCCCGGCAATCGCTCACCGCCCGTGTACCTGAGTCAATCCTGGTCATCAGCCCAGTGGGTCTTCTGCTGCTCCTAGCCCATGTACCCGGATTGGGCCAGCCCGACTTCGCGGCCTCCTCTGCTCGACAGTCGCTTGCTGCCCGTGTGCCTGAGTCACACGCGGCCCATGAAACAGCAAATCTCCTCTCTTATTCTGTCCTCTTTGACTATCGTTGACAATGACTCATCACTTCTGGAGCCATGAGGCCCACGCTATTCAGCATGGCTCCTCAATCTCCCCCTTGATGAGTGCATTGTCAACACTTCTCTTCTTCAGCTCTTTAGCACCTGCGAACAAATGTGGAAACACGAAAACAAAGCACAAGAAAACCAAGAAGAAGAAAAATAAAGTAAAAGTTTAACCCTAATGACCAAAAGCCGAACAAAAGCAAGAAGTGGTCATTATGGTTAACCAAAGGTAAAAGCTCAAAAACGAGTGCAATCTCAGAATCATCAACAAGGATCGCAAAAGAGTAAGGACAAAACGGAACAAAAACTCCCCCTTAAACTCATATCCCAAGATTTCTCCCCCTTGTTGACAAGTGAACTCATCAAGCACTCAAAAAAGAGACACGGACTCCCCCTAAAGTGCAACTCCCCCTCAAAATATGCGATGAATGCAACTGGGGTGCAAGTGGAGTGTGGAAAAGGCATGCTTCTCAAATATGATTGACTGCAATTAACAAAATCTAGCAGGTATAGCAGACGACATACTGTCCAAGACACATGGCATGATCAGTGCAACAGATGATATCTAAAGAAAGTCATTTGCACGCAAGTTCCAGTTTTTTTGTAAACAAAAGCATCACCACATTTTCCAGTTAACAAGCAAAGTAAAGCATGAGATGCAAAAGCTAACTGATATCTACCAAGATAAGCATTGTCCAAAACAAAGTGCTTCAGCAAACTTGTTATCATTTCAATTTTCATGCTTTTTCTTTTTCCCTTTTTTTTCATTTTTGACAGGGGTTATTTGCATGTCAAACCTTATGCTGACCGACCAAGTCAAGCCTAGGCCAGAACTGGACCATCAGAAGCTTAAGACATTGGTCTTGGCATACATTACACTGTCCTAGTTCATACCAAAGTGCTATGGTACGCAGTCCAGAACAGTGCAATGCGACAACACAAACCCACCTGGATCTTTTCAAGTCTATGCATAAAAAGGCATGGAATTTTCCTTTTTCTTAATTTTTTTCATTTTATAGCACATATACATGTTTTAAAGCATAAAGATGTCCAAGTTGCATGTTTGCATCTAAGTCAGGAACTAGCTACAAGGCATGTAACAGATAGCAAGAACATTCAGCCTACGCATGCTAGTTACCAGAAGCAGTGGTGATCATTTTTCAAGTTAAAAGTGTAAAAGCCATGCATATGACAAATATCAGACATATCAGGTGAGCTGAACCAAGGCATGATCAATGACAAGTATTCAAAAGCATGTACCAGCTAGAATAAGTAAAGCAGTTCAATCATATAACAGAAGCAAGCTCAGAAGTGTGATATGTGAATATGCAAGATATGAACACACACAAAAAGACTCAAGAAAAGAGTAAAGAAGAAAGAAAAACTGACGCAAAATATCTAAAATGGATACACAACACCCAAATCCCCTCGTAAACGCTCAAATGTAGACTGATCTAGGGGTTTGGTGAAAATGTCAGCCAACTGATGATGGGTATCAACATGAACAAGGTCAATGACACCTTTCTCATATTGATCTCGCAAAAAATTAAAGCGCACATCAATGTGTTTGGTTTTTGAATGGACACAGGGGTTTTCCCTACACTAATAGCACTGGTGCTGTCGCAAAACAATGGAATCCTGGTAGGAAAGAATAACCCAAAATCTTGCAGAGTGGAAATCATCCAAACCAACTGTGAGCAGCAGCTAGCAGCAGCTACATACTCAGCCTCAGTGGTCGAAAGAGCAACTCCAGATTGCTTTCGAGAGGACCAAGAAACAAGGGAAGAACCAAGAAACTGGCAAGTACCGGAAGTCGACTTGCGATCCAACCGGCACCCACCAAAGTCAGCGTCCGAAAAGCCAGATAGATCAAGAGATGATGATGCTGAATAGTAAAGACCGAGATCAGGCGCATAAGTGAGATACCTGAAGATGCACTTGACAGCCTACCGATGAGACGTGCGGGGTGAAGACTAAAAACGCGCACAAAGTCCCACGGCAAACTGTATGTCCGGTCTTGTTGTCATTAAGTACAGAAGCGAACCGATCATCCCCCGAAACTCCCTCTCATTGACCTTGACGCCACTCTCATCCTTGTCCAGACCCCCAGATGTGCCCATCGAGGTCATCTGCGGCTTCAATTCCCCACCAAAGTCAAATTTCTTAAGCATGTCACGAGTGTACTTACCTTGGTGGATGAAGGTGCCGTCCTTGGTCTGCTTAATCTGGAGCCCTAGAAAATACTTGAGCTCACCCATGAGGCTCATCTGAAACTCACTGTGCATCTGCTCAGAAAAATTGGACACAAGAGAATCAGTAGTACCACGAAAAATAATATCGTCCACGTAAATCTGAGCAACCAAGAAATCAGAAGCAACTCTGAGCAGTTGTCGGATCGAATTGCTCGCATCTGACCACTATTCTCATTCTTCAGCTTTAAAATCAAGTCATGAACAAACTGAAAAGTTTCATCCTTAGACTCCAAAAAGAAAACCCACGAAAATCGAGAAAAGTCGTCAACAATGACAAGTGCGTACCACTTCCCACCAACAGAACGTACCCGAGCTGGACCAACAGTGTCCAAGTGTAAAAGCTCACCCGGATACGAAGTCATCACCTGAGTCACAGGTGAGTGAGAAGCGGCAACCATTTTCCCATGACGACAGGGATGACCAACTAGATCCTTCTCCATCTTAAGCTTGGGCAATCCTCGGATGAGGTCCATAGAGCTCAACCTGACCAGCAGATCAAAACTCAAATGACCTGTTGGGGGAGATAATCCCTGGAGCCGAAGAGGTGGGCCCTCAGCCGGAGGGGTGGACCCTCGGCCGAAGGGCCCTGGCCTAATGACGGAGGCCACCTTCCGGAGGCGAGAGACCGGGGGCCACCTTCCGGAGGAGCGAGTCCGGAGGCCACCCTCCGGCGGGAGGGAGCCGGAGGTCGCCTCTCGGTGCAAGACGCCGGAGCCCGTCTTCCGGAGGCTGGCGGCCCGAAGCCCTCGGCCGATCCTGGAGGACGGACCCAAAGAGAGTTGTGGCGGGAAAAAGACTGGGCGATCGTACGAAAGGACAGGATCGCGATCCTCTGGGCCGTGTCGGGCGGCGCAGGAAGCATCCGACACGGCTGATACGCTGTCAGAGTCGAATCTTCTTGTCTGTACTTGGTATCGTCCATTTTGTCTGTACTACCAGTCAGGGTTGGTCGGATAGCCGTTGGCGGTCCGGAGGCACTTAGTCCTCTGGACGGGGCGCCTTATAAATACCCCTCACTACAGTTGTAACAGGCAGGCTGAACAAGGCATTGAACACGCTATTTCCATTTCTTCCATTTCTCCTAGAAAACCTGCTGGTTCGATCCGTTGTTCCAACATGACCTAACCTCCTATGCCACTTCCAGAGCTCAGAGGAGGATCCAGCAATCAAACAGCGAGAAGGGCCAAAAGAACTAGAGAAGTCAATTCGAAAAACTTTACCGAATGGTAAAATCTGGCAAATCAAAGACCCTCTAGAATCAATCACGGGAGAATTACCCTTCTTAAAACGCACTTCCAAACCATCCTCAAGAAGTTGCGAAACAGAAATCAAATTGAAGTTCAAATTCTTAACCAAGGCAACATTCTTCAAAGAGAAATGATATGAAATGCGAATTGAGCCAATGCCACTTACTTTCCCTTGACCACTGTTCCCGAAAGTGATGTACTCTTTGGAGCTCGGGGGAGTGAGACTAGAGAACCATCTGCGATGTCCCATCATGTGGCGAGAACACCCTCAGTCCATGAACCAAACATCCTCCAGTCCCCGATCCTGCACAATCAGTGGCTGTAAGTGGGAGCAAATGGTCCGGCACCAGGTTTAGCAAAAGAGCTAAACCAGTGTCGAGCCATCTGCTCAAAAGACGGAAAGCAGAAATCATCATGAGAGTTCGGACCAAAACGCAGCTCAAAGCGTGGTCCTTGGTTCTGCCTAAACCCTTGGCCACGAGGTCCAGGACCGTAGCCAAAACGGCCTGGAGCTCTGCCAGAACGACCACCACCAACTGGAGCACGGGCAAGAAAGTTGTCTCCTCTACCACCACCTACACGATGCGGCCTGGCCTCCAGCCTCTCCCTGCGTCGAGGAACACGCAGTCTACCACCCTGCTGGTAAAACTGCTCCTGACCACCACGAGCTCTCTCTGCTTTCTCAACCCGCTTCCTCCTGAAGCAAAACTCCGCAAGATGCCGGTCTCTCTGGAAATACTCACAATGATAGGTGGGCTTCTTGGGATGTGGTTGAGGTTTAGGGTTCTTGGGCTTGGTGATGTTAGGTGTTGTCTTCTTGGGTTGAGAGGGTCCAGGAAGAGAGTCTAGAGAGTTGTGGAGGTGTTTGGGCTTTGGAACCCAGATAGGTTTCTTGGGTGGAGCTTTGGGTGGTTCATGGATAACTCCATCCTTGGGTTGACTAGCCAGGAAAGACTCTGTGGAGTGAGTCTTGGGATATCTCTGCTCTGGAGTCATTTTACTCCACTCCACTGCCTGGCTAATGGCACTCTCAAAGTCAGCCTTGGTGTAGGTGTAACCTACCCCAAACCCATCCTGCCTCTTGAACTGTTGGATCATCATGCCGAGCTGAGGCTCTCTAGCATTGATCCAACTCAGGATAGACTGGAGGTAAAAGTTCTCATTCTGAGAATTAGCTAGCTCCTCTCTTAAGGCAGCTAGAACCTCCACCTGAGACAAGCAGGTCTCACACTCGCTATCTATCTGGACAGACTTCTCGGCTTTTAACTTAATCAACTCCATTCTAAGAGACAAACAGTTCTCACAGACAGTGGGTGGAACTGATAGTGTCTCAAGCTCTAGCCTAGTCTACGCAAGCTCAGCTCTCAACCTCTCCAAATCACCCAAATGCTCATCGCCCTTGGATTTCAGCTCAGCTAAGGCAGCTAGATGAGATGGGCAATCAACACAGGGTGCGACGACAGTGGCTTGAGCATATTTCAGCTCCAGTTGAGCGCTTTCAAGCTTAGTGGCCAAAGCGTCCCTCTCATAAACCCTTTCTGTGTACTTGGACCTCAAAGTCGACAAGTCACATAGAAGCACCTCACACTTCGAGCACTCACTGCTATCACCCAAGAAAGGGGAGAAAGATAGACTCTCAATTCTGCCATTGGCTATGGCAAGCTCACTCTCTAACTCATCTATCCTCTTCTTGGCCCTCCTAAGCAGTTTTTCCCGATATTTGAACTCCTGACGATTGCTTTCAAGTAAATCAACGATTTCACGTTCATAGGATGATACCTTTTCGTTATCGTCGTCGGAGTCATCGGAGGAGCTCTTTTCTTCCTTATCCCCAAGAGCCATTGAACAGAAGCTCTTGCGGGATCTTCGGCTCTGGTGTGAGCGGCTCTTCGGCTTATCCCCGAAAGCCATGAAGCAGAGGCCCGCCGGATCGTCCTTGTCCTTCCCCTTCTTGATGGTGATCTCCTCATCGCTTGAGCTCGATGAAGAGGAAGAAGATGTGGACCGCTTGGAGTATCTTTTCTCCATCTCGGCGAAGAAGGCCTTGTCGCGCTTCTTGTTCTCTCGCCGGTAGTCCTTCAGGGCCTTCTTGAAGAATCTGGTCTTCGGCTTGCCCTTGTTGAAGGAGGAGCTATCGTTCTTGCCGGAGTCGTGGAAGCCACCACCGGTGCCCTTCTTGTGTCCATTGCGCTTGGGGCAATCGGCGATGAAGTGTCCTGGATCACCACACTCAAAGCACCCGGATTTTGTGTCGTGTCTCTTGAACATTCTCTTATCATGGACACGACGCACCCGGTTGTTAAAGAGACACAAATCATCATCTCCCAACAACTCAAGCTGGTCCTCAGTGATAGACATCAAAGAGAACCCAGCACATCTCACAGAAGAGGGATCAACAGAAGGTGTAGCAAGGGCCAGAGATTTCGATCCAGAACCAGTGAGATTTGATCTCAGCTGGAGATCAACCTCAGTAGCCTTCAGCTTGCTAAACAACTCAGAAATGGTCAAGGTATCATAAGAAGTACTCTCAATGATAGAAGATACCTTGATTTCCCAGATCTTTGGGTCCAAGGTATGGAGAACCTTGAGTGCCTGCTCGTGATCTGAGACTAACTGAGCACCCTCAGCCTTGTTGTCCCGAAGCTTGTTAATGATCGATTGAAAACGACCAAACAAAGCTTCAACAGATTCACCCGGCTTTTGTGTGAAGTTCTCATACTCACGCCGGTAGGTCTGATAGAGCCGAGCCTTGACCTGGGCTGTTCCCTCATGGTGTGCCTTGAGGGTAGCCCAGATCTCTCTCGCAGCGGAGAGATGGATCACACGCTCAAACTCAGTGGGACCTAGACCAGAAAACAGAATGTTCACGGCTTTACTATTGCTCAGATGCTGGGCAATGATACCAGGAGTACCATGCTCAGCAACTGGCAAAATGTCAAACGTATCGTGAACACAAATGTCCCAGATGTCTGAGCCCTGGCTCATGAGATAGGCTCGCATGCGAGTCTTCCAATTGTTATAGCCATAGGCTTCCAAGGATGGGACCTTTCCAGGAGAAGTCATGATCACTACTGGGGTTTAGAACCGGTTAAGGTATGGAAAAACCCTAACCAGGCTCTGATACCACTTGTAGGACCGAAAGTAGCGACCAGAGGGGGGGTGAATGGGCGTCTTAAAAATTCTTTCGAATCAATGGCCTGCTCCCAATACCCAACGCACCTCAAAGACTAAGCAGCAAAGAACGAACAGATTGCCTAAGTCTAAAGGTATCAATCTAGAAGCAACTGATGTGAAAAACAGAGAAATACCAATACAGTGCTAATAAACAGATAAACAGTATACCAAAAGACAAGGCAAGATAAACTTCGCAGTATAAATGCACAAAGAGTGAAATGAGAAGTTACCATTCGAAATATGTCTCCTGTTCGAAACTTGGCAAAGCCTGTTTCGCTAGACGAAGCCTGCTTCGAAGTGTCGAAGCCTGCTTCGCTGGGTCGAAGCCTGCTTCGGAGGTTGAGGCCTGCTTTGCTGGTCGAAGTCTGGTTTAGAGGTAGTAGTTGAAGTCTGTCGAAGTTGTGTTGTCTATCCTAAGTCGAGTGTGAAAGAGAGCGAAGTATGGCAAAGTCGGAGCCTGCTTCGAAGAGTGTACTTCGAAGGCAAGGCTTCGAACACAGCTTCGAACACACACAGAGCAAACAACCTTCGAAAGGATAGAGAGGCCTGACACGCAACAAAGAATCTAAAATCGAAGCCTACACTCTACCTTCGAACAAAACACATCAAGACCTTCGAAAATGACAGCAAGAAGGAACTCACGTCGAGCGAGGTTTAACAGAAAGACAAGCTTCGAAACCAACTTCGAATACTGTTGAAGTATGGACTTCGAAGAGCTCAAGTCAGAGTACCTTCGCACAGACGTTCGAAGTATGATACGCTAACAGTTTAAACAGTACTTCGAAGCTAGCAACTCAGAACATGACATAAAGTTCGAGGTCCAAGCGAAGCCCTCGAGGATGTCAGATCGAAGCCTGCCTCACGGAGCTGAGGGGCTTCGAACAGAGAAGGGGCTTCGCGAGAGAACAGCCAGAAAAGGGACTTTAATCCTGTCAACTCGATCAAAAAGCTGTGCAGAAAAAGCAAGGCTAGAGTACTAGTGTACTGTTGCTACTGTGTAGTAGTACTACTTGCAACCAGTATGAACTAGTACTCCTCACGTGAAGAACAGAAGCAACCGTGAGGCATTTAACACAGAGAAAACATGGCTACGCACAACAAAAACAAAGCTTCTGATTCAGAGAAATCAATGCACACACCTCAACACAAACAGGAGATTGAATCTCTGGAACAAGCAGAAACCGATGGAATCAAAAACACAGACCAGTTCCTGGCGGCGCACAAAAACAGGAGAGAGAGAGAGAGAAAGTGCAATAGACAAAATGACCCAAAGGAGTAAGTATTGATTTCAGCAAAAGGGTAGTCCAACCCTAGGGATTGGGGCCCTATTTATAGGCTGCCCAATAACCTAGAATATTCCACCAGCCCCTTAGGGTTTTTTACAGACGTAGGCATAAAAAGGAAAAGACTCAACTGCCCTTAGGATTTTTTACAGACTCGACTGACTGACTGTGGGCCTAAAGATACAGATGACTTATCCGGAAGCTCAGCTTTCGTAGCGACTACGGCTTCTCTTCTGGACAGTCGGATACAAGATCGACGGTTGTCAGTTTTGCGCCGAAACTGACAAAGCCTCCACCGACTTTGCACCAGGTACCCGGATTGGGCCAGCCCGACTCCACAGCTCTCTCAGCCCGGCAATCGCTCACCGCCCGTGTACCTGAGTCAATCCTGGTCAACAGCCCAGTGGGTCTTCTGCTGCTCCTAGCCCATGTACCCGGATTGGGCCAGCCTGACTTCGCGGCCTCCTCTGCCCGACAGTCACTTGCTGCCCGTGTACCTGAGTTACACGCGGCCCATGAAACAGCAGATCTCCTCTCTTATTCTGTCCTCTTTGACTATCGTTGACAATGACTCATCACTTCTGTAGCCATGAGGCCCACGCTATTCAGCATGGCTCCTCAGATGGCTTACACGCTCAAATTCAGTGGGACCTAAACCAGAAAACAAAATGTTCACCGCTTTGTTGTTGTTCAGATGCTGGGCGATAATATCAAGAGAATTACGCTCAGCAACTAGCAATATGGTGAAAGTAGTGTGAACACAAATGTCCCAAATGTCCGAGCTTTGGCTCATAAGATAGGCTCACATGCGAGTCTTCCAATAATTATAGCCATAAGCTTCCAAGGACGGGACCTTTCTAGGAGAAGTCATGTTCACAACTGGGGTTTAGAACCGATTAAGGTATGGAAAAACCCTAACCAGGCTCTGATGCCACTTGTAGGACCGAAAGTAGCGACCAGAGGGGGGTGAATGGGCGCCTAAAAAATTCTTTCGAAACAATGACCTTTTCCCAACACCCAACGCACCTCAACAGACTTAGCAGGAAAAATAACCATATCAACAAAGCCTAAAAAGATTTCGCCTATAAACGACCGGTGTCCTAAACGAAGAAACACCAACATAGTGCTTAAAGGCAGATTAACAGATCAATCATATCATAAGCAGTTCAAGCTTCATGAGAATAAATCATCACAGCAATTAAACTGAGTGCATGTAAAATGAGGAATCTTACTGTTCAAGGTTGTCTCCTGTTTGATACTCATCGAAGCTTGTGCGCAGTGAACATGCGAAGCTTGGAATTGTCAAAGTCCGTGCAGTATAGTTCGATGAAGTGTGTAGCAAAATGCGAAGCCTGCTTCGGTACGAAGTAGCTTCGAACCAGTCCTCAAAACGAAGTATCAGAAGAGCGTGCAAACTTTTCATACGGAGATAATAGTGCCTCGAAGAATGTGCGCATAAACAAAACCCTAGCGAAGCTAGTAGTGTAGCCTACACAGCAACTCAGATAGGAACACTATCGAAGCCTGCTACCGAAGTACTGCAAGAAACTCTGAACGCCAATTCAGCGAAGTACCTTCGGCAGGAAAAATGCCGAACCACACTTCGACAAAACACTCTAAAACTGAACTGAGAAGCTGTGCTCAGACCCAAAGTATAGGATCCGAAAAGCTAAAACTGAGTGGGACCCTCGCAAAATCTTCGAACACTGAAACCTTCGTCCAAAAATATTGAATATTCGAATGACTTTAACTCCGCATGTGCTGGCCGAAGTATGCTTCGCACAAACTTCGCATATCCTACAACCGAGCTATGCGCACACCACCCACTGCCTTGCTTTGCTTGTTAGCTTCGCAAAAAGAAACCTGACAGCCTTTGCACTAGACACACTGTAGACCAAAAACACCAAGGAAGAGAAAACGCAGGCCTAACACATACCCAAATGAGAGCTTGCAGAACTAGCTGCCAGTCTACACATGAAAAAGCTAGCTCAATAAACAAGCATGTTGTTGCAAGAAACGTGCTGCATGCAAAACTAGGTGCTAGTGTGTGAAATCTGTGAGACAGAAACTGCAGCTCTAGGCCATAGGCACTAGTAGCTATGGAGAGGAAAGTTGTAGCTCTATGCAAAAGGTACTCAAGAAAGAAACCAGGAGAAAGTATTAAACAATGAAATCACAGATTCCAAAACTGCAAGCGCATGGCTGTTTTAGACGTCAACAACAGAATTTAGTTGGAAATATAAACTAAACTCAGTCCATGCGCATGATGAATAAAAACTCAATCCACAGATGAAACAACCAGAGAAAAAAACTAGAGGACTGCACCTCGGGTCCATCGCAAGTACACGCGTAGTACGCAGCACGCAGTACACAGTGATTCAGCTCCTGCACACACGCTCACCGAGAGATTGTCTTCTTGAAAGAACAGGGAGAACAGTGGTGGCGCTCAAAACAGGAGACGAACAGGAAAACAACGTGGGGAAAGTGAACTCAAGTTTTTCATTGAGTTAACCCTAACCCTAGGGATTGGGGCCCTATTTATAGGCAGCCCAATAGCCTAGGAAAAATACCAAAAGACCCTTAGGGTTTTTTACAGACGCTGAAATAAAATGGAAAAGACCAAACTGCCCTTAGGATATTTTTACAGACTCGACTGACTGACTGTGGGCCTAAGGACAAAATAATAAATACCTAATTACAGATGACTTATCCTGAAGCGGAGCTTTTGTAGCGACTACGGCTTCGCCTCAGAACGGTCCGATCCGAGATCAGTGGTCGTCAGTTTTGCGCCGAAACTGACAAAGCGTCCACCGACTTTGCACCAGGTACCCTGATTGGGACGGCCCGATTCTGTAGCTCTCTCAGCCCAGCAATCGCTCGCCGCCCATGTACCTAAGTCAATCCTGGTCAACAACCCAATGGATCATCTGCTGCTCCTAGCCCATGTACCCGGATTGGGCTAGCCCAACTTCGCGGCCCCTTTGCCCGACAGTCGCTCGCTGCCCGTGTACCTGAGTCACATGCGGCCCAGACATAGCAGGTATTCTCCTCTCTTTGTGTCCTCTTGACTTCCGTTGATAATGACTCATCACATCTTAAGCCATGAGGCCCATGCTCTTCAGCATGACTCCTCACTATGTTATGCAAAGAAATGGAGAGGTTAAATCTAGGATTGCAACTTCAGCTTACCTCACCACTCTCGAGGCAAGGCTAATGTTAATAGATCATATTCGGAAAGCACAAAAAGAAGATCCGGATATAGCAGAAATCAAGAAGAATATGCAAAGGGGAAAAGCCCCAAGATTTTTAGAAGATTAAATGGGAACCGTTTTGTTCAGAGACCGTTTGTGTGTACTAGATAAATTGGAAATAAATAGTCTCATTCTAAAGGAAGCTCATGATACGTTGTATTCAATCCACCCTGGAAGCACTAAGATGTATCAGGACTTAAAAGAGAAATATTAGTGGGTAAGTATGAAAAGAGAAATAGCCATGTATGTGTATTTGTGTGATACTTGCCAGCGAGTTAGAGCGGAACATCAAAGGCCAGTAGGATTGTTGCAACCCCTTAAGATTCCTGAGTGGAAGTGGGAAGAAGTCGGAATGGATTTCATCATAGGTTTACCCAAAACTCAAGCCAGTTATGACTCAATATGTGTAGTAATCGATCGTCTGACAAAAGTGGCTCACTTCATAGTTGTTAAGACAACTTATAGTGGACCTAAGCTAGCAGAATTGTATATGACCGAGATAGTATGTTTGCATGGAGTTCTAAAGAAGATTGTTTCCGATAGAGGGAGTCAGTTTACCTCAAAGTTTTGGAAGAATTTGTAAGAATAACTTGGTACCCGATTGAATTTCAGTACTGACTATCATCCTCAGACTGATGGTCAAACGGAAAGAGTAAACCAGATTCTTGAAGACATGCTTCAAGCATGTACTCTAGATTTTGGAAATACTTGGGATAAAAATTTTCCTTACGCCAAGTTTTCTTACAACAATAGTTATCATGCTAGTTTACAAATGTCATCGTTTGAAGCCTTGTAAGGTCACAAGTGCAGAATCCCTATGCTTCGGGATCAGGCAGGAGAAAGTCAAGTTTTTGGCACTAATATACTTCGAGAGGCCGAAGAAAAAGTTAAGGTGATTCAAGACAGATTAAAGGTAGCTCAGTCTCGTTAGAAGAGTTATGCCGATAATCGCCGCAAAGCTTTAGAGTTTGAAGAAGGTGATCATGGATCATGTTTATCTTCGTGTCACACCTCTCCGTGGAACAAAGAGATTTAACAAGTCCTGCTTAATGCGCGTGACGAGCCCTCTCACACTTCCTCTCTCTATCAGCCTCGCACTCCTCTTTTGCCTTGCGCTTTGCCTCCTCCCGCCTCTTCTGTTCTTCCTCGAGCTCACATTCCATCTGGTATCACAATGGAAGAACACATGTTTTCCAAGTGCCTCGGACACTTGACAAAACCTTGTTTATACTCGGCAAAGGTTTTGCCGAGTGTTGCACTCGGCAAACCACACTCGGTAGACAAACCATTGGCATAGAATGGTTTGTCGAGTGTATTTTTTTGGCACTTGGCGAACACTTCATCGAGTGCCAAAAAAGAAACTCGGTGAATAAAACTGACATAATGGTGCGCACACAGCCATGACGGTGGGTTTGTCGAGTGTCGAATTTTGGCACTCGACAAACAAAAAAATAAAATTAAAAAAAATAGGTTGTGGTCGTAGCCCATTTTGTCGAACATTTGTGGCTGTGGTGCGGTGAGACGATGACATGACACACGACGATGGCTTAGAGCCGAGAGGACCGAGCCAGGGCGCTAGGGGTGTGGCCTAGTGCGCGCAAGGCCGAGCGCGGCGCATGGCACAGTGTGGCACTGATGCTGGGGATGGGATGCGCCATGTGGCGCCAGGGGCAGGGCGGGGTGGGGTGCGCCTCGCAGCGCTAGGGGTGGGGTGGCGGCAGGGCGCTCCACGCGGCGTGATGCCATGGGGCTGAGGCATGGCGACGACGGTGGCAACGTTGTGACGACGACGGTGGCATGGCATCCCGTCGGTGGTTAGTGAGGAAAGAGGAGGGAAGAGGGAGAAGGAGGGAGGGTAGGTGGGCAGTATTTAAAAAGAAGCATGTAAAAATTTTGAAAAAAATGTCACTGATTTTGAAATTTTGCGGGAAAAAATGTGCAGGAAGCGGAATTTTTGTTTGCTGAGCAGGAGATCTTTACCGAATCCCTTAAATTTGGCACCCGGAAAACATTTTTTATTTTTAAAATTTTGTTTAATTTGTTTTACAATCTTATCCTTGACAAAATTTTTGAAACTATAGTGGATAAGGACTAAAAATAAACTCAACAACATAAATATAATTTTTTGGATAATTTAGTTTGTTATTTTATGCACTTGTAGTTCAACTTTTGCATGTTTTAATTTAAATCATAGAAATATAATTAATAAGTTAAAAATAGCTAAATGTCTTAGAAAAATACCAAAATTTTTCATGTGATAATATATGATATATTTATATTTTAGAAAAAGTTTTAAATTCAGAAAAAGATTTAACATTGCATTTTATTTGAAACCCAATACATTCCTCTTTTAAATACTAATTTGTCATGTGAGAATGTCCAGTTTTCTTAAGATCCTACTTTGATAAATTTATCAAAACATTTTTTATTTTTATCATAGTATCTCCATATCAAATAATAACATGACAGATCTCCTGTTATTTTGAATTCATTTGATTTTTTATAATTAAAAATCGGTATGGTCCACATTGTTGATCGATTGTCTCAACCTTGATTTTTCAAAAATTCTTTGAATTTATTGGTTATGATCTAAAAACATACTAAAAATAAATATTATTTTTTTATAAATTTTTCTTCATTGTTTCATGTACTTACAGTACAAATTTTACCTATTTCAATTTACATGGTAGAAACACACTAAATGAATTAAAAATAGTAAATTGATCCCAAAAATACCAAGTTTTTACATGGAATAAAATATATTTCATTTTGATTGTATAAAAATTTTCATGTTCAAACAAATTTTAAATAATCAATTTGCTTTCAAATCCAATACATTCCTTCTCTCAACCCTAATCCCTCTTTGGAGAATCTCTAGTTTATTAATAACCTACATGACAACTTTATCGAAACATCCTTAAATTTTTATCATAGCATGTATGTATCATATTGTATCAACATAACATGTTTTGTGTTTTTTCGACTTCATTTGATTTTTTAGAATTAAAAACTATTAAGTTACACGTTGTCGATAGAGTGTCTAAACTTAGATTTTTCAAAAATTATTTAAATTTAGTGAATAAGAACTCAAAATATACAAATAAATATGAATATATTTTTTATATAATTTTTGGTTCATTATTTTAGGCACTTGTAGTTCAAATTTTACATGTTTGAATTTAAATCCTAGAAACGTACTTAATAAATTAAAAATAGCAAACTGAACTAGCTTGACTGGACTAGTCGTTGGGCTTCGTTCGGCCATTCAGCGGCCAAACCTGACTGACGTGGCCATATTCGGCTGTAAACGGCCGAACAAAGCCTGACATGGCTTCTTCTATAAGATTTGATTTTTTAAAAAATATTATTAAAAAATGTTGTGCATACCTATCGAAAGAGATAGATAAAGAAAAATAAAGCGGAGGGAGAGAGAAAGAACAAGAAAGCAGTAGCAATCAACTGCTTTCTCAAGCCAACTCTTTAGTGTTATATGACGCTCCTTCTCTATTATGGATGTCGTCTTCATATCCCTCTCTCTAGGCTAAGGGTTCTCTCGACATGGACTAATCTAGCTCTATGTCCAAAGACTCGCTGTAACGCCCAGATTTAATAAAACCTGGACTTTATTGAAATTCCATAGAAAATCAATAAAACAAGATGTTCATCACACGACTACGTACAATACGCCAATCAATCATGGTTCGTAGACCCTATTATTGCAAAATAGTTAAATCAAAGAGAAACTAATAAAATAAATCCTCTAGATGAACGCCTCCTTCCAGTCTCGTGCCTTGACCGGGTCGCTACTCCTGACCTTCGTCCTCCTCGTAGTAGACTGCCTCCGGTGGTGTAAGTCAATAGGAGTGAGTACAATCGTACTCAGCAAGCCACTGAATGCCATTATAATGCAAGGAAATAACAAGGAAGGTAGTGGCTCATGTTTGCGGAAAAGTACAATTGTAGAGCGTTTAATATAGTCAAGTTATTAGTACAGAATGCAAACATGTGTGATGCATCATCTTCTAACTCGAGGGGTACAGTCAACCCACCCTCGCTCAACAGTCTTTACATGCCATGAATCACACAATCATTCAAACAGAAGTAAACTAACTATGGTGAACATTGCCCAACCCGCCCTCGACCGTGCGCACGGCTTTTCAAAAAGATTATACTCTGATCAGATACGTACTACTGTAGCCACAAGGCACTCGTTTCCCGCACACCGCAATGTGTCAAATGACCCATGTCACGGGAACTCGTGCCAAAACCTTTAGCATGGAACGCACCAATTCGATAACACCCTCTTATAGGTTTCATACGGTGCCCCGACGCGTCGGGCCAACACCGTACCCCCCTTGAGCCTCGTCGGTACAAGCCACCTGTAGGTTGCCACTTGCCCCCTTCACTATGGCGCTTTAAGTTGGTACGATCCATACCTTTAGTTAGGACTTACCCACTAGACTTGTGGTAAGTACGAGTTTGTTTTGCAACAGATCCTGCAGACCGGTCCTTATAGTGCCCCGGGTGCGACCAACCAATGCCCTAGCTTGCACTTGGAACCCACCATACTTATAACATAGCCAACTCCAACAGAATCCAGAGACAAGAATAACGGGGAAATCATATATTAGAATCCAACTATCTATGACTCGTTCTTTTATCCTATAGCAGTTGTGTCAATACATTGGACACTAGCTAATATAATATTTAAAAGTGACAAGGAGTTTAAGCTCAATAAGCATGGCTTGGGTTTGCACAACAAGGACGGGGATCTAATAAATATATCGTAGGGCTTGTGATTAGACTAATGCAATATTAATCCTATGAGTTATAGCGGTAATTAAGAAAAATGGGCTCAATTATCATCAACTTGGGGTTTGTGACTTGTCTTGATCCGCGAATGGTGAAGGTGAAACCTCAGGGTAGAACTCTGGATCCTCGACTGCGTCGCAATCTTCCCATATGAAAAATAAACACAACATTCAATAAACAATCCAAAATCACCGGTACAAGCATATAAGATTTTTATTGGATTAAAATAGTGAAATGAAGTTACTATATCCTCTGAAATTATTATCTAAATTTTTAATGTATTTTTAGATATTTCTGAATTTTTAGTACATGAAGTAAACATTTTATCCTACAAGGGTTTTTGAATTATTATTTAATAAGAATAAAATGTGCAATATAAACATACTATTTTTATTGCATAAATGTGTAGAGAATAAAAAGATAGATTTTACAAAAATTTGTATGGTCGAATTTGGAGTTAAATTGAACAAGATATGAACTTTAGAAGTTTAAACTAATTTTTTGTATTTTTATTTAAATAGAAAATTGTCTCTGGGCCACGGTGAGCTAGGCCCACCATGGACCCGTGCACTATGTGTGTGAACCGGGCCAATCTGGACCGTCAGATCCAGATCGGGTGGTTGCCGGCGCAGCGGGGGTTTTAAACGAAAATAGGTGGCCGAGATTAAAACGTGTGAAGGGGTAGCACATGGACGCACGAGATCGATCCAAGCCTTTAAATAGTGATCAACGGCTCAGATGAGCCCATACCGTTTCAACGTAGATCAACTGCTCTGATTAAATCCCGCACAATCGTGTGGCTAGGACATCGTCCAGCACGGGACCCGCAGATGGGGGTAATTTACCCCTTCTTCTCCGACTTTGGCGACGCGACGGCGAGCGATTCCCGGCGATGGTGAGGCCTATCAGCGATGTTGCTAGCTAAAACCGAACCAGGGGAACAAGGGGGATGCGAGGGTACCGGCGGTAGCAGCGGCGGTGGGCAGGCGGTGACCGGTGACGAAGAGGGGCGATGAAGCTTCTCGGGTTCGATGATGGCGGTGGTTTCCGGCTGGCCTCACGGTCAACGAAGACGTGGCCGAGGACGGGGTGGTGACGCTGGTCCCGGAGGTTGTGTCAGCGAGGACGGCGGGGTCTATGGCGTCGGCGAGGGGCTGCTAGAGCCGAAGTAGGGGATGGGGACTAAAAGAGAGTGGCGGTGCTCTGGAATGCAATAGCTAGGGCTACATCGGCATGGCGGAGTGCGGCGAGTGTGGGGGGTCTTTTATAGGGGCTCACCGGCGTCTAATCGGAAGGAAACCGGAGGTTTCCTTTTACTCCGGTGAACTTTCCATAGCTCGCCACCTTGCCATATACGGAGAAAACGCGTCGGATTTGGGGGAAAGTAATCACCAGCATGAGGGGATAAGGATCCCGGGCTCGACTCGGCGAATCAGGGAGGCCAGCGGCGGATTTTGGGAAAGGATCCCTCCGGCGATGGAAATGGGATCCCTTTCCATCGTGGAAGATGATCCCGATAGGTGGGGGCCACCTATCAGTGGCCGCGGGCGAAACCAAGCGCGCCGACAGGTGGGCCAAAGCTGCCAGCGGCCGAGGGCGTGGGTGCGAGGCTGATGGGCGGGGCCGGCTGACGCGAGCGAGTGGGAGAGAGGGGGAGGGGACATGCCGATAGGCGGGTCCCACATGTCAGTGGCTAGGGGGCTGGATTGGGCCAGGCTGGGGAAGATTCGAGGGTTGCGGCCCAATACTATTTAAAATGTATTTTTGATTTAAAATATTTCTAGAAAATAATTTATTGATTTAGTGCTTGTATCATTGTTGCTAAAATTCCTATAAATATTTCTTGGCTTATAGATTCCATCATAAATTTATCAGCCTTAAATTCGAATTATTTTTCCCTGTTTTGCTTTCTTTGGGTTCTTTTATCCTTTTCTCTAATTAAAATAGTCCTTTTTATTTCAGAAAAATTATTTCCCTCATTTTATTTTACTTTTTAAGTTTGGAATGTTACAATCCTATCCCCCTTACAGAGAATCTCGTCCTCGAGATTCAGATTAATCCTCAAATAACTCTGGGTGCTGTGCTTTTAGTTCCTCTTCTTTTTCCCATGTAGCTTCCTCTACCGGATGATTGCTCCACTGAACCTTGCAAAAGTGAATGACCCGACTCATGGTTATCCTTTCTTTGACTTCCAAGATCCGGACGGGCTTTTCAACATAGGTCAGATCCTCTGAATATTCAGCTGTTGAAGGTCGACCTGCTCTGTCGGAACTCGAAGACACTTCTTTAACTGCGATACGTGGAACACATCATGTACCCCAGCCAATGATGGTGGCAGTTCCAACTGGTAAGAGACCTCGCCGTGACATCGGATGATTCGGAAAGGTCCAGCGTATCGAGGTGCTAACTTCCCTCTCATACTAAACCTTTGGGTGCCACGGAGGGGAGTGACTCGGAGGTAGCGGAGGTAGACATGATCTCCTTCTTCAAAGGCTAGATCCCGACGATGGTTGTTGGCATAGCTCTTTTGTCGGGACTAGGCTGTCTTCAGTCTATCTCGAATGATCCTTACTTTCTCTTCAGCTTCCCAAAGAATGTCCATACCAAAAGCTTCAAATGGAGACGTCTGAAGGCTGGCTTGATAGCTATTATTGTACAAGAACTCGGCGTACGGTAAGCTCTTGTCCCATGTTCCTCCAAAATCTAGGGCGCATGCCCTAAGCATATCCTCCAATATCTGATTCGCCCTCTCTGTTTGTCCATCAATCTGGGGGTGGTAGGTTGTACTGAAATTCATCTCGTCCCCATCTCCTCTTGGAGGTTTTTCCAGAACCGAGACATGAACTGACTCCCTCTATCGGAGACTATCTTCTTAGGCACTCCATGGAGGCACACTATGCGGGCCATGTACAACTCTGCCAATTTAGGACCGCTAAAGGTTGTCTTGACGGCTATGAAGTGAGCTACCTTCATAAGTCGATCGATGATTACCCATATAGAGTCATATCTGGCTTGGGTCTTTGGGAGTCCGGTGATGAAATCCATACCGATCACTTCCCATTTCCATTCGGGGACCTTGAGGGGCTGCAACAATCCTTCCGGCCTTTGATGTTCTGTTTTTACTCATCGGCAGGTGTCACATTCCGCTACGAACTGAGAAATCTCCTTTTTCATACTGACCCACCAATATCTTTCCTTCAAATCCTGGTACATCTTTGTACTTCTGGGATGGATGAATTATAAAGTGTCGTGGGCCTCTCTTAGAATAAGGACCCTTAACTCTGGTTTATCAGACACACACAACCTAGTTCCAAACCATACGGTGTCGTTCTCATCTTCTAAGAACCCTGGGGCCTTACCATGTCTCATGTTCTTCTTGATTGCTGTTATATCCGGATCTTCTAACTGAGCTTCACGGATTTGATCGATTAGGACTGGTCTTGCCTCAAGCGTGGCTAAATAGGCTCTAGTGGTTATTCCGAGGTTTAACCTTTCCATCTCCTTATACAGCAAAGGTGTGTGATCCTGAACCATGATGGCAATATAGTATCCTTTATGACTTAAAGCATCAACCACCACGTTTGCTTTGCCGGGATGGTAATGAATGCCTAAGTCGTAGTCCTTTATCAATTCTAGCCATCTCCTTCACCTAAGATTGAGATCTAGCTGAATGAAGATATACTTCAAACTCTTGTGGTCCGTGAAGACTTCGCAACAATTTCCAACAAGGTAGTGCCTCCAAATCTTCAGAGTGTGCACTACAGCAACTAATTCTAGGTCATGGGTAGGGTAGTTCAGCTCGTGTGGCCTCAATTGTCGGGAGGCGTATGAGACAACCTTTCCGTCTTGCATAAGAACACATCCCAAACCCTTACGAGATGTGTCGCAATATACGTGAAAGTCCTTCCTTATATCTGGTAGGGTAAATATTGGTGCTGACACCAACCGCATCTTGAGAGTCTGAAAACTTTCCTCGTATTCTGGAGTCCATTCAAACTTCTCTCCTTTCTGCAGCAACTTGGTCATGGGCTTCGCTATCTTGGAGAAATTCTCAATAAATTGACGGTAGTAACATGCTAATCCTAGAAAACTTCGTATCTCTCATACGTTGGTGGGTGGCAGCCAATCCGTAACTGCCTCCATGGTGGCAGGGTCTACCGCGATGCCTTGTGCCGAGATAATGTGCTCTAGGAAATTTACTTCCACCATCCAGAACTTTCACTTGATGTACTTGGCGTATAACTGATGTTCCCTGAGTTTTCCTAGGGTCAACCGGATGTGGGTCTCATGCTCTTCTTGGCTCTTGGAATAAATGAGGATATCGTCTATGAATACCATGATAAATTTATCCAAGTACTCCATGAACACTTTATTCATCATATTCATGAACAAGGCAGGGCCGTTGGTTAATCCAAAGGACGTAATGGTGCACTCATATAATCCATAGCGGGAAGTGAATGTCGTCTTAGGTATGTCTTCCTCTCGAATCCTCAGCTGATGATAACCGGACCGGAGGTCGATCTTGGAGAATACAGTGGCTCCTTTCAGTTGATCGAATAAACCGTTGATCCTGGGGAGAGGGTACTTGTTCTTGATGGTCACCTCATTCAAAGCTCGATAATCCACAAACATTCACTTAGCCTTATCTTCCTTCTTCTCGACGAAGATAATGGGGGCTCCCCACGGCGATGTGCTGGGTCTTATATATCCTTTATGCTCAAGGTCTTCTAGCTGCTGCTTCATCTCTGCCAACTCATTTGCGGCCATCCGGTAGGGCCGCTTGGAGATGGGAGTGGTCCCGGGCACTAGGTCAATCCGGAACTCGATATCCCTCTTGGGTGGCATCCCTGGAAAATCCTTAGGAAAGACATCTGGGTATTCATAGGATACCGATACTTCTTCTAAGGTGATCTGATGCAGGTGAAGTCTTTCGGGCTTCTAGCTTGGCATCTGAAATGTGTCGAACACTCCTTCTTCACTGGTCACGGTTACTTTCCTTCTTGCACATTCTATCATTCCTTGGTGCTTGTTTAACCAATCCATCCCTAGGATGAGGTCCAAACCTTTACATTCTATTAGAATGGGGTCTGCCCAGAATATTACGCCTTTGATATCTACCCATACCCTTGGACTATAGAAGTGGGCTAGGGTCTGTTTGCCGGGGGTGGCTATCAATACCGGTCTAGCTAGCTCACACTCATTCAAATCATGTGTTTTCACAAAACTAGTTGATATAAATGAATGAGTAGCTCCAGTGTCGAAT
Source organism: Zizania palustris (assembly GCA_019279435.1). Taxonomy (NCBI): domain Eukaryota; kingdom Viridiplantae; phylum Streptophyta; class Magnoliopsida; order Poales; family Poaceae; genus Zizania; species Zizania palustris. The sequence goes on along the minus strand of JAAALK010000290.1, from coordinate 45,195,766 downwards.
AAGATAACTGCGGGTACTGAATTTACGGAGAACTTACCCATGACTATCTCTGGTGCGGCTTGAGCTTCTTCCGTGGAGACGTGATTGGCGTGGACGCAAACCGCGGGATTCGCCGTGATCCCTTGTGGATGCTTGGGGTCAGGACACTAGGGGGAATAGTGTCCCTCCTGACGGCAGTTAAAGCATATCACCGGCTTGTCGTGCTTGTCGCGCAGAACCTCTGCTTTCTTGGCGGGGGCAGGTAGGACAGCTGGTGCGGCGAGAGCAGGGTGAGGGTTTCCTGCTCCCGGGTTGCTAGCTGGCAGAGCTGGCCTGTAAACGGGGCACAGATGATAGTGGGGCACCGGTGGGGGAGGTGTGAAGTGGGGCCTATGCGCCATCCCCTGGTGCTGACAGAAGGCGATCATTCTCTTCTTCTTCAGATCTACCTTGTTCTGCTCGGTCTCTTGAATTATAGCCTTGTTTACCAACTTTTGTAAGTTGGCATAGTCTCCGGAGACCAACTAAAGTGATAGCTCATCCTTCAGTCCCCAAAGAAACTTGGACTGGCGGGCCACATCCATGCGTACCTCCTTTGGTGCATACCGGACTAGCCAGTTAAATTCATGCAGATATTCCGTAATGGACCTGCTTCCTTATAGTAAATCCTGAAATTCTTGCTGCTTCTGGGCTATGACGCCCTCTGGGACATGAGCGGCGCAGAAAGCGGCGGTGAACTCAGCCCATGAAATAACATGACCCTCGGGCTGAGTCTCGCGAAGGTTGTCCCACCACTCCACTGCGGGTCCTTGGAGCTGGTGAGAGGCAAATGCTACTCGCTCCTGCTCGGAACATGGCAGAAGGTCTAGCTTCTTGCTGATTGTTCTCAACCAGTCACATGCCTCCATCGAGTTGGTGGTGCTGGAGAACACTAGGGGTCGGACACGCAGGAACTCCGAAAGTTGAGAGGCTGGTGCCGGTGCCAGGGTAGCTGGTTTGAGCGGGGTTCTGGTGGCTGCTGGTTAAGACGGAACAATTGTGCCTGATGTTCTTGCATCTGGTTTTGTTGCTGCTGCATCTGGGTCAGCAATGTGGCGATCAGTTTGTTTTGATTCGCCATCATCTCAGCCAAAGTGGGATGATTGGCGACTAGGGCCTGCCGTTGGCCGGTGGCTCCCCACTGAGGCAGGTTTCTGGAGTCGCTCCCGTTGCATGGGGCATCTGATCCTTGTTCGTTGGCCATCCTGAAGATAAGGGGGTTTCCAAAGGAGATATAAATTTTAAGGGGGAACATTACTAGCTTTATTTCTCAAAACAAAAGTTTAGACTTTAGATGCTTATATCTTTATTTTTAACTCTTATTTAATTCTCACCCATGCCTTATATTTGACATGAGAGGCACTACAATAATAACAAAATCAAAGACAACCAATCATAAACTAGCACCTAAAACAGCTCGGTGGAGGGCTCGATCGTTGGCTCGGCGGGGACGGTCGGTGCAAGAGTAGTGGAACTGGAGGGTCTGACGGAAGATGTGATGCGTGAGATCCTCTTGGGCCTGGCTGAGGGGGTCCTATGTGCCTTCCGCTTATGCGGGGGAAGGGGAGCGACCTCCTCGAGATCCTTCTGTAGCTCCTCGATCTGGCGATGAAGCTGAGCGGTATCGGCGACGCCCTAGCGCAGAATCTTGTTCTGCCACTACAACTCTGCCACCTCGGTGGCCAAGTGGCGCACCTGCTGGACCTGGCAATGGAGCTCTCCATTCTCGCGGTTCAGGCTCTCCGTCGTGTGGCGGTAGTAGTTGATGGTATCGTGCTGGCTATCGGCGTCGAGTACCGCCTCCGTGTGAAGATCGTCCATCGCCTAGAGTAGACGTGTGGTGCGGGCGATGACGGAGTTATGCTGGGAGTAGGTGCTGACGTAGATGCTACGGTGACTCCACGGGGTGCGCATGGGCATGAAGCAGTAGGTGGTGTCGTGGAGCTGCTCGTCGTAGACCATCCGGAGCTCAGAGAAGTCCTGAAGTGCGGCGCGCTGACTAGCCACCTCAAAAGCGGGTCCTCCGACACCGTGGGTGTAGAAAGCTCGGTGCGTGCCGGAGGAGCGGATGATGATGGTGACCTCACAGTACCCCTCGTTCACATCGGGAAAAATCCCATGGAACGCGGACTCGTGCTTAAATCCGAGGAAGTTTATGAGCATGCGGAGCTCGCGAACGAAGCCGGCGTGATCACGAAGAAAACCTCCCATGGTGTGAATCAGCATCTACAAAAAGAGATTGCGTGGCTTATTGATAGGAAAGGGTTCTCGACGAGGTCAGTATATAAGATGATTACTGATAGGGGGGTGGTGGATGCAGATAGCATGAGAATTTGGGATTGTGGTATGCCATTAAAAGTGAAAATTTTTACTTGGCTAATGATGAAAGGAAAAATTCAAGTGGAGGAACAGTTGAAAAATAGAAACTGGATGGGAGACTGTTGGACCGGAAACGGCGACCAGAGGGGGGGTGAATGGGAGCTTTTAAAATTTCGGGCTAAAAACTACCCTTCGGTTTCAGTTCTGTCTTCTACGGAACAGGCTTCGAACACTACCTTCGAAGGTCTGGTTCGGAGGTACTTCGACACCTTCGAACACAGGCTTCGGAGGAGCAAAAGTTCGAAGCCAAGAAGACTTCGCTCCACTTACAACCCTCGAAAATCTACTCTGCTAAGTCAGTGCAGGCTCCGCACACAAGGTGCTTCGAGCAGGCTTCGCACTTCACCCTTCGCAAGAGTGGACACCCCTCTGAGGACTTCGACCAAGTACTTGGCAACAGCAACTGGTGTTGAGCTTCGTACACGAAGATCTAAACGCACACACACGGACTTCGCTAAGGGCTTCGTTACAAGAAGCAAAACGGGCCTCGATCAGGGCTTCGCTAGTAAGCAGCGAGGTCTCGCCTCCTGTTACACAGAGCGAGCGCACACTGACAAAACACACTTCGCACAAAAACAACCTTCGCCTCAACAGGCTTCGGTGCACTACAACAGGCGAGGTATGTAACGCGAGCTCAAGCAAAAAGCACAAGAAGCAGGGCTTCGCCGCTTGAACAAGGAACACAAAATGAATTGAACTCTGGATGAATACAGCGAGGTATGTGTCTACAGGAGCTCAACAGTAAATGCTCAAAGTGTTAAATGTTACCTACCGAGCCCCCATATTTATAGCCCACAGTTCACCCAAAGGAAATGACTACTTTACCCCTAGGGTTTACAAAGGATTTGACTCTACAGAACTAAGGGGTACAAAAGGTAGTCCACCTTTATTCGGTAGCTTCGGTGAGAAGCCTGATGCCAGATGGCCTTCGCTCCACCGAAGTCAGTCTCCGATACACTGACGGTTTCGAGCCGAAGCCGTCAAAGCCCTTGGGTCTTCGCACCAACACCTCCGGAGTGGACCACCACAGCTTCGCAGCTACACCCAGCTCGAACTCCGTCAGTCCGTGTACCGAAGCCATGCAGGCCGAAGCACCTCAAGTCAACCTTGCTCCGGAGCTAGCCTTGCTCCGAAGCCTTCCACCCTCCGAAGCCCCACCTTCGGAGTACCACCCTTCGAAGTCCCTCCTTCGTCCAAGGCCTCCGCATGAAGCATTCCATGAGCCCTTCGTCGCAGTGCCTCTCCCCGAGCACACTCCTCGACGAGCCTCACCCGGACCATGCCTTCGATGCACCTCGACTTCTGAGACCTTCGTCGGGTACCTTCGAATGTCCCCCTACGGAGCACACTTAGAATTCCTTGCCTCCGCAGAGGACTTGATCCAACCAACTCCGAAGTCACTCCATTCGGAGTACCTTCGAAGTGCCTCGCCTCCGAGGACTTTGTCTCGGAGCACCTTCAGCCAGAGCCACGCTCCGCACTCTCTGCCTTCACCTGGCACGTCTCGACCCGAGGACCGACCCGGACCACCTTCACAGCCACCGTGACGGAGCTCCCCGCTCCCCTGGCATCAAGCCTCCCGCTTGACCCAGGTTCACCTGCTGCGAACCTTGTCCGCCGCCTCCGAAGTCCCTGCGCACCACAGACAAGCAAACAAGTGTGTCCAGTACTCCGAAGACCTCTCCGGGTTAGCAACCTCCGGTACACACTACGGTGTACCGCCCAAAATACCGAACCCTTCGGTACGAACCCAGTCATCGTGTACTGTCGGACCCCTCCGACAGGCACACTCCGCTGCAACAGCTACAGCAAGCAAACACCGAACATCCTGCGGTGAAACCACCTCCGAAATCCCTTCGGAGGTATCACCTCCGAACAACCTTCGGAGGTCTAACCTCCGAACCCCCTTCGGAGGTACCCCTTCGAACAGAGGGTAAAAAGCCTGTCAATCACTCATCACAAAACACCGAAACCAACCCTTGGTTTCTCAATCTCCCCCTTGATGAGTGCATTGACAACCACATTCAAGTTCAAGAAAATTTTAAAAATTTTTAGCACACAAGTGACCATAAAAACTCAGAAAAGAGCCAAATCATGTCACTTGATAAAAGAATTTTCCTCCCCCTTTCTCACAAGAGTGAAAAGCCCCTTCGGCAATAAAAAACTCCCCCTGAGTTAAATTGTCCCCCCTTTGGCAGCAAAGAGCCTTTATGTCAAATTTTCTCCCCCTTTGGAAATTATGCCCCTTGCGGCAAATAACGAGGAATTTCTCCCCCTTTGGCAATGCAAGCATCAAGGAGCATGTAAAAGATGCAAAGCTTCGAATTGAGCAGAATGATAGACATATGAAGCAAAAATATGCCAACAGTAACACCAATGAACATGGGCTCAGCTCAAATTAATATTCTCTAAAAGCATGATGAAGCATGAGATATGATCATTTTTGAAATAAAAGCATCACCACTTAGTCAAGGAAACTAGACAAGTAAGAGCAAGGACTGCGCAAAGCTAGTCAATTTCTACTCTAGACAGACAAGTCCAGTTCAAATAGAGCTTGAAAAGCAAACTTGATAATCAATGAATTTTGTTGTTCTTTTCTTAGTGCCAGGGGTTATTTGTTTGTCCACCTTATACTTTCCAATCCGGCCAAGCCTAGGCATGAAAGCCATAAGAAGCTTAAGGCATAGATTTTGGCGTACACTACGCTATTCCAGTTCAGACCAATGTGCAATGGTAAGCAGTCTAGAATAGGGTAGTGCGACAAACAAACCCACCTGGATCTTTTCACTTAAAGCATGCAAATCATGGAATTTTTGACTATAATTAAGTGTACCAATTGTTTGGCATTTTATGAATATCCATGAAGATGTAGAACAATTTTTCAAGTTGCAATTTTTAGCATCCAATGAACAGTGTCTCGCTGTTAAGCAGATAAGAGATAGCTAAAGCAGTCCTGTCTTAAACATGCTAGATTCAAGACTAAGCAGTGAGCACGATTTGATTTTGAAAATAAACCACCATGCACATGAATGTTCCAGATGAATTAAAAAGAGCTAAGCTGACATGATTTCATGAATTATGAGCAGGCATATAAGTGCAGAATATAAATGCAATTTCAGCACAATTAGCAAAAGCACATCCATCTAAAACAGCTCCCCCTCACAAAATGCCGTAAGGGTGACAGATGCCAAGTTCCCCACGCAAGTAAGCAAATCGAGAAGCATCGAGGGGTTTTGTAAAAATGTCGGCAAGCTGGTGTTGGGTATCAACATATTGAAGTTCAATATCACCCTTCTCATTGTGATCTCTGAGAAAATGATATCTCACATCAATGTGTTTGGTTCTGGAATGCTGAACCGGGTTGTTTGCAATACAAATAGCACTAGTGTTATCACAGAAAAGTGGAACACTCTTATAATCTAACCCAAAATCCCGCAAAGTGGAAACCATCCACAAAATCTGAGAGCAACAGCTAGCTGCAGCAACATATTCGGCCTCAGCCGTTGATTGTGCAACACTAGACTGTTTGCGGGAAGACCAGCAAACCAGTGAAGTACCCAGAAAATGACAAGTACCAGAGGTACTCTTCCTATCAATTCTACACCCAGCAAAATCCGCATCGGAATAACCTCGAAGACATAAAGATGAAGACGCTGAATACCATATGCCAAATTCAAGGGTGTGTTTGAGATACCTTAAGATGCACTTAACCGCTTGGCGGTGCGAAGCTCGTGGTGAAGCCTGAAAACGAGCGCACAGACACACTACGAAGTGTATGTCTGGCCTCGTGGCAGTCAAGTAGAGGAGGGAGCCGATCATGCTTCGGAACTCCTTCTGATCTACGGCTTCTCCATCTTCGTCAGGGTCCAATGCTACAGATGTAGCCATTGGAGTGGCGAGGGGCTTCGCATCGGACATGTCGAACTTCTTGAGCAGGTCCTTGGTGTACTTTGTCTGGTGAACAAAAGTACCTTGTTTGCTTTGCTTGATTTGCAAACCAAGGAAAAAGGTGAGTTCACCCATCATTGACATTTCAAACTCCCTGCTCATGGTATCTGCAAACTCGGCAACCAAAGCATGAGAAGAGCCACCAAAGATGATATCATCCACATAAATCTGCACTAGGAGGAAATCTTTGCCATGCTTGAGAGTAAACAACGTTTTATCAACAGAGCCCATCAAATACCCTCGCTCAAGCAGAAAAGACTTAAGTCTATCATACCAAGCCCGAGGGGCCTGCTTGAGTCCATAAAGAGCCTTATGAAGTTTAAGGACTTTATGTGGGTACTTAGGGTTTTTAAAACCAGGGGGTTGTTTTACATAAACATCTTCACCTATAAAGCCATTAAGAAAAGCACTTTTGACATCCATTTGATAGAGTTTGAATCCCCGGGATGTCGCAAAGGCAAGCAAAATCCTAATGGCCTCAAGGCGAGCAACAGGTGCAAAAGTTTCAGTAAAATCAATCCCTTCTAGTTGAGAAAAGCCCTGAGCTACAAGTCTAGCCTTGTTTCTAACAATTGTCCCATCCTCCCCTTGTTTATTTTTGAAAATCCATTTTTTTCCAATGAAATGAACATTTGGTGGAGGATCAACTAAAGTCCAGACTTGGTTTCTCTCAAAATTTTCAAGTTCCTCATGCATGGCATTGATCCAACTAGAATCAGAAAGTGCATGACTAACATCTAAGGGCTCGAAAGAAGCAACAAAAGCAGCATTAGTGAAATGGGCATGTGAACGAGTTACCCTTTGATCAAGCTCACCAATGATCTGCTCGGGAGGGTGCATCCTTTGAACATGATGTGGAGCCTCGCGGCGAGATGCAGTCTCCCCCTCAACTTGTGCGTTGAAGTGGTCCAAGATGACCGATGTTGAGGTAGTCACTTCGGGACCTCGTGCCGAAGTAGTTGAAGCGGGGTCAGCTTCAGGGGTTGATGTCGAGGGTAGTAGGGGTTCATCCTCGAATTCTCCGGGATCTTCTTCTTCGAATAAGGTCTGTTCCATGTCGTGTTCATTTGCCTGTTCAAAAGCAGAACTAACAGCGGGGGTTGATTCATCAAAGGTCACATCACATGACTCGATGACAGTGTTAGTTTCCAAGTTATAAACACGATAAGAATGACCATGAGTAGTATAACCCAAAAAGATTCCGTCAGAAGATCGTGACTCAAATTTATCCAAGTTACCACGTTTTAGGATAAAGCAGCGACAGCCAAAAACTCGAAGATGAGTAACCTTGGGCTGTCTCCCAAAACGCAGCTCATAAGATGTCAAATTTAAAATTGAGCGCAAGAATATTCGGTTTGAGATGTAACAAGCAGTGTTCATGGCCTCAGCCCAGAATTTTCTAGGAGTCCTATCCTCATCAAGCATCGTCCTAGCCATCTCAACCAAGGTGCGGTTCTTCCTCTCAACAACACCATTCTGTTGAGGAACCCGCGGAGCAGAGAATTGATGTTCTATGCCATGCTCCAAGCAAAAGTCAACAAAGAGACTATTTTTGAACTCGGTGCCATTATCGCTTCGAATGAATTTTAATGCACCAGGGAGTTCAGTGAAAAGTCTCAAAGCCAAGCTCCGAAAGTGTGAAAACACTTCATCCTTGCTGGAAGAAAGAAGACCCAAGAGTAGCGAGAGAAATCGTCGACAATAACTAATACATACCACTTGCCGCCTAAAGAACTAACCCGAGAAGGACCTACAGTGTCCATGTGGAGAAGTTCTCCGGGCTGTTCAGTCATCACTGTGGTGACTGGCGAATGCGAAGCAGCAATCATTTTTCCATGTCGACACGGAGCGCAAACTAAATTCTTCTCAAACTTGAGCTTGGGCAATCCTCGGATCAGACCTAGGGCGCTCAGACGAGCGAGCAACTCAAAGCTCATATGTCCTAGTCTCCTATGCCACTTCCAAAGCTCAGAAGTCGAATGTGCAACAAGACAATGAGAAGAACCAGACGACTCTGAAAAATCAGCTCCAAAAACTCTCCCAACTCTAAAGATCTTACACACCACAACGCCATCAGAATTGAGTACTTGCGAAGTATCGCGATGGAATCGCACTTCGAAGCCCTCATCAAGCAACTGAGATACAGACAGCAAATTGTATCCCAGGTTCTCAACCAAAGCAACATCTTTGAGAGTGAAGTTCGAGTTGATTCTTACCACACCTTTACCTTTCACTCTGCTCCTTCGATTGTTTCCGAAGGTGATATGTTCCCTTTGCTTGGTTGTGGTGAGGCTGGAGAACCATGCTGCATCTCCGGTCATGTGCCGTGAACAACCAGAGTCCATGATCCACGTGCCCTCCAAGCCTCGATCTGTCGCATACACATGATAAAAACATCTCGATCGCTCAGTGCTGGGGTGAGTAAAATAATGACGAGGCATCCAGCACTGAGTGACACGAGTAGTAGGCACAGTAAAAGCAGACGGTCTACGCACATAATAATCAGAATGATGCAAAGTGCGAGGTCTACCTACATGCTGTGAATGAACAACATGTCGAGGTCTCCTACTCTGACGAGGTACAAATCTGCTAGCCCGAGGTCTACCATCATATGGAACATGGTGGACACCTCGAGGAGCAAAACCTCTCCGAGAAGCACGAGGAGCCTCAAAAGCAGGACGATAGTACAATTCAGACTCATGCATACCTAAAGATGGGTAATGCATGTCCTGGAAACTCATCGCCTGAGAGCGTCGCTCATCCTTGATGCGACGAAAACAAAACCCAACCAAATGACCCCCCCGCTGACAATAAGAACAATGAAACACTCTCCTGGGGGCACTCTCATGGGTCACAGGAGCAACTCTCACAGGCTCCTTGGGTTTTCTTTGAGTGGTTTTCTTGGGAGGATTTTTCTTGGCAAGAGGAGTGGTTTTCTTTGGTGGATGGGTAGGCTTTTTGGCTGGTGGGGTGTCTAACAGAGCTCTCTCTTTCTCTAGGGTGGTGGGAGAGGTGAAAACAGTTTTGGCCTTACTGTCTGAAGGTATCCTCTCAAAACCCAAACCTAGAGCTACCCCTGCTCTGTCAGCACACAACTTGGTCTTGGCCAAGAGCAAATCCATCCTACCATTTCCCTCGGTGCATTTATTAACCACAGAAAGAAGGTATTCATTTTCAGACATGAGGTTTTCAGCTCGCTCTCTAACAGTGCCTAGCTGGTCCTTAAGGGTAATGCATGTGTCACACACAGGCTGCACATCCTTAGAACTACCGGCCCTCTCCAATCTAGCCTCTAAATCATGAACATGCTTATCACGTAAATTAATGCTATCGCGTAATAAAGAGCAGTTCATGCAATCAATAATATCATGAGGTCTAGAATCCACCTCCAAAAGCTGCTTCTGTGCAGTCTCAAGCTCAGAAAGAGTTTGAGCATGAACAGAACGCAACTGAGCAAGCTCACTCATGACAACAGAACAAGACTCACATTCAGCATCATCAAATTTAGAGTTAAGCATGGCATATTTAGTAGAAACATTTTCTAGCCTAAGTCTAAGGTCTTTTCTTTCTCTAGCGGCTTGCACAAGTAATCTATCCTGACCAAGCACTACTTCATTCAGCTCATCTAATTTAATTAGTAGCTGGTCAGATGATATGTTTACCTCAGATGAGTCAAGCTCATCGCCGCTGTGATCGCTGTCGGCCATGAAGCAAAGGCCGGTGAAGTCACGTCCCTTCTTGTCCTTCTTGTCCTCCTTCCTTGGGGACTCCTCCTCCTCAGAGCTCGACTCCTCAGTTGAGGACGTGTCGATGTCGCTGAGAGCAGCAACAAAGGCTCTGGAAGCGGCCTTGGCTACTTTCTTAGCCATCTTGCCGCGCTTGCCCTTCACAAAGGGTTTCCTCTCCTTGTGGTATTTGGGGCGCTCACTCTCATCTCTCTTTTTGAGCTTAGGGCAATTAGCCTTGATGTGAGAAGTGTCACCGCATTCAAAACAACCACCAAAACCACTTCTCCTCTGATCCCGTCTCTCATGATGAAAGCGGGTGAATCTCCGGGCAATGAGAGCAAGCTCATCATCAGCTAGAGTGTCCACCTGCTCCTTTGTGACGGAGACCAGAGAGGACAAAGCAAAACCGTCTGCAAAAACACAAGTACCAGATGTGCTTGGTTCTGCAGTGGTGCCACGGCTAGTGCTAGAAACCAATGCCAATGGCTGTGGCAAAGAGCTTCTGTGCACTGCAAGAGATGCCTTGGCAATCTCTGTGGACTTCAGCTTGCTAAAGAGTTCATCACAGGTCAAAGTGTCATAACCTGTGGACTCCTCAATGCTGGATATCTTTACTTCCCATATGCTACGGTCAAGAGCATAGAGAAGCTTGATAGCCCTATCATGATCACTGTAAGCAAGCGTCTCGTTGGATCACAAGTTACTCACTATTGCGTCAAAGCGAGAAAACATGGCATCTATAGATTCACCAGGTGCCTGCACAAACAGCTGGTACTGTTGATTGTAGGTGCTTTGGCGCCTGGCCTTAATCTGAGTAGAGCCCTCATGAAAAACAGTGAGCGTTGTCCAAATCACCCTAGCCGTCCTAAGGTGCTGCACCCTATCGAACTCACTTCTACTCAAACCGATAAACAGTATATTTCTTGCCTTGAATTGGCATTATACTGATCCTTCTCAGTCTGAGAGGTGCGAGTTTCAGGGATGGAGTATTGTGAGTCCACAATCTCCCAAATTGCATTTCCTTGGCTTAACAAGTAAGCCTCCATGCGCACCTTCCAGTATGCAAAGTCTGTCCCATCGAACAGAGGAATTTTACTGCCTCTATCCATGTCGCCAACAGATCACAAAACCGGTTAAGGTCAACTGGTGATCTTAACCCACTCTGATACCAATTGTTGGACCGGAAACGGCGACCAGAGGGGGGGTGAATGGGAGCTTTTAAAATTTCGGGCTAAAAACTAGCCTTCGGTTTCAGTTCTGTCTTCTGCGGAACAAGCTTCGAACACTACCTTCGAAGGTCTGGTTCGGAGGTACTTCGACACCTTCGAACACAGGCTTCGGAGGAGCAAAAGTTCGAAGCCAAGAAGACTTCGCTCCACTTACAACCCTCGAAAATCTACTCTGCTAAGTCAGTGCAGGCTCCGCACACAAGGTGCTTCGAGCAGGCTTCGCACTTCACCCTTCGCAAGAGTGGACACCCCTCTGAGGACTTCGACCAAGTACTTGGCAACAAGAACTGGTGCTGAGCTTCGTACACGAAGATCTAAACGCACACACACGGACTTCGCTAAGGGCTTCGTTACAAGAAGCAAAACGGGCCTCGATCAGGGCTTCGCTAGTAAGCAGCGAGGTCTCGCCTCCTGTTACACAGAGCGAGCGCACACTGACAAAACACACTTCGCACAAAAACAACCTTCGCCTCAACAGGCTTCGGTGCGCTACAACAGGCGAGGTATGTAACGCGAGCTCAAGCAAAAAGCACAAGAAGCAGGGCTTCACCGCTTGAACAAGGAACACAAAATGAATTGAACTATGGATGAATACAGCGAGGTATGTGTCTACAGGAGCTCAACAGTAAATGCTCAAAGTGTTAAATGTTACCTACCGAGCCCCCATATTTATAGCCCACAGTTCACCCAAAGGAAATGACTACTTTACCCCTAGGGTTTACAAAGGATTTGACTCTACAGAACTAAGGGGTACAAAAGGTAGTCCACCTTTATTCTGGAGGCTTCTCTGTCAGCTTTGCAGAGGGGACAGTGTCAGCCTTTTACAGAACAGACAGTGTCAGCCTTTGCAGTCTTTGACCTTCTGGAATCCTCCCTTCGCACGCGAGGGTGCGGTAGCTTCGGTGAGAAGCCTGAAGCCAGATGGCCTTCGCTCCACCGAAGTCAGTCTCTGATACACTGACGGTTTCGAGCCGAAGCCGTCAAAGCCCTTGGGTCTTCGCACCAACACCTCCGGAGTGGACCACCACAGCTTCGCAGCTACACCCAGCTCGAACTCCGTCAGTCCGTGTACCGAAGCCATGCAGGCCGAAGCACCTCAAGTCAACCTTGCTCCGGAGCTAGCCTTGCTCCAAAGCCTTCCACCCTCCGAAGCCCCACCTTCGGAGTACCACCCTTCGAAGTCCCTCCTTCGTCCAAGGCCTCCGCATGAAGCATTCCATGAGCCCTTCGTCGCAGTGCCTCTCCCCGAGCACACTCCTCGACGAGCCTCACCCGGACCATGCCTTCGATGCGCCTCGACTTCTGAGACCTTCGTCGGGTACCTTCGAATGTCCCCCTCCGGAGCACACTTAGAATTCCTTGCCTCCGCAGAGGACTTGATCCAACCAACTCCGAAGTCACTCCATTCGGAGTACCTTCGAAGTGCCTCGCCTCCGAGGACTTTGTCTCGGAGCACCTTCAGCCGGAGCCACGCTCCGCACTCTCTGCCTTCACCTGGCACGTCTCGACCCAAGGACCGACCCGGACCACCTTCACAGCCACCGTGACGGAGCTCCCCGCTCCCCTGGCATCAAGCCTCCCGCTTGACCCAGGTTCACCTGCTGCGAACCTTGTCCGCCGCCTCCGAAGTCCCTGCGCACCACAGACAAGCAAACAAGTGTGTCCAGTACTCCGAAGACCTCTCCGGGTTAGCAACCTCCGGTACACACTCCGGTGTACCGCCCAAAATACCGAACCCTTCGGTACGAACCCAGTCATCGTGTACTGTCGGACCCCTCCGACAGGCACACTCCGCTGCAACAGTTGCAGCAAGCAAACACCGAACATCCTTTGGTGAAACCACCTCCGAAATCCCTTCGGAGGTATCACCTCCGAACAACCTTCGGAGGTCTAACCTCCGAACCCCCTTCGGAGGTACCCCTTCGAACAGAGGGTAAAAAGCCTGTCAATCACTCATCACAAAACACTGAAACCAACCCTTGGTTTCTCAGAGACCCCTCATGTAAATTGTGTGGTCAACTGGAAACAGTAGACCACTTGATTTTTAAATGCTATGTTTCTCAATTTTTATGGGTCTTTGTCTGAGAAGCTTTAACCTGGGAGTTACCAGATCTTCACAGGGGTGGCTTTTCTGTTATGTTGGGGAGTATTAGTGATAAAAAGAAGGCTTATGCTATCACACAAATATTGGGGGCAGGGGCGTGGTCTATTTGGCTTTTGCGAAACAAGTTTGTTTTCCAAAATAAAGTTTATACTAATGCTTTTCAGGTTGTTCATTCGCTAATCCTTTATCTCACCCAGTGGCTTCAACTGGTACTAGCTCGTTTGAAGGAAGAAACATCTAGATGCTTGGGCTTGCTCCGTGCAAGGTTACACCAGTTGATCCATCTAGAAGGACCTCAAAGCATGGTCGGGCCAAACTGAAGTGATCTCTGGTGGCTTTACTCTGTTCGATCTTGTTGGATCTGGTCTCCATTTTGCAATGGCATGGTGTTTTTTAGTCTGTCCGTGTTGTGTGTCTGGGTTCGTTTTGGTCAGCATGGTTTAAGTTTAGGAGTCCTCCTAAAAACTATCCTAGAACAGGCGTGTTCTGTGTGATACCTACCCTCATCTTGGCGGTGTTTTGAATCCTGGACTGTGTTGGGGAAATTTTGTGCTTTTGGTTGTAAGTCGGTATCCCCGATAAAACTGATCATGTTACTTTTATCTGCTTCCAAAGTAAGCAGGGCGCTCTTGTTGAGTTGCCTTTTCTCTAAAAAAAGAGAGAATTTTGATAAAAATTTTGGAAGACGAGATATTAGGTAGTTTGTAAAAATACGGGTAATATATAAATCATAAGGTTAGGTCTGTTTGGCTTCCTACAATCAAGTCGGCTCTGATACCATCTTGTAACGCCCAGATTTAATAAAACCTTGACTTTATTGAAATTCCATAGAAAATCAATAAAACAAGACGTTCATCACACGATTGTGTACAATACGCCAATCAATCATGGTTCATAGACCATATTATTACAAAAGAGTTAAATCAAAGAGAAACTATTAAAATAAATCATCTAGATGAATGCCTCCTTCTAGTGTCATGCCTTGACCGGGTTGCTACTCCAGACCTTCATCCTCCTCATAGTAGATTGCCTCTGATGGTGTAAGTCAACGGGGGTGAGTACAATCGTACTCAGCAAGCCATCGAATGCCATTATAATGCAAGGAAATAACAAGGAAGGTAGTGGCTCATGTTTGCGGAAAAGTACAGTTGTAGAGCATTTAATGTAGTCAAGTTATTAGTACAGAATGTAAACATGTGTGATGCATCATCTTCTAACTCGAGGGGTACAGTCAGCCCACCCTCGCTCAATAGTCCTTACATGCCATGAATCACACGATCATTCAAACAGAAGTAAACTAACTACGGTGAACATTTCCCAACCCGCCCTTGACCATCGTCACGTCTTTTTGAAAATATTATACTCTAATCAGAGACGTACTAATGTACCCACAAGGCACTCGTTTCCCGCACACCGCAGTGTGTCAAATGACTCATGTCATGGGAACTCGTGCCAAAATCTTTAGCATGGAATGCACCAATTCGATAACACCCTCTTATAGGTTTCATACGGTGCCCCGACGCGTCGGGCCAACACCGTACCCCCCCCCCCTTGAGCCTCGTCGGTACAAGCCACTCGCAGGTTGCCACTTGCCCCCTCCACTATGGTGCTTCAAGTTGGTATGATCCATACCTCCAGTTAGAACTTACCCACTAGACTTGTGGTTCGTACGAGTTTGTTTTGCAACAGATCCCGCAGACCGGTCCTTATAGTGCCCCGGGTGTGAGCAACCAATGCCCTAGCTTGCACCCGGAACCTACCATACTTATAACATAGCCAACTCCAACAGAATCCAGAGACGAGAATAATGGGGAAATCATATAGTAGAATCCAACTATCTACGACTCGTTCTTTTATCCTATAGCAGTTGCGTCGATACATTGGACACTAGCTAATATAATATTTAAAAGTGACAAGGAGTTTAGGCTCAATAAGCATGGCTTGGGTTTGCACAACAAGGATGGGAATCTAATAAATATATCATAGGGATTGTGATTGGACTAATGCAATATTAATCCTATGAGTTATAGCGGGAATTAAGAAAAATGGGCTCAATTATGATCAACTTGGGGTTTGTGACTTGCCTTGATCCGTGAATGGTGAAGGTGGAAACTCAGGGAAGAACTCCGGATTCTCGACTGTGTCGTAATCTTCCGATATGAAAAATAAACACGACATTCAATAAACAATCCAAAATAACTAGTAAGGGCATATAAGGTTTTTATTCTATTAAAATAGTGAAATGAAGTTACTATATCCTCTGAAATTATTATATGAATTTTTAAGGTATTTTCAGAGAGTTCTGAATTTTTAGTATATGAAGTAAACATTTTATCCTACAAGGGTTTTTGAATTATTATTTAATTATAATAAAATGTGAAAAATAAACATACTGTTTTATTGCATAAATGTGTAGAGAATAAAAAGACAGATTTTACAAAATTTGTATGGTCGAATTTGGAGTTAAATTGAGCAAGATATGAATTTTAGAAGTTTAAACTAATTTCATGTATTTTTATTTAAACTAATGTTCTACACGTGTGGGATTCACACTCGGACTGAAGGAACAATACAAAATTCAAACGCACATAACTTTTATATGGAAGCTCCAATTAGGGTGATCTTGGACTTTTTGGAAAGCTTGAGATGGCCTCTTTCCAACGGATCCAGCTACACCTCCAGATTCCATCAGAGGAGATCGCAATCACCAAATCAATGCGTGTTCCTTTTTCAGGCTGAACCAATTAAGCACGGAATTTCCATTTTTTAGTCAATCTGTTTTGGAAATAATTAGTCCTTTCCATATGTAATAAGTTTTCCAAACTTTGGGGACGTCCCTAGGGCTATAAATACCCCTAGAGACTTCAGTTGTAATTTGGGTTTTGATTAGATAAAAGTTTAGCCAATGCTACTTGTCCGTGTAAACCCGTGATCGGTTAGATCGCCGGTTTCACGTTTCAGAACCCCAACTACCCTTTGTGCGTCTTTCATATCCAGCAATTGTAGTTGCTCCTTTATCTTGTTCTTGCTCGTTCTTTGATTTCTTGCAGGAACAATGTTGATTACTGATAAGATCAACAACCCTTGGAGTTGGTGTATCGATCGCTAAGGCGCAACACGAACGTCTCGTACGGTTGTAGTCGAGTCGTCAACGTCGTCTCCCACCAATCGAAGTTATCTTATCTTATCAACTCACCGAAAGATTGGGCCACTCATGTGTCTCCATCAGTGTCGTTCGATCACAATTGTGTGGTGAGTTTTTATTTTTTTCCTATAGTCCAGAAAAAGCCACACAAAAAAATTACCCGAGATCCAAACCTCTTTGAGCCTATTACTAGTTCTGCTTAGTATCAGCTTTTTGAGTTTTTGGTTGCATCGTCTTGTGAAGTTGCTGGTCTTAGTGTTTAGTTCATTTAGAGTTTCGAGTTATTGTCATGTTTTTATACCACCATGTTTTTTCTGTCTATCAAGTGTTTAGGGTATTTTTATCCCTTAGTTTTTGAGTTCAAATCAAATTGGAGTCGGTTTTTTTGTTGGAATTCGAGAAGAATTTGGGCAGGCAGTGCATGTGTTACTAAAACGATCATATCTCGAACATGCAAACTTGGATTGGCGAGTTTTGATATATTTTGGAAAGCTTACAACCAGATCTATGTTTTTCAATTTATAGTCATCTTCAGATTCAGTAGTTTTTTATCTGTTTTAGATCGTACAAAGCTCGGGAGTCCTGCAATAAGAGTTTGTGTATACACCTCGTCATTTGTTGTTCTTTAAAAAGAAAAGGCAAAAGGGTGCTCAAAAAAAGAAAAAAAAAGCCGCACCAAAAAAAGAAGAGAAAAAAGAGCGAAAAAAGTGAAGAAAAAAAGTTGTGACAAAAGAGAAGGAAAGCTAGTTCTACCTTTGTCGGTTTGGTGGTATCGTTTGTGACTAGGCTCGCGTCTCTAGTACGTTCAAGCCTAGGACAGCACAATAACGACGTTGAACAACTACTCAATTTTCTTATGCTAATGTGGTTCTAGTATTCTTTGCTACATATTTCAGCATACCTAGAGCTCCACAGATTTGACTACAATTTGTACAACCAAGTGTTTTCCAAAGCATCGATACATCTAATCTCCGTGGTGTTTGTGGTTAAGTCGGTGTATAACACCTTCATGCTTGCATTGGTAAGAACTTGTAAGAGCTTGATACAGGATTGAGTGTGACGTTGTGCCTTCACAATCTTGTAGTTAATAGGAGCATACATATTATTTGTATGTTTCTTGTCTACTACTAATCATGGCAGGGATACACAAGGAGATAGGATATAGTGAAGCTCAATATCGACATCTTCATCGACACATGAGAGATCAACATGATAAATATGAGATATGTGATGAAATTCAAGCTTGGTTCAAATGTACAATACCTTATTTTGAAGGAAATTATGATCCTCATGCATATATTCAATGGGAGCTAGCAGTATATAATGAATTTAAAAAATATAACTTGTCTGAAAGAGACAAAGTTATGGCTGGCTCTAAAGTGTTAGTTAAAGATGTTGCAAATCATTGGAAACATCTTTGTAGACATGATAAAATACCTCAATCTTGGAAAGACTTAAAGAAATATTTGAGAGATGCTTTTGTTCCTCCATATTATGCCGATATTCTATTAAAGAAACTACAATGTTTAAACAAGATAGCAGAAGTGTTGCCTCATACTATCATGATATGCATGCTTGTTTATTACGTTGTGCTATAGATGAATGTGAAGAAGCTATATGTGGCGCCCCGATTTATCGAAATCGGAACATTATTGAATTTCATAAGAAAAACAATAATACAAGAGGTTCATCATGCGACAATCGTACATACGACAAGTATTCATGGTACGCAGACCATATTTATTACATCAGAGTTTAATAAAAACAATAATAAAAGTTGAAATGCATGACGAACGCCTTCTTCAAGATCTTTTCGCTTGACTGGGTCGCTACTCCAGACCATCTTCATAGTAGGCATCCTCTGAGGTGTTCAACGGGTATGAGTACAAAAAGTACTCAACAAGCCACCGCAAATGCAGGTAATAATGCAAGATAATAACAAAGGAAGGATAAATGGGCTAAAATTGCGGAAAAGTACATTTTCAGTTATTGCATTTAATGTAGTCAAGTTTTATCATGCGGAAAAGTAAACATGAACAACAATAATATCATCTAACTCGAGGAGTACGTTTTACCTCCTCGCACAACAGTCCTTACATGTCAAACCATCATGCACATACATATCAAAAGTAAACTAACTGTGGGATGTCACGCAACCCGCCCTTGACCGTGGGCTCGGCTTTTCGAAAAGATTTATGACTCTGATCAGAGATGTACTACTGTACCCACAAGGCACGCACTCATCCCAAACACCAAGGTGTAACGAGATGACCCATACCACGGGAACTCGTGCCAAAACCTCGGCATGAAATGCTCCAAGCGATAACCACCCGCTCTAGGTTTCGCCGGCGCGCCGGGCCGCATCCCGGCTAACGTCGCACCCCCTTTTGCGCCACGTCGGTACAAGCCACCCACAGGTGCTGCTTGACCCATCTCCAAATGGTGGCCTCGGTTTGGAACACTCCATACCTTAGTTAGGACTTACCCATTAGACTTATGGTTAGTATGGAAGTGTATTGCAACGGATCCCGCAGACCGTTCCTTATAGTGCCCCGGGTGCTACCGACCAATGCCCCAGCTTGCACCCGGAACCCACCATGCATTCACTCACAACCACAACTCATCACCGACAGAATTCCAAGGATAAGAAGTAGCGGGGATCATATAGTAGAACCATGGTGCTACGACTCATTTTTATCCTATAGCGATCGTGTCAATACATTGGACACTAGCTAATAATACTAATCATATGGTGACAAGGAGGTTAGGCGAGATAGCATGGCTTGGGTTGCACATCAAGGTCGGGGGATCCTAAATAAATATATTGTAAGGGTTTTCATTTGACTAATGCATGTATAACCTATGTGTTTTAGCCATAGTTTAATAAAACATGGGTTCAATATGCTCAAAAGATTGGTTTGGTGACTTGCCTTGTTCAGCGAAAGGTGAGGGAGGGACTTCCGGGAAGTATTCTGGTTCCTCGGCGGCGTCGTAGTCTTTCCAATATAAATACAATGAAATAAATACAACATTCAATTTAAACAATCTAAAATCACATAACAAACATATAGGTTTTGATTTATTTAGTTTAAAGAAAGCAAGTTGCTAAGTTTCTGAAATCCTTTTTATGAATAATTTTAAGATGAGATATAATGAAATATGGTCCTTTATAAAAGGGATTTTTAATGGTGAATAACCTCATTTTAAGGTTTCTAGTTAATTTTAAAATGAAAGGTTCAGAGAAAACTTAGTGGATTCATTATTTTAACAGGCAATGAGTAAATATAAACTTTATTAAAATTTAAATAATAAAGTTTGTATTTTAACATAAAGGTATTTGAATACTTTAATAAATAAGGATGAAATGTTCAAAGTAAACATACTGTTTTTATTGTACTAACGTGTAGAGAATAAAATTACAAAATTTCTGGAATTGAAATGATAATTTTTGGAGTTCAAATGCGCCAGATATGAATTTTACAAGTTTAAAACAGTTTCTGGAATTTAATTTAAATTTAAAATCGCCTCGGGTCCACAGTGAGCCAGGCCCACGGTGAACCCACGCACTGTGCGCGTGGTCCGGCCCAATCTGGATCGTTGGATCCAGATCCAACACGCGAGGGCGAGGCGGGGGGCGTTAATTTAACGTGGACGACTGAGATTAAAAGGCTGAACCGGTACGCGATGAACAGCTCGGATTAAGCCTGGGTTTTAAATAGAAACGAACGTGCGAGATTAAAACGTAACATTTCGTTCAGATCTGACGGTGCAGATTAAATCGCGCATGTGGTAACACTGGCATCGTCCGATCACGATCGCACGGCCGTGGATAGATCGGACATGACACGGGTACTCAGCCCGTGCCGGTCATCTTCTCCGACGACGGCGAGCGGGCCAGAGGCCACGGCGAGCGACGGCGGCCCTAGCTAAGCCTAGAAATGGAAAGAGGACGCCTAGGGGAACACGGGGATACCTTAGGCGAGGCGAGCGGTCGACGGAGCACGGTTGGCGGCGAGGGTAGACGACGGAGTGGTTCGGGTTCCTCATCGGTGATGGTGCTCCGGCGGGGTTCATCGTTGGCGGAGGGGTGGCCAGGCTTGGCGAGGTCTGTGTGGTCACAATGGTGCGGTCGGCGAGGATGGGAGCGGTCACCGGTGACGGCGAGTGGTGACCGGAGTGTGGGCGGCGGTGGTGCTCTAAAAACCGAAGCGCAAGTGCTCTGTTCGTTCTCGCAGCGAGAGGGCATGGGGGATCAAACGCGGACGGCCAGGGGGTTTAAATAGGGCCACCGGCGGATCTCGCATGCAAGGAAAGCCGAGGGAGGGCTTTAACTCGCCGGCGAGGGCTCGGCCATGCACGGTGCTGCGTTCCCGGGGGCTTAAACGCATCCCTTAACGCGATTAAACGGGCAGGGGGGCTCGGGGTGCATTAAACTGACGCCAATTGAATGGGGGAGGGGCCAGCGAGGCGGATTCGAGGCGGGGGTCATCGGCTGGCGTGATTTGGGGGTGGTGGCGGGAGGTGGACGACGAGTCCGACAAGTGGGGCCACTGGCCAGCGGGCGCGAGTGAGTGAGGGTGGCGGTTGACGGGTGGGGTCGGGCTCGGGCGCGAGAGGGGGTCGGTTGGTGCCGACAGGTGGGGCCAGGGTGTTGGGCGCGCACGCGAGGGGAGAGGGGCTCGCTGACGGGTGGGGCCTGGGTATCAATCTGAGCGGGCGAGGGTAACGGGCTGGGCCGGCTGGGAGAGAGAGAAAGGGGGGAGGCCCGTTACTGTTTAAATGCATTTCTGATTAAAAATAATTATAGAAAATGGATTAAAATAATAGGGCTACTTCCAAGGTTGATAAAAATTTGTAAAAATTCTCAAAAATATATCTTGGTCTTGGGATCATACACAAAAATTTCTAGCTCCTAGTTTGGCCGTTTCATCTAGGTTTTAGTTCAAAATGGTGAAGGAGGGCATTAAAGGTATTTCAAAATAATAAATTCCAGGAAATTAGATTAAATAATATTTTTATTCTTTTGAAAATTTGGGGTGTTACACTATAGAACAAAGGTTTTTACGTGGACTTAACAAGGAAATTCAGGAAATGCTTCTTCATGAAACATATAATTCTCTCTCTCAATTGTTTGAACTTGCATGTCGAGCTGAAATTCAGATTGCTATTGATTTAGAGGAGACACCAATCAGTTTGCCTTCTAGTTCTACTAACTTTGAACAGGAAAAAGAGAATAAAAATGCACTTACATCATCAGAAAAGGTTTTGCAAGGTAATATATATGCTGAAATTAATCAAGGTGAGTGTACTCCTGATAAAACACAATTGTCCACTATTCATGCTATTATAGAGCCACCGTTAGTATAATCTTTTGCTGAAATTGCTTTGTTACCAGATGATTTGCTTGATACTCCTTGTAATAAAGAAGAGTTATGTGTTAATACTTCACTTATATACATGCCACAACTAGTTAATGAGCAGGTTGACTTTGTTGCCGAACCTTTAAGTGATTTGATACATGTTGTTCACATTGCTAGTGAAAAGGAAGAACAAAAATTGTTATCTTCTTTAAATACTTGGGGTTATATTGAACTTGATGATCTTTGTGAAATTAGTGCTTTAAATGAGAATTACTCACTAGACCTGATTTTCCATGTCCTGCTCAAATGAGTTTTCATGTAATTGGAAAATACAATGATCAAGGAGTATACTTTGTGCATAGAGTTTATAAATGTTCATATTTGAAACAACATGTAAATTCTGAAAATAATAGTCTCAACCAAGGTGTTTTAACTAATCCTATTATCTCGAGAGTCTCTTGTTTTGATTTAAATACACATGTTTGTTTTCAAGAAGGAGAGCCTTGCGTGCTGCTTAGCAATGACACAATTCCTCCTCCAATATCTAAAAGTATAGATTCGATATCATTAGTCCAAGCAAAGGATTTGGTCAGTTGGTTTTCTTCAATTCACCGCATATTTAAAGAACGAGAGATACTGCACAATAATGGTTCTTTTGCTAAGAGTTGCATTGATGATGAACACAAGAACAAACCGAGGATAGTTTGCAGCCAAGAAGGAGAGAATGATGAGTACATCACTAGATCAAATATAACCATGCTTATACTTTATAGTAAACAACCCAAGGTTCATTCATTCTATATTAGATTTACATTTTCTATATTTGAGCTAAGGATGCTACACCATGAGTTGGCTTTGTTTTCAATTACAAAAATTATTTCATGGATCAAGCGACACGTTAAGAGCACATCAAGAGCATGGAACATCATGGAAGTTGATTGGGGACCAAATCAAGTTAATCCAAATATAATATGCAACTTTGAGATGTCATTTTTGTGCCAATAAAAAGTGGAGATAAAGTTCTACACGTGTGGGATTCACATTCGGACTGCAGGAACAATACAAAATTCAAACGCACATAACTTTTATATGGAAGCTCCAATTAGGGTGATCTTGGACTTTTTAGAAAGCTTGAGATGGCCTCTTTCCAACGGATCCAGCTACACCTCCAGATTCCATCAGAGGAGATCGCAATCACCAAATCAATGTGTGTTCCTTTTTCACGCTGAACCAATTAAGCACGGAATTTCCATTTTTTAGTCAATCTGTTTTGGAAATAATTAGTCCTTTCCATATGTAATAAGTTTTCAAAACTTTGGGGATGTCCCTAGGGCTATAAATACCCCTAGAGACTTCAGTTGTAATTCGGGTTTTGATTAGATAAAAGTTTAGCCAATGCTACTTGTCCGTGTAAACCCGTGATCGGTTAGATCGCCGGTTTCACGTTTCAGAACCCCAACTACCCTTTGTGCGTCTTTCATATCCAGCAATTGTAGTTGCTCCTTTATCTTGTTCTTGCTCGTTCTTTGATTGCTTGCAGGAACAATGTTGATCACTGATAAGATCAACAACCCTTGGAGTTGGTGTATCGATCGCTAAGGCGCAACACGAACGTCTCGTACGGTTGTAGTCGAGTCGTCAACATCGTCTCCCACCAATCGAAGTTATCTTATCTTATCAACTCACCGAAAGATTGGGCCACTCAAGTGTCTCCATCAGTGTCGTTCGATCACAATTGTGCGGTCAGGACTTCGTCCGGCACAACATGCGCAGAAGGGGGTAATTTACCCCTTCTTCTCTGACTCCGGCGACGGCGAGGCCTACCGGCGGTGCTGCTAGCTAAAACCAAACCAGGGGAACAAGGGGGACGTGAGGGTACCGGTGGTAGCGGCGGCCTGGCGGTGACCGGCGGCGAAGAGGGGCAATGAAGCTTCTTGGGTTCGACGATGGCGGCGGTTTCTGGTGGGCCTCACGGCCAACGGAGATGTGGCCGAGGACGGGGTGGTGACGCTTGTCCCGGAGGTCGAGTCGGCGAGGACGGCAGGGGTCTATGGCACCGGCGAGGGGCTGCCAGAGCCGAAGCAGAGGATGGGGACTAAAAGAGAGTGGTGGCGCTCTCGAATGCAATAGCTAGCGCTACAGCGGTGTGGCAGAGTGCGGCGAGTGTGGGGGGTCTTTTATAGGGGATCGTCGTCGTCTAATCGGAAGGAAACCGGAGGTTTCCTTTTACTCCGGTGAACTTTCCATAGTTCGCCACCTTGCCATATACAGAGAAAACGTGTCGGATTTGGGGAAAGTAATCGCCGGCGTGAGGGGATAAGGATCTCGGGCTCGACTCGGTGAATCAGGGCGACCGACGGTGGATTTTGGGAAGGGATCCCTCCGGCGATGGAAAGGGGATCCCTTTCCATCGGGGAAGATGATCCCGACAGGTGGGGGCCACTTGTCAGTGGCCGCGGGCGAAACCAAGCGCGCCGACAGGTGGGCCAAAGCTGCCAGCGGCCGAGGGCGTGGGTGCAAGGCTAACGGGCGGGGCCGGCTGATGCGAGGGAGCGGGAGAGAGAGGTAGGGGACACGTGTAGGACCGAAAGTAGCGACCAGAGAGGGGGTGAATGGGCGCCTTAAAAATTCTTGTGAATCAATGGCCTTTTCCAACACCCAACGCACCTCGACTAACAACCAGTTGAAGCTAACAGATCTAAATCAAGAAACTAATCTAGCCTAAAAAACAACCGGTGTCCTAAGCAAGAAGACACTAACATAGTGTTTGAAGGAAGAATAGAAACATTTAAGACATGAGTAATTTAATCACCATCAAAATAAACATCATAATCGGTATGCTTGAATGCACGCAATACGAGAGTGATTTTCACTGTTTAAACTTTTCTGGTTCGAAGTCTGTAAAAACAAAGTTCGAAGAGTATGAGTGAAGCTTGCATCTAGACTTCGAACAGTGCACTCCGGAAGAGAAGAGTACAGAGCAGGCTATGGGAGAATACTTCGAAATGTCGAAGCCTGTGATGCACTATGCCGAAGTCTGCGAGAAGCCTTCGAAAGGAGCCAACCCCGAACCAGTCCACAAAAGCCGGAAGGTACTAAAACAAACTGAAGCCAGATCACGTTAGGACCTTCGCTCAGCCAAAAATAGATATGCTCGGAACTTCAGACTACACATGTGCTAGCCGAAGTATGCTTCGTACACACTTCGCAGAACCTGTCCCCGAGCTATTCGCACAACGCCCGCTTCCTAGCTTCGCTTGAAGGAAAACGACTGCCTTTGCACGAGATACATTGTAGACCAAAGCACCAGGCTGCTGCTAGGAAAAATGATGCCTTGACAAAAAGCACTGAAACAACTCGAATCAAATTAAAGCGTTGAAAGCAACTTCACATCATCCTGCCACGTTGTTCAGCCTGGAAGGCTCTCTGCGCATGCAGCTACTCCTGGAAGGCTACACTATAAGCACAGACCTAGAGTCTAGGCTCTCTACTAGCTGAAAAACTATGCTGCTGCTTTGTAGGACTACAACTAGCTAGTTAAGCTATGAATAGAGAAGCAGCCTACGGCGGAGAAACACAACGCAGGGAGAAAAATGTGAGAAGCCAGAGAGCCAAAAATTAAAGCTTAGCTCCTAGCTTGTAGGCTAGTTTCACAAGCACAGATAAGCAAACACAGGCTACAGCTAGGCTTACGCAAAAGACTTTGCAGCCTAGACAGAGTCACTACACTGCACAGTTGCATCAGAAACCAAGAACTGCATAAAAGCCTTGAATCATAGCGCCAAGCAAACACACGCAATCAGGACTAAATTTTAGCAGAAACAGTGAAGAACTGTAGCAGAATAAAAAACCATCGCACATAGACAATCAATCTAGGCACGCAAAACGAGACAACAATAAATGACTCCACATCGAGACTACCGATGGCTGAGAATACAGAGAATAAAACCTAACGAGGCAATCTCTCAGCATGTGCGCGATGAAAGCTGTGGCGGCGGAGAAGAATGAACACCAGGAGGATGAAAAAAGTGACCCAATCTTTTTGTATTAGGAAAGTGATTTCAGAAAGTGTAACCCTAACCTTAGGGATTAGGGCCTTATTTATAGGCAGCCCAATAGCCTAGGAAAAATACCAAAAGACCCTTAGGGTTTTCACAGACGCTGAAATAAAATGGAAAAGACCAAAATGCCCTTAGGATATTTTTACAAACTCGACTGATAGATTGTGGGCCTAAAGGCAAAATAGTAAACTCCTAAATACAGATGACTTATCCTGAAGCGGAGCTTTCGAAGCGACTACAGCTTCACCTCAGAACGGTCAGATCCAAGATCAGCGGTTGTCAGTTTTGCGCCGAAACTGACAAAGCATCCACCGTCTTAGCACCAGGTACCCGGATTAGGCTGGCCCGACTCCGCAGCTCTCTCAACCCGGCAATCGCTCGCTGCCCGTGTACTTGAGTCAATCCCGGTCAACAGTCCAGTGGATCCTCTGTTGTTCCTAGCCCATGTACCCGGATTGGGCCAGCCTGACTTTGCGGCCCCTCTGCCCGACAGTCGCTCACTGCCCGTGTACCTAAGTCACATGCGGCCCAGACACAGGAGGTCTTCTCTTCTCTTGTGTCCTCTTTGACTTCCGTTGACAATCACTCATCACATCTGGAGCCATGAGGCCCATACTCTTCAGCATGACTCCTCAACGCGCCGATAGGCGGGTCCCACTTGTCGGTGGCTAGGGGGCTGGATTGGGCCGGGCTGGGGAAGATTCAAGGGTTGCGTCCCAATACTATTTAAAATGTATTTTCGATTTAAAATATTTCCAGAAAATCATTTATTGATTTAGAGCTTGGATCACTATTGCTAAAATTTTGTAAAAATTCCTAAAAATATTTCTTGGCTCATAGATTCCATCATAAATTTATTAGCCTTAAATTCGTACTATTTTCCCTATTTTGCTTTCTTTGGGTTCTTTTATCCTTTTCTCTAATTAAAATAGTCCTTTTTATTTCAGAAAAATTATTTCCCTCATTTTATTTTACTTTTTAAATTTGGGATGTTACACTCGCATCCGGTGGCATTGGAAACCTTCGTGAGTGTGGTGAATCCTCTTACTTCAGTGCTTTTTGTTTGGAAATTAACAGTAAAGAACTGCCTTCCTTTTACTGATTGTGTCGGAAACACGTTTTGGATTAGTGTTGACACGGAAACTCGCCCACACATTAACCTTAAAGTGTCACGAGACGTCGACGTCGCGTTCCGACGACCCTTAAGTAGTGGTAAGGGAAAACGGAGTCACCAGGTAATCAAACAAATATTAAGAAATAAAGTTTGATTAGCTGATGTGTGAGAAAATAACTAAAAATAATAAAACCAAATCAAACCGGCTAGAACAGGGCCGATTCTGATCTGCGATAAAATGACGGTCGAACCAGAGGTATGCTCCTGGTCGGACCGGTGATGCGAGGTACCGTTGAAGGGTACCCTTCGGCATTCGACACAGGATAAATCTGCAGCGTCCTGAAGTGGGCTCCGGACTGTTGGCCGGTCGAACCGGAGTAGAACTCTCGGTCGGACCAATGCCAGCGAAGGGGTCACCGAAGAGGGCTTCGGTGTTCTATTGAGAAGCGGGATCCGGGCGGTTAGACCGACGAGAGACCTCGGTCGGACCGAGGGCTCTGGTGTCATGGAGTCCAGTGCAAAGTATCCTATGGAGATATTCTCACCGAATAGGGCTTCAGCGTGATGGCGTAGGGTGCTCCGGCGCAGAGTGGATCGGTCAGAGGGATCCGGTCAGACCGGCGAAGGCGCCTCGGTCAGACTGGGGGCACTGGTGACGGTGCGGCAAAGCGTGCTGACAACATCCTGAAGCCCCGGCATGGCAACGCTTGGTCAGACCGGTTAAGCCTCATCGGTCAGACCAATAGGCTTTGGTCTTATCGCCTAAGGGCTCCAGCGACCTTGAAGATGAATAGAAACCACCCCCAAACTTCTTGGCGATGATTTTGAAGATGTTTCCCTGCAAAATAGTAAGAGATCAAGTGCAATTCGGCTTAGAGGCCGAACTCCCAAGAGTAGCAGAAGAAAAACGATAAAACGATAAAAATTTGTTTCGTGGATTAAATGGGAGATTCACGAGCGAATCAGCAAGGGTTACCATGATTTCAACGCGGTGAATGGAGGTCTTACAGCGCAAACCCACAAATATGGACGTTACTTAGATAATCCTAGGGCATGGAAGTAGATTGAAAGGTAAAAGAACGATTCAAAGCGAGGGCTTTGTGTTGATATGAAAGCGGGGGTCCTCTTGAATCGGCCTCACCCCTCTATTTATAGGGGCTGGTCTCACTTAATCTGAGTAGGATTCAGCCAAATAGTTAAGATTTGGATAAGAGATCTCACCTAGTCTGAGGAGGATTCAGCCAAGTGGTTAAGATTTGGATAAGAGATCAAAAACAACCAAACTATATTAATCTGATTCGAACTCTACCGGCCAGAGTGGGCCTCCGCGAGCCTCGCCGAAGCTAGCCTAATGGGGGATTGGTCCCGATCTTCCGCTAGGTAAAGGATAAGTTGGATTGGTGGAGAATCTCGACGTTGACGATCCAAGGCTCCGGTCTGGCGGATCAAAACCTTGCAATCGCTACACCACCGTCTCCGTTGGTTATCAACCACGCAGGCGCGATTGACCTCGCCAAGAGGGCTAATTCCTGCAAGCGAACCCAAGAACACAAGCAAGAACAGGAAGGATACAAGTCGAATGCCAAATCACAGATAAACTATGAAGAGGAGAGGTTTCACAAACGCTGATGCAGCAGCCAATCGGTCCGGTGCAGGAGCGGGATCTAAACACACAAGTGTAGATGCAAACAAAGCAAAACCTAACCCTACAGGCGGCTGGCGTGAGTATATAAGGCGTGGGCAGCCTGTAGAAGGCGAACAGACTTGGACTATGGGCTAGAAGACGTACAGACTCGGACTATGGGCCAACACGGCCCAATTCTGTCTCGCAGGACTGTTTCAAACACACAGGACGGCTCGAGACTCCAAATGAGGCGAAACCAACGCCAAAAGATCCATCTTCTCCTTAGCTTTCCAAAACGTCAAAGAACGCGCCAATCGGACTTCGTATGTGGAAGTTATGCCCATTTTGGTGCATGGTGGTCGATGTAGTCCGAACCAGCGAATTCTTGACTTTAAATCATCCGTGCGACTCCGTCTTCAACTCCAACTCTCCTATTCCATCTCCCATGTTCCTAAGCAACAAAATATCACTAGTATTCAGTAGCATTCCGTCCAAACAAATATTAACATAGTTGCTAAGGAAAGAATTAACCTCATGCTTCAAGCGACGGGCGCGGGCGCGTGTGATTGGTCCTTGTAATTGAATTGTAGGTGGAGGCTCCATGTGTGTATCATGTGAAGTGATGTCCTCATCATCCTCCCCCTCTTGAATTGGAGTCGACCTCGACTCAAGCTCATCGTCATCTCCCAAATAGGGCTTTAAATCTGAAATGTTAAATGTGGGACTAACCCCAAAAGCTACAGGCAACTCAAGTTTATATGCATTATCATTTATCTTCTCAAGCACACGGAAAGGACCATCAGCACGGGGCATCAATTTAGACTTTCTCAAATCAGGAAAATGATCCTTGCGCAAGTGCAACCAAACAAGATCACCCGGTTCAAATGTTATCTCTTTTCTACCCTTACTACCATAAGCACGATATTTCTCATTCATTTTCTCTATGTTTGCTTTAGTAGTTTCATGCATCTTAAGTAATAATTCAGCACGTGTAGTAGCATCAAAATTCAATTTTTCAGATGGTGGCAATGGTAGCAAATCAATAGGAGCACGTGGATTAAAGTCATAGACCACTTGAAACGAACTTACCTTAGTAGTGGAGTGTACTGACCTATTATATGCAAACTCAATATGAGGTAGACACTCTTCCCAGAGCTTCAAGTTGGTCTTCAAAACAGCCCTCAACATGGTGGACAATGTGCGGTTGACGACCTCCGTTTGCCCATCCGTTTGTGGGTGACAAGTAGTAGAAAACAACAGCTTCGTCCCCAACTTATGCCACAGCGTTCTCTAAAAATGACTTAAGAATTTAGCATCACGATCTGAAACGATGGTATTGGGAACTCCATGCAAGCGTACGACCTCTCTGAAAAACAAATCAGCAACATTGGTAGCGTCGTCGCTCTTGTGACAAGGTATAAAATGCGTCATTTTAGAGAAACGATCTACCACCACAAAAATACTATCTCTCCCCCTCCTAGTTCTAGGTAATCCTAACACAAAATCCATATAAATATCCTCCCAAGGTACACTAGGAACGGGCAGAGGCATATAAAGACCATGTGGGTTTAGACGGGACTTAGCTTTATTGCAAGTAGTGCATCGTGCCACATAGCGCTCAACATCTCGTCTCATCCTAGGCCAATAGAAGTGTGTGGACAGCACATCTTCGGTTTTCTTTGATCCAAAATGACCCATCAAACCACCACCGTGTGCTTCCTACAATAACAACAAGTGAAGAGAGCTAGCCGGCACGCATAACTTGTTAGCACGAAAAAGATATCCATTATTCAGCACATATTTGTTCCAAGCACGGTCATCTGTACAATTTGCAAAAGCATCTTTGAAGTCCAAATCAGTAGCATATATGTCCTTCAATGTTTCTAAACCAAAGATCTTATAATCAAGTTGAGAAAGCAATGTATAACGTCTAGACAAAGCATCGGCAATCACATTATCTTTCCCTTTCTTATGCTTAATGATATATGGAAAAGTCTCAATAAATTCTACCCATTTAGCATGTCGTTTATTCAGATTTGCTTGACTACGTATATGCTTCAATGCTTCATGATCTGAATGAATAATAAACTCCTTAGGCAAAAGGTAATGTTGCCAAGTTTCAAGCACACGCACTAAGGCATATAATTCCTTATCATAGGTAGAATAATTCAACTGTGGACCATGTAATTTCTCACTAAAATAGGCCACGGGTTTACCTCCTTGTAGCAGCACACCTCCTATTCCAAAACCACTAGCATCACATTCTAACTCAAAAGGCTTACTGAAGTCGGGTAGCTGAAGTAGAGGTGTATGTGTAAGACGATCCTTGAGTGTGGCAAAAGCTTGTTCTTGTGCTGGTTCCCAAGTAAAAGTGACTCCCTTCTTGGTCAACTCATGCAAAGGACCAGCTATGGTGCTGAAATCTTTCACAAAACTCCGGTAGAAACCTGCAAGACCAAGAAAACTACGTAGTGTAAGGTTAGTTTTAGTTGCAAGCATGACACGTCCTTTCAGATTAATAACTTGTGATGAAGAAGGAGAAGCAACTTTATCTTTTTATTGCCTCGAAAGTGTTTTAGCTACTTGCTGATTTTCAAAAGGTTGTTTGCTCGTTTGTGTGTCCTTAGCATGTTTTTTTTGTTCAAATTTCACAATTTCAGCAGGAGTCATAGGAAGCAATGTAACTTTCTTTCCTTTATACATAAATGTGTACTTATTGCTCCTACCATGGTGTGTAGCATCAGTATCATACTCCTAAGGTCTACCAAGTAATAGAGAACATGCTTGCATTGGTACTACATCAAAATCAGCAACTCCGAAGTATGTACCAATGGAAAATTCGATGTGAGCAGTTTGTGTTACCTTGACCTTACCGCTATTGTTGAACCATTGCACATGGTAAGGGTGTGGATGCGCACGTGTGGGAAGTTGAAGCTTCGTTACCATGTCGTGGCTCACCAAATTGTTGCAACTACCGCTGTCTATGATGACACGTACACGGCGGTCATTGACGACGAAGAAGGTCTGAAACAGATTATTCCGTTGTGCCCGGTCGTCCTGGTCCATGTGAGTGCTCAAGATACGTTGTACAATAAGTGCTGCCATGTTAGTGAAAAGACAAAACAACAAAGAATAATCCTTATAGAAAACAGCTAGGTGGGGTGGTGGGTGTGTGGTGGAAGCAATCCGTCAAGCGCCTTACCCATGCTTGCAAGTGTTCTTACCACGCCGCAGTGAGGTCACCGACCTACAGGTGATGAACCAAGTGGAGGGTGGTGTCCAATTGCAAGAAATGAACCTATCCTGACCAAGAGAAAGGTGTAGCTTGGAAGGCAAAGTGAGTAGCAAGGATTAGCGATAGTAATAACAGTTAAACCAAGTTTAATAAGTGTTCCCTAGTACTCGTCAAAGTTGCTGGCCTTAGTGCTCCCAATGTGAAAATTCAAGCAATATAGGGAAACTATGTGCCCAAATTTTTTTCTTCTGCCACTGATCGGACAAGGGATCGGACAAGAGATCGGACAAGGGATCGGATAAGAGATCGGACAAGCAGAATCTACCGCTGCCGCTGATCGGACAAGAGATCGGACAAGGGATCAGACAGGTATGTGCCAATTTTTTTTTCTTTTTTTTCTTTTTTTCACTCTATTTTTTTTTGAACAAGGATGACAAGAGATGCAACCACAAAAATTGGCACCTGCAACTGAGGTGGGATGTGGTTCACAGAAAATCAACAAGTTCGCTGAACGGCGAGCAAAAACTTTGACCAATTTTTTCTTTATCTTCCTGATTTTTTTTGGCGATTCTAATGAAGGCTAACAGGGGAACTATGGTAGGGTACCCCCCCCCAAATTGGGTCAAGAAGATGCTCAAAAAATTTCAGATTTTTCTGCCAAACGAGCGAAAAGTTATGCCTGTTTTACCGAAGGGGGGTCACAAAGACTCGATGTGGAAAACGAGTAGGGTTGTGGAGGGGGGGTTTTCGGGTGGGGAATTTTTTGAGACACAAGACCAACTACTACTCAAATGACACAAAGGGATTACTAAACCAGCAACAAGACTCGACCAAGAACACAAACTCAACAAGGTTAAAACTGAAATTAAAATCGCAAGGCACAAAGGGGGTTTTGGTGGGGATTTTTTTGTGAGGGTTTTCTGGACTATAGGTAAAACAAACGAAGATCGAGATTACCTAACAGGAAATCTGAGCTCTGATACCAACTAATGGGGGATTGGTCCCGATCTTCCGCTAGGTAAAGGATAACTTGGATTGGTGGAGAATCTCGACGTTGACGATCCAAGGCTCCGGTCTAGTGGATCAAAACTTTGCAATCGCTACACCACCGTCTCCGTTGGTTATCAACCACGCAGGCGCGATTGACCTCGCCAAGAGGGCTAATTCCTGCAAGTGAACCCAAGAACACAAGCAAGAATAGGAAGGATACAAGTCGAATGCCAAATCACAGATAAACTATGAAGAGGAGAGGTTTCACAAACGCTGATGCAGCAGCCAATCGGTCCGGTGCAGGAGCGGGATCTAAACACACAAGTGTAGATACAAACAAAGCAAAACCTAACCCTACAGGCGGCTGGCATGAGTATATAAGGCGTGGGCAGCCTGTAGAAGGCGAACAGATTTGGACTATAGGCTAGAAGACGTACAGACTCGGACTATGGGCCAACATGGCCCAATTCTGTCTCGCAGGACTGTTTCAAACACACAGGACGGCTCGAGACTCCAAATGAGGCGAAACCAATGCCAAAAGATCCATCTTCTCCTTAGCTTTCCAAAAAGTCAAAGAATGTGCCAATCGGACTTCGTATGAGGAAGTTATGCCCATTTTGGTGCATGGTGGTCGATGTAGTCCGAACCAGCGAATTCTTGACTTCAAATCATCCGTGCGACTCCGTCTTCAACTCCAACTCTCCTATTCCATCTCCCATGTTCCTAAGCAACAAAATATCACTAGTATTCAGTAGCATTCCGTCCAAACAAATATTAACATAGTTGCTAAGGAAAGAATTAACCTCATGCTTCAAGCGACGGGCGCGGGCGTGTGTGATTGGTCCTTGTAATTGAATTGTAGGTGGAGGCTCCATGTGTGTATCATGTGAAGTGATGTCCTCATCATAGCCTGTCGGGCCGAAGCCTACAAGATGCTAAAGGGGCCCACTGGGCCGAAGCCTGTCTACAAAGCAGGCCTCCGAAGGTTCTACCGAAGCCCAACGCAGGACGGGCCTTCGGCACTTCAGGGCTTCGGCCTGTGCTGGAGATGGCATATTTTCGGCCCAAATTACCAAAATTGATATTTCAACAATTTCGACCATTAATGCCAAATTCGAGTGTCAACACATGCCCCTGCCTTTTAGCAAACTTAGTGAGCTAAAAGCACAGTGAGCTATGGGTGGTACTCTTTATTTATTTACCTACCAAATCATCCATTTCATAACACAAGACATTTGAATTTGATGAGGACGATTTATACAACTCACTAGTATGACCAGGGGACTTAAGTGCTGGATTTTTCATCAAATCGGCCTTTAGTTATTTTACTAGTTCTGCCCCTCGAGTCCCTCGCGAGGACACAGTCCTTACTCAACGAGGGTGAAAGATGGTTTGCCAACCAACTTTGGTCTCCACACTTGTTGTGTCCTAGCTACAGCTTTGGACTCACCGGGTGAGCTACCTTTGCATTCTTTAGCCTCTTTCCCTCTAAGATACTCAGCACGAAGACGTTGCAGTTGCCTATTTTGGGACTTAGTCATCCCGGGAGGTGCCCATGAAGCTTGCGGCTTGGTTCTGGGCGTCACAAATTCGCTCCCAAAACCTTCGGCCGAACGGGGTGTACCTGGAATGGCCTTAGCTACCTGTGGACCGAACTCATGCTCCTGTTGAGGGTTTGACCTCTTTGGCGAGGGTGGACGAGGGCGTTTATCCTCGGCCCTTCTCTTATGCCTTTGGAGAAGCATCCCAAAAGTTACCTTCGGCTTTTTGTGGGATTTAGCCGAAGATGGCTTGTCGAGATTTACTTTCCACACTCCTACCTCAGGGTTCTTCGGTATGAGCATACATGTGCGAGGCTTCCCAATGGTGATTGTCTTTCCTCTAGATGACTCGGCCTATTCGGGCCAGATCAGTACCTTCTTCCCGTCAAGATCAATGTTGCTTACGGGAAAGGGATCATGATCTAGCTTCATTCTAGGGCTAGAATCTATCTTCAATCGTCCTTCATCTATGGCCGATTGAACTTGTCGATGAAAAACGTTGCATTCATTAGAAGAATGGGAAAGCGAATCATGCCACTTATAGTATGCACGTTTCTTCAAGTCATCGGGAGATGGAATGATGTGACCTTTGGGCAACCTGAGGAGCTTGCTTTTCAACAGAAAATCAAATATTTTATCGCACTTGGTCACATCAAACGAGTACTTAACTTTGTTGGGCCAACTCTTAGCGGGAGACGGTCATAATTCGAAGCATGTGATTGTTTTATATCCACTGGGACAGGTCCATTCGGTTGTGTACATGTCAGCCGAATCTTCTTCTCCTGATGATTCTTCTTCGGAGTGCTCCATGATGTGTAACTCGGCCTTAGGCTCACTAAAAACTTTGACAGACCTTTTGCCCCTGGCTCGGCCTTCCTGGTCCAGAGCCTGCTGTAAAACCTGACTAACCTCGAGGAAGTTTCGGCCAGATCTCTCTCGAAGATGTTTAAACTAAAACATCGGTTCCTAGTGTCTTAGAAGCGCCTAATATAGTTAGAGACACTCTCATTGGTCTTTTGTTTAACTGATGTCAAATGTGAGAGCCTAAGTTCGGTTCTCCCCAGTGTAAAAATAATCGTGGAATTTTTGCTCTAACTGGGCCCAAGTCTATACAGAGTTTAGCGGTAGAGCCGAAAACCAAGTGAAAGCAGTGCCGGATAGCGATAAGGAAAATAATATGAGCTTAAGCGCATCCGACCCACTTGCTTGACCACACTGTGCTAGAAATTTGCCTACATGCTCTAGGGTGGTCTTGCTACTCTCGCCATCAAACTTAGTGAACTCAGGAACCCTAAAGCCGCGAGGATATGGGATGGCATCGAAATGGCCTGGGTATGGCTTACGATAAACCCTAACCTTATCCCGAGGCATGTAACCAGTGCATTCCGTAACAAGCGTGCGAATTCACTCGTCAATATCCTCTATGATCCCGGCCTACGCACGTCTCTCGTGCGGGGGCATGACACATGGTGGTATGTTGGGGTGTCGGCCGTGCGGCTCCTCCTCTCGTGCCGGTTCATGGTAAATGGGATGCTCAGGCCTATGTGGGTATGTGGGAGCAGGAGGTGTGGGCAGTGTGTGAAAGGGCAGCGTGGGTGCATGTGGTGTTTAATAAAGTGGGGCGGCCTGACCGGCCATAGGGCTGGTTTGACCGTAAGCACATTGGCCAGTCGGACCGGCCTGGTAGTCAGTCTGATTGTAGGTATATGGGTTAGGCTGACTGGCTAGGTGGCCGGTCAGACCGACTACCGTCGGTGACGGTGCCTGGTACGTGTTGGTTTGGCTGGCCCAAGGGCTGACCTGACCGACAGTGGTGTGCGTAGCCTCGGCCACGAAAATTGGAGATGTATATGTAATGGCCTTTTCGGTGCTCCCGTCAGTTCTACGGTGTACGTGGTGCGCGGGGGGTAGGCTAGCAATCGGGGTGTGAGAAACAGCCTCAGAAAAGCTGAATCTCCTAAACATCGCTTCCATTTCAGGGCCTAGTCGATTTGAAAATGTAGCACTAATGGCCTGATCCACTACAGCGGCTATCACCTGTCTAATCTCTAAGAGGGATAAAGACGGGAGGGATGGTGGTGGTACCTTGTTTTCGAAGGGGTCTAGGATGTCGATGTCACGCTTGACGAATCCTGTGCGAGTTTTCGTGTAGCGCCCGAGCATGAGGGCGTGGAATTCCTTCGTCATGGCTTCGATCTCGGCCTGATCCTCTTCGAGGATGTCCGCGAGAGTGGGGAGGATGAAGTTGAGGTTGTCGATTTCCGTGTCCATGCCCCCGGGTCCATCAGCGATAGGGGTATTGTTGTCGTAGTCGTAGTAGTTGTGGACAATGTACCCGCAACCGATGTATATGTGCTCATCATGTCGATGTCTTCCCTAGCGGAGTCGCCAAAAAGTGTGTTGACACGGAAATGCACCCACACACTTGGGTCAGTTCGACGATCCCAAAGCGCGCGGTCGTCTCAAGGATAAACCTTAAAACATCGTGAGACGCCGACGTCGCGTTTCGACGACCCTTAAGCAGTGGTATGGGAAAACAGAGTCACCAGGTAATCAAACAAATATTAAGAAATAAAGTCCGATTAGCCGATGTGTGAGAAAATAACTAAAAATAATAAAACCTAATCAAACCTGCCAAAACAGGGCCAATTCTGATCTGCAATAAAACGGTGGTCGAACCAGAGGTATGCTCCTGGTCGGACCGGTGATGCGAGGTATCGCCGAAGGGTACCCTTCGTCATTCGGCGCGGGATAAATCCGAAGCATCCCAAAGGGGGCTTCGGCCTGTTGGCCGGTCGAATCGGAGTAGAACTCCCAGTCGGACCAATGCCTATGAAGGGGTCGCCGAAGAGGGCTTCAGTGTTCTGGTGCGAAGCAGGCTCCGAGCGGTCAGACCGACGAGAGACCTCGGTCGGACCGAGGGCTCCGGTGCCACGGAGTCCGGTGCAAAGTATAATGCGGAGAGATTCTCGTCGAAGAGGGCATCGGCGTGATGGCGCGGGGTGCTCCGGCACGGAGTGGTTCGGTCGGAGGGATCCGGTCGGACCGACGAAGGCCCCTCGGTCGGATCGGGGGCGCTGGTGATGGTGTGGTGAAGCGTGCCGACAATAGCCTAATGGCCCAGCATGGCAATGCCCGGTCAGACCGGTGAAGCCTCGTTGGTCGGACCGACAGGCTTCGGTCTGATCGCCTAAGGGCTCCGGCGACCTTTAAGATTAATATCAACCACCCCCAAACTTCTTGGCAATGATTTTTAAGATGTTTCCCCTGCAAAACAGTAAGAGATCAAGTGCAATTCATCATAGAGGCCGAACTCCCAAGAGTAGCAGAAGAAAAACAATAAAACGATAAAAATTTGTTTCGTGGATTAAACAGGAGATTCACGAGTGAATCAGCAAGGGTTACCGTGATTTCGACACGGCGAACGGAGGGCTTATAGCGCAAACCCACGAAGATTGACATTACTTAGCTAATCCTAGGGTAAGGAAGTAGATTGAAAGGTAAAAGAATGATTCAAAGCGAGGGCTTTGTGTTGATATGAAAGCGGGGGTCCTCTTGAATCAGCCTCACCCCTCTATTTATAGGGGCTGGTCTGACCTAATCTGAGTAGGATTCAGACAAGTGGTTAAGATTTGAATAAGAGATCTCACCTAATCTAAGTAGGATTCAACCAAGTGGTTAAGATTTGGATAAGAGATCAAAAACAACCGAACTATACTAATCTGATTCGAACTTTGTCGGCCGGAGTGGGCCTTTGCGAGCCTCGTCGAAGCCAGCCTGTTGGGCCAAAGCCTACAGGCCGCTGAAGGGGCCCACTGGGCCAAAGCCTGTCTGTGAAGCAGGCTTCCGAAGGTGCTGCCGAAGCCCAACGCAGGACAGGCCTTCGGCACTTCAAGGCTTCGGCCTGTGCACTAGATGGCATATTTTCGGCCCAAATTACCAAAATTTATATTTCGACAATTTAGACCATTAATGCCAAATTAGAGTGTCAACAATTAGAGTATCACAATTTAAGTCCAATCAGCTGATCTTAAAAAGATAAAGAGTTGAATGTGTGACCTGTGAACGTCGGAGTGCATCGCTCGTGTCAGATGGCTGGAATACAACACTATCGAAAATTCAAATCTACTCAAACACATTTATGTAGGGTTGATGTAGGCATTTCATATCGGGAAAATTGCACATTTCCCCAAAGTTGAAGGGCCATTGAACATTTACCCCAAAGTTGGAACTCCTTGCAGAAATGCCCCAAAGTTGTCAAGTTAAATTGCATATTTGCCTCTCTTTAAGATTTCTTCAGATTTTAATTGTTTTGTTTATTCCAAATTTTCTAAATACCTGTTATACCCTCACTTCCATTCAATCTGTCCCGTTCCCATTCCGTTTGCTACACAGTAGACCCCGGTTGTTCGCCTCCCACCGTCGCCCATCGTCGTGCGGCTGTCGCCTGTCTGAAGTCCTATGCATGGGTGGTCACTGCTCGAGTGGTCATCCCCTATCATCCGTCACGTAGGAGTCGCTCCTGCCATCGGTCGCCGCTCCGCTCCTGCCATCGAGTGGCCATCACCCGTCGTTCATCACGCAGGAGCCGTTCCTGCCAGCCAACGGTCGCCGCTCCGCTTTTGCCATTGAGCGGCCCTCCCTACGACCGTTGCCACTCCTTCCTCCTCCCACCTGTACTAGTGAGGGTCACATGTATTGTACTTTTTCATGTGCTAATGTGTTGTACTATTTATTACTTCAAGTTTGTTGTTTGTTTATTGTGTTCATCTATACTGTATTGCCCGTGCTCATGTGCTAATGTGCCAATGCTCAACAATTTGGTTTGTTGATGTTGTTTTCATTGCATGCAGGATATTATTAAATATTGTTGGATGTTATGGATGTTAGTAGCATGTGTGTTCATAGTGTGGTAGTGGATGATGGTGGGGGTGTATCACTTGAACTAGTGGATTGGTCAGGTCTTCAAATTGTGGAAGGTCCTGATGACTATGATAAAGACATACTTATAGAAGAAGATATTATTTGTCAACTTTTGGGTATGGCAAATGAAGACAATATAAATGAGACTGATGTTATTGAAAATGAAACCACTATAGTACACATTGATACGACTGATGTTTTGGTTGATGAGGTCATTCCTGATGGGGTACAACCTAGTTATGACATGGAGCATCCCGAAATTATTGTAGGTCTCGTATATCCATCGATGGACATATTTAGATTAGCAATAAGGCAATATGCGATTAATCAAGAATTTGTATTAGCAATCAAAAAGTCTTATCGTAGTAGATTTATTGGCTATTGTAAAGCCGATGGTTATCCTTAGAGAATAGTAGCCCGCAAAACACCTACCAATGTAATCAAGGTACGTGTACTAACTTTTGTTCCAAATTTGTTTAAATGTTTTCTTTTAATTGTAAAGTTGATGTTGTCTTTGAATTTTTTTAGGTCAACCAACTTGAACGAGCACATGTGTTCTTCTATTAGCACGATCAAATCTAGCATGGCTTATCTAGGCTGAGTGGCTTCAAAAGCAACATGTATTTTATGTACTAATCCTAACATGGGTGCAAAAGAAATGCAAAGAAGTTGCAAGATGATTATAATGTCACTATTGGGTACGACACGGTGTGGAAATGGAAGGAAAGAGCTATCAATGAGATGTATGGTAGTTGGGAGGGAATT
Source organism: Zizania palustris (assembly GCA_019279435.1). Classification (NCBI taxonomy): domain Eukaryota; kingdom Viridiplantae; phylum Streptophyta; class Magnoliopsida; order Poales; family Poaceae; genus Zizania; species Zizania palustris. The sequence continues at coordinate 45,155,602 of JAAALK010000290.1, read as the reverse complement.
TTTCAATTGCTATATGAGTTCAAGGCAGAGGTAGAGCTTAGATGTCCAGGTAGCATTGTTGAGATCAGAACACAAACCAAAGGGAGTAATGTACATTTCCATAGATTCTTTATTGCATTTAAGCCTTGCATTGAGGGATTCTTAAATGAGTGTAGACCATATATTAATATTGACTCAGCTGCTTTGAATGGTAAATGGAATAGACACTTGGCTTCTATATGTGCACTAGATGGACATAATTGAATGTTTCCAGTAGCATTTGGGCTAATAGATTTTGAAACTAAGGATAATTGAACTTGATTCATGACGTAGTTAAAGAAGGGAATTGGTGAAGCTCCTCTTTTAGCTGTTTTGTACAGATGCACAAAAAGGTTTAGAGAATGCAGTTAAAAAAAATCCACATTTTGAGCAAAGAGAATGCTTTAGGCATTTAATGGACAACTTTGTAAAAAAAATTCCATGGTGGCATCCCTAATCATATGTGGCCTACTGTGAAGGCATATAGGCTAGAGGTATTTAATTAACACATGAACAAGGTCCTAGAGCAATGTCCTACAGTTGCTGATTATCTTAGAAGGTATCATAACTTGATGTGGAAGAAATGTTCCTATAACAAAAATATAAAGTGTGACTACATTAATAATAACTTGGATGAATGCTTCAATAGCTGGATAAAGAGCATCAAAGATCTCCCTGTTGTGGAATTAGCAGACAAAATCAGATAAAAAGTCATGCAGTTATTTTGTAAAAGAAAAATGATTGGAGAGAGATTGCAAGGTCTTATATTGCCAGCTGTTCTTCATCAAGTTAATAGAAGGTCTAGAGGCTTAGAACATTTGAAGGTGCACAAAGCTGCAGGTTGGAGTACAGAAGTGAAAGATACCAGTAATGAACAATTGAGACATGTTGTAGTATTACCTAACATGGAGTGTACTTGTCTTGAATGGCAACACACTGGAAAGCCTTGTGAGCATGCACTTGCTTTTATTACAACCCAAAGAAATGCTAACATGTAGAGCTACATACATGAGTAATATTCAGTTGAGAGGTTTAAAGTTGCATATCAGTTAGAAATACAACCATTAACAGGTAGACCACAATGGCCAAAGATGGACCTTGGTTTTGTACTTCTACCAATGATCGCTAAGCCAAAAACCCTTGGAAGATGTAGAAAGGAGAGAATTAAGGGTTGTTTAGAGAAAGGTGGCAAGGGACTAAACAAGTGTAATAGGTGTCATGAGATTAGACATAGGTAAGCTAAATGTCCTTTAAATGGCACAAAAAAGAGGTATGATACTTTGATTATATAATTTTTTATTTTCATATTATTCTTCTAAACTTATAATCTTTCTCACTTTGGACAAAAAGAGGAAGGCTTGGAAAACCTCAACAAAGATAGGACCAAGTACATCTGCAGGAGCAAGCACCCTGCTATAACATCCACAAACAAAGCATCCAAATCGGTTTAAAAAGATGTCTCTTATAAAGAAAAAGAAAATAGATGTTTGAAATATGAACTCACTTATTTTGCTAGTATGAGATGTGAACTCACTTATTTTGCTAGTGTGATGTGAACTCGTTTATTTTGTTGTGAGAGATGTGAACTCACTTATTTTGTTGTGAGATGTGCACTTTGAAATTGACTTCGAATCCTATAAAATGTTTTAGGTGTGTACTTCTGTGTATTTTGTTGTTGCTATGTATTTTCCGTAATAATTTGCTGTGTGTTTTCAACAATAAAATGTTTGAAGGCTGGAGATGCAATATCAATGTTTGTCATCGTAAGGAACAAGAGCATTTTTGGGTACTTCTGATACAGTATTGTCTGGTTTGTTGATGCTTAGAGCTTCAACTTCTCAATTATGGCATCCAAAGAATCAAGTAATGGTGTTATAACGCCATAAATGGTTCTCCTATGGTTCTGCATAGAGCTTAAATTACTATACTTATCATGGTAATAAGTTTCAACAATGCTTGATATTAACTCCCCATTTTTCTCTGATTCAACTAGAGTCATTCTAAGCTCCTGAGTAGAGATGGCAACAGGTACCTGAAACCCGAGTACCCGATGGGTTTTACCCGATAAGAAGACGGGTGTGGAACAATATCTTCACCCGCGGGTGCTTTATTGGGCAAAAATCTCTACCCAACGGGTAGAGCGGGTGCGGGTGCGACTGCGACTGCATAGTACTCGTACCCGCTTACCCGCGGGCAAAATACACCCGAAGGCCCATGTGCATTTCCCTACAAATTCAGCCCATTCGTGGCCCATATAGTAGTATCTCGAATATATATACTTGATATTAGTGTGGAAATAATATGCTCCAATAATCTATTAGACTATATTTGTTGGTATAATTGTTGTTACTTGTAGATGCATATACTATTTTTCAGTGATATATTTATGATTTATGGCGGGTCTGAAATCGGGTAAGGGTTACCTGTCGGGTACAAATACCCGCGCGGGTGCGAGTGTGGGTAAGTTTTTGTACCCACAAGCGGGTGCGGGTGTGGGCGGGTAATACCCAGCGGGTGCGTACCCGTTGCCATCTCTACTTCTGAGACACATAAAACATCTAAAATATCAGTTCACATACCAGAATAGCATCTAAAAGACACGTAGTTCACATACCAGAATACCATCTAAAATATCAGTTAGGAACAAACCGGGCTGAGAAATCATTAATTAACACAAGTAGTGCAAAGTGCAAGACAACATAAATTCTACACATATTTTAGGCCTTAATAAGGCATGCTACTTCTAATTACAGTATTACACCGAATCAACACTAAAAAAAATTAGTGAAGAAGATAAACTAATCGCATTAGTACAGATAACCAGATATCACATTAGTACATGCTACTTGTGAGCTTCTCTAGCTGGGCGGTAGAGAGGAGTGTGGCAGCCGCTGGCAGCCACCGTGCAGGGGGCGGAGATGAGCGCCGAGCGAGGGCGGGTAGAGAGGACCGTGCCCATCGGCAACCACCGCGTGGAGACGACGATGAGGACCGTGCCGAGGTCAGAGACGAGCGCCATGCGGGGGTGGAGACAAGCAGCCACCGTGCCGGGGGGCAGAGACGAGCGCCGTGCGGGGGTGGAGACCAGCAGCCACCGTGCCGGGGAGTGGAGACGAGCGCCATGCGGGGGCGGCGTAGAGGACAGATGAGCCACCGGCAGCCACCGCGCGCAAGGCCTGTACAGGGCAGCATAGAGGATGATTGTAACGGAGGAGCTAAGGTATAATAGGAATATCATACGATAGAAAATAGAAAAAAACAATTAAAATCTGAAAAAATCTTAAAGTGAGACAAATCTACAATTTAACTTTTGACAACTTAAACCTAGGGAAATAAATGTGTAATGAGCAAATATTTCCCTTTCATATCCGGCGCGTTTCCATCCTCTCACACACGATAAGAAACAGACGAAGGGAAAAGAGGAGAAGATAAGCGGCCCTTCTCGAACCAATCGCGCATATTCCATCAATCCGACACACTGATCGCCGATGGCTTCCACTTCGCTTCTCCTCCCCGCCGCAACCGCCGCCGCCGGCGCGGCCACTGCCCGCCGCGGCACGTGCAGTCACCGATCCCCCTCCGCTGTCCCCTTCCTCCCGCGCAGCCTCGACCTCCGCCTTCGCCGCGCGTCCCCGCTCGTCGTGTCCGCCTTGGTTTCCCAGCCTCTCTCCGCGTCGTCACTCGACGCCCTCATCTTCGACTGCGATGGCGTCATACTCGAGTCGGAGCACCTCCACCGGCAGGCCTACAACGATGCCTTCGCGCACTTCAGGGTGAGCTGCGAGCCCGCCGCCGCCGCGCCGCTGTACTGGGATGAAGCCTTCTACGACGACCTCCAGAATCGGATCGGTGGTGGGAAACCCAAGATGCGATGGTACGTACGTGAGCACATTTGGGCTTTAGATAGTTGATTTGATCCTGATTCGCAAATTGTGTAATAGAATGGCAAAACAAACTCATCGGCGTTAAGAGAATTCTGCTTTCTTTACGGGTCGTACGATGCTTTCTTCGTATGCAGCGATAAGCCGGGTGCGCCCTCGACAGCTCGTCGCTCGCTTGGGCAACCTTACGCTTTTCTTGTGCCTGTGCCCGCTGCTTGTTTGATGCTTTGCCTAACCAAATGCACTGGAACTGTGCTCGCTGACAATGTGTAGATGTCAAAGATTCAAACCTCAAAGCATGTCTTCCGCTTTTCACGAGCTTGATTCTTGCTTATAGCTGCATTTCACAAGTGCATATGGGATTCTCCTGAATGGGCATGCAATTGGTACAATGGGGGTAGAATGCAGGTTCCCATTAGATTAGAATGCAGATGGTAATGTGGACATATTGATCTGGCAGAAAGGGAATTTTTGTGTCCACCAGTCCACGCGTTGTAATGTTTCAGTCCACTAATACTTGATTTGTGTGTGAATATTGTTTCTGAATCGGTCATGGCTTTCAGGTACTTTGGGGAGAATGGGTGGCCTTCTACAAACATCTTTGAGAAACCACCTTCAAGGGACTCTGATAAGGAGAAGTTGATTGACATCATTCAGGCATGCATTTTCTTATTCATTGGTAGTAAATCAAATAGAGAGTGACTAGCACCGGTATACCGTTAAACAACATCCGGACGGTATAGATAATGAGAGCCCAACCCACCTACTCCCCTCTCCCAACTCCATCGTCTCCACCACCTAAACCCACAAAAAAACGAGTAACCGCAATGTCAAGGCAGAGGAGGCAGGCGAGACGAGCGGTGACAAGTCTGCGGCAGAAACCCTAGCGGTCGGCCAATGGCGGAGGACGGCGAGAAGACCACGGCAGAGGCGGAGGGGGGGGAGAGGAGCTAGTGTTGCTGGGGGTGGTGGTGGCGGCGGCGGCTCTGCGGGATGAGTGACGACCAGGGGAGAGGAGAGCATGAAGCTATTCGTGGGGCAGGTGCCCAAGCACATGACGGAGGAGCTGGTGGCCGTGTGTTTGGGAGATTGCCATCATCGAATAGGTCACCGTCATCAAGGACAAGGCCACCAAGGCTTCACAAGGTGCTGATCTGTATGCCCGGATCTAGGCTCGCTAGTAGGGCTCGTGCTCTGAGTTGGTTTTGGGCTTGATTTGGGGGGGGGGGCAATTCTATCGGAGAATTCGAGCTTTGACTTGTTCCTTCGCGCCAAAGTTTTTGTTGCTCTATTGAGTTTTCCCCTCTTCCCGTTACGTGTTTTTTTGGTGATTGTTCTACATAATACCGTCGGAGGAATTTGACTGTTTTCGGGTGAATTTGTTTCTGATTTGATTTGTCCACCTTGCTAGCGTTGATATGTTCTAGTGTTGGAGGGAGATCTCGCTTTGAATTATTTAGTTGGTGGAGCTTTCAGCTTGATTTTTCAGTGCTCTCGGTCTGGATTGCGTTTTATTAGTCGATGTTCACCAATGTCGATGCTAATTTCAACTTCTGATTTGTTTTTCCGAAAATGCAGCTTTATTGGAATATTTGTGTTGTGTGTGTGGCTTAAGCTTGTTTTGGAGCAACTAGCAAGGCTGCCGTAAATGTGCCTTCCACGTGTAGAAGTGTTTGCTTTCTTTGCATCCCCACATGATGTACCAACCTCGTTACTAGAACCACATGGTGTAGCTTTATTAGTATGATTCATCTTCCGCAGTAGCTTTGCCTGCTGTTTTATTAACATCCATTTGCACATTTTGAATATCAATTTGGGACTATTGCATGATCTCGACATCAGATGCGTCCAGACTCCAGTGTTTACAAATCGTCCGATTAGTCGCGATTAATCGCGATTAATCGGCCTGGTCGGTTTTGTGGACATGACCAGATGCTCCGACCCGATCAGCACGCCTAGAAACTTGGTCGTCCAATTAGTCGACGATTAGGGGCGATTAGTCGGCCGATTAGGGAGAAAATAGCGACCAGTCGACCAGGTTCACGTTTATGATTTTAGTGGGCCTGTTCTTGTTCTAGTGGGCTTTTTACCTAGCCTGTTAGGGTTAGGGTTATTTCTCTGTTTGACCTAGATGCAGTCTCCTTATCTCCTCCCTTGTGCGCCGCCTGGGTCTCACGTCGCCTGCATGCTTGTCCAGCTTCGCTGCACGCACGTCGGGCAAATCTCCAACCGACGCCGTGTGCACGCCGAGCGAAGCTTCAACCCACAGTGTGCCACCCATCCTATTCCCCTTGTGCGCTGCCTGGCCTCTCACACCGCATGTCCAGTCGATGCCGACGTGCACGCCTTGTCCAGTGGTGCTCTAACCAAAGCTCCCGCCATCCAGTGGCCAGCTAGCCAACGCTCCAGCGGTGCACGACCAATGCTCCAACCGTCCAGCGGCGCGCAACCATGCTCCAGTAGCGTGTGCATGCTCTGGTGGCCAGCACGTGCTCAAGTGCACGCGTGCTCTAGGCCAAGCCATCCACAACACTCATGTTCTGGTGCCTGTTCCATCCCTCCGGCAGTCAAGACTCAAGATCCGCCTCCTAAGGTGAGTGATTCTTTTCAGCTAGAACCCTAGGACTGACTACACGACTACTCGGCCCTGGTCGACGACTAATCGCGATTAGTCACCTAGTCGGTCCCATGGCGACTAGGTTCGACTAGGCGACTTGTAAACATTGGATGCGTCCAAGGTAGCTGTGATATGCTCCATCATAGTTGCAATCAGAATTGATCGTCTTGCTGCCAGTTTCTCATGTAGCTTTGATTCCAAACTCATGTGATAGGATGTCTGATATAAAAAATGTAAACACATTCACTAAAACGAAAAAAGTACAAGTGTTAATTGGTACTAATATGCATCATATGATACAAAAATGCATCACATGGATTGTATTGTTCAATCTTGTACAATACTACCAACTGGTATATGTCTATATCATATGAAACATGTATGTGCTATGGGGGAAAATTATCTCCTGTTAGGCTATGATATCTATTTGTATCATATGAAACCTATGTGTATCATATGACAATGACAAGAAAATACAAACACTATGTGCGTGTGTTAACTGGTACCAATGTGAAACCTATGAAATCTAGGTGTCTCATATGAAACCTATGTGTATCATATGGCAATCACGACAAAATACAAAATCTACGTGCATGTGTTATGTGTTAACTAGTATCATATGAAACTTATTTGCATGCATTAACTAGTACCAATATGCATCATATGATACCAAAATGCATCACATGTGTTGCATTTTTCAATTCATAGGTAAACACATGTATAGTAATACTAACTGGTACATGTTTGTATCATATAAAACATGTATGTACCATGGCGGAAAATATGATCTCTTATTAGGCTATCATACCTATTTGTCTCATGAAACCTAAATGTATCATATGACAATCACAACAAAAATGCAAACATGATCAAATGCATACAATGATACAACTAAAAACGATTGTTACTCATCTATTACAATAAAAAATCTGATCAATGATAACCTAAAACAAATGTATGACATGAAAAAAAGAAGATGTAACACATACTTCGGTTTGTGTGGTGCGGTCAACGCTCATGTTTGCTGCATGGTGTGTATTACCTGTACTCTCCTTGTTAGCCCCATCCGCATACAAGGTTTCAGCAATGTCACAAACATATTAAATAAAAATATTAGCACAAGTACTATGTAATTTGACATTGGAACAACATTGTACCATATTAGTACAATTTGTACTACATGAAATAAAATTATATCAGGTTTGTTCTTGTAGCAAAACTCTGGTTTCTCAACAACAAGACCATGAATAACAACAAACAAACATTCACACATAACAGATATTATACTTCGTCAGATCAGGATAAAGAATTACTATGTGTTGATGTTTGGTACAAACTATTTAACAACTGAAACATAAAAGCACCAGGATTACAACACAACTTAAAGTTTTGCTATCACTAGCAGCAACATGACCCACAAATGTAAGGTTTTTGTTGAGCAATAAGACTTCTATAGCTTATAGCTATAGTTTTGTTCTATGAAACATGCTTGCAAATCGAACTAACAACTTCATGCATGCAACCAAGCTAATAATGAAAAACGATGAAAGACAATCTCAAATTCTAGCTAAACCTCCAGCAATACATGTATAAAGCTCATTTGTCCTTTCGATGCTAAAAAGTAGCACAAAGAGCTCTTGGTATTCAGACATTGTGCTTCCATGGGACTACAAATGCAGTAAGCATGCCCTAGTAGCAATGATAATCTGCCACGAATCACACTTGTAACACCTAATCGACCAACAAAATGCCAAAATGGACCGAATTGAGGCGAGCAGCAGGGAAAAGGCACTGACTTTGGAGACAATCATGTCCTCCAAGGTGACCCCTTCATCCCCGCCGCTCTCCCTTGCCCCCAACTGGAACAACCGACCACCTAGTGCCCCGCGTATCCCAAAGTACCGCGCGAGGAGAGCAACACACGTTAGAATTTTTGAGTCGGAATCCAAATCCAGCCTCGATTCTAGGGGATGGCGTGTAGTGCTCACGAGGAAGACGGGACTGGAGATGGCGTGGCCCCCGCTGCCTTGCGACTGTGTGGAGTGCAAGGCGAAGAGCGCGCGGAGGCCATCCAACTCTTGCTTCGAGAAGGCCCTACAGCGGACAACGAGTGAGTGAGGAGATCACGAGGCGTGAGCCTCAAGAATCGAGTGACGGAAGCGGCCGCCACGAGACAAGGTGGCTTGACGAGGGAGTACCTAGAGGCCATGACGAGGTGGGAGCTGGAGGAGGACGGCGGGGTAGCTTGCGTGTTGCCCATTGTCGTCAAACATAAAACGTGCTACAATTATAGACCTTAAAATGTACCGTCGGGCGATATACAATTGCATAGATTTTCTTAATCAAATAATGCAGCTATTCTATTACGTTTTCTTGGTAGAAGTAAGCATTATTGGAGCACATATAATTTAGGACTAATTTGAAAGGCGTTGTGTTTTCCACAAAGAACCAATCTTAATTTTATGGAAAAAGTCTACCCTCTCAAATATATAGCTATAGACAAATGTTTTCCTAAACTACAAAACAAGGTCTTAACCTCCCAAACTATTCCATACCAGACAAATAACCTCTGAGATGGTTTGAGGTGGTTTTGCTGATTTGTCTGTATATGTGATAGGAGACGCTGATGTGGTTCCACGGTGGCATATAAACAATAGAGCTAGCTTGACTGACATGTAAGACCTACTTATCATTGACATAGAAATATATATTCATTTTATCTCTTATTCTCTTCTTTCTCCTTTCTCTTCCTCCTCTTGCTAGCCACCGACCGCTTGAGCACCCCCCAATCCCCTCGAGACCAGCCCTCAGCCCACCCCGCGCGCCCAGCACGCTTGTGCCCTAGCACGTTCGCCGTGGCTCACCTGTGCCCCGCACTCTGCATCACCTGTGCCCACGCCTGCCCGTCCTAGCTCACTCGCACCTCGTGCGCCACAGGGCTAACGCACCCGTGATGGCTCGCTGAGCCTAGCTCGCCTGTGCCCATCGACTCGCCAATGCACCCACCGCGCGCGCCACAACGTCAGTGCCCTCACGCGCCCTCATCGGCTTGCTCGCGCCCTATGTGCCTGACTCGCCCGCGCCCCGCACACTCAGCTCATCTAGCTCGCCCATGCCTTGGCACCCCCATGCCCTGTGTGGCACCACCCTCTCCCCTAATCCGAGCGAAAGCATACGGGCGGTGCGCTGACGACGGCTGGGCAGCAGTAGGAGAGAAAGGGAGAAGAGGAGAAAGGAGGAAGAAGATGACATGCTGCTGACAAGTGGGTCCTTTAGCCATGTAGATGTTCTCTGCCGACGTTCTTTGAAACATCAGTGTCTCCTACCATGTGTAGACACATTAGCAAAACCACCTTTTCAAACTGTCCCAAGGGGTTATTTCTTCGGTATAAAACAGTTTGGATGGTTAAGAGTCTGATTTTGTAGTTTAGGGAAACATTCATGTATAGCTATATACTTGAGGAGGTAAAGTAGACTTTTTCCTAATTTTATCAACCCCATCTTCCTATTGTTGTGTCTGGTTTGTTAGTGAAACATTTACTCAAAAATTATAGTCACATGCCAAAAATCACTGATATCTTTATTGTTTACAAATCCAGGAATTTTACAGATATAATCACTTATTTTGCAGGATTGGAAAACAGAAAGATACAAAGAAATACTAAAATCAGGAACTGTAAGTGCGATGTCTGCATGAATATTGTGAACATATTCTCATATTAATAGTTAAATGTAATTAGTAGTAAAAACTGATCCACTCATCATCTCATACTGATCTTAAGTTCTGTATTGCTAGGTGGAGCCAAGACCTGGTGTTCTGCGATTGATGGATGAAGTAAAGGGTGCGGTAATACTCTCTTTAATCACAGAAAACATGTCATACTAAAATGTGTGGACTCAAGACTATTAGTTTTGACCAAATTTATTCTCCAAAATATGTAGTTTGGATCTATTAAAATGACATGGATTAATTTCCTGTGAAAAATATCTGCATACGCTCATGACAAATGAATTGCCATATGTTTACTTCAGTGAAATGGAATTGGAGTACCCATTTTGTTACATGAGAATGGAGTTTTCAAGATTTGCCTGATTTTGATTATAATGATATAGGGTATCAAGCTTGCTGTTTGCTCTGCGGCGACTAAAAGTTCGGTGATTATGTGCCTTGAAAACCTTATTGGACTTGTAAGTTAATTTGATTTATGTTTTTCCATATTCCTTTTATTATCTCAGTTGTGGTTACTGTTCTTGCTTTCATATGGTTTTACAGGAGAGGTTTAATGGCCTTGATTGCTTCCTTGCTGGTATAAATTTTGTTATTTTTGCATCCTTCTCTGTTGTTTACATTTATTATTTTTATGTTGGTGTGTTTACCTTTATTTTTTGAAATGAATTGACAACAATCATCATAACGAGCAACAATGTTTACAAATCGCCTAGTCGAACCTAGTCACCATGGTACCGACTAGAAAACTAATCGTGATTAATCGCGATTAGTCGATTCTGGTCGGTTCTAGTCGTTCGTCTAATCGTCCCATATATTTTAGGACATATATATAGTTACATACTATATAGTATGTGATAATTTATAGGTGACCTCTTAAAAGCAAGTCCAATCAAGATTCAAGAGTACATGGATAGGTAATTGGGGATATACCTGGAGTAAGGCCATTATACTCTTTGTGTTTTTATCTGGAAACTCATCCCAGTACATAAAATGGAGTAAGACCTGCCAAAAACATAAATCAAAATCAGAAACAATCAAACAAGAATATCCTGATAGCCAAACAGTCTGCAAATCATCATAACACTAGTAATTAGCAAATCATCAATCATCATAACAGTAGCAAATCATCAAAAACAGAAACTTAGGTTCAAATCAAGCAGTAGCAAACAAACACACATATAGTCATAATAGTTTTAATTCAGTAGCAAACACCCACAAGCAGCCAGCTAAAATCATCATTCAATTTGAAGCCTCCAGATCCATCTCCAGCTAGTGGAAGTCCATCTCCATCATCAGTATGAAGTGATTCTTCATCCTCTTCCATTGCTTTAGCTGAATCAAATTCTCCTTGTCCCAACTGATCTTCAATGTCATCTTCAAAAATATCCTGAGCCATTGTGTTCCTTGGACGCTTCTTGTTCCTAACATAGGTATGCTTGATAGAGGTAGAAGACCTAGGTAGACGCATGCTACGTCCTTGTAAACCCTCGGTTGCACCAATAACTTCATCTACATGAGCCCAAGTCATAGCATTACCATCACCTTCATGAACCGGTTCACAATTTTCATCGACCCATTCATTTTCCCAATGAAATTCTTCAAGGAGTGGGCTGCATTTCTTCATTTCTTTCCCTTGGAACCAAGCTCTCTAATTTTCTTAAATCTATTTTCCATCTTCCGGTTGTAGCTAACATACACCAATTTGTTTAACCTTTTGTGCTCTAACCGGTTTCTCTTTTTGGTATGGACCTACACAAAATACAATTCAAAATGAAATATCATGCAAAGAATATTATTGCCAAACTCCAATTACTTTGTAGTAGGACTTACATGAGCAAATGCCCTCCAATTACGCCCGCATCTAGATGCCGCACAACAAAGGCTAATGATTTTTTTTGCTAAACTTTGAAACTCATATGTTAGACCACCATATGAACCCTACCAAAGAACTGCAATTTATATTACAAATATACAATCCTATTGTTAGTTTATTAGCAAACAAAGTAACCAATGAAGAAGGGAAGGGAATAGTTGTATCGAAACTTGAATTTTTTCTATCCCTATCTCTTATTTCTCCTTGCTTTGACAAGGCATCACCTTCTGACCTCTCATAGTCATCAGCTTACTGACAATGGTTTGTTCTTCATCATCACTCACCATCTTCCACATAACTTCATTAAACATTGTTCTTAGCCTTGCAGCTTTTTTCCTATTTTTCTCCCTTATGGCAAAGAATTTGTTTGGATTCAAGTATAGAGTTGCCCCATACAACTTTTGCTCCATTTGGTTTTCCCATCTCTTCTCATATAACTCTAGTACTTTTTTAAGTAAGCGTGGTTTCTCTTTCAAAGAATCATTGATTGTGGTCTTTGCAACATCCATGGCTGCCATGATCTCAGGAGCTGTTGGTGTCTCATCCCCATCTACTATTCTTAGTGCAACAAGAAGTGGTTGTGAAGCTTTTAGGCAATTTTCCAATTTATTCCAAAATGTCATTGAAATGACAATATTCTCAACTTGTCGCCCTTCTTGAGAAGTGGAGAAGCTATTAGTGTGCCATTCATCGCTAACAAATAAATTTCTTAAACCATTTCTGTGCCTATGCATACTTGCCAATGTGAGAAATGAAGTAGCAAAGCGAGTCACAGCTAGCCTCACGAGATCCCTACCTATCTTCTCTCTCATTAGATCAAGAACCCTCCCATGCTTGTAGATGAATCTACACACCTTTGCCATATTGATGCAAGTGTTGAATTCCTTGATTTTCCAATATCCTCCAACAACAAATCCAAGCAATGTGCAGCACAAGGTGTCCAAAACAAATGTGGGATCCTCTCCATTAGAATCCTCCCGGTTGCCTTGAAGTTTGCTCTATTATCTGTGACAATTTGCACCACATACTCCTTCCCAACATTGTCAATTTGCTTCTCCAACAAGTTTGCCAACATCTATGCATCTACTATCTCACTTGAAGCATCAACAAAGCCTAGAAAGAAGGTCCCTGTTGGATTGTTAATAAGAATATTGATGAGGTGGCGATGGCTTGTGTCTGTCCACCCATTAGACATAAGCGTGCAACCATATTCCTTCCAAGACTCTTCATGTTTCTTTCTTAGTTCAGTTGTTCTATTCACAACCCTTTCAAGCAGTGGACTTCTAATATCATGGTATGATGGTGAGCGATACCCAGGACTATATTGCCCAATTGACTCAAGCATAATCTTCCAACTTCTTGAGTTAATGACATTCAATGATATGCCATTTTCATAAAAGAAATCAGCAACATGGTCATCAACAATCTGTTTGGCCTCCTTATCTTTGTGCAGTGCTCAAGAGTTGATTGAGAAGTCTTAGATTTATGTCTCTCTGCAATTACTTCTTCTGGTGACTTGCAAAGCATGGAACTCACTGACTTAGACAATTTTTGAGTTTGTAGTTTTGGTGGAGCTGAAACAACAAAAGAAGTAATGGCAGCCTGAGCAATCCTCTTCTTTGCTTGCTTAACTTTTGTCACAGAACTTGGTATTGGTCCTCTTGTAGGTTCGTCTTGAGCAGCTTGTTCCTCTTCCTCTTCATTCGCATGTCCTTGACCTTCTTTAGACATGTCCAACACAGTCCTTGAATTCTTTATTAGATAGACATGCATTTCTTTCCTAACTAATTCAGGAGCTTTTAGACATTTCATTGTATCACCAAACCCCCCTGCAATGTGTTGTTTGAACCTTTTTATTCCAGAAGATACCGCCTTCATGCAAAAGATGCACTGCACAAAGTCTTTCTTGGTAGGATCTGGCCACCACCCATACTTCCATCCTAGGTCTTGAGATCGAGCTTTATTCTTCGAGTCAATAGCTTTCGTAGCAAGATCTGGCGGTAGTTCTGCTATAGCCTTCTCAGCTAGGGCCGAAGTATTTAGAGTACCCGAAGAAGCTGTTGCGGCACCTCCTGATGCAGCCGATGAATTTCTAGCACCTCTTTTAGGGTCATCCTCAGGCATGATAACTTGCATCGCAGCACGCCGACGTTCATTTTCTACACATATACACATACAACACAAGCAACTTCAACAATCTATGCTAAACTGCAATTTCTAGATAAATACAAGTACACAACAATCTACAATTCTACATATGCTGCTGCTATTTCACTACATGGCAATTGATAAACTGAAAATATATGTTGTGCTGCTACTCACCCGAGGAAGAGGAACTCATGATGGCAGTAGCCAGCAGCGATTAGTGAAGCAACTACAAGCAACATTCAGTCATTCATCAACAGAATGAACAGATGCACCTAGCAAGAATGAACAGATGTATAAGCTGAGTCATTCATCAACCTTTAGAGTGTAGAGTGGGCGCGGCGTCGGCTGGACCAAGCGTGGGCGCGGTGTGAGTGGACAAGGCACAAGCGCGGCGTCGGCTGGACCTCCGCTCGGTGTGCGCGCGACGTCGTCTGGACAGGTCACAGGCGTGTGTGCGGCGTTAGCTGGAGTGCTGGAGGCGTGCACGCAGCGTCAGTGTCGGCGCGGCGTGAGCCCCAGGCGTGTGTGCGATGTCGGTGTCGGCGTCAGCTAGAGCATGTGCGCACGTCGGCGTTGGCGTCGGCTGGAGGCGTGCACGCGGCGTGAGCCCCAGGCGGCGCACATAATAGGCTAGGCAGGGGGCGCAAGGAACAACAGTATAACCCTAACCCTAACAAGCTAGGTAAAAAGCCCACTGGAACAAGAACAGGCCCATTGAAATCACAAATTTTAACCTAGTCGACTGGTCGCCATTTTCTCCCTAATCGTCCCTAATCGTCGACTAATCGGATGACCAGAATTCTAGGCGTTCTGACCGGGTCAGCGCGCCTGGTCGTGCCCACAAAACCGACCAGGCCGATTAGTCGCGATTAATCGTGACTAATCAGACGATTTGTAAACACTGACGAGCAACTCATAGTATTGTCTCAACAAAACTAATTTTGGAACTAGTATTGTATTAATTCAAATAAAACGCTATGTTGTATTAATTCAAATAAAATGATATGATCATGACATCTACACCCCTCTTTTTGAGCAGATCGTCCTCAATCTGCCGGACGACATTAAACCTAACTCCTAACCCTAATACGAATAAGACTCAAGCCTTTTACATCTCGGCTTGAGGTGCACTCCATCTCATCCCTCGTAGAGATAGGACAACTCCACACCATGGCCTTGCCCACCTGCACCTAACATCTCCCTTGTCATCGAAAAGCAGCTCGTCCTCAAGCTAGATAGCAGGATATCGCCACTTGAACTCATCACTTATGATGTGGGCGGCACACCTTGATTTGCTTGGCATTGTTGTGTCTAGTTCAGTGCACAATCCTCCTAAACCTTCTCAAAATTAGAGACTTGTAGTGCCTGTACCTTATGTGATGGACCGTACAACACCTTGATGCCCCTGGTGCAGAAAATGGTGACACTTTGGATGGATGGGGATGAACCCAATCAATATGGAAATTGCGGCGACGACGGTTTTGGTGAATCGACGATAGATGAGCGGAATCATTGGCGTGGCTAGATAGGGGTAGGTCGGCAGGAGCTAGTGGAGGGATGACAACTTTGAGTCATTCATATGCCCGACGGTGCTGGTGGCTCTATCGAGGGACTTTGGGTTCTAGAGTTTGACGTCCGTCTTCAGTGGTTCCTACAAGGCATGAGTGAACAAACAAATCTATTATTGCTTGGTGAGGGAGTCATCTCAGTAGGCGAGCCATAAAAAATGCTTGCAGAAATCATCGATGGAGCCAGAATGTGTTAGGTTGCAAGCTCTCCCAGTGGGTTGCTACGGTCTAGCGGTGGTCGGTGGTGTTGTACATAGGGTGGCAAATCGGTGTGGAGGTATGGTGTCCTGTACTGGGGCTGGTCATCAGGAAAGGGTGACATCCAGCGGTGGGGTGGGCTGCCATGGCGTGAGGTCTCGGCCGGCAGTACCTCGCCTAGGACCTGATCCGGTCTGCAATGAACTTCCTCCTGAAGCATATTCAAGTCGCGACGGAGATCTAGCATGCCTTGGAGAAGTTCCTTGATGACGTCATAATCCGGTGGTGGCGTTGTGGTTGATTCGTCTGACGTCATCGTTGGTGGGCAGCGAGAGCGCCCAAGAAAAGTGGTCTCTGATACCAGAGCAAAGGGTGTGTGTGTGGTGGTGGTGGGTGGTGGGGGGGGGGGGAGGGTGTGCTGATCTTTGTCCCCCCGATGCCGTGACGGCTACACGGTAGATTGGCTTTGATGCCATGTTGGTATCAGAGCGAAGGGCGTAACCGTGGCTGATGGGAAGATGAGGGGTTGCTGGCCCTCAATTCCTCGGTGTCGTGATGGTTGTGTGGTAGATTGGACAGCAAGAGCGCCTAAGGAAATTGGTCTTTGATACTAAGTTGTCACATGCATGATAGTTTCTGGAACACATGGCTGAATTGGCCCCTAGCCTCGTCGGCGCGATAGCCTCCCCGCCGGTAAGGTAGGGCTCCAACCTAAACTAATATAAACTAATTCTTTTCTTTACTTCTTAATTACAAACTATGGACCTGTTTATATAGGGTAGGGTCCCCTTATTTCTAGGACAAATCAACTCTAACTGCAATTAGACTCTTAATCCTAAACCTACCTTAACCCTAATAGATTAGTATCCCGACCAGCTACAGTATCTGATGGTACGGTTCACGTGAACAGTACCGCGCGGGTACTGTTCACGGCTGTGGGCTAGGCCCCAAACCCTAGCCCATGACATATAACATCAAAACAAACAATGCAACATCATTAAATTAAATGATGTAAAATATAGTGTGTACAAATGTGCCTGAGCAATTTAGATTTGGCAGTGGGTTATGTTCTGGCAGCTATGTTAGTGATATCATGCCATTCACATTCTTAAATGTTGCAGGTGATGATGTTAAACTAAAGAAGCCTGATCCATCAATTTATATTACTGCAGCAGAGGTGGTGAAAATAATTTTGAAGATATTGTCAATTTTTCTTATTACCTACTCAAATTCAGTCATGTGATGGAATTAATTGTTCTACCCAGAAATTAGGTGTGCAAAGCTATAATTGCCTTGTAGTGGAGGACAGTGTTATTGGACTACAAGTATGTCTTCTTTGATTTTATTCAATTAACTGAGTTAATTATTTTGAAGACAAGAGATGTTTTTTTATTTTTATAGGCAGCAAAAGGAGCAGGAATGTCATGTATAATAACATATACGCCTTCAACTGCTAACCAAGTAAAATTTGAGCTTCCCTACAAGTTCTTGTCTGTGATAGTACCACAACATGCTAATTTGATGACTTTTGCATAGGATTTCACGGATGCAATTGCAACTTATCCTGATCTCAGTAATGTGAGGTAGGTACTGATTTGCCAATTGACTTTTTTCATATAAACTATATATGCCAAATTGCCAATATTTACAGGCGACTGATAAAAAATATATATTTGCAGGCTTGAGGACCTTAAGTTGCTGCTCCAAAAATCTCTTGTTACTGGATAGAAAAGTGTCTTGCTTCGTCCAGAAATAATTAACCATTTTTTATGCATGGCTATCCGCAGTAAGTTTTTCTTTTTGGCTATTCATTCTCATTTGTTGGACTCCTGTTATGTCATAAGTGTATTTTTCCCTATCTGATAAGTGATAAATATGCAAAAGTTCAGGTCTAGATTCAAGCCACAATATATATCGTTTCAGCCGCCTGGTGTCCTTCAAGATCAACCCCACATGTTGGACAATGAAGATATGCTGATACATCATTTGAGAATTTCTGCAAAGTGTTGGCAAAAGAAGGAAAAAACTACTAATCACAAAATAAAAACCACAATTTCTTTCAGCTGAAGTGGCTGGTGGAAGTGTCGAACAGCACGTGAATCCAAGCAATTTTCTTGTTGGATACAGAAACAAAGTGTAGTACTCTGATATTCCACAGATATTGTTGTACACGTGAAAAGTCTGGGTACCTTGCTGGTAAACTGCTGGAAACCATTGTCGCCAGGAAAGGAAATACAGCTCTTGGAACATATATAGTTGTAAAGAAAATAAGTTGTTTTGTTTCTTGTGCAGTCATTTATGCTAAAATTTAACTCTTTTACTAGAAATGAACTGGCGGCAAATCCACCCTCTTCATTTTACCCCAGATTCCTGTTCCTTCTCGTTGCAATCAATATCTGCTTCCCCCACTCTCTGTCAGTTAATACTTACCAGTTGCATGTATCATGTAAAAGGCAAAATGTTCCGGAATTCGTTTGGTACTTCAGTCCTTGATGGAACATGCATGAATCCCTCCCTTTAACACATAGATATTGGGTAAACATGATTTTATCACAATGTGATGTGATTGTGATGTCTCCATCGGAAGCCTAATCTGCCAATTGAACTTGTATTTCTCATCACATGAAGCTAGGTTTGGGGATGTGGCAAAAGCCAAGGAAAATCGACATTGCTGGGAGACCTGGAAAGCAAGTAGGAGTACTAGAGTAGACAGTCCATCACAGTGTACCTGGGAGAGTGAAGTTTCTTCGCCGTCCTGACGTCCGTTTCCTGTCATGAATTGGGGCGTATTTATGCGTGGAAATGAAGGACGTGATCACGTCGATTTCTCATTATTTTCTTGCTTGATTGACTAGCTTAAATCTCTTTACCGTTGCTCACTGGGCAAGCCAAGAATTTCCACACAATTTGGCCTATAAAATGTACTACAAACCAGGCCATTTTTAGTGCGCGTGTCAGTTTGCCGTGCTGAAGGAGTGAAGGGTAGTAGCCATGGCAATCACCAAAGCGAGCTCCATGCTCATGGACTCATGGTGATGGCACTTGTGCTTGGGATGGCCTCCATTGCCACAGCTGCATCTGGAGTCGCCACCTTCTATACTCAATACACTCGTAAATCCACTAGCTAGCTAGGAGTAGTCATTAAGCTGGTTTTTTGCATCACGCACTTCATATATAACAACAGAAACTTAAAATCTTAATTAGGAAGTGTTTTTTTTGCTATAGCAATTAGCAAAGGGTTATATATAAAACAGCTGAAGAGGCGCTGTTCATCGTACGTCCTACTAAAATATATTAATCATGCGAGTTTTTTTCAGTTTTTTTTTGGGGCATGGACGCATAATCTCTTTTGCTGATTTTTTTGGTTAAACTGTCTCTAATCCGTTCTCCGTATATGCTTCGTTTGCTTTCTCTGACAACGAAATATATATACGTGTACGCCGCGTCGGCGTGCTACGGGTACAGAAACGTGGGGAAGATGACCGCGGCGGCGAGCGACAAGTTCTGGAACAACGGGGCCGTGTGCGGTCGGTGCTTCGTGGTGAGGTGCACCGGCGCAGCCTACGGCGGTGGAGGCAACCCCTGCACCGGCGGTAGCGTCACCGTCAAGACCGTCGACAACTGCGCGAGCAGCGACGGGGACACGAGCACCATCGACCTCTCCAGGGAGGCCTTCGCCAAGATCGCCAACCTCGACGCTGGCGTGGTCAAGGTCACCTACAACCCAACATATGTGCATTTCCTCAATTTGCCACACCGCAGAGAAGTCAAGAAGGATATTTCCGTAATAATAATGTTAACTCAAGAAGGGTATTTCAGAAGTAATAATGTTTTTAAGAATATCAGTAGTAACAAATTAATAATGTCAGGGTCGGTCTGTTAACCCTCACTGTTATGTCATCGTGAAATAGAAATGTGGTCGTCGTCGTGTCGTGGTTTGAAGTTCATCGTGTATGCATTATTCATGTGCACACTTTTCTATATCCTCATATTTTTGTCTTCTAGAATCCATTTGGTTAATATAAATACCAAAAAGTTTATCAATCGTAACACTTTTCTATATATCCTCATATTTTTGTCTTCTAGAATCCATTTGGTTAATATAAATACCAAAAAGTTTATCAATCGTAATATAAACAAAGACAAAAAATTAAAGTGTTGTTTGTTTCTTTTAGTTTTGAATTATAACAATTTAGTTTTTCTCATAACCTGAACAAGATAACTTATTCTATCAACTTATAATTTAGAGTGCAGATTATAGTAGACCTAACTTTTCTCTATAAGCTGAATTGTTATAATACTTATCACCAGCAAAGATCGTCTATATTGTAGATTATATTGTAGATGTATGCATATCCTTTCAGATAATGGCCACGCGACAACGTGTTGTAAGCTTACCAAGTTGTTGCATAACATCAAAAGCTATCGTGTTGTAAGCTTACTAAGTTTTTGCCTAACATCAAAAGCTATCGTGTTGTAAGCTTACCAAGTTTTTGTCGAGGACAAGCCGTGAATCGTACATAATATCTCCCACCATTAATTATTAGTCAACTGGAGATCCAACTACCCAGAATTACAGCATTCATTAGTTTCTCTTGGAACAAATCTTTACTTTTCAACAGAAGTACATAACATCAACATAGTCTACCAAATACGCACATCATTCCTAGATAGCCCACACAAACTTTGCGGGGAGGCCAGTGCAGGTAACCTTCGACCCTTGACAGGCATGGAGCGAAATTCACACGCCAAGATTCTTCAGATTCAGCAACAGAAATGATTAGATTATAGAACTGCCACAACAGTTCAGGGTTGCCATGAACCATTGTTGGGCGTATTATGATGACCTGATACCTTATCCTTACAAGTTGGACAAATGAAACCAAACGAACCAGACTGATGTCCATCAATGGCTCCAAAATGGTGGAACTGGCTGTTGCACCATATACATAATACTTGGAGCATGCCTCCACTGACCATCCTTGACAAAGATAGATCCCAGCCTAACTGGGTTGGAGGGCCACCACTGACCACCATCTGTGGTGCATCATAGCCCAATACCAAAGTTGGTTCAGACGTGCTTACAAAATTTTGCCTGCCCATGCCCCCAAACTGAGAGGAATCAGCAAGAGGTACCGAATTAGGCCTGATCATGCTTCCAAACTGGGAAGACCCTGCGGGTGCAAAATTAGGTCTGGCCAAGCTCCCTGTCTGAGAAGATCCAGTAGGCAAAGCATCAGTTCTGGTCATGCTCCCAAACTGGGGCTGAGAGGATCTCGTGGGCATTGAACTATTTCTTGCCATGCTCCCGAGCTGAGGGGACCCCCCAGCTGCAGATCTAAGTTCTCCATAACCAGGAAATACCTGCTGCTTCTGGCCACTAAATCCAAGTTGCAAATCACATTGCTGTAGGAAAAATAAGATTACATTAGCATGAAGTACACTCAGCATAAATGATCATAGTTGTCCGTGAGGGAAAGATTCATTCTATGCACTCTAACGAATTGTTAACAATGCAGAAGCAAACCAACTAAAGGTAAAGCAATAGAATGTTGAGAAACATCAATGTTTATTTCCTTCTTTCACCCAACCATAAATAGTCATATACCATATCAACTATTGCATAATTTAGTTAGTAGTTATACTTCTCAATCTATGTCAAATGAACTGGCCTAAGGAAAACACTAAGTAGGTATTAAATCATAGTTATTATGGTGGCGCGGCAAGGCGGCTGATCACCCTCACACCTTTTAGGCGAGTATAGCGTGTGGTGAGGCAACGCCATACTCACTTCACAAAAATGGCATGGCAGCAGTATTACACAATTATATTGGGAATAAACATGAAAACACCATCAATTCATCATCACTTAATGCTACTCAGGTCACTAATACTAAACAATCTACACAGCCAGATTAATGTTTGCAGGTTACTAATACATAGTGTTAGAAAAATCGGTGATCAGTTGATTAGGGATTAGAGGTTAATCAGGAAATTAACTGAATTAACCGATCAACTAAATAATTAAATAACATATTGTGTATACTTAATTCTAACTGATACCATGCCAGTGGTGCTAGCACAGGCATGGCAAAAAGCAGCGTTCGATGGCAAAAAGCCCGCAAAAGACAAGCATGTGCCATGCTTTTTGCCATGCCTCTCTCTCTCTCATTCTCATATTTTTTTTCCTTTTTTTCTCACTTTTCTCCATGTTCCATGCCTCCTCTCTATGCATGTCTCCCCGTCTAGCTGTCTCTTCCCCAATTCTCCTCTCACAGTGCTTGTGGGAGGTCAGTAGCTCCAACAGCGCAAGGCCAATGAAGATCAAGCAGCGGCACGGTCACGATGCGGCGGTGGCATGGATCCAGTGGCAGCGGTGGCAACACTGATCTGGCAGCGGCAATGCGGATCCAGGTGGCAAGGGTGCAGAACCAAGCAGCGGGGATGCAGATCTAGCGTTGCTTCTCCACGTCAGGCACTCTATTGCTGCTGCCGTCTGATGTCCATGTGAAGCAATATGGTGTCCGCGCGATCCCAGACACGATGAGGCGGACACCACACTCACTTGTGGTGAGTCATCGGCCGTGTCATCCACCAGCGACCGCCTAATCATTGATTAGGCAAGGCCTTAACAACTATGCATTAAATTACTGGGTTGCACTAGATTTACAAAAATAAAATACCCAAAGCATTTTTAAAATCACAGTAGTGATTGAACACTAGATATAATATTTTTTCCAAATCTACCTGATCTCTGGTTGTGCTGCTGATTGGAAGGTCACCAACAGAACGAACCACAGATGGCATGCTACCAAAATTCTCCTGCATAGGCATTAGACTGTTGGCATTCTGGCTAGTATTCGCTGAAGGGAGTGGGTCACAACCAGTAGCACAGTCATTGTAACGATGTTGCATACCATTGCTAGTCCTTCCCATAACCTCAAGCATAGACCCGTTTGGATGATTGTTATTGGTGGGTCTATTAACAAAAGAGTCTTTTGTGCAGTTGGCATCACTTCTATTAACAACAGAACCCTTCCAGTTGACATCACTTCCCTTGCTTAAGTTACTAGCTGTTAGTGTGCTTGATTCAAGAAGGGAACTGTGGCTTGAAATGTTGGGTCTTATGTGACTGGAGTTATTATTAAACTGGGCAGGACTCCTTTCAGTGATATCACCAGTAAGGATGTTACTATTATAAACACCAACAGCAAATCTAGCACCACCATTATTTCCAAAACTTCCACCAAAATCTTTTCCAGTAATGCACGACTGATTACTGTCATTAAGGTCAGTTGATGTTTTACTGTTTACAGTTGCAATAGGAAATGATATTGTGTCTTGGCATGAATTGAGGTTAACATCTCTTGCTTTCATGGTATTATTAACCTCAACATGCTTGGAAGTAGCCATAGTCCGATCAATAATCTGGCCTTGACAATGGTTGACAGCTCCATAGGAAGTAGGTCTGAAAACTCGGTGTCTTCCTGCTTGATCGTTAAAATCAGTTGCTTCAGCAAACCCATTAATCCTGCAATCCAGTTCATTTGGTTGAGGTGCTATTTTCAGAACTGTTCTATCAGCACGATCCATCATTTCACTTCTATAACTGTGTGTGCTTGCAGCATCTGTGGTAGGAGGTATCTCTTCAGGTCTAGACCAAGTTTGATTAGGTTCATTGAAATTATATGAACAATTTGAGTTAAAAAGATCTACACCTCTTGTACTATTGCCTCCATGTTTAACTGAACGATTGTGATGCTGAAATTGTGCTTCGCCAGCATTAATATTTTCATTCTGTTCTGGTGTTCCAGTCAATTCCTGAAGGCTAAATGATAACTCTGCAAAGGAATCGCTACCGACCTTTCCAGAAGAAATTGTAGCTAAGAATGCTTCAGGAGTCAGCCCTTGATACCTTGCATGGGCTCCAACATGACCAAAGTACCGGGACTGCTCTTCAAATGTCTTATGACACACTGGGCATTCAAATTTCCCATCTTTGCCTACCACTGGTTCACCAAATTTGCCATTATTGCCAATCTTGCGCCTCTTATCCCTCACTTTGTGAAAAGATATCTGGTGCTGTGCATAGGCACTGTGATCATCAAAAGTTAAATTGCACTGCTGACATTCATAAGAATTTGCTGCATCTGTAATTCTCTCAACCTTTTCCCTTGAATCACTAAAATGGCTTGAGAAAGTACCAAAAGTATTTGGCAGAACACTTTGGCTGTCCATACTTAAACCAATTTGATATTGAACACCTACAGCCTGCCACAAAGTTCAAAAAATAAAATATACGAACTCAAGTACATAAAATAAAGTGGCATTCACATTAAACTTACATTAACATCACCACAATCACACAGCTCATGCTGTTGTGTGTTGTCATACTCAATATTACCCATTTTGAGCTCCGGATACCCAAGAAGTGACATAAGATATGCAGAAACTTCTTTGCAAGTAGCAAATTGCTGTCCCTTGGGGCTGGAAAGTACAATATACCCATTTAGCTAGGGTAGAGAATCATACAGAAAAGAAAACATGTGACAGACAAAATTATTCCACTAAAATAACATGTCCATTCACAACATGCGTTCACCAATCAATAACATATATGATAGATAAAGCAAAACATATTTAATATACATTTATTATCTCAACAGGACTTTCTAGCTTATAATAATGAGAAGTAATATTTGTTATTGTTACAGAAAAACAATTGACCAAAGTTACATATGATATATATATATATATATGGAGGAACGCCTGACTACTGAGGAACATTTAAGATGATTGGCATGCTCATCAGCTCATGTGCCCTAAACACTACTTCAAACTGGTATAGCAGTTGTTAAATATTGCAAACAAAGGTACTGTATTGTTTCAGCTAATAAACCATGTCCTTAATTCATTTTATCCACTGGTTCTCATTGATGGGTGGGGTCAGGACCTGCATGTCAGTGAGAACTCAGCAGTGAAGAAAATTTATTCATACATATGTTATGTATTATGTTAAATCCTTGAAACATCATATGTGATGTGCATATCTTCCTTTATGCTTACCCTATCACATAATAAGCATCGAGCAAGTCAATTTTAGATAATGTCGTTGGAATAACATAATATGCATGCCTGAAATACTCAAGAGTCCAGATCAAAGAAAGTGGAAAAGAAAATAACCACTTTATTCAAAGGCATAAACTGAAACGCCCCTGAAATGCTAAATGCTACTTTTATAAGCAAAAAATGTATTTACCCTCCAGACTACTCAGCATTATCATTCAGCTAGCATCTCATTCATTGTATGGTTGCATAATAATATTGTCAAGACATAGATATACTTACTTGGAAAGCAGGCACTCCACAGAACAACAGCAAGCAGGCTATGTCGAACAAACCAATCATTTAAAACTACCAAGAGCTAATCTGATAAAACTTGTGCAACAGCCCCCCCCCCCCCCCCCCCCCCTAACATATCAGCACTTTTAAGGAAAGGATTATGAGGCTAACCTCACATAACTGAAGCAATGCACCAAGGGGATGTGCTCCTTCCGCTTGAGTCCGAGTTGCAGCTTCCACCCGCTAGGGAGGTGATCCCCAAAGAAAGCTGCGTCAACAAACTTTCTCCGCATCCTCTGGCTTACCCACTGACCCCCTAGACTAGAGATGAAGCCCATCAGCTCTGACTCTGAGACCAGCCCTGCCGTCCGCTTCCGCAGCTCTGCCTCGTACGGGTCGACCAACCGTGCGAGCCCTACCAGATCAACGGAAACCCCCTTGGAGTTGGTAGTTACCTGGTCGGGGTCAAGCGCGGGTAGGGCTAGGGTTTGGGACGGGGACGGGGGCGGGGGCGGGGGCGGGAGGGAGGTGTCATCAGGGTTGAAGAGGCAGCGGAGGTGGTAGGCGATGAGCTCGCTCTCCGCGTCGTTCCCTCCGAAAAGCGTGGCGGAGGAAGCGGAGGCGTGGAGGGCGGAGGAAGGGGAGGAGATGGCGGCGCCGAGGCGGAGGCGGGAGAAGGTCTGCTTACGGGAGCCAGCGCTCTCGTTGAAGACGGCGCGGTCGATCTTGAGCGGCGGGAGTGGGTCGGCGTCGGGGCAGCTCCGCGGAGCCACGGCGTGGGCCGAGGCGGCGGCGAGGGCATCCAGGTCGGACTGCGAGAGCATGCGGAGGTCAACCACGGGAAGCATCTCCGTCTCCATTGCCCTCTCCGCTTCCCCCTGCACGCCAGCGGCGGGTCCGTGCGGAGGGTGGAGGCGAGGACGAATCGACCGCCGTGGCGGCGGTGCGGGTTTGGCTTGCTCCGATCTGAGCGGGTCGCTCGCCGGACCGGATGAGGTGGCTCTATAGTTGCCTAGTTGGGGCTCCCCGAGAAAAGGCAGGCAGACTAGCCAGCCGCCTATATCCTCATGTCCCCTTCTATCATTTCATAATATGGTATTTTTATTAATAAAATATACTTTACCAGTTTATTCTCACTATTAATTTATTAACTTTGTATTTACTAAGTTTAAATAAAAGTAAAGTCTTATAGCAGTGAGTATTTTTAAAAAAACTGAGTGAAAGGGGTCTATGCTTGCCACCCATCAAAAGTGGGGCAGGGTTGCAGCTAAGAGCGCCTAAACCCTAAATTCGGTAACTAGTTGAGTAGATGTACGGTAATTATAATTTATTTACGGGAATTGTGAGAGTGTGTTTTTAGCTAAATACATGTCAAATTTGATTAAAAGAGGCTCTCGGCTCTCCTATATAAACTCTAACTCTAAGTTGTCGTACTATATGTTGGATCTGGAGCGGCCAAGGTGAGGAAGCAGCGCAACACCTCTGATGAGGAGAGAGAGAATTTAGCCTCATGAAGTGACAAAATGGAGCCCCTTGTGGGCCTTGTCATCTTGTGCACTATAAACATATGGGCTGAAGCAATAAACAAAAAAGAAATTAACGGCCCATCAACCCTTGAAAACGTCTACACATGTTTATGAGCCATAAAAATATATGCTCCATAAATAATTATCCGTTTATCATATTACATACTGTATTTTGAAACAATAAATCATAACATAAAATGTCTATTTATACCACAGGTGCACATGCAATCACATAAAGAATAAGAAAAATGTAGGTTTAAAATATAAAAATATAAACAAATTAGGTTTGAGTTTTAGAGCATTTTCGTCCAACTCTTCATTTTTGGTTCCCTATACATGAAAATAGGGATGTCTCTATATTTCCTCTCTATTTCTTAAAATGCATGTTACATCCAGTCTTCCTATATTCAACTCCCTAAATAGAATTTATAATTAATACATATCTAAATAGATAAATTTACAACTCAACTGATATATATTGTGTTACAAGAATTTTACAATTCCTCTTGTGTTGAAAGAGACACGAAACATGAAAAAAGAGACAAAATAAAAAAACAACTTTGACTAGAAAGTATAGAAAGTAAAGGAGAAAAATGAAAAAATATCATCTCATCTCCCTCCTACATCATTAGGGGCATCAACAGCCAGGATCTAGCGGCTCCAATCTCTCCACACAGCCTATATCTCTCCTCACCTTGCTCAAGCCATTCAGTGCAGCCTCTTGAGTCCTTGAGGTTGTTCATCCCCATGCTCCCACTATCGCCACTAAACTCCTCCATTTTGGTGGTCAGGTTGAGCTGCACGTGACGCTCACACGTAGAGGTGCCAACGAGCCGAGCCAGGCTCGGCTCGCCCGGCCAAATGAGCCAAAAACGAGCTCGTTCGTGCTGCGAGATGGCCCAGCTCGGCTCGTCTAGTTCGCATGTCTAGGCACACACAACAAATCGATGTGATTTTTTAGTTTCCACTCCACTCCACAGTAGCAATTTTTTTACATATTAGAAATAAAAAAATCACACATCAATTCAAAATTCATAAACTATCATTTGAAGGTTTGTTTCATCATTCCAAACATTCAACATCATTACATGATTACATAAACCATCATTCGGTCATTCCATCAAGGCAATAAGGTCATAAGGGCATAACCACATAAGGCATCTAACAACTAACATGAACATCAAGCCATAAAAAATGTTTCCAAAGTCCACATGATCACATGACCATATATCCACAAAAGCACAAGTTCATGTCCATAAGACCACAACCACCAGACCACAAATCCACAAGTACAAGTTCGCATACGACATAGTGACATACTGATGAGGACATTACTTCTAAAGATACAACCATACGAGATTAACAAGGACCCATGACTCATGCTCGAGTTCGTCAACTAAATTGTCATGTGAATTCGCTCCTTGTTACTCAAACAAACCCTTCTATGGATAGAATGCTACTAAGTCCGAGTTATGATCATATTGTACTCAAAAACATTGGAGAGGAGACGAATTACCGAGTGGATAAGGACCGCCGATCGAGGCCACAAGGAGACTAATTGCCAAGTGGACAAGGACTGCCGATTGGGGCCATCGAGTGGACAAAGGAAGAACAAGGCTGATGATCAGAGCACTCGGGAGATGGCGTGTTCTGACCGTCGACCACCTACACCCTCCGACCAATCACCGACCTCCAACTCCATTTGTTTGACCACTGGCGTCCTGCAACCCACACTCCTCGGCCAATGTTGATGCCAAGATTTAGTAGAGCCTAGGCCCACTAAGGATGTCGCACGGTCAACATGAGTCAAAGGAGTCTGGTCAAAGAAGCCCGTCCATATTGTTACAATATGACTGGATATGAAGGAGCCGATGAAGGTGAGAGAAGATAAAGATGATCCAGAATTGGTTACAATGTGGGTTACTTGGACGACAAGTCTTTGGACTATAAATATGTATCTAATTAGCTAGGTTTAGACACACACACAATCAACCACAACAAACTATTACTTTTGGCGCATCGCCACCCTTGGATTCCCAAGGTTAATCCCAGCGTGTCTTATCACTTGGAACCAGGATGCATCATCTTGATCTCCGGTGAAAAGGTGAGTACCGCCACCACGATGGTCACATCAATTAGGTTTGTGTTCTTCGAGGCTGCATCTTATCGATCTCTTGAGGTATCGGCCTGATCGGTGTGATCGCCGGGTTAATCCTTGCATATTTCACTAGGTCTAAGGCTGCATCGGTTTTGATCTCTTAGATTGATGTGAATTAGGTGTCATAGTTTGAGGCTTCATTGGTTAAGTCCGACATCTTGATCTATTGTATCATGTTCATGTTATATACCATTCATCTAAATAAAGTATGCCAATGCGTTGAAGTGTTATTGATTTATCGTGATTAGCGACTGTCTTAGTTAGGTACGATCTTGCAGTCGTGGTACTTTAATGGCATGAATATGTTATTTGGCATGCTGGGTTTAGTTTCTATCGGAGTACTAGCCGATAGGTTATCTTTGTTTCCACGCTATATTTCATCTGCATTTGGGAGACACTCATCGGCCTTAATGCATTCCACCTTATCGATGTGTTCAGCCCGATAGAGTGGGGCGTGGTCATCGGCCTTGATGCATTCCACCTTATCGACCAATAGTGTGTTCAGCCCGATAGCGTGGGGTGTGGTCATCGGCCCCATGGCCGATAGGTGCGTTTATTCTTATTTATTCTATCCTTGCCTCAGTCATCGGCTTGATAGCCGATCGACATTGCTACTAATATTGTTCTTTATGATTCCTTATCAGTTGTAGGTTCAAACTGATTAGCACGCTCAGAACCTTTTTTCTAAGATTATAGGACTTGCACTAGAGTTAAGCAGATCTCCCAAGCCACGCGTGTGACCAAAAAATACACCAACATGCTTTTTGGCATGCCCAATGGGACATTTTCCAAATAACTCATCCATGGCGGGCGAGGTCGATGGACAACATCATCCCGGTTACCATGGACGTATTGACCAATGAACAAAGAGTGGAGGTACTGAATCATGTGGAAAACTACAAGAGATTGTGCCTCGGCGCTTTCGGCATGACTCGATCTAGCCCTTTCGAGAGAAGTCAGTTGCCAAAACTAGCTGCGACCGATGAGACCCCTCAGCAGGCCAAGAGTCCGTGGGTCACTTTTCAAGAAGTCATCGACAATGCTCTACATCACGCTGTCATCAATCAGTCTGAGGTGTTGGTTAATACCTTGCACGAATTGATCAAGAAGACTGTCGATGGGATGATTGCTCAAGAGCCAACGCAAGGCCCGGTGTACTTCTTGACCAATCCTCCTTGTCTACTGCAAAACCCTCAATACAATCGGCCGGTACCACCACCGCAAGGGCCGATGAAATAGGGTCTGCCAAACACTTCATTCAGTTGGGAGACTGACGTGACGACCCCATTACCTACACCCGCGCTCCAAGGGATAGGTAGACATGACCCATCCTAGAACATGTATCCCTTCGGTAGAGGTACGCCACCATCCTAGCCTTCGGTCACACTGCAAGGGCTGATCAGGCAAGAGGTACCCTAGCCCGTGTACGGAATCGCTATGAACATGTTGCTAGATCTTGTGCCGCCAAGGGGAGCACCCAATAGCATTCCTCAAGGGTACCAACAGATCGTATACTACAGAGTACTGCCCTACTCTAGTGAAGAACAAAGATACAACATTGTTCGACTAGACCAGTATCTACAACCCCCAACGACTGACCGATACCTCGCACTAAACTAGTAAGAAGGCGATTGGGTGAACCAGATTACTGAGGTGATTCGGGACCAATTTGGACTCAAGCCCAAGGATCAAACCTAAGTGTATCGGCGACCGTACCCGAAGTGGTTCGATCGGGTGCCGCTACCAAACCAATACAAGGTTCCCAACTTCACCAAGTTCTCGGGGCAGGAATCGATCTCCACGATCGAGCACATTAGCCATTTTCTCGCCTAGTGTGGTGAGGCATCAGTTGAAGAAGCACTGAAGATTAGGTTCTTCCCGCTATCGCTATCAGGATCGGCCTTCGCCTAGTTCTCATCACTGCCGGTGAACTCTGTCAGAGGATGGTAGACCTGGAGAAGAAGATTCATAAATATTTTTTCGCCGGCATACATGAGATGAAGCTCACCGATTTGACAACATTGAAATAGAAGATGGACGAGTCAGTCCAAGATTATGCGTAGAGGTTTCGCGACGTGAGAAGCTGGTGCTATAGCCTGAACCTCAGCGACGCACAATTGGTTCACCTAGCATTCTAGGGGCTCCTGAATCCGATAAAGGAAAGGTTTTCATCGTAGGAGTTTGAGAGCCAATCACACTTGGTACAATGGGTATCGACCCATGAGAGCCGATTCTAGGAGGCGAAAAGGGACAGATATCAAAAGAAGGTGACATATGCTTATGCATCCCATTCGGACTCCGACGAGGAAAGCGGGTCTGATGCGGAGGTCGGTTTGGCTGAATGGACCAGAAACAAGAAACAGATCACATGTCCGTGGGTGAAGCCACCTAGTAAAGAAGAGAAGTACAATTTCGATATCAGCAAGGGTGATAGGATATTCGATTTATTTCTTAAAGAAAAGTAGATTCAATTGCCACCTAACCACATGATACCACCCATCGATGAATTGAAGAAGAAGAAATATTTAAGTGGTACAACTCCTCGTTTCACCGCACCAACGAATGCAAAGTGTTTAGACAGCAAATCCAATCGGTCGTGGAGCAAGGCCGAATCAAGTTCGATGACGGGAAGAAGCTGATGAACATCAATGGTCACCCCTTCCCGGTCAACATGGTGCATGCACACCATGCTGATGACCGGTACTCAAAGAAGAGCAGGCGAACTAGCACTAGCGTCACCTCCTTGGGTCTGATCGAAAAATATGAGAGGAAGTCACGAGAAAGGATGGAGAATGAGGATGATCATGAGTACTCACGATTCAACCCTCATTGGAATTGTGAGTTCTTCAGATTCTGCTGGAATGAAGGGCTCCGTCTGCCATCGATAGATGACTACCCCAAGTGCGGCAGCGAAGACATGTGGCAGGACGGTTATGACCCGAGCACCGACAAGACAAGTCCACATAGTCAGGAAAGGTTGGACATCCATCGGAGGGTGTCGATGCTAAGGGCGTGAATACTCGAGAGGCTTGGACCCATCAATGCCAAGGAAAACAGTCAATCGACCGATGGCAGCACTACCGCAGGAAAGCCATAGTAGTGTCCTAGTGGTATATTCACAAAGAATCAGAAGAGGAGAGTACAATGACTACAGAGGTTTAGCAGATCAAATCTGTTACTTCGGTCCGACCGGCGTTGAGACTTCAGTCTGACCGGACCTCATCACGCCATTATTGGCAACAGCCGGTCAGACCGACGGCCTTCTACCGGTCTGACTAGGACCCTATGCACTACGCTACGCTGAAGCCTTCTGCTGGAGCCTATGCGTCGAAGCCTGCTTTGTCGGTCCGACCGAAGTAGCTCCGCCGGTCAGACCACCGGAGTTACCCTTCACCGCTACCTTCAAGACACCGCTTGAAGCCCCTTCGCAGAAACCTCGGTCCGACCAAGGTCGTACCTCCGGTCTGATCGGGCGTGAGGCCGAAGGTGCCCTAGGGACCCTTTGGGCCAATCTCTACTGTAACTCCGAATCGGCCTCCGGATTGGCTGATTCTAGGTATTTTAGTCATTTTATTCCTGTTTACATTATTACTAACACTTTCGCCCAATTGGATTAAAATATTAATTATTTATCTAATTGCCTGGCGACTCCAAATCCCTTATCACTATTAAGGGTAGTCGGAACGCGGCGTCAGTATCATCACGATACTTTTGGACGTCGAACCGGCCCAAGTGCGGGGGCGCATTTCTGCGTCAACACACTTTTTGGTGACTCCGCTGGGGATAACGCCAATCATGACTACTACCTCTACATCAACAGCGAGTACCTCTACTACGTCTACATCCACTACATCGTTGATGAGCACTATGAGGGGCGCGGACATCGACGACTGCAACATTATGACGCCCACCATGGCAGACATATCTGAGGAAGACCGAGCAAATATTGAAGCAAAGAAGAAGGAACTCAAAGAGCTGATGCTCAGGGATTGCATAAATACACACTCGGGCTTCGTAATGCGCGACACCCTCAACCTAACTTAGGTACGCCCCTCATCACCCCCTTTATCTGCTTCACAAGTTGACCATAGGGTAGCAGCGTCTGTTGATCAGGCGGTTAGCGCCTCGCTAGCCAACAAACTAGAACCCGCAGTTGTTTCACAAGTGGTAGCAGTATTTAGAAGATTTGTCTTTACTGAGGCCGATTCACCGACACCAATCACTAGTATTCCGCCAACTTAGCACATTTATAGTAGAACGAACGGCAATACTGGAAAAACTATCACGTTTCCGGCTACATCATCCATAGCCAAAACACATAACTATGCTTATGGACAGGAAAACCCAGCCTATCATGTGCCATCGCCACCTGCGCCCACGCTAGCTCTGCTGCCACCGCTCGCGCTGCACACTCCCACACCGCAGCATAGGCCAGAGCATGCCGATATACCGCCACGCATCCCGCCACCGCATGAAAGATGCGCACAAGCAGTAGACCACGATGATATTGAGGAACGTATTCACGCGCTATTTAGGAAATGAACCGATTTTACACCTCGGGATAGAGCTAGGGTTTATCGGAAACCATATCCCGACCACTTTGATACCATTCCGTACCCTCGCGGTTATAGAGTCTCGGATTTCACTAAGTTTGATGGCGAGGGAAGTAAATCCACATTAGAGCACATTAGTCAATTTCTAGCATAATGTGGCAAAGCTAGCAGGTCGGATGCGTTGAAACTCAGGTTATTTTCCCTATCATTGTCTGGCACAGCATTCACTTGGTTTTCGGCGCTCCCGCCGAACTCCGTTCAGACATGGAGTCAACTAGAGCAAAAGTTTCATGATTATTTCTACACAGGCGAGACCGAGCTTAGGCTATAACACCTCATGACAATTAAACAAAAATCTAGCGAAAGTGTTTCTAAATACGCCAAGCGCTTTTGAGACACTAGGAATAAATGTTTTAGCCTAAACATATCAGAAAGAGACCTGGCAGACCTCACATTTAATGGCCTACGGGCAGAAATTAAGGAACGAATGGATAATCAGAATCTTCTAGACGTTAGCCAAGTCTTACAACAGGCTCTAGTCTAGGAAGGCCTAGCCAAAGATAGAAAATTCGTTAAGACTTTTAATAAACCAAGAGATGAAATCCACACGATGGAGCACTCTGACGAGGGAGAATCCGAAGAGGAAGAAGATCCAACTGATACGTACATGACCGAATGGACTTGGAGCGCGAAGTTTAAACCCATCACCTGCTCTGAATTGCGGTTGTCTCCCTCTAAGAGTCGGCCTAATGAAGTTAGATATTCATTCGACGTAACTAAGTGTGATAAAATATTTGATTTTCTATTAAAAATCAGCTTCTACGACTGCCAAAAGGGCAAGTTATGCCATCCGCCAACGAATTGAAGAAACGTCCCTACTGTAAGTGGCATGATTCACATTCTCACCACACTAATGATTGCAATGTTTTTCGTCGGCAAGTTCAATCGACCATATAAGAAGGATGATTGAAAATAGAAGCAAACCCAAAAATGAAATTGGACAGAGACCCCTTTCCCATGAACAACGTTGAGCTCGAGGGGAAGAAGATATTGATTCGGCCAGAACAGGCCAAGTCGACTAAAGGGAAAGTGGTCATTGTAGGAGACGCTCGCACACGCACACTCGTACCAAGGAATCCAGAGGTAGGAGTGTGGAAAGAAAATGTTAAACCACCATCTTCGACCAGGCACCACAGAAGGCCGAAGGTGACATACAAGATGCTCTTGGACAAGCACCAGCGAAGGTCCGAGAGGAGGAGTGTTCGGCCATGAGCTCCGGGACGGCCAAACCCCCCTAGAAGACCGAGCCCCACGAGGATTGAGTTCGGACCTCAAGA
Source organism: Zizania palustris (assembly GCA_019279435.1). NCBI lineage: Eukaryota > Viridiplantae > Streptophyta > Magnoliopsida > Poales > Poaceae > Zizania > Zizania palustris. The sequence continues at coordinate 45,120,653 of JAAALK010000290.1, read as the reverse complement.
CCTGAACCCCTCTTCGAAGTGGGTACAACCTCCGGTAGGGTTCAGACCTCTGTGGCCGAACCCCCCTCTGGGTTGGTCCCAGCCTCCGGCAGGGTTTGGACCTCAGTGGCCGAACCCTCCTCCGGCTTGGCCCCAGCTTCCGGGAGGGTTTGGACCTTAGTGGCTGAACCCACCTCCGAATGGGTTCCAACCTACGGGAGGATTCAGACCTCAGTGGGCGGAGCCATCCCCTCCGAGTGGATTATAGCCTCCGGATGGATTCAGCCTCCAGTGGCCGGACCCGTCTCCACCATGGGCTAGGTTACCTCCGGCCTGGCAGGACCCTTCGCTGTTCTGGTCTGAGGTACCTTTGACATGGCCGAGCTTCCAACAGGCCAACGGGTTCAGCACCTAGTGGGCAAAGCCGCTAGAGCCTCCGATGCCGCCACCCTATTACTGGATGATGGCTTTGACTTGGCCTCCGCCGCTGGAGAACTCCGGGTAGTGTCCAGCTTCTAACACTCACATTCCTTCTAGTGTTTCCGAGTGGCAGGTACGAGGTCCGGCACAAGATGAGAGTATTATTCATCGCCTGTCCGTAATGCCTCAGAACCAAACCTCGCAAGAAGACGCCGGAGGGGATGAACATAAAGATGCCCCGGAGACCATAGTCATTAGGGTGGGATCCCAGGAGGTCCCAATCCCGAAGGGTGCCCCAACAGGGCAACACGAAGGTACATCACCGAGCCCGGCCAGAGCCCTAACCGAAGCCCGGTCTGACCGGCCTACTGCAGCCGGTTCGACCGACCTTATAGTTGTTTTTGGCACGGTCCGGTCCGACCGGCCCACCATGGCCGGTCCGATCGACCAGGAGCAGAAGGCTTCTCATGGCAAGCGCAAAATGTTCGAGGCCAATCTGTACAAACCCTGTTTGGCCAGAGATGCTAGAAGCAAGACCGTGGCGCCCAACACCCATCCTTAGCCATCGTGGGCACCCTCAGGGATGTCCAAATCACAAAAGTGGAGGTTGCAATGCTTGCTGGCACAAGAGATACGAGAAGAGAAGGCTGAGGAGGCACGTGACACACTTTTTGAAGAAATTCGTCCTTTGGCTTGCAGTGAAGAAAGTTTAGAGACCTAGGCCGGTCATGGTCGATGACCCGGCCCCCGTTATTAGCTCCGACGACGATGACTTGCTCGACGACGACTACACACCCGTCTCTAAGGGGCCCGCCCCTCAGGTGATGGACGTCGACGTCGTCATGCTACCTTTCGAGTTCGCTCCACTATAGGAGAAGGCCGGGGTTGCACAACTAGACCTCGGCCCATGGGACACCGTGTTCGAGAAGCCCGGAGATACGAGTCGTCACCTGAGGCCTCTCTACATAAGGGGACACATTGAGGAAAGCCGATCTCAAGGATGCTCATCGATGGTGGCGCCACCGTGAACCTAATGTCGTACTCCCTTCTAAGGAAGCTCGGCAAAAATGACGATGACCTGAAGAAGACTAATGTTACCCTCAATAGCTTCAACGGCGACACGACAGAGGCCAAAGGCGTGCTATCTCTGGAGCTGATAGTAGGGAACAAAACACTATCTACCGCCTTCTTCATCATCAACGTGCAAGGTAATTATAATGTATTTCTTGGGTGTGATTGGATCCATGCAAACCAGTGCGTGCCGTATACCTTGCACCAGCACCTAATACAATGGGATGGCAACAAAGTAGAGATAGTACACGCCGATGCATCGACCCATGTTTCCTTGGCCAATGCGTCCAGTGACGTCACCCATGATGAGATAGAATGCTTGTTGGGGTGGGACCTCTCGGATTACGCCTTTGTCAGCGTATCAGAGGGGAGGTTCGTTCCTATTTCCGTAAAGCCGGTCGGTGTGGCTCGATTGTGTCTAAGGTAGTGGAATGTCTAGTGCTAATCTTGATTGGCTAAAATCTTGTGTAGAGCAATATTGGTCTTCTCAAGACGGTATTGCCGAAGCCATTGAAGATTTTAGTGGAGTAGAGAAATTAGGTCAAGGCTTCTCGTTGGCCGATCCTTTGGAACAAGTAGACATAGGAGATGGTCGCGTTCCAAGGCCGACGTTTGTAAATCAGAATTTGAGTAGTGATATAAAGACTGAAGTAATAAAGTTGCTTCGATCATATATTGATTGCTTCGCATGGGACTACAACGATATGCCCGGATTAAGCCGAGAGCTTGTTGAGCATCGGCTTCCTATCAAACCCGGTTTTAGGCCTTATAAACAGCCGCCACACCACTTCAATTCGGCCATCTATGACCGAGTTAAAGAGGAAGTTGAATGTCTATTAGCGGCATGTTTTATTAGGCCATGCAGGTACGCAGAATGGGTTGCTAACATTGGTCCGGTCAGACAGGTCCACTCTGTATCCGATTCAAATTAGTTGATTTCGGGTTTATTTTATCTCTAATTAATTTTTGACAACTTGGATTCGTATCTAAGTCCAATTAGAGTCCAGGCACGTCATGTCCAACCCCTATAAATATAGGGGCAAGGCTGATACAAGGGCTCTCTCCCCCCCCGAAACCCTAATAGATCTAATCTATTTTACCTTGAATCATACTTTTTACCGTTGAATCTACTTTCTTGCCCTAGGTTTAGTTTAGCAAGTACATCTTTGATGGTTTGCGTTGTAAACCACCCGTCCACCGCGTCGTAATCACGGTAACCCTTGTTGATTCGCTTATGAATCATTCGTTTCATCCATGTAACAGATTCTATCGTTTTATCGGTTTTTATCGGTAATTCAGTCTCTTGTCCGAATTTCTTATGTGTTTTTGGTGTTTATAAAGTGTTTGATCTTATTCTTAATCGCCAAACATTTTTACATCGAGGCATCCTCACCGGCAAGATTACCGACAAATCAATCTTCTCGCTGCAGCGCCGGTCGGTCTGACCGACCAACCCTAGCCGGTCTGACTGGGCCTTGCCGACACAGGCCGGTTCGACTGGCAATACATGCATGTCTTCCTTTCTGGCCGGTCCATGTGTCGTTCCTCTATACCATCGATCAGACTGCTGCCTATAGGCCGGTCTGACCGCCGCATCTCTATCATCTTAATCGGCTTTAGTTAGCCGGTTGAATTTAGTTCCTATCACTTCGGTAAATTGGATTATAATTTTGTGATCTAATTTCCTAGTGACTCCACCTCCCTTGTCAATATCAAGGGTCGTCGGAATGTGACGTCGGTGTCGTGTTATGCTTATGGTTTATCTCTAAGTATCCACGCACTTTTGGATCGTCGAATTGGCGTCAGTGCATTTGGCGCTTTGACCGGTAGGTTTTAGTGTGAACACACGACACAATTTATTTTTCTCAAACTTCACATCCTTCAAGCCCACAACTATATAACGTTTTGAAAGTTTGCTTAGTTAATGCATTTCAACATGAGCTAGCTGTCTATGCCAAAGGCAACCCAAGGAGGATTGAGCAACTAAACATGTTGTCAAATTTGTTTCTTTTGAAGAAAAATCCGAAAGATAGAGATTTCCAAAATGAAAGCCTTTAAAAATAGAGGAGTTATCAATGATACTTGTCACACCTACCTCATAAGAATTAAATGTGCATGATAAGCCTAGATCACATATTTGAGCAACGGAAAGCAAATTAAAATTTAAAAATTCAACAAGAGAAACATTTGAAATTGAAAGGTCGTTTATGATAGCAATTTTACCTAGTCTAATTAACTTTCCTTTGCTATTATCTCCAAATGTGACTTTCTCTTGATTTTTGCTTCCAACCTCAAATGCGGGGAATATTTTCCTATCTCCGATCATGTGTTGAGTGCAACCACTATCTTACACCCAATGTCTACCTCCATTGTTATAATTTACTTACAAAACAAAGATCCTTGGAGGTTAGTGACCAAGGCCTTTGGCACCCAAACAACATTCTTTTTGGTACCAAGAATAGGTGAACCAACATATTTAGCATAAATAGTGCCATCATGATATTTTCTAAGCATATAATATGAATCATAGGAAAAAGACTTAGGAGTCTTACCAACCAGGCACTCTCCAACAATGTGCCCTACCTCATGACATTTGTGAGAAAACTTACCATTGATCTTAACAAATCTAGGAGCACGGTGTGTGAGTTTTTTACCCTTCTTGGGAGTGAATCCCAAACCCTCCTTGTTAAAGGAGCACCGTTGCTCACTCAAGATTTTATCAAGAGTGCTCTTACCCTTGAAGCATCTCTCCAAGCTTTTGTTAAGTTTGGCTACTTGTTCCTTTAATTCAATATTTTCACTAACTAACATCAAATCAGAAGTACTAGTACTAGAGCTAGGGCATGGCATGTCAATTAAATAGTCACAAGAAGTAGACATGCTTTATGTAGAGATAACATCATCATTTAAAATTAAAGCATGATCATCAATTAAATCACATGTAACACCAACATTTATTTGAGCTTCACAATTCCTAGTGGAAAGAATCTTGTCATCACTTCCATCGGTCGGAGTAGGAGCTTGAGTTGGAGCTTTCTTTATTTGAGTCTCACTGTGAAACCAAGTGAGGCCACACTGTGGTTTTTGTCTGTATGATGAGTGATTAACAAGGTTGAGCGATCTTGAGTGGAGTGAATGATGGTTTGATTGCATCGATGGAATTGATGTGCGGATATGGAGAGTGGATGCCGAGGGGATCGGTGTGCGTCATGTTTCATGTTTTGGCTTGTCTCATGTGTGCAGGGTGGAGATGCCAACCAACTGTCAACGATGGGTGATCAAGGGTCAAGCGGGGAGCTCGATGCCAGAGGATCAAGGATATCGGGTAAAGTTGGAGATGTTCTCAAGAGTGCACGACGAGGTAGATCAAGACATGGACGGACGGATGGTCAAGATAGAGCGATGGTCAAGTCAGATAAAGAGAGGCCAGTGCAAGTGACCAGGCAGCTCGTGGGGATCGAGAGCGGGAGAGACTTGCTGCCGGTCGAGTTCGTGGATTGGCATCACATGTCAGCGATCGAGGAGACTTTGTCGGTTTTTGCTGAAAACCGTCACATCAGAAAATGTTTTTAATTCTAGTAATTAGGAGTTTATCTTTTTTATTTTGTCGTCTAGGTTAAGTGTAATCTTTTAGTATTTTTTGGAATTCTTAATTCTGAAAAAATATTAAAAGAATAGGGTCAATGATGTAATAAATTAGGAGTTTGCATTAATGGATTTTTCAGAATTTGTAATTCTGAAAATTCATTATGGCAATTAGGTAAATACCTAGAACTTTTATCCTAATGGAATTTTGGTGATTTCTTTAATGGGCTTGTCTATATAAAGAACCTGACTTTTTTGGTTGTTATTTTGGGGGCTACCAACCACAAAAATTATATTGAGTGTTCAACCATTTTTGTTCTTCTTTTCAAAGCATGCACTGTTCATAATTTGGAGAATTTTCCGTGTCCCAGTTCAGTTAGGCTACAGCGCTGCCCAGATTTCCAGCGCAGGTATTGTTCATCCTTTAGTGATTCACTTTTGGAGCTGAGTTTTGAACTGTTTTGATGCTGTTTTTGGACCTGAGTTCTTCACAACTTTTGTTGTACAAGTTTCCAGGGTTCCATTTTTGAAGTTTGCAAAAGTTTTTGACCACTGCTGCATATATTTTTATGTCCAACAAAGTGCCTAAAAAATTCTGGAAACTTCTGATTTCTGCTGAGTGTTGAGTTCGGTTTTCAGTCTGGATTCAATCTTTGAGGTGATTTTTGATCTTTTTTGGTACTTTTTTTGGACCTAAGTTCTACATAACTTTTATTGTCCAAGTTTCAAGGGTTCCATGTTTGAAATTTGCATAAGGTTTTGACCACTGCTGCATATGGTTTTTGGTCCACTTTTAATCAAAACAGAAATTTTCTTTCAACTTGTGTGTTGTCCAGTTTAGGATTTAATACTCAATTGATCAAGCAAGTATATATTGCCATGAAATTGTTTTCAGCAGATTTCTTACTATTCAGTTTGTCGGTTGAGTACTATACCGAATTTGCTGATTCTGCTTTTGAGTCCTCTAAACAGTCAGTTTGAAGACATCAGAACAACCTCAAAATAGGTTCTGTTGTGATTTCTGATTAGGTTCTGTTGCATGTGACTGTTCTCTGTAAACAGCTAGTAACAAATCAATTATGATCTGACTGAACTCTGTAAACACTAGTGTCAATTGTTCTTGTTTCAGATTATTCTATGAGCAGTCAGTGAATATCAATGCAGAAGATTCAATACAATAGATATTATACTTCTTCTGTCTTGATTCATATTTTGCTTAAACCAAAGTTCTTCATCTTCAGTTTTGCTTTATTCAATGTTTCTGTATGGAAATCACTAGCAGCAAGGTTCATATTTCTGAGTTCTTGTGTTCTGCAATTCAGAAGTAAAACTCTGTTTTAAAAAAGACCTGCTACTTATTGTTGATGTTCAAAATCTTTTGGAAAGTTGTTCATTCAAAGGGTCATTCTATCTTTGCTGCATTTGACAAGCTTTTACATCACTATACTGATTAGAAGTCTGTTGTTGACACTAGTATTCTGCTTGTACTGAAACAACATTTTGTCTGAATGTTCAGTACATACATTCAGTGCTGAAATGTCTGAATCTACCATTTGATTAATGATTTGAATACTTCTGCTTGATGCCTTCAGTCTATGATAAGGGTTCTAAATTGAAGTTGATTGATGTCTAGTGAGTGACCATTTATCTACAGAGTAAACAGTTTTCAAAATTGCATATCTGAAGCATATCTGAAACTTGAGCGTACTTAATCAAATATGAATTTTTTACTTGAAGATTCAATTGAAATGAGTAATTAAAATTGTATGTTCAAGCTTACATGATTGTTGTTGTGATTGAATACTCAACATTACATAATGTTGGGGGAAATACTTCATCCCCAGGATGTTCAAGATTACAAGACAAAGACAAATCATAAGCTCCGAATCCAATACTTTTCTCCGAACTAGAAGGGTTAAAGTCGGAGGGTCCGTCCAGGCTCCGGTCCAAAGATACCCTCCGAAGGCTTCCCCTCTGTAGTGGAAAACAGTGAGAAGGATGTGACGTCTGCTATATCTACCACCTTCAAACATATTTTACCATATTAGCCCTATTCGGGGTACCGAATAGTTTCCACTATGTCGGTTGTAATAGAGGGGTAACAAGGTCTTTTCCTTAGAGTTTTTACCTATAAATAGCCCCCTTCTCATCCTGTAATAGGCATTGAATATTCAGATATTCAATACACAACTTCGAACTACTTCGAGCTATTATCCAATTTGGAGGCTTGAGATAGTTCACTTTCACAAACACTTCGTTTGTTAGTTCTTAACTTTAGAGAACCTGTTAGCGTAATCCGTTGAGCCAACAGTTGGCGCCGTCCGTGGGGAACCTAGTTCTAAAAGCTAGTTCTCTGCCACTGCCTGCATTTCAAAGAAAGCTTACGGAGGGAGTTTCGGAGTCTCAAGATTCCGCGCACCCTTCGGCAAGGGGATTCAAAGTGCAGTTCGAAGGCCTTTCCCCGCCTTCCTCAATCGTTCGAAGCCTTTGGTCTTCGGACCTTAGCTTCGTAAGTCATGCCTCCCAAGCGAAGCCTAGCCACCGATCCTCCCCAAAGGTCACCTCGGACCCACAGTGCAGGACCCTCAGTCATTCCACAAACTACCGAAGTGGTCATTAGACCTCGAGCAGCCATAGTACCTTAGACAGCTCCTTCGGTGCTTCGAACTGATTATGTCGGTTCCCAAGACCTGGAGAACCCCTCTGGAGGAAGCGAAGACCTTCTTGAGGATGTGGCTTCCCAGGTAGCGCAGCTTCAGGATGAAGTAGCAAGATGGAGGCAGGAGGCTACAGACAGGCTTCGCCCTCAAGCCATTCCTCCTGCTTCGGAAGTGCATCAAGATGGCGACCCTGATGACTATCCCAAAGCTCCTCAAGTCCGAGAAGATGCCAAGAATGCATCCTTCGACAATAAATCTCCGCTGCATCCGGACTTGTAGAAGGTGCCCTTCGATTCTAGGTACAAAGCCTCGAAGTTGCATAAGTACTCCCGAGGGTCTGACCCCGGAGAATTCTCTCGTTCTTATGCCCTTGCAATAGAAGCCAGCAGAGGGGTGTGGAATACAATGGTGAAATGTTTCCCCCTCACGTTGGAAGGTGTGGCCCTCTATTGGTTCTGGTCTCTAAAGCCAAGATCAATCAGGTCATGGGAGCAGTTGAAAAGGAAATTCGTGAGTAATTTCCAGGGGATGTTCGTAGCCCCGATGTCTACTGGAAGCCTTTTCCAGGTGAAGCAGCAAGCAGGAGAAACCCTTAGGGAATACTTCACACGCTTCGCCCACACCAAGTCCCAGATAAAAGGCTTGTCTACATCTTCGGTGGTGGACGCGGCGCGTGAAGGGGTGTTGAATCCAGACCTCCTCAGCAAACTTCACCGGAAGACGGTGTCTTCCGTAGCATAGCTAATGGCATACTTCGAACAGTACGCCAAGGCAGAAGAAGGCTGCCTCCAAAGAACTATGGTGTCTGCACCAGCCCTCCTTTGAGAAGTGAAGCTGGAGCCAGAAGTTCCAATTCCTCCGCAAGCCCCCTTCGATAATCGCCCTAATGATCATAGAAGGGGAAGAAACACTTCTGCTCCGAGGTATTAAATATTGCCCCCTCCGCTCCGAAGATTCCTTTCAACTATCAACAGGCGCAAGTCAATAAGGCTAGTTCCTCGAAGCCAGAAGAAAAACTGGCTGGCCAGTGACCGACTCTCTTTTGTTGCGTGCATGGTGAAAACAAAAGCCATGACACAAAAAACAACAAGTCTATACTAGCCCTTCGAGGCGAGTACATAGGGAGAAATTCAGGGCGAGGTACTATAGATCGGGCCCCTCCAGCAACATGATCGGAGCCTGTACAAGCTGTGGGACGGACCGGCAATCCTGAAGCACCGTTGTAGCTTTAGTGGGCAACATTATGCCACCACCGAAGCAAGAGGACCCTCAAGATCGTGGGAAACGAGTGGTACTACCCATCTCCAGAGGGGGGGGGCCTCGGTAATATGTCAAAGCGCCAGCGAAGGGACTATGTTCATGAAGTAGGGCACATAGGAACTTCGAATTCGGTTGCTGAAATGCCAGAGTGGTCCCATGTACCTATTTCATTTTCTGCTCATGACGTTGTAGAGGTGAAATTCCCCCATGCTGGCCCTCTTGTCGTTTCAGCTGACATAGCAGGAGTTGAAGTCTGAAGGATATTAGTGGACGGTGGAAGCTCCACTGATATACTCTTCGTTCAGGCCTTTGATGAGATGTGCATTCCCCGAAGACACTTGCTTCTAGCAGCCCGCCTACTCCAAGGCTTCGTAGGTCCTCCTCTCGATGCCCTCGGCCAGATAGGCCTCGAGGTTGCCTTCAGAGAGGGGCCCCTGGATAGAGTTGAGGAAGTCATCTTCGATGTCGTCGACGCCCCGTATGCCTATAATGCAATTTTTGGGAGGGGAATGCTGAACCAATTAGGAGCCGTGGCACATCATAACTATCTATGTCTCAAGATGCCCATGTAAGGTGGAGTTCTTACTGTTTCAGGAGACCAAGCCATAGCTCGGAGGGTGGAGTATGGCCACGGTCCACCTCTAGATCCTCGGCAAGTAAATAGTGTGCTGGAGCACTCGAAGAAAGCTTCGGGGTCCTCAGACCCCTCGAAGGGCCCTTCCCTCAAGCCAAGCCCAAAAGGTTATGTGATCACAAAGATGATCCTCAAAGAAGGCAAAGAATATCCAATCCAAGTTGGCAAGGGGCTACCTTCGGAAATATCTACTTCACTGGAGGAAGTAGTTCGAGAAAATTTAGATATCTTCGCTTGGTCTGACGAAGATATCCCCAGAGTTGATCGGAGCATCATTGAGCATAGTTTACTCATCAACCCTAAGGCTCGACCAATTCGCCAGGGGCTCTGTAAATTATCAACTGATTGAGTAGACCTCGCCAAAGCGGAGGTAGAAAAATTGCTGAGAGCTAGAATCATCAGGGAAGTAGCCCACACAGAGTGGTTGGCTAGCCCCGTATTCGTCAAGAAGAAAGGCTCCGACAAGTGGCGCATGTGCATCGATTTCACTTCTCTAAATAAATCATGCCCCTGAGACCCCTACCCTATGCCTCGTATTGATCAACAGGTGGATTCTACGGCCAGCTCCGAACTTCTAAGCTTCCTGGACGCATACTCCAGTTATCATCAAGTTTGGCTAAAGCGCGAATATGAAGGCAACACGAGTTTCATAACTCCTTCCAAAGTATTTTGTTATGTCCGAATGCCCTTTGGCTTGCGGAATGTCGGGGCTACCTTTTCGCGTCTTATTGCTAAGACTCTAGGTCACCAGATAGGCCAAAATGTCGAAGCCTATATGGATGACATTGTAATAAAAAGTGTTGTAAAGCACCATCATAGTCTAGACCTAGCAGAAACTTTTGAGAGCCTCCGAGCATGTGGAGTTCGCCTCAACCCTGAAAAATGTATATTCAGAGCGAAAGTAGGAAAATTGCTAGGGTACTTAGTTTCGAGTAGAGGAATCGAAGCTAGCCCGACGCAGATAAGTGCACTGCAAAAATGGCTCCACTAGAAAATTTGAAGCAAGTCCAGAAGCTGACAGGACGCCTCGTAGCCCTCAGTAGATTCCTAGCTAGATCAGCAGAGCGAAGCCTCCCAATATTCAAAGCCCTAAAAGGGTCCGAGAGTTTCAAATGGATGCCGGAGTGCTAGAAAAGATTCGATGACATTAAAGATTATCTCGGAAATTTATCAACACTTATTGTGCCCCTCCCAGAAGAAACTCTCCTTTATCTTGCAACAACGGGCTTCACAGTAAGTGCAGTGCTAGTTAGGGAAATAGAGCTCAAGGGAAAACTGGTGCAGAACCCACAAGGGAAAACTGGTGCAGAACCCACTGTACTTCATTTCAGAAGCTTTGTCCGGAGAAAAGACAAGATACTCCGAGCTCGAGAAATTTGTTTATGCTTTGGTAATGGCCTCGCGGAAGTTAAGGCATTACTTCTTAGCACATAATTTAATAGTCCCTACCTCGTATCCTCCATAGGTAGGATTGGAAAGTGGGCTGTCGAGCTATCCCCCTTCGGTATTTCCTTCACTGCAAGAAAAGCTATCAAATCCCAAGTTATAGTTGACTTTGTGGCCGAATGGACTCCGCCCACAATTTGGGCTCCGGAAGAAACCTCAGAAGGGCTATGGACAATATTTTCTAACGAAGCCTATAAAGCATCTAGTGCCGGTGCCAGAGCCGTAATAATATCGCCGTCAGGGCAAAAAGCCATGTATTCTACAAGGCTCAACTTTAAATCCACTAACAATATTGCAGAATACGAAGGAATCCTGCTAGGCCACCGAAAAGCAAGAGCACTTGGAGCAACAATAATTATAATAAAAATAGATTCCCAAAGTTGTTGCAGGGCATGTTGACAAGAGCTTCCAAGCCAGGAATCCACATCTTGCAAAGTATTTATAAGAAATCCGCAAGACGGAGGCACTATTTAAAGGAATTTCTATTCGAGGCATTGGACGTCCCGGAGGTTGATTTTTATGAAGAACTTGTTAAAACTTCGGTGCATCAACTACCCTCCACAGAGGTCCTTTGCATTCCAGTCACTGATTGGTGGACCCCAATTTTGGATATTTTGCAAAATAGTGCAGCTTCACTAGAAGGTCCAGATTTCCAAAGGCTCCAAACAAGGGATCAAAATTATGAGCTTATCAATAGAATACTTTATAAAGCCAGAGTCTGTTCTCCCCTACTTTGAAGCATCTCACAACCCGAAGGCCAAGATATAATTAGGGAGATTCACGAAGGCCTGTGCGGCAGCCATCTAGCCCCTCGTGCTCTAGCAGATAAAACACTTCGCTAGGGGCTTTATTGGCCAACAATTGTAAAAGATGCAGAAGCATTGGTTCGAACTTGCCAAGGGTGCCAGTGGATGGGTAGGCGGAGCCATCATCCACCAACACCTCTTCAAGTTATTGCTCCAGTATGGCCAATGGCACGATGGGGAATGGATCTCATGAGCCCTTTTTCCAATGGCAAAAGGCAACTTGAAGTTTGCAGTGGTAGCAATCGAATACTTTTCTAAATGGGTCGAAGCTGAACCCTTAACTGCTATCACCTCAAGAAATGTGCAAAAATTCTTTTGGCAGAATATAGTTTGCAGGTTCGGAGTGCCTAGGGAATTAACAGTTGATAATGGCACCCAATTTGAAGCCGAACCTTTTAAGGAATTTTGCGAAGGTTTGGGCATCAAGTTATGCTTCGCAGCTGTTCGCTACCCCCAATCCAACGAAGCCTTCGAGCGGGCAAATGGAAATATTCTCTCTGATTTGAATCGAAGGATTGTTGGGCTGACAAAGAGGCTGTGGACTAAAGAGCTTCCTAAGATTTTATGGTCTATTCAGACCACTCAAGCTAGGTCCATAGGATTCACCCCATTCAGAATGTTATTCGGAGATGAGGCCATGACTCCTACGGAGCTTAAAGGTGGATCCCTTCGTGTAACGGAGCCTGAAGATGATGATGAAAGGAACACTTCGCTGGACTTGTCAGAAGAAACAAGGCTTCGAGCTGTCGCCAATCTAACGAAGTACCAAGACCAAACAAAGGCATGGTATGACCCGAAGATAAAGGTGAATGAACTTAGACCAGGTCACTTGGTGCTGCGAAGTGTAATTGCTCTGGGGAAGCTAGGAAACAAATGGGAAGGACCATATATTATCCTACGCTCAGGGCGACCCGGATCTTTTAAATTAGCTATTTAGAAGGGGAAGAATTAAAGCATGCATGGCATGTGGAGCACCTTAAACGTTATTACGCTTAGGGGCTCCTTGTAATCAATTGTAAAGTACCTTTCTAAAATAAATAAAGATGGAGGTTTGAATTATGCTTACTCTTTAAATATTCCTTACCCCTGGTGGACGCATCAGGGGAACGAAGATGATTGCGGAGGTAAGCATCTTTCATCAGAACCCAGTAAATGGCCTTTGAACCATCGGTTCAAGGATTCCGTAAAAGAGCCAAAGGTGGCCAAAACCTATGGATTCCAGGCTTCGGCTTGATAGCATCCATAGAATAGTCTAAGGACTTTAAAAGAATAGATTTCCGTTCCTCTGGGTTCGAAGCATCTGTAAAAGAGCCAAAGGTGGACAAAACCTACGGATTCCAAGCTCGGCTTGATAGCATCCATAAAAGAGTCTAAGGACTTTAAAAGAACAAATTTCCATTCCTTCGGGTTCGAAGCATCTATAAAATAGCCGAAGGTGGCAAAAGCCTACGAATTCCAGGCTTCGGCTTGATAGCATCCATAGAAGAGTCTAAGGACTTTAAAAGAACAGATTTACGATATTTTGGGTTCGAAGCATATGTAAAAGAGCCGAAGGTGGCCAAAGCCTACGGATTCTAGGCTTCGGCTTGATAGCATCTGTAGAAGAGTGTAAGGAACTTTAAAAGAATAGATTTCTGATCCTTCGGGTTTGAAGCATATGTAAAAGAGCCTAAGGTGGCCAAAGCCTACGGATTCTAGGCTTCGACTTGATAACATCCGTAGAAGAGTCTAAGGACTTTAAAAGAACAGATTTCCGAACCTCCAGGTTCGAAGCATCTGTAAAAGAGTCATAAGCGACCAAGCAATAAGGTTTCAAGGCTTAGGCCAAATGAAATACTTCATAAGTCCTAAGTGACTAATATCAGAGCTTATAAGTATAAACTTAGTTCCAAAATTTATAAACATCACAATACGAACGTACAGTTCGAAGAACTCTACAAAAGAGTTAAAATCATGGTTACCAAGTACTATTGCGAAGCATCAGATTGGTATACCAGTCATTGTGTCCGGCGAACCCTATCGCATTGCGTATGGTACCCACCCGCAAGGAGGGGTAGGGGAGTAAGGCACAGTCAAATGATGCTTCTCAGACAAATTATATTAATTGGGTAATCATATTACAAACATCATGATTAAGAAAAATTCTGGTCCAAGCCTAAATAAAAGCGGAGATCCCTCTGACCCCTAGAGCTACCTCCGGGACCAGTTCGGTCTTTGAAGCCTAGAGTTCTCAAAACTTTTCTCTTAGTCCGAGTGCTTTTCTTCTTTGAAGCTTGCAGCTTTTTCTGCTCTTCTTGAAGTTCAGCCCAGGATATAAGTTTTTCGGAGCTAGCCTCCGTTTGGTCTTTGACTTGGTACTCTGAGTCAGACCAATCTACATACTTTGAGGACGAAGATGCTACTTCCTTATCCTCTTCTTTAATATAAGATATAAGATAGGACTTCGCTGCAAACGTCAGGTGCCATTTCCCCTTGCTCCCCACAAGGAACAAAAAATCGCGAGCGCCGGTAAGGCCTTAAGCTTTCGAGGATAGCCCACTGTTGACGAAGCCCTTCGTTAAGCTCTAGTACTTCGATATCACAATCCGAAGTATGTAGCAAAACCTAAAAATAGACATTAAAGCGAAGGCTTTTCATTCATAAAATTTTCATTCATTAAAATAAAGGACATTGCAAGATTTCTTATACATAGATAAGCGTCCTAAGGACTAGACCTTCGGGTCAGTCGGTGGAGCGGTTGGTGGAGGCGGAGCCGAAGGCTTCGTTTGAGCTAGCCTCTGCCGACGGGCTTCGTCGATCCAAGTCTTGGCCGCGGCTTCATGGTCTGCTCTCCAGGTCGCCCGAAAGGCTTCCCAAGCTGAAGCCACGCCCAAGGATGGTTGCAGCAAACCTTCGTCGGTGAAGCTTGCTGGTGTCAAACCCTTCACCAGAGCTACAGAGACCCCGATGGCTTCAAGGTGTCGAAGGACTCTGATCCCAGCTACTTACCCAGCGATCTCTCCATAGCGAGTCCCGGAGCCCTTCATCATATTTGTCGTCGCTTGGATCATCTTTAGCTTCCGATCAAGAGGCTCGTTGGCCATAGATGAAGACGAGGGGCACACCGTGCCAAAATACTCCAGAACACCTCGGAGGGTATCCATAGTTTGATCAGCATCCACGATGTGCTTCGCCTCGGCCTTCGTTAGCTCAGAGGAAACGGTGGAGATTTTAGTTGTCCTTGATAGCAAGTAATCCTTCTGAGCCGACGCTTGTTTGAGTGAAGTTTGCAGCTCTACAATCTCAGTGCTAAAAGTCACCTCCGCTGCCCGAAGCTTCTTGACCTCATCTCTTTGCACCATATGCTCTGCTTGGATTTCTTTTACCGAAGATATAAGTTTAGCGCATGTCTCCTTCTCGGCCCGAAGTGCCTCCTCCATGATGGCTTTATCCCTCCACTCCTCAAGGAGCTCTTCTTCCAGTTGTAAGGTTTTATCTTCGGAGCCCTTGAGGACATTCTGGAATGTTGTAACATTTCTCTTGAGCCGATTGGTTTTGAGTTCATTGAAAGTTGTTGCCGCTCTAGTGAGGATGAATTGCTGCAAAGAAGCAAAGTGAGTATAATGTAATTTCTATTAAATAAGTATACTTGTTGTTTGTTGTATACCTGGAGGGTATCCCTTTCGAGGGCCAAGTCGAGCTCTGATCCGCTGGCCTCGCTCAAGATGGAAACCCGTTCGGAGCTCTCGTACTCTTGGCTTTTTTCCACCAAGGGTTCCAGGAGAGCTCAGAGCCATGTCCTCTACTCCAAGAATGGAGCCAATAGCGGGAGCCAGGATAGGGCCCGTTGATCGTCTTTGGCGGGGTCTTCTTCTGAAGGATCGTTGGTTGAAGGCATCGTCGTCAAAGAGGGGAGAGGGCCAAGACCTGTCTTGCCCTTACCTCTCCCCGGTACAAAAACCGGAGATGCTACTTCGGTCGGAGTAGATCCTCCTTCGAGTGTTGCTTCTTCAGGTGGAGTCACCTTGCCCAAAGCAACCCCGGTCGTCGGAGCCACCACCTCAACCGGAGCCTCATCTACGAGTGGGGCCGAAGCTCCATCAGTGGTTAGAGCCATGCTGCTCCTCGACGCATCTGCAAAATGCAAGGTATTCATTAAATATTTATTGATGCAGTGAAGTCATTTCAGGAATTTCAAAGGAAAAGTTCAGAGGCATACCTCTATCCAGACTTTGAGGAAGAATTTCGGGGTCCCCCAGAAACTCGTACATCTAGAGGTATTCATCGAGGTCATCCCTCGAAGTTTGTTCCGGAGTAGCCGACATCGAAGCCCTGACTTCCGTTGCCACTACTCCGATCACCGGCGAGCTAGGATTTCCTAGCTCTGGCTCTAGCTTAGCTCCAGCAGGCTCAGAGGGGGTTGCCACTATGGCTTCTGCAGTCTCCTGAGGGGGTTCTTCGGCTGCGGCTTGAGACTCACCTTCATCTCCGTGCAGCAGGTACTCTTCCAGCTCCCTTCCTATAACATCCCAAATTTTTAAAAAGTAAAATAATATGAGAGAAATAATTTTTCTGAAATAAAAAGGATTATTTTAATTAGAGAAAAGGATAAAAGAACCCAAAGAAAGCAAGACATGGAAAAATAGTTCAAATTCAAGGCTGATAAATTTATGATGGAATCTATGAGCCAAGACAAATTTTTAGGAATTTTTACAAAATTTTAGCAACAGTGATTCAAGCACTAAACGAATAATTGATTTTTTGGAATTATTTTAAATCAAAAATACATTTAAATGGAATTGGGCCGCAACCCTGAATTCCCCCTCAGCCCAGCCTAAACCAGTCCCGCGCTCGCTGCCATGTGGGACCTCCTTGTCAGCACCGTCCCCTTCCTCTCTCTCCCGCCCGCGCCCACCTTGGCCCCACTCGTCAGCCGCACTCCCGCGCCCCTCAGCCGCTGCCCACCCTGGCCCGCTGGTCGGCGCCTTTCCCCTTCGCGCTTGCCCACCAATAGGTGGGGGCCACTTGTTAGATCCGTCTTCTCCGATGGAATCCCCCCCTTTTCCAAACCCGGTGATCCCCTTCCAAATTCCGCCTCCGCCTGCGTCTGATCGCTAAATTGAGCCTAGGATCGTGTGCCCCAATCGCCGGTGACCTATTTCCCCTTTAGCCCACACGTTTTCATCTTGGATGGCAAGTGCTCGCATGCATGGCAAGTTCGTTAGAAGGAAAGCTTCGGGTTTCCTTCGGTTCCCTTGCCATAGCGATGCCGGCGACCTCCTATTTAAGTCCTCACCCCCACCGCAACACGACCACACCCCTCTAGCCCAAGATCTCGCGTTCCATAGTGCCGCCACTCTCTTTTAGTCCCCATCCCCTGCTTCGGCTCCGACAGCCCTTCGCCGATGCCACAGACCCCCGCCGTCCTCGCCGACGCCACCTCCGGGACCTGCGTCACCACCCCATCCTCGGCCACAACTCCGTTGGCCATGAGGACTGCCAGAAACTGCCGCCATCATCGATCCCGAGAAGCTTCATCGCCTCTCATCATCACCGGTCGCTGCCAGCCTACCGCTACCGCCGGTACCCTCATGTTCTCCTTGTTCCCCTGGTTCGGTTTTAGCTAGCAGCACCACCGGTAGGCCTCACCGACGCCGGGAATCACTCGCCGCCACGTTGCCGGAGTCAGAGAAGAAGGGTTAAATTACCCCCTTCTACGCGTGCCGTGCCGGACAAAGTCCTGGCTGTACGATTGTGATCGAACGACATGGATTTAATCAGAGCCGTTGATCTGTGTTTAAATGGTATAGGCTCATCTGAGCCATTGATCACTATTTAAAAGTTGGAATCGATCTCGTGCGTTCACGTGGTACCCCTTCGCACATTTTAATCTCGGCCACCCGTTTCCATTTAAAACCCTCGCCGCGTCGGCAACCACCCAATCTGGATCTGACGGTACATATTGGCCCGGTTCACGCGCACAGTGCGCGGGTTCATAGTGGGCCTGGCTCACCGTGGACCAGAGACCATTTTCTGTCTAAATAAAAATCTAGAAGAATAGTTTAAACTTTAAAAATTCATATCTTGCTCAATTTAACTCCAAATTCGACCATTCAAATTTTGTAAATTCTGTCTTTTTATTCTCTACACATTTATGCAAAAAACAGTATGTTTATTTTGCACATTTTATCCTTATTAAATAATAATGCAAAAACCCTTTTAGGATAAAATGTTTACTTCATATGATAAAAACTCAATACACCTTAAAAATTCAGATAATAATTTCAGAGGATATAATAACTTCATTTCACTACTTTAATCCAATAAAGACCTTATATGCTTGTATTGGTGATTTTGGATTGTTTATTGAATGCCGTGTTAATTTTTCGTATCGGAAGACTACGACGCCGTTGAGGATCCGGAGTTTTACCCCGAGATTCCACCTTCACCATTCGCGGATCAAGGCAAGTCACAAACCCCAAGTTGATCATATTTGAACCCAGTTTTTCATAATTACCGCTATAACACATAGGATTTTAATATTGCATTAGTTTAATCACAAGCCCTAAATTAGATTTATTACATCCCCGTCCTTGTGTGTAAACCCAAACCATGCTTATTGAGCCTAAACTCCTTGTCACCTTTTAATTATTCTATTAGCTAGTGTCCAATGTATCGATACAACTGCTATAGGATAAAAGAATGAGTCGTAGATAGTTGGATTCTACTATATGATTTCCCCGTTATTCTCGTCTTTGGATTTTGTTGGAGTTGGCTATGTTATAAGTATGGTGGGTTCCGGGTGGAAGCTAGGGCATTGGTCGGTCGCACCCGGGGCACTATAAGGACCGGTCTGCGGGATCTGTTGCAAAACAAACTCGTACTAACCACAAGTCTAGTGGGTAAGTCCTAACTGGAGGTATGGATCGTACCAACTTGAAGCACCATAGTGGAGGGGCAAGTGGCAACCTGCAGGTGGCTTGTACCGACGAGGCTCAAGGGGGGTACGGTGTTGGCCCGATGCGTCAGGGCACCGTATGAAACCTATAAGTGGGTGCTATCGAATTAGTGTGTTCCATGCTAAAGGTTTTGGCATGAGTTCCCATGACATGGGTCATTTGACACACTGCGGTGTGCGGGAAACGAGTGCCTTGTGGGTACAGTAGTACGTCTCTGATCATAGTATAATCTTTTTGAAAAGTCGTGCCCATGGTCAAGGGCTGGTTGGGCAATGTTCACCGCAGTTAGTTTACTTCTGTTTGAATGATCGTGTGATTCATGGCATGTAAGGACTGAGGAGCGAGGGTGGGCTGACTGTAAATCTCAAGTTAGAAGATGTTGTATCATACATGTTTACATTCTGTACTAATAACCTGACTTCATTTAAACGCTTTACAACTGTACTTTTCCGCAAACATGAGCCACTACTTTCCTTGTTATTACCTTGCATTATGATTGCATTCGGTGGCTTGCTGAGTACGATTGTACTCACCCCCGTTGACATACACCACAAGAGGCCATCTACTATGAGGAGGATGAAGGTCTGTAGTAGCGACCCAGTCAGGGCATGAGACTGGAAGGAGACGTTCATCTAGAGGATTTATTTTATTAGTTTCTCTTTGTTTTAACTCTTTTATAATAATATGGTCTACGAACCATTGATTGATTGGCGTACTGTATGCGGTCGTGTGATGAACGTCTTGTTTTATTGATTTTCTATGGAATTTCAATAAAGTCCAGGTTTTATTAAATCTGGGTGTTACAAGATGATATCAGAGCAGACTTGACTGTAGGGAGCCAAAACAGACCTAACCCTAGGATATATATTACCAGTATTTTTACAAACTACTTAATATCTCGTCTTCCAAAATTTTTACCAAAATTCTCTCTTTTTGTAGATGCCGATTGACACCATGTGAGGTTTTCTTCGTGATCGCGTCGGCTTCGTTCGCGAGCTCTGCATGCTCGTAGACTTCCTCAGATTTGAGCACGAGCCTGCGTTCCACGGGATTTTTCCCGATGTGAATTAGGGGTACTATGAGGTCACCATCGTCATCTGCTCCTCTGGCACGCACCTAGCTTTCTACACCCACGGAGTCAGAGGACCCACTTTCAAGGTGGCTAGTCAGCGCGCCGAACTTCAGGCCCGCTCCGAGCTCCAGATGGTCTACGACGGTCATCTCCACGACACCGCCTACTGCTTCATGCCCATGCGCACCCCGGGGAGTCACCGCAACATCTACGTCAACACCTACTCCCAGCGCAACTCCATCATCGCCCGCACCACACGTCTACTCCAGGCGATGGACGATATTCACACGGACGCGGTACTCCACGCCGACAGCCAACACGACACCATCAACTACTACCGCCACATGACGGAGAGTCTAAACCACGAGAATGGAGAGCTCTGTCACCAAGTCTAGCAGGGGTGCCACTTGGCCACCGAGGTAGCGGAGTTGCAGCGGCAGAATGAGATTCTACGCCAGTGAGTCACCGATACCGCTCAGCTTTGTCGCCAGATCGAGGAGCTGCAGAAGGATCTCGAGGAGGTTGCTCCCCTTCCACCATGGAAGCGGAAGGCACTTAGGACTCCTTCAGCCAGGCCCAAGAGGATCTCGCGTAGCGCATCCTCCACCGAACCCTCCAGTTCCACTACTGTTGCATCGACCGTCCCCACTAAGCCGACGATCGAGCCCTCCCCTGAGCTGTTTTAGGCGTTAGTTTACGATTGGTTGTCTTTGATTTTGTTATGATTGTAGTGCCGCTCATGTCAAATATAAGGCATGGGTAAGAATTAAATAAGAGTTAAAAATAAATATGTAAGCATCTAAGTCTAAACTTTTGTTTTGAGAAATGAAGCTAGTAATGTTCCCCATTAAAATTTATATCTCCTTTGGAAACCCCCTCATCTTCACGATGGCCAACGAACAAGGATTAGATGCCCTATGCAACGGGAGCGACTCCGAAAACCTGCCTCAGTAGGGAGCCACCGGCCAATGGCAGGCCCCAGTCGCCAATCATCCCACTTTGGCTGAGATGATGGCAAATCAAAACCAACTGATCGCTACACTGCTGACCTAGATGCAATAGCAACAAAACCAGATGCAAGAACAGTAGGCACATTTGTTTCGTCTTCAGCAGCAGCCACCGGAACCTCCCCTCGGACCAGATTCCCCGGCACCGACACCAGCTTCTCAACTTTTGGAGTTCCTGTGTGTCCGGCCCCCAGTGTTCTCTAGCACCACCAACTTGATGGAGGCGGGTGACTGGTTGAGAACAATCAGCAAGAAGCTAGACCTTCTGCCATGTTCTGAGTAGGAGCGAGTGGCATTCACCGCTCACTAGCTCCAAGGACCCACCGCGGAGTGGTGGGACAACCATCATGAGACTCAGCCTGAGGGTCATATTATTTCATGGGCTAAGTTCACCGCCGCTTTTCGCACCGCCCATGTCCCAGAGGGCGTCATAGCCCAAAAACAGCAAGAGTTTCGAGATTTACAACAAGGAAGCAGGTCCGTCACGGAATGTGAGGAAAGTTTTCGGACCCTCAAGTCGCGATTGGTGTCAGCACCAATATTAACCCTACCGGATATAAGGAAGGACTTTCTTGTTTATTGTGACACATCTTGTCAGGGTTTGTGTTGTGTTCTTATGAAGGACAGAAAGGTTGTCTCATACGCCTCCCGGCAATTGAGGCCACACGAGCTGAACTACCCTACCCATGACCAATAATTGGCTACTGTATTGCACGCTCTGAAGATTTGGAGGCACTACCTTGTTGGAAACCGTTGTGAAGTCTTCACGGACCACAAGAGTTTGAAGTATATCTTCACGCAGCCGGATCTCAACCTTAGGCAAAGGAGATGGCTAGAATTGATAAAGGACTACGACTTAGGCATTCATTACCATCCCGGCAAAGCAAACGTGGTGGCTTATGCTTTAAGTCGTAAAGGATACTGTACTGCCATCATGATTCAGGATCACGCGCCTTTGCTATATAAGGATATGGAGAGGTTAAACCTCAGAATAACCACTGGAGCCTATTTAGCCACACTTGAGGCAAGACCAGTCCTAATCGATCAAATCTGTGAAGCTCAGTTAGAAGATCTGGATATAGTAGCGATCAAGAAGAACATGAGACAGGGCAAGGTCCCAGGGTTCTCAAAAGATGAGAATGGCACCGTATGGTTCAGAACCAGGTTGTGTGTGCCTGATAAACTGGAGTTAAGGATCCTTATTCTAAGACAGGCCCATGACACTTTGTACTCCATTCATCCCGGAAGTACAAAGATGTACCAGGATTTGAAGGAAAGATATTGGTGGGTCAGTATGAAAAAGGAAATTGCTCAGTTCATAGCGGAATGTGACACCTACCGACGAGTAAAAGCAGAACATCAGAGGCCAGCAGGATTATTGCAGCCCCTCAAGGTTCTCTAATGGAAATGGGAAGAGATCGGTATGGATTTCATCACCGGACTTCCAAAGACCCAAGCCGGATATGCCTCTATATGAGTAATCATTGATCGGCTTACGAAGGTAGCCGACTTCATAGCAGTCAAGGCAACCTTCAGCGGTCCTAAATTGGCAGAGTTGTACATGGCCCGCATAGTGTGCCTCCATGGAGTGCCTAAGAAGATAGTCTCTGATAGAGGGAGTCAGTTCACATCTCGGTTCTGGAAAAACCTCCAAGAGGAGATGGGGACGAGACTAAACTTCTGCACAGCCTACCACCCCTAGACTGATGGACAGACCAAGAGGGTGAATCAGATATTGGAGGATATGCTTAGGGCATGCGCCTTAGATTTTGGAGGAACATTGGACAAGAGTTTACCGTACGCTGAGTTCTCGTACAATAATAGCTATCAAGCCAGCCTACAGATGTCTCCGTTTGGAGCTTTATACGGACGCAAGTGTAGAATACCCTTGTTATGGGACCAGACTGGTGAGTCACAAGTTTTTGGTACGGACGTTCTTTGTGAAGCTGAAGACAAAGTAAGGATCATCCGAGACAGACTAAAGACAGCCCAGTCCCAACAAAAGAGCTATGCTGACATCCGCCGTCGGGATCTAGCCTTTAAAGAAGGAGATCATGTCTACCTCTGAGTCACTCCCCTCCGTGGCACCCAAAGGTTTAATATGAGAGGGAAGTTGGCACCTCGATATGTTGGACCCTTCCAGATCATCCGACATCAAGGCGAGGTCGCTTACCAGTTGGAACTGCCATCCTCATTGGCTGGGGTACATGATGTATTTCACGTATTACAGTTAAAGAAGTGTCTTCGAGTTCTGACAGACCAGGTCGACCTTCAGCAGCTGAATATCCAAGAGGATCTGACCTATGTTGAGAAGCCCGTCTAGATCTTGGAAGTCAAAGAAAAGATAACCAGAAGTCGGGTCATTCGCTTTTGCAAGGTTCAGTGGAGTAATCATCCAGTAGAGGAAGCTACATGAGAAAAGGAAGAGGAACTAAAAGCACAACACCCAGAGTTATTTGAGGATTGATCCGAATCTCGAGGATGAGATTCTCTGTAAGGGGGATAGGATTGTAACATCCCAAATTTAAAACAAAAGTAAAATAATATGAGGGAAATAATTGTTCTGAAATAAAAAGGATTATTTTAATTAGAGAAAAGGATAAAAGAACCCAAAGAAAGCAAGATAGGAAAAAACAGTTCAAATTCAAGGCTGATAAATTTATGATGGAATCTATGAGCCAAGACAAATTTTTAAGAATTTTTACAAAATTTTAGCAACAGTGATTCAAGCACTAAACAAATAATTTATTTTCTAGAATTATTTTAAATCGAAAATAAATTTTAAATGGAATTGGGCTGCAACCCTGAATCCCCCTAAGCCCGACCCAAACCAGTCCCGCGCTCGCTGCTAGGTGGGACCTCCCTATCGGCGCCGTCCCCCTCCTCTCTCCTGCCCGCGCCCACCTTGGCCCTACCCATCAGCCGCACTCCCGCGCCCCTCACCCGCTGCCCACCCTGGCCGCTGGTCGGCGCCTTTCCCCTTCGTGCTTGCCCACCGACAGGTGGGGGCCACTTGTCGGACCCGTCTTCTCCGATGGAATCCCCCCTTTTCCAAACTCGGCGATCCCCATCCAAATTCCGCCACTGCCTGCGTCCGATCGCTAAATTGAGCCCAGGATCGTGCGCCCCCATTGCCGGTGACCTATTTCCCCTTTATCCCACGCGATTTCATCTTGGATGGAAAGTGCTCGCATGCATGGCAAGTTCGCCGGAAGGAAAGCTTTGGGTTTCCTTTAGTTCCCTTGCCATAGTGATGCCGATGACTTCCTATTTAAGTCCTCACCCCCACCGCAACCCGGCCACGCCCCTCTAGCCCAAGCTCTCACATTCTAGAGCGCTGCCACTCTCTTTTAGTCCCCATCCCCTGCTTCGGCTTTGGCAGCCCCTTGCTGGCGTCATAGACCCGTGCCGTCCTCGCCGACGCCACCTCCGGGACCTACGTCACTACCCCGTCCTCGGCCACGACTCCGTTGGCCGTGAGGACCGCCAGAAACCACCGCCATTGTTGATCCCGAGAAGCTTCATCACCCCTCTTCGTCGCCGGTCGCCGCCAGCGCGCCGCCGCCGCTACCGCCGGTACCCTCGTGTTCCCCTTATTCCCCTGGTTCAGTTTTAGCTAGCAGCACCACCGGTAGGCCTCGCCGACGCCAGGAATCACTCGCCATCACGTCGCCGGAGTCGGATAAGAAGGGGTAAATTACCCCCTTCTGCGCGTGCCATGCCGGACGAAGACTTGGCCGCACGATTGTGATCGAACGACACTGATTAAATCCCATTGATCTCCATTGAAATGGTATAGGCTCATCTGAGTCATTGATCACTGTTTAAAAGATGGGATTGATATCGTGCGTCCACGTGGTACCCCTTCACACGTTTTAATCGCGGCCACCCGTTTCCATTTAAAACCCGCGCCGCGCCGGCAGCCACCCGATCTGGATCTGATGGTATAGATTGGCCCGGTTCACGTGCACAGTGCGCGGGTCCATGGTAGTCCTGGCTCACCGTGGACCAGAGACCATTTTTTGTTTAAATGAAAATCCAAAAGAATAATTTAAACTTTAAAAATTCATATCTTGCTCAATTTAACTCCAAATTCGACCATTCAAATTTTGTAAATTTTGTCTTTTTATTCTCTACACATTTATGCAATAAAAATAGTATGTTAATTTGGACATTTTATCCTTATTAAATAATAATGCAAAAACCCTTTTAGGATAAAATGTTTACTTCATATGGTAAAAACTCAATACACCTTAAAAATCCAGATAATAATTTCAGAGGATATAATAACTTCATTTCACTACTTTAATCCAATAAAGACCTTATATGCTTGTATTGGTGATTTTGGATTGTTTATTGAATGCCGTGTTTATTTTTCGTATCGGAAGACTACGACACCGTTGAGGATCCGGAGTTTTACCCCGAGATTCCACCTTCACCATTCGCGGATCAAGGCAAGTCACAAACCCCAAGTTGATCATATTTGAACCCAGTTTTTCATAATTACCGCTATAACACATAGGATTTTAATATCGCATTAGTTTAATCACAAGCCCTAAATTATATTTATTAGATCCCCATCCTTGTGTGTAAACCCAAACCATGCTTATTGAGCCTAAACTCCTTGTCACCTTTTAATTATTCTATTAGCTAGTGTCCAATGTATCGACACAACTGCTATAGGATAAAAGAACAAGTCGTAGATAGTTGGGTTCTGGGTGCAAGCTAGGGCATTGGTCGGTCGCACCCGGGGCACTATAAGGACCGGTCCGCGGGATCTGTTGCAAAACAAACTCGTACTAACCACAAGTCTAGTGGGTAAGTCCTAACCGGAGGTATGGATCGTACCAACTTGAAGCACCATAGTGGAGGGGGCAACGGGCAACCTGCGGGTGGCTTGTACCGATGAGGCTCAAGGGGGGTATGGTGTTGGCCCGACGTGTCGGGGCACCGTATGAAACCTATAAGTGGGTGCTATCGAATTGGTGCGTTCCATGCTAAAGGTTTTAGCACGAGTTCCCATGACATGAGTCATTTGACACACTGTGGTGTGCGGGAAATGAGTGCCTTGTGGGTATAGTAGTACATCTCTGATCAGAGTATAATCTTTTCAAAAAGTCATGCTCACAGTCAAGGGCGGGTTGGGCAATGTTCACCGCAGTTAGTTTACTTCTGTTTGAATGATCGTGTGATTCATGGCATGTAAGGACTGAGGAGCGAGGGTGGGCTAACTGTACCGGCCCTCGAGTTATAAGATGATGTATCATACATGTTTACATTCTGTAGTAATAACCTGACTTCATTTCAACGCTTTACAACTGTACTTTTCCGCAAACATGAGCCACTACTTTCCTTGTTATTACCTTGCATTATGATTGCATTCGGTGGCTTGCTGAGTACGATTGTACTCACCCCCATTGACATACACCACAAGAGGCCATCTACTACGAGGAGGATGAAGGTTTGGAGTAGCGACCTAGTCAGGGCACGAGACTAGAAGGAGGCGTTCATCTAGAGGATTTATTTTATTAGTTTCTCTTTGTTTTAACTCTTTTGTAATAATATGGTCTACGAACCATTGATTGATTGCCGTACTGTACGCGGTCGTGTGATGAACGTCTTGTTTTATTGATTTTCTATAGAATTTCAATAAAGTCTAGGTTTTACTAAATATGGGCATTACACTTCCCATGTGCACATTCGACTCTCTCTCTTCTGACTCCTCCGAAGCGGAGCTCCGGATGTCGAGCGAAGCTGGAGAGGACGAAGGCGTAGGGGCTTGGATGTCTTCTTCCCTTTCTTTACGGTAGTCTTCGTGACCTTCTTGGAGGTCCTGGCGGTGGCTTTTCTCTTCTGTGAGGCCGCTCCATCGAGTCGAAGTCCGGCAGGGGAGGAGGCTCCATTCCAAGAGCACTCCACACTCGGTTGGAGCGCTCCCTGCTCCCAACCAGCTCCACCCTCCGCTGCTTCTCCACTACAGTAGGGGCTCCGACCTCCCATTCTGTAGCCCCGACTATTTGCTCCGGAGCTAACGCCAGCGGAGTCACTAAAAAGAGGTAAAAATCTGTTAAGCATATTATTTGCTTTCTAATCAATGTTAATGCAAAAGATGCGAAGACTTACCCAGGCTTCGAAGTTCTCCCTCCGAAGCATTTTGAAATGCAATCGGCCACTCAGCCCCGGGAGGAGGAATCCGGAGGGCAATGAATTCTTCGGCCAAGTCCCGTATGCTCATGTGCTTGGCCACCGAAGAAAGTAACCCAAGCCGCATTGAAAGCAGGCTTGGGTCCGGAGTTACTTCGGCTTCCCTCTGGTACCATATCTCTTGCAGGGGCCCCGCAAGGCTGGAGTCCTCACCAACTTTGGCGTAGAACCACCGGAGTATCCAATCAGAGTACCACTGATCGTTGATTGCCTTCACCGGGAAGTTCTTCAAGTGCTCCTTTCGGAGCTAGAAGTTGACGCTTCCGAAGGCCACTAGCACCTTAGAGTCCCTAGGCCTGTCTTGTGGCTTCGGCTAGCAGGAGGCTTCGTGGGTAGCAGCGAAGATCTTTGACCTCCCTTCGCACCCTTCAGCCCAAAGGGCCCATTCGAAGATGGCCAATCTGGCGATGACATTTGGAGATAGTTGCGGCAAGGTGATGTGGAACATGTCCAGTACCTCGGCTAGGAAGTCGATGGTAGGAAGGCCCAACCCTGCTTCGAAGAAAGCCTCGAAGACTACCACTTCTCTGCTCCTTGGTGCCGGGGTCGATTCTGTTCTGGGGACCCAAGTCCTCATCCCTAGACCCAGCTTCCCATTCACCGCCTCCTTGATAGATTCCACTGAGCTCATCGATTGCCCGAGGAGGAATCTTTGCTTCAACGGCTTCTTGTAGGACCGAAAGTAGCGACTAGAGGGGGGGGGGTGAATGGGCGCCTCAAAATTTCTTGCTAAACTATGATCTAATCCCAACACCCAAACAAACTTAACCAGACAAATAATTTTAGCAAAGCAAATTACTGGAATTAAAGTTGACTAGCCTAAAAATGATTGGTATCTTAATTTAAATGATATTAAAGATAAACTAAATAAAAATACTACAGTAAATAAAAACAACTAAATAAATCACGAGATATTTATATTTCAGTCTAGAAATAAAATACTAATCAACAGAATAAAGTATGGATCATTAAAAATTAATTCAGTAATAACTCAAAAATATTGCAAGTAGAAACTAAAAAAATATTACTGCGACTAATAGATTTTTTCGGTTTGTTTTTATATGAGCAGATTAAAAACAATTAAATAAATAATACGCGATAAGAAAAAAATTTAACAGATTAAAATTAACTACGAGATTTAATTTGTTTTATGCTGTTCCAAAAAAAACTAGATAACTATTGATTTAATTAACTGATCTGAAAAATAAGAGATTGAAACTTACCTACGTCTTCCCGTTCATCTGTTCGCCGTTCTTCTGCAGAAGATCCGTGCGAAGGAAATCCAGGTCGCTGCGCGTGCTGTAAAGTTTCTGCACCGTGGAAAGCAATTAACCTGGCTGGCATGCGGGTCCCACCGAAAAGGTATCACACGCTGCAGCTACTACGTAGCCCTTTTTTTCTTGCTACCAGCAGCTACGATGTCCTATTGTTCACGCCAGAAGGAGATCACACCGTCCCACACACAGCTTGCCTACACTGTAGCCGGTGTAGCCTGCTCCCTGCTGCTGGCGACTGCCGTAGCTGCCGCTGGAAACTGTAACCTAGCGCTGTAGAGGAGTAGCTAGGCAGTGTTGTTGCCGCACACCGTGGGACCCACAGGAACGTCGATTCTGTTGGAAGGCTGTGCTGCCTCTGCTGGGAAAATGAACACCACCGAGCAGTTTCGCCGTGAAGACCTGAGTGTTGCTCGGCTTCTTGCTACGTCAACAACTTCCGCTAGGGGCCCACGCCTAGCGCCGTGCTGCAGACCCTGCCGCACACCGAAAGCAATAGCTAGTCGGCCATGTAGGAAACACGCAGACAGAGAAGTAGACGACGCCAGGAGAGATGAATCACCGGAGATGAGGAATAGAAAAATGATCGCGGCGGTGGACTGTAGTAGATTAATCTTCAAAAGAAACAGTCATCTATCCCAGGGGCGATAGGGGCCTATTTATAGGCGACTCCTAATACATGAAAAGACTAATTTACTCCTAGAGTAAATTAACACTGACTCTAAAATAAATTCCGAAAACTACTAAAATATTCTTAGAAAAATCACCTGACTCAAATAAAAATATCCTGAACTTAAAAACTAGATATTAATACCCTAAAAACAAAATAATCATAGGTTGTTAGTTTTGCGCCGAAACTGACAAAGCGTCCACCGTCTTCGCACTGGGTACCCGGATTGGGCCGACCCGACCCCGCATCTTCCTCATCCCGGCAATCGCTCGCCGCCTGTGTACCTGAGTCAAACCCAGTCAACAAACCAGTGGATCATCTGCCGCTCCTAGCCCATGTACCCGGATTGGGCCAGCCCGACCCCGCGGCTCCTCTGCCCGGCTGTCGCTCGCTGCCCGTGTACCTGAGTCACACGTGGCCTCAGACTCGACAGGTCTTCATTTCTCTTGTTCTTTGACTTCCGTTGACAATCACTCATTACATCTGGAGTATCAAACCCATGTTCTTCAACATGGTTTCTCAATCTCCCCCTTGATGACTGCATTGTCAACACCCTCTTCAGCTCATCTTCAGAACCTGCAAAACATGTGGAAACAGGAAAACAAAGACAAAATAAAATAGAAGAAAGAAAATAAAAGTTTAACCCTAATGACCAAAAGCCAAAACAAAAGCACGAAAATGGTCATTATGGTTAACCAAAAATAAAGACTCAAAAACAAGTGCAATATCAGAATTACCAACAAGGAACTCCCCCAAGGAACTCCCCCTGAAATAAATACCAGAGAAAGCTAAGAAATGTTCCCTAAACTCCAAAATTTCTCCCCCTTGTTGACAATTGGACTCATCAAGTGAGACTAAATGCACTCTAAAGAGACATAGACACAAAAACTCCCCCTAAAATGCAGATGGAGTGCATATGGAGTGTGAAAAGCATGCTTCTTAGATATGATTGACTACAATTACAACCTCTAACTGGTATAGCAAAAGATACACTGTCTAAGATACATGACATGATCAGTGCAACATATGATATCTAAAGAGAGTCATTAGCACGCATTTTTCGATTTTTTCAAACAAAAGCATCACCACATTTTCTAGTTGACAAGCAAGGTAAAACATGAGATGCAAAAGCTAACTGATATCTACCAAGATAAGCATTGTCCATAGCAAAGTGCTTCAGCAAACTTGTCATTTTTTTTAATTTTTTCATACTTTTTCTTTTTCTTTTTATTTTTTCATTTTTGCCAGGGGTTATTTGCATATCAAACCTTATGCTAACCGACGAAGTCAAGCCTAGGCCAGAACTGGACCATTAGAAGCTTAAGACATTGGTCTTGACATACATTACACCATCCTAGTTCATACCAAAGTGCTATGGTAAGCAGTACAGAACAATGCAATGCGACAAAGCAAACCCACCTGGATCATTTCTAATAATCATAAAAATGCATAAATTTTTCATTTTTATGATTGTTTACCATTTTTATAGCACATTTTTCATATTTAAAGCATATAAATGTCCAAGTTGCATATCTGCATCTAAGTAAGGATCTAGCTATAAGGCATGTAAAAGATAGCGAACACATTCAGCCTACACATGCTAGTTACCAGAAGCAATGGTGATCATTTTTCAATTTTAAAGCATAAAAGCCATGCATATGACAAATATCAGATATATCATGTGAACTGAAATAGAACATGATCATCGACAGGTAATCAAAAACATATACTAGCTAGAGAAGGTAAAGCAGATTAATCATATAACAGAAGCAAGCTCAAAATGTGATTTATGATTATGCATGATATGAACGCACACAAAAAGACTCAATAAAAAATAAAGAAGAAAAGAAAAAACTGACTCAAAGTATCCTAAAAAGGATACACAACTCCCAAATCAAGATCAATAATCATGAGTGGGAGCAAACGGTCCAATGCCAGGTTTAGCAAAAGTGCTAAACCAGTGTCGAGCCATCTGCTCGTATGTAGGAAAGTAGAAGGAATCGTATGAGTTTGGACCAAAACGCGTTTCAAAGCGTGGTCCTCTGTTCTGCCTAAAATCACGATCACGAGGTCCAAAACCGTATCTATAACGATCTGGAACTCTACCGGAATGAAAACCACCCTCCGGAGCACGATCATAAAAACTGTCTCCTCTACCACCACCTACACAACGTGACCTGGCCTCTAGCCTCTCTCTACGTCGAGGAACTCTCTGTCTACCACCCTGCTGGTAGAACTGCTGCTGCCCACCTCGAGTTCTCTCTGCTCGCTCAACCCGCTTCCTCCTGAAGCAAAACTCCTCAAGATGCCCGTCTCTCTGACAAAACTCACAGTAATAGGTAGGCTTCTTAGGATGTGGTTGAGGCTTGGGATTCTTAGGCTTGGTGGTATTGGGTGTAGCATCTTTGGTGTTAGATGGTCGAGGTAAAGAATCAAGAGAAGTGTGGAGAGGTTTAGGCTTTGGAACCCATATTTGCTTCTTAGGTGGAGCTTTAGGTTGTTCTTGGAACACTCCATCCTAGGGCTGACTATCCTTAAAGGACTCAGTGGAGTGAGTCTTTGGATATCTCTGTTCAGGAGTCATCTTACTCCACTCCACTGCTCGGCTAATAGCACTCTCAAAATCAACCTTGGTATAGGTGTAACCTACCCCAAACCCATCATGTCTCTTGAACTGCTGGATCATCATGCCAAGCTGTGGCTCTCTAGCACTAATCCAACTCAAGATCTGACGGAGGTAAAAGTTCTCGTTCTGAACATCAGCTAGCTCCTCTCTCAAAGAAGCTAACACCTCCACCTGAGACAAGCAGATCTCACACTCTCTATCAACATCGACAGACTTCTCTGCTTTTAGCTTGATCAACTCCATTCTAATGGACAAGCAGTTCTCACAACCAGTGGGTGGAACTGACAAGGTCTCAAGCTCTAGCTTAGTTTGCTCTAACTCAGCTCTCACTCTATCTAACTCGCTCAACTGCTCATCACTCTTGGCTCTTAGCTCAGCTATACTAGCTAAATGGGATGGGCAGTCTACACATGGTGCGACGATAGTGGCATGAGCATCTTTTACCTCCTGCTGAGCGCTCTCAAGCTCAGTGGCCAAAGCGTCTCTCTCATCTACTCTCTCTATGTACCTGGACTTAAGAGTCATTAGGTCACACAACAACACCTCACAGTTAGGACACTCAGCACTATCACCCAAGCAAGGGGAAGAAGACAAACTCTCAATCTTGCCATTCGCCATGGCAAGCTCACTCTCAAGCTCATCTATCCTCTTCTTAGCCCCTCTAAGCAGTTTCTCCCGATACTTCAACTCCTGACGGTTCTATTCTAATAAATTAACAACTTGTTGTTCATAGGAAGATGCCTTCTCATCGCAGTCATCATCGGAGTTGTCGGAGGAGTCGTTTTCTTTCTTTTCCCCAAGAGCCATTGAGCAGAAGCTCTTGCGGGGTCTTCTGCTGTGACGTGAGCGACTCTTCGGCTTGTCCCCAAAGGTCATGAAACAGAGGCCCGCCAGATTGTCCCTCTCCTTGCCTTTCCTGATCATGATCTCTTCATCACTTGAACTTGAAGACGAGGAGGAAGACGAGGAACTCTTGGAGTATCTTTTCTCCATCTCGGCGAAGAAGGTCTTGTCTCGCTTCTTGTTCTCACGCCTGTAATCCTTCAGAGCCTTTTGAAAGAATTTTGTCTTGGGCTTTCCCTTTGTGGAAGTGGAGTTGTCATACTTGCCGGAGTTGTAGGAGTTGCCGCCAGTCCCCTTCTTGTAATTCTTCTGCTTGGGACAGTCGGCAATGAAATGACCTGGGTCACCACACTCAAAGCATCCGGATTTTGTGCCGTGTCTCTTAAACAATCGCTTATCATAGACACGTCACACCCGGTTGTTAAACAAGCACAGATCATCTCCTAGAGTATCAAGTTGTTCCTCAGAGATAGACATCAAGGAAAAAGCAATACAACTCATGGCATTAGGATCAGCAGACGGTGTCGCAAGTCCTAGAGTCTTGGAGCCAGAATCAGTGAGATTTGATCTCAACTGAATATCGACCTCTGAGGCCTTGAGCTTACTAAAAATCTCTGCGACAGTCAAGGTATCATAAGACACGCTCTCAACAATAGAAGAAACCTTGATCTCCCAGATCTTAGGGCCCAAGGTATGGAGTACCTTAAGCGCCTGTTCATGATCCGAGACTAGCTGATCACGCTCAGCCTTGTTGACGCGAAGCTTGTTAATGATCGATTGAAAACGACTAAACAAAGCCTCAATAGTCTCACCCGGCTTCTGTGAGAAATTCTCATACTCACGCCGGTAGGTCTGATATAGCCTAGACTTGACCTGAGCCCTCACCTCATGGTGTGCCTGGAGGGTAGCCCAGATCTCTCGAGGAGTGGTGAGATGGCTAACACGCTCAAACTCACTAGGACCTAGACCAGAAAATAAAATGTTCACTGCTTTACTATTATTTTGATGCTGTGCAACTACATCTGCAGCAGTATCCGCAGCAATAGTCACTATGGTGAAAGTAGGATGAACACAAATCTCCCATATGTCCGAACTCTGGCTCATAAGGTATGCTCGCATGCGAGTCTTCCAATAAGTGTAGCCAAAAGCTTGTAGGGACGGGATTTTACTAGAAGACGTCATAGTCACTACCTAGGTTTAGAATCGGTTAAGATATTAGAAAACCCTAACCTCGCTCTGATACCACTTGTAGGACCAAAAGTAGCGACCAGAGGGGGGGTGATTGGGCGCCTCAAAATTTCTTGCTAAACTATGATCTAATCCCAACACCCAAACGAACTTAACCAGACAAATAATTTTAGCAAAGCAAATTACTGGAATTAAAGTTGTCTAGCCTAAAAATGATTGGTATCTTAATTTAAATGATATTAAAGATAAACTAAATAAAAATACTACAGTAAATAAAAAAAACTAAATAAATCACGAGATATTTATATTTCAGTCTAGAAATAAAATACTAATCAACTGAATAAAGTATGGATCATTAAAAATTAATTCAGTAATAACTCGAAAATATTGCAAGTAGAAACAAAAAAAAATATTACTGCGACTAATAGATTTTTTTGGTTTATTTTTATATGAGCAGATTAAAAACACTTAAATAAATAATACACGATAAGAAAAAAAATTAACAGATTAAAATTAACTACGAGATTTAATTTGTTTTATGCTGTTCCAAAAAAAACTAGATAACTATTGATTTAATTAACTGATTGGAAAAATAGGAGATTGAAACTTACCTGCGTCTTCCTGTTCATCTGTTCACCGTTCTTCTGCAGAAGATCCGTGCGAAGGAAATCCAGGTCGCCGCGCCTGCTGCAAAGTTTCTGCACCGTGGAAAGCAATTAACTTGGCCGACCTGCGGCTCCCACAGAAAAGCTATCACGCGCTGCGGCTAGTACGTAGCCCTTTTTTTCTTGCTGCCAGCAGCTACGACGTCTTGTTGTTCATGCCGAAAGGAGATCACGCCATCCCATGCTGTAGGTGACTGTCGTAGCTACCGCTGGAAACCGTAGCTTGGCGTCGTAGAGGAGTAGCTGGGCAGTGTTGTTCCCGCACGCCGTGGGACCCACAGGAACGGCTATTCCGTTGGAAGGCTGTGCTGCCGCTGCTGGGAAAATGAACACCATCGAGCAGTTTTGCCGTGAAGACCTGAGTGTTGCTCGGCTGCTTGCTACGTCAACAACTTCCGCCAGGGCCCCACGCCTAGCATCGTGCTGCAGACCCTGTCGCACACCAAAAGCAATAGCTAGTCGGCCGTGTAGGAAAACACACAGACACAGAAGTAAACGACGCCAGGAGAGATGAATCGCCGGAGATGAGGAACAGAAAAATGATCGCGGCGGTGGACTGTAGTAGATTAATCTTCAAAAGAAACAGTCATCTATCCCAGGGGGATAGGGGCCTATTTATAGGCGACTCCTAATACATGAAAAGACTAATTTACCCCTAGGATAAATTAACACTGACTCTAAAATAAAATCCGAAAACTACTAAAATATTCTTAGAAAAATCACCTGACTCAAATAAAAATATCCTGAACTTAAAAACTAAATATTAATACCCTAAAAACAAAATAATCATAGGTTGTTAGTTTTGTGCCGAAACTGACAAAGCGTCCACCGTCTTTCCACCGGGTACCCGGATTGGGCCGACCCGACCCTGCAGCTTCCTCAGCCCAGCAATCGCTCGCCGCCCGTGTACCTGAGTCAAACCCAATCAACAGACCAGTAGATCATCTGCCGCTCCTAGCCCATGTACCCGGATTGGGCCAGCCCGACCCCGCGGCTCCTCTGCCCGGCGGTCGCTCGCTGCCCGTGTACCTGAGTCACACGCGGCCTCAGACTTGGCAGGTCTTCATTTCTCTTCTTCTTTGACTTCCGTTGACAATCACTCATCACATCTGGAGTATCAAACCCATGTTCTTCAACATGGTTTCTCACTTATTGGACGGCGGATGTAGTTCCCACGGGTTTTTGGGCCAAGAACCCCCTAGAGCTCCTGCCATAGCTGCTGCTGCCGATGTAGCCCATGCCTGCCTCTAGTCGAGAGTTCCCGTCACCATCGGCACCTTGGCGCTAGTCCTCGCCATCGAATTCGTCACTCAAGAGAGTCGGAGAAGGTTTGAAGGTGAAAGTATGGAGGCTTAGAACCAATGCTCTATAAAAGTTTCTGCCATGGTTCGAGTCGTCCTTTATAACCCCTCTACCTTCGGAAACGATGGTTCGCATATGCATTCACACTGCAGGTTCAACTTCTGCCGCTAACGGGTTGAAGAGCCATGTTGAAGAGCATGGACCTCATGGCTCCAGATGTGATGAGTGATTGTCAACGGAAGTCAAAGAGGACACGAAGAGAAGAGAAGACCTGCTGTGTCTGGGCCGCATGTGACTCAGTTACACGGGCAGCGAGTGACTGTCGGGCAGAGGGGCCGCGAAGTCGTGCTAGCCCAATCCGGGTACATGGGCTAGGAGCAGTAGAGGATCCACTGGGCTATTGACCGGGATTGACTCAGGTACACGGGCGGCGAGCGATTGCCGGGCTGAGAGAGCTGCGGAATTGGGCCGGCCCAATCTGGGTACCCGGTGCGAAGACGGTGGATGCTTTGTCAGTTTCGGCGCAAAACTGACGACCGCTGATCTCGGATCTGACCGTTCTGAGGCGAAGCCGTAGCCGCTACAAAAGCTCTGCTTCAGGATAAGTCATCTGTATTTTGGAGTTTACTATTTTCCTTTAGACCCACAGTCTGTTAGTCGAATCTGTAAAAATATCCTAAGGGCATTTTGGTCTTTTCCATTTATTTCAGCGTCTGTAAAATCCTAAGGGTCTTTTGGTATTTTTCCTAGGCTATTGGGCTGCCTATAAATAGGGCCCCAATCCCTAGGGTTAGAGTTAACTAACTTAATGACACATTTGAGTTCACTTTCCCCACGTTTTGTTCCTGCTCGTTTCCTGTTCCTATGAGCGCCACCGCCATTGTGGATGTTCTGTTCTTCACGGTTTCGTCATGATTTGCATCATCGGCTCACCGGAAAGTCACCTAATCAGGTTTCATTCTCTCTTTCTCAGCCATCAGGCTTCGCTGTGGATTCATTTAATCGTTACCTCGTTTTGCGTGCCTATTGTGATCATCTGTGTGCGATGGCTCAGGTTTTGTTATTTCATTTTTGTGCGCCTGAAGGACTTTTTATTTTTGGCACGGTTTTGATTGCTTGGCATGTCTGCTGTGTGCGTTTGCTTGTGACAGTGTAGCCAACGTGTAGCTGCAGTGGTTTGCAGCCGCCTAGGATCATCTAACACACGGCTGGTTTTGTGCTAGTTTTCTCTCAGTTCTTGTGCATTGCAGCAGCCTATTGGGTGTCATGCGGCAGGCAAGATTTTTTCAAAGTAGTACTCATGATGCTTTGCTGTTTGGTCACATAGCATAGTAGCATATAGGTTGTTTTCCCTACGCAACTAGCCTACAGCTAGCTCCTACTTTTGAGTTTTGCTTCAGCCGCAGCATCGCCCTATAGCAGCAGCAGTCTTTGTAGTAGTTTTTTTCGTGCAGCCTGGCAGCAGCAAGCATCATATCTCGGTAGGAAACAACATAGCTCGTCAGGCTACCGAATAGCTAGCGGAAGCAGCCTACGATGTGTGAGCGGCGATAGCTAGCTTCTGTTTTGCTTATTGCAGCAACTGCGGCAACATTTTTTGCACGAGGATCTGTGATTCTCAGGCTGAGAGGCTAAGGCTCGAAGTCCAGAGCATGGGCCCCACAGTGTGATGAACAACCTCCACTGGTTTTTGCACGGGGTCGAAGTATGTTTCTAAACTCTGTGCGAAGCCCCTTCATCCGGGCCAGTAGGCTTCGGTCAAGCTTCGATCAGGCTTCGACGTCCACGATTACAACCTTCGCATGAGGTCTTCGAACTGGCTTCGACAAGTATCGAACTGGAGACAACTTTGAACAGTAAGATCTTCTCTTGTTTCGCGTGCACTTAAATTAAATGCCTGTGATGATTTACTTTCATGAAGCTTGAATACTCATGTCTTGAATGATTTGTTAATCTGCCTTTGAATACTTTGTGGAGTCTTTTCGTCTAGGACACTGGTTGTTTTTAGGCTAGATTATTTTATTAAGTTTAGATCAGTTGAGTCCCACTGGAATATTTTAGAGGTGCATTGGGTGTTGGGAAAAGGCCATTGATTTGCAAGAATTTTTAAGGCGCCCATTCACCCCCCTCTAGTCGCTACTTTCGGTCCTACAAGTGGTATCATATCCTGGTTAGGGTTTTTCCTTATCTTAACCAGTTGTAAACCCAGGTAGTGATCATGACTTCTTCTTGAAAGGTCCCGTCCTTGGAAGCTTATGGACATACTTATTGGAAGACTCGCATGCGAGCCTATCTCATGAGCTAGAGCTCGGACATTTGGGACATTTGTGCTCACGCTACTTTCACCATATTGCCTGTTGCTGAGCATACATTTCCTGATATAATCGCCCAGCATCAGAACAACAACAAAGCGGTGAACATTTTGTTTTCTGGTTTAGGTCCCACTGAATTTGAGCGTGTGAGCCATCTCAGCACTGCTAGAGAGATCTGGGCTACCCTCTAGACACACCATGAGGGGACAACCTGGGTTAAGGCTCGACTCTATCAGATCTACCGGCGTGAATATGAAAATTTCACACAGAAGTCGGGTGAATCTGTTGAAGCCTTGTTTGGTCATTTTCAATCGATCATCAATAAGCTTCGGGCCAACAAGGCCGAGGGAGTTCAGTTTGTCTCAGATCATCAGCAGGCGCTCAAGGTTCTTCACACCTTGGACCCTAAGATCTGGGAGATCAAGGTATCCTCTATTATTGAGAGCACCTCTTATGATACCTTGACAATTTCAGAGTTGTTCAGCAAGCTCAAGGCCACAGAGGTTGATATCCAGCTGAGATCAAATCTCACTGGCTCTGGATCAAAAACCCTAGGCCTTGTGACTCCTTCTGCTGACTCCTCTTCTATGAGCTGCGCTGGGTTCTCCTTGATGTCTATCACTGAGGACCAGCTTGAGTCGCTAGGAGAT
This sequence comes from Zizania palustris, assembly GCA_019279435.1. NCBI lineage: Eukaryota > Viridiplantae > Streptophyta > Magnoliopsida > Poales > Poaceae > Zizania > Zizania palustris. The sequence continues at coordinate 45,082,041 of JAAALK010000290.1, read as the reverse complement.
GATGATCTGTGTCTGTTTAATAACCGGGTGCATCGTGTCTATGATAAGCGAATGTTCAAAAGACACGACACAAAATCCGGATGCTTTGAGTGTGGTGATCCAGGTCATTTCATCGCTGACTGCCCCAAGCGCAATGGTCACAAGAAGGGTACCGGTGGTGGCTCCTATGACTCTGGCAAGCACGACAGCTCCTCCTTCACAAAGGGCAAGCCCAAGACAAGATTCTTCCAAAAGGCCCTAAAGGACTATCGGCGTGAGAACAAGAAGCGAGACAAGGCCTTCTTTGCCGAGATGGAGAGAAGCTACTCCAAGCGGTCTTCGTCTTCTTCCTCTTCATCAAGCTCAAGCGATGAGGAGATCGTGATCAGGAAGGGGAAGGACAAGGACGATCCAGCAGGCCTCTGCTTCATGGCCTTCGGGGACATGCCGAAGAGCCGCTCACATCACCGCCGAAGATCCCGCAAGAGCTTTTGCTCAATGGCTCTTGGGGATAAGGAAGAGAAGGGCTTCCCCGACAACTTTGACGACGACGACGATGAAAAGGTATCTTTTTATGAACAAGAAGTCATTGATTTACTTGAAGAAAACCGTCAGGAGTTGAGATATCGGGAGAAACTGCTTAGATTGGCTAAGAAGAGGATAGATGAGCTTGAGAGTGAGCTTGACGTGGCCAACGGTAGGATTGAGAGTCTATCTTCTTCCCCTTGCTTGGGTGGTAGTAGTGAGTTCCCAAACATTGAGGTGTTACTGTGTGACCTGACGACTCTAAAGTCTAGGTACATAGAGAGGGTAGATGAGAGGGACGCTTTGGCTACTGAGCTTGAGAGCACTCAGATGGAGCTGAAAGATGCTCATGCCACTGTCGTCGTGCCCTGTGTAGACTGCCCATCCCATCTAGCTAGTTTAGCTGAGCTGAAAGCCAAGGGTGATGAGCATTTGGATGAGTTGGAGAGAGTCAGAGCTGAACTAGAGCAGACTAGGCTAGAGCTTGAGACATTGTCAGTTCCACCCACTGTTTGTGAGAACTGCTTGTCTCTTAGATTGGAGTTGATCAAGCTGAAAGCTGAGAAGTCTATCCATGTCGATAGAGAGTGTGAGACCTGCTTGTCTCAGGGAGAGGTACTAGCTTCCTTGAGAGAGGAGCTAGCTGATGTTCAGAATGAGAACTTTTACCTCCGTCAGATCCTGAGTTGGGTGAGTGCTAGAGAGCCACAGCTCGACATGATGATCTAGCAGTTCAAGAGGCAGGATGGGTTTGGGGTAGGTTACACCTATACCAAGGCTGATTTTGATAGTGCCATTAGCCGAGCAGTGGAGTGGAGTAAGATGACTCCTAACAGAGATATCCCAAGACTCACTCCACTCAGTCTTTCCAGGCTAGTCAGCCCAAGGATGGAGTGTTTCAAGAACAGCCTAAAGCTCCACCCAAGAAGCCCATATGGGTCCCAAAGCCTAAACATCTCCATACTTCTCTAGACTCTCTACCTGGACCCTCTCACACCAAAGAGTCTACACCCAACACCATCAAGCCCAAGAACCCCAAGCCTCAACCACATCCCAAGAAGCCCACCTACCACTGTGAGTATTGATGAGGACATCACTTCACATGATACACACATGAAGCCTCCACTTACAATTTAGTTACTAGGACGAATCACACGCGCCCGTGCCCGTCGCTTGAACCATGAGGTTAATTCGTTCCTTAGCAACTTTGATTATATTTGTTTGGATGAGATGCTACTGAATACTAGTGATATTTTGTTGCTTAGGAACATGGGAAATGGAATAGAAGACTTGGAGTTCAAGACGGAGCCGCACGGATGTTTGAAGTCAAGATTTCGTTGGTTCGGACTACATCGACCACCCTGCACCAAAATGGGCATAACTTCCTCATACGAAGTCCGATTGGCGCGTTCTTTGACTTTTTGGAAAGCTGAGGAGAAGACGGATCGTTTGCCGTTGGTTTCACATCATTTGGAGTCTCGAGTCGTTCTGTGTGACTGAAACCGTCCTGCGTGACAAAACTGGACCGTGTTGGCCCATAGTGCATGTCTGTTCGCCTTCCACAGGCCGCCGCCCTATATATTCTCACGCCAGCCACTTCTAGGGTCAGGTTTTGCTTTGTTGCATCTACACTGTTGTGTTTAGATCCCGCCTCTTGCGCCGGACCGATTGGCTGCCGCATTGGCGTTTGTGAAACCTCAACTTATCTTCGTTTGTCTGTGATTTGGCATTCGATTTGTATCCTTCCTGTTCTTGCTTGTGTTCTTGGGTTCGCTTGCAGGAATTAGCCTTCGTGGCGAGGTCAATCGCGTTCTGCGTGGTTGATAACCAACGGAGACAGTGGTGTAACGATTGCAAGGTTTTGATCCGCCGGACCGGAGCCTTGGATCGCCAACGTCGAGATTCTCCACCAACCCAAGTTTATCTCTTACCTAGCGGAAGATCGGGACCACGCCCCCATCAAGTATTGTCAGAGAAACGAGCATCTTGAGGAGTTTTGCTTCAGAAGAAAGCGGGTTGAGAGAGCAGAGAGAGCTCGTGGTGGGCAGGAGCAGTTCTACCAGCAGGGTGGTATACTAAGAGTTCCTCGATGTGGGGAGAGGCTAGAGGCCAGGCCGCGTCATGTAGGTGGTGGTAGAGGAGACGACTTTCATGCCCGTGCTCCTGAGGGTGGTGTTCGCTCCGGCAGAGCTCTAGGCCATTCTGGATACAGTTTTGGACCTCGTGGCTGAGACTTTATGCAGAACCAAGGACCGCGCTTTGAGCCACGCTTTGGTCCAGACTCTTATGAATCTTTCTGCTTTCCTTCTTTTGAGCAGATGGCTTGACACTGGTTTAGCTCTTTTGCTAAACCTGGTGCCGGATCATTTGCTCCCACTTATGACCACTGATCATGCAGGATCGAGGACTAGAGGACATGTGGATCATGGATTCAGGATGCTCTCGCCACATGACGGGACATCGCAGATGGTTCTCCAGCCTCACTCCCCTGAGCTTCAAAGAGTATATCACCTTCGGGAACAGTTGTCAAGGGAAGGTAGACGACATTGGCTCAATTCGCATCTCTGACCATTTCTCTGTGAAGAATGTTGCTTTGGTTGGAAACTTGAATTTCAATTTGATTTCTGTTTCGCAACTTCTTGAGGATGGTTTTGAGGTTCGTTTTAAGAAGGGCATGTCTTCTGTGGTTGATTCTAGAGGGTCTTTGGTTTGCCAGATCTTACCCTTCGGTAAGGTTTTTCGGATTGACTTCTCTAGTTCTTTTGGCCCTTCTCACTGTTTGATTGCTGGATCCTCCTCTGAGCTCTGAAAGTGGCATAGGAGGTTAGGACATTTGAGTTTTGATTTGCTACTCAGATTAAGCTCTATGGACCTCATCTGAGGATTGCCCAAGCTTAAGATGGAGAAGGATCTAGTTTGCCATCCCTGTCGTCACGGGAAAATGGTTGCCGCTTCTCACGCACCTATGACTCAGGTGATGACTTCGTACCCAGGAGAGCTATTATACATGGACACTGTTGGTCCAGCTCGGGTACGCTCAGTCAGTGGGAAGTGGTACACACTTGTGATCGTTGATGATTTTTCTCGATTCTCGTGGGTTTTCTTCTTGGAGTCTAAGGATGAGACTTTTTAGTTTGTTCATGACCTGATTTTGAAGTTGAAGAACGAGAACAATGGTCGGATGCGAGCAATTCGCTCTGACAATGACTTTGAGTTTAAGAACTCTCAGTTCATCAGCTTCTGTAGTGATCAGGGACTTGATCATTAGTTTTCTGCTCCTTACACTCCCCCACATAACGGCGTTGTGGAACGAAAGAACCGCACACTAGTCGAGATGGCCAGGACGATGCTTGATGAGCATAGGACTCCTAGGTGCTTTTGGGTTGAAGCCATGAACACGGCTTGCTATCTGGTCAACCGCATTTTTCTTAGAGCTTACTTAGGTAAGACTTCATATGAGTTGCAGTTTGGCAGACAACCCAAGGTGAGTCACTTGCGAGCGTTTGGCTGTAAGTGCTTTGTGCTCAAGAAGGGAGGGCATTTGGACAAGTTTGTGTCTTGTTGCTGGGATGGAGTCTTTCTTGGTTATGCTTTGCATCCTCGAGGCTTCCGTGTTTGGAACCTCGACTCCCAGCAGCTTGTCGAGACTTGCGAGGTTTCATTTGATGAGTCCTTGCCTTCATTGACTCCTTCTTTTGAGATTTTTGGAGATGATGAGCTTGGAGAGTCCATCTTCGAGGAAGATGATGACACAGCCTGCAAACCCCACACCTTCTAAGACTTCGACTGAGGATGAGGGCGGACCTCTGATCACTTCTTCCACTTCGATCGAGCCCCTCAATTGAGTCCAGAGGTGCCCGCTGCTAACTCCGGTGAGGTGACTTCAGATCACCTGGGATCCCAAGCAGTTCAGCGTGATCACCCCTTAGAGCTCATCATCGGTGATCTTACTGAGAGAACTTTGCGCTTTTCTGTTAACTCGCTTGCTGTGTTTGCTGAGTCTGCGTTTGTCGCATCTTTTGAGCCCAAAGACGTTTCCATGCTCTTTCTGATTCGAATTGGATTAATGCCATGCAAGAAGAGCTTGAGAATTTTGTCTGCAATTGGGTTTGGACACTGGTTGAGCTGCCACCCGGATGCAACCCCATAGGCACCAAGTGGGTGTTCAAAAAAAGCAAGGTGAAGATGGGGTTGTGGTGCGCAACAAAGCTCGACTAGTTGCCCAGGGTTTTTGCTAGAAAGATGGTTTTGACTTTGAAGAGACTTTTGCTCCTATTTCCCGTCTTGAGTCCATTCGCATTCTTTTAGCTTTTGCCGCGTCTAAGGGTTTTAAGCTTTTTCAAATGGATGTCAAGAGTGCTTTTCTGAACGGGTACATAGAGGAGGAGGTCTATGTTAGGCAGCCCCCCGGTTTTGAGAACCCTAAGTTTCCTCGACATGTTTTTTAAACTACAGAAAACTTTATACGGTCTAAAGCAAGCCCCTAGGGCTTGGTATGACCGGTTGAAGTAGTTTTTGTTGGGGAAGGGCTTTGTGATGGGTTCTGTGGACAAAACTCTTTTCTTGCTCAGAGATGCCTCAGACTTCTTGATTGCTCAGATTTACGTGGACAATATCATTTTTGGTGGTTCTACTGATGCGTTTGTGTCCAAGTTTTCTGAGCAGATGCACAGTGAGTTTGAGATGAGTCTCATGGGTGAGCTCAAGTATTTCCAAAGGCTCCTGATCAAGTAGACCAAGGACGACATCTTCATCTACCAGAGTAAGTACACGCGGGACATGTTGAAGAAATTCGACTTTGGTGGAGAGCTAAAGCCTCAGATGACCCCAATGGGTACATCTGGGGGCCTAGACAAGGACGAGAGCGGCGTCAAGGTCAACAAGAGAGAGTTTCGAGGGATGATCGGTTCACTGCTATACTTGACGGCGACGAGGCCAGACATATAGTTTGCCATGGGACTGTGTGCGCGCTTCCAGTCTTCACCACGCGTGTCTCATCGGCAGGCTGTCAAGCGCATTTTCAGGTACCTTACCTATGCACCTGATCTAGGTCTTTATTATTCAGCATCATCATCTCTTTATTTATCTAGCTTTTCGGACGCTGACTTTGGTGGGTGCCAGTTGGATCGCAAGTCGACTTCCGGTACTTGCCAGTTTCTTGGTTCTTCTCTTGTCTCTTGGTCTTCTCGAAAGCAGTCTGGAGTTGCGCTTTCTACCACCGAGGATGAGTATGTAGCTGCTGCTAGCTGCTGCTCACAGTTGGTTTGGATGATTTCCACATTGCGAGACTTTGGGTTGTTCTTTGCTACCAGAGTTCCTCTGTTTTGTGATAGCACGAGTGCAATTAGTGTAGGGAAAAACCCTTGTCTCCATTCAAAAACCAAACACATTGATGTGCGCTTTCACTTTTCGAGGGATCAATATGAGAAAGGTGTAATTGACCTTGTTCATTTTGATACCCATCATCAGTTGGCTGACATTTTCACCAAACCCCTAGATCAATCTACTTTTGAGCGTTTACGAGGGGATTTGGGTGTTGTGTATCCTTTTTAAGATATTTTGAGTCAGTTTTCTTTCTTCTTTACTCTTTTCTTGAGTCTTTTTGTGTGTTTTCATATCATGCATATTCACATATCACACTTTGAGCCTGCTTCTGTTATATGATTGATCTGCTTTACTTATTCTAGCCGGTACATGCTTTTGATTACTTGTCGATGATCATGCTTTGCTTTAGTTCACATGATATGTCTGATATCTGTCATATGCATGACTTTTATGCTTTAAAATTGAAAAATGATCACCATTGCTTCTGGTAACTAGCATGTGTAGGCTGAGTGCTTTTGCTATCTTTTACATGCCTGGTAGCTAGTTCCTCACTTAGATGCATATATGCAACTTGGACATCTTTATGCTTTAACATGGAAATGTGCTATAAAAATGATAAAAATCAGAAAAAATGAAAAATCCATGCCCTTTTGTGCATAATTTGAAAAGATCCAGGTGGGTTTGCTTTGTCGCATTGCATTGTTCTGGACTACTTACCATAGCACTTTGGTATGAACTAGGACAGTGTAATGTAGGCCAAGACCAATGTCTTAAGCTTCTGATGGTCCAGGTCTGGCCTAGGCTTGACTTGGTCGGTTAGCATAAGGTTTGACATGCAAATAACCCTTGGAAAAAATGAAAAAGGAAAAATAAAAAGCCTGAAAATTAAAAAGATAACAAGTTTGCTGAAGCACTTTGTTCTGGACAATCCTTATCTTGGTAGACATCAGTTAGCTTTTGCATCTCATGCTTTACCTTGCTTGTCGACTAGAAAATGTGGTGTTGCTTTTGTTTGCAAAAATTGAAAATACGTGCCAATGACTTTCTTTAGATATCATTTGCTGCACTGATCATGCCATGCGTCTTAGACAATATGTATTTTGCTATACCTGCTAGATGTTGTAATTGCAGTCAATCATATCTGAGAAGCATGCTTTCTACACTCCACCTGCACCCCAGTTGCATTCATTGCATATTTTGAGGGGGAGCTGCATTTCAGGGAGAGTTTGAGTCTGTGTCTCTTTAGAGTGCATTTAGTCTCGCTTGATGAGTCTAATTGTCAACAAGGGGAGAAATTTTGGGTTACTCGTTCTCTTAGAAGAGTTTTAGGGGGAGTTTTGGCTTTCTCTGGGATTTCTTTCAGGGGGAGTTTTTCTCCTGTTTGTACTTACTCTTTGGATATCCTTGTTGATAATTCTAAGATTGCACTCGTTTTGACTCTTTATTTTTGGTTAACCATAATGATCGCTTTCCTGCTTTTGTTCGGCTTTTGGTCATTAGGGTTAAACTTTTATTTTCTTCTTTTCTGTTTTCTTGTGTTTTGTTTTTCGTGTTTCCACATGTGCTTGCAGGTACTAGAGAGCTGATGAAGAGAGAAGTGTTGACAATGCACTCATCAAGGGGGAGATTGAGGAGCCATGTTGAAGAGCATGGACCTCATGGCTCCAGATGTGATGAGTGATCGTCAATGGAAGTCAAAGAGGACACGAAGAGAAGAGAAGACCTGCTGTGTGTAGGACCGAAAGTAGCGACCAGAGGGGGGGGGGGTGAATGGGCGCCTTAAAAATTCTTTCGAATATATGGCCTGTTCCCAACACCCAACGCACCTCAAAAGACTAAGCAGCAGAGTATGAACAGATAGCCTAAGTCTAAAGGTATCTAGCCTAGAAGCAACTGTTGATAAACAGAGAAATGCCAAAGCAGTGCTAATAGACAGATAAATAGAGTACACGAGACAAGGCTAGATAAACTTCTCAGAAAAGCAATCTAAGTGCACTATGTATGAGAAGAGAAGTTACTATTCAAATCTATCTCCTGTTCGGATCTTGGCGAAGCCTGCTTTGCCAGTCGAGGTCTGCTTCGGTGGTCGAATCCTGCTTCGCTGGTCGAAGCCTGCTTCGGAGATGGTTGTCGAGGACGAGCGAAGGTTGACAGATACGTGCCGAAGGTTGGTTTGGTCTAGCCTAGTTTGTGTGGCAAAGAGCGAAGTATGCTTCGAAGCGAAGTATGAGAGTATCGAAGCTAGCTTCGAACCGAGTGCTTCGAAGCCTATCCTTCGAAGAGAATACTTCGAACGCAACGCACAGACAGACAACCTTCGAACGGAGAAGCGAAGGCTGACACGCGACAGAGAAACCAAAACGAAGCCTACACTCTACCTTCGAACAAACACACCAAGGACCTTTGAAGAAGACGGATGCAAACACTGAGCGAAGTCTAACGGAAAGACAAGCTTCGAAGCCAACTTCGAAATCTGTCGAAGTATGGACTTCGAAGAGCTCGAGTCGGAGTACCTTCGCACAGATATTCGAAGTATGAAATGCTGACAGTTCAAAAAGTACTTCGAAGCTGGCAACTCAGGACACAAAATGAAGTTCGAAGTTCAAACGAAGCCTTCGAGTATATCAGATCGAAGCCTGCCTCACGGAGATGAGGGGCTTCAAACAGAGAGGAGGCTTCGCCAGAGAATAGCCGGAAAGGGACTTCGGCCCTGTCAAGTCGATCAAAAAGTTGTGCAGGAAAAAGCAAGCCTGAGTACTAGTGCACAGTTGCTACAGACAAGTAGTACTACTTGCAACAGCAAGAACTAGTACTACTTGCGTGAAGAACAAACGCAACCGAGGCACATTCTCAGGAATAAATTCAACACCACACAAACGAATCGAAGCTTCTGAACCAGAGAAATCTATGCACGCACCCCAACAAGAACAGAAGATTTAATCTTACTGAGAAAGAGTAAATGCAAGGCAAAATGCAATGAACAAGTGCCTGGCGGCGCACAACAAGAGAGAGAGAGAAGCAAAACGCAGGAACAAAATTGTGACCCAAGGAATGATTGAAAAGTGATTTCTAGAAGGGTAGTCCAACCCTAGGGATTGAGGCCCTATTTATAGGCTGCCCAATGACCTAGAATATTCCACCAGCCCCTTAGGGTTTTTTACAGACGCAAGAATAAAAGTGAGGAACCAAGGGTTGGTTTCAGTGTTTGTGATGAGTGATTGACAGGCTTTTACCCTCTTATTCGAAGAGGTACCTCCGAAGGGGGTTTGGAGGTAGTTTCACCGAAGGGTTCGGTGGTTTGCTTGCTGTAGCTGTTGCAGCAGAGTGTGTTTGTCGGAGGGGTCCGACAGTACACTATGACTGGGTCTGTACCGAAGGCATCGGTACTTTGGGCGGTACACCGGATTGTGTACCGAAGGTTGCTAACCCGGAGAGGTCTCCGGAGTACTGGATACACTTGTCTGTTTGTCTGTGGTGCGCAGGGACTTCGGAGGTGACGGACGGTTCGTAGCAGGTGAACCTGGGTCAAGCGGGAGGCTTGATGCCAGGGGAGCAGGGAGCTCCGTCACGGTGGCTGCGAAGGGGTCTGGGTCGGTCCTCGGGTCGAGGCGCGCCAGGTGAAGGCAGAGAGTGCGGAGCGTGGCTCCGGGTGAAGGTACTCCGAGACAAAGTCCTCAGAGGCGAGGCACTTCGAAGGTACTCCGAATGGAGTGACTTCGTAGTCTGGTGGATCAAGTCCTCTGCGGAGGCAAAGTGTTCGAAGTGTGCTCCGGAGGGAGACACTCGAAGGTACCCGACGAAGGTCTCAGAAGTCGAGGTGCATCGAAGGCATGGTCCAGGTGAGGCTCGTCGAGGAGTGTGCTCGGGGAGAGACACTGCGACGAAGTGCTCATGGAATGCTTCGTGCGGAGGCCTTGGACGAAGGAGGGACTTCGAAGGGTGGAACTCCGAAGGTGGGGCTTCGGAGTGTTGTTGACTTGAGGTACTTCGGCCTGCATGGCTTCGGTACACGGACTGACGGAGTTCGAGCAAGGAGTAGCTGCGAAGCCGTGGTGGTCCACTCCGGAGGTGTTGGTGCGAAGGCCCAAGGGCTTTGACGGCTTCGGCTCAAAACTGTCACTGTATCGAAGGCTGACTTCGGTGAAGCGAAGGCCAACTGGCTCAAGGCTTCTCACCGAAGCTATCACACCCCTCGCGTGCGAAGGGGGCTTCAGAAAGGTCAAAGGCTGCAAGTCTGACAGTGTCTGCTCTGCAAAAAGCTGGCGCTGTCCCCTCTGCAAAGGCTGACAGAGAAGCCTCCAATAAAGTTGACTACCTTTTGTGCCCCTCAGTTCTGTAGAGACAAAACCAATGTAAACCCTAGGGGTAAAGTAGTCAATTCCTTTGGGTGAATAGTGGCTATAAATATGGGGGCCTGGTAGGTAACATTTAACACTTTGAGCATTTACTGTTGAGCTCCTGTACTAGCCCCACACTTCGTTGTATTCATCCAGAGTTCAATTTTATTGTGTTCCTTGTTCAAGCGGCGAAGCCCTGCTTCTGCGTGCTTTTTGCTTGAGCTCGTTTTACATACCTCGCTAGCCATAGTGCACCGAAGCCTGCCTAGGCGAAGGGTGTTTTGTGCGAAGTGTGTTTTTCAGCGTGCTGTCGCTCTGTGTAACAGGAGGTGAGACCTCGCTGCTTACTATCGAAGCCCTGATCGAAACCTGTGTTTTTATCGTGTCTAAGTCCCTAATGAAGTCTGTTAGCGTGCGTTTAGACCGTCGTGTATGAAGCCCAACACCAGTTGCTGCTGCCTAGTACCTGAGTCACACGCGGCCCATGAAACAGCAGATCTCTTCTTCTTCCGTCCTCTTTGACTATCGTTGACAATGACTCATCACTTCTGGAGCCATGAGGCCCACGCTATTCAGCATGGCTCCTCAATCTCCCCCTTGATGAGTGCATTGTCAACACTCCTCTTCTTCAGCTCTTCAGCACCTGTGAACCAATTGTGGAAACACGAAAACAAAGCACAAGAAAAACAAAGAAGAAGAAAATAAGGTAAAAGTTTAACCCTAATGACCAAAAGCCAAGCAAAAGCAAGAAGCGGTCATTATGGTTAACCAAAACGTAAAAGGCTCAAAATGAGTGCGATTTCAGAACAACAAGGATATCAACAGAGTAAGAAACAAGCGAGATCGAAACAAAACTCCCCAATAAATTCTGACCCCAAATTTTCTCCCCCTTGTTGACAAGTGAACTCATCAAGCACTCGAAAAAGACACAGACTCCCCCTGAAATGCAACTCCCCCTTAAAATATGCAAAGAATGTAATTGGAGTGCAAGTGGAGTGAATAAAGCATGCTTCTCAGATATGATTGACTGCAATTACAAAATCTTATAGATACAGCAAAAGACATACTGTCTAAGACACATGACATGATCAGTGCAACAGATGATATCTAAAGAAAGTCATTAGCACGCATATTTCAGGTTTTGCAAATAAAAGCATCACCACATTTTCCAGTTGACAAGCAAGGTAAAGCATGAAATGCAAATGCTAACTGATATCTACCAAGATAAGCATTGTCCAAAAACAAAATGCTTCAGCAAACTTGTTATCATTTCAATTTTCAGGCTTTTTCTTTTTTCCTTTTTCATTTTGCCAGGGGTTATTTGCATGTCAAACCTTATGCTGACCGACCAAGTCAAGCCTAGGCCAGAACTGGACCATCAGAAGCTTAAGACATTGGTCTTGGCATACATTACACTGTCCTAGTTCATACCAAAGTGCTATGGTACGCAGTCCAGAACAATGCAATGCGACAAAACAAACCCACCTGGATCTTTTCGAGTTTATGCATAAAAAGGCATGGAATTTTCATTTTTCTTGATTTTCATAATTTTATAGCACATATCCATGTTTTAAAGCAGAAAGATGTCCAAGTTGCATGTTTGCATCTAAGTCAGAAACTAGCTACAAGGCATCTAACAGATAGCAAGAACATTCAGCCTACACATGCTAGTTAACAGAAGCAATGGTGATCATTTTTCAAGTTGAAAGTGTAAAAGCCATGCATATGACAGATATTAGACATATCAAGTGAACTGAACTAAAGCATGATCATTGACAAGTATTCAAAAGCATGTACCAGCTAGAATAAGTAAAGCAGTTCAATCATATAACAGAAGCAGCTCTAAAGTGTGATATGTGAATATGCATGATATGAACACACACAAAAATACTCAAGAAAAGAGTAAAGAAGAAAGAAAAAACTGAGTCAAAATATCCTAGAAAGGATACACAACACCCAAATCCCCTCGTAAACGCTCAAAGGTAGACTGATCTAGGGGTTTGGTGAAAATGTCAGCCAACTGATGATGGGTATCAACATGAACAAGGTCAATGACACCTTTCTCATATTGATCCCTCAAAAAGTGAAAGCGCACATCAATATGTTTGGTTTTTGAATGAAGACATGGGTTTTTCCCTACACTAATAGCACTAGTGCTGTCACAAAACAATGGAACCCTGATAGGAAAGAACAACCCAAATTCTCGCAGAGTGGAAATCATCCAAACAAACTGTGAGCAGCAGCTAGCAGCAGCTACATACTCAGCCTCAGTGGTCAAAAGAGCAACTCCAGATTGCTTTCGAGAAGACCAAGAGACAAGAGAAGAACCAAGAAACTGGCAAGTACCGAAAGTCGACTTGCGATCCAACCGGCACCCACCAAAATCGGCATCCGAAAAGCCAGATAAATTGAGAGATGATGAAGCTGAATAGAAAAGACCAAGATCGGGCGCATAAGTGAGATACCTGAAGATGCGCTTGACAGCCTGCCGGTGAGACGCGCGTGGTGAAGACTGAAAACGCGCGCAAAGTCCCACGGCGAACTGAATGTCCGGTCTGGTCGCCGTCAAGTACAACAGCGAACCGATCATCCCACGAAACTCTCTCTCATTGACCTTGACGCCGCTCTCGTCCTTGTCCAATCCTCCAGACGTGCCCATTGGGGTCATCTGTGGCTTCAATTCACCACCAAAGTCAAATTTTTTCAACATGTCACGAGTGTACTTACCTTGGTGGATGAAGGTGCCGTCCTTGGTCTGCTTGATCTGGAGCCCTAAGAAATACTTGAGCTCACCCATGAGGCTCATCTCAAACTCGCTGTGCATCTGCTCAGAAAATTTGGACACAAGAGAGTCAGTAGTACCGCCAAAGATAATATCGTCCACGTAAATCTGAGCGACTAAGAAATCTGAAGCATCTCTGAGCAAGAAAAGAGTTTTGTCCACAGAACCCATCACAAAGCCCTTCCCCAACAAAAACTGCTTCAAACGGTCATACCAAGCCCTAGGAGCTTGTTTCAACCCGTATAAAGCTTTTTGCAACTTAAAAACATGTCGAGGAAACTTAGGGTTCTCAAAACCGGGGGGCTGCCTAACATAAACTTCTTCCTCTATGAACCCGTTCAGAAAAGCACTCTTAACGTCCATTTGAAAAAGCTTAAAACCCTTCGAAGCTGCAAAAGCTAAGAGAATACGAATGGACTCAAGACGGGCAACAGGGGCGAAAGTTTCTTCAAAATCAATACCCTCTTTCTAGCAAAAGCCCTGGGCAACTAATCGAGCCTTGTTGCGCACCACAACCCCATCTTCACCTTGTTTGTTTTTGAACACCCACTTGGTGCCTATGGGGTTGCATCCTGGTGGCGGCTCAACTAGTGTCCAAACCCGATTACGGACAAAGTTCTCAAGATCTTCTTGCATAGCATTAATCCAATTAGAGTCAGAAAGAGCATGAGAAACATCTCTGGGCTCAAAAGATGCAACAAAAGCAGATTCAGCAAACACAGCAAGAGAAGCATTAGATGAACGCAAAGTTCTTTCAGTCAAGTCACCAATGATGAGCTCTGAGGGGTGATCACGCTGAACTGCTCGGGATCCTTGGTGATCTGAAGTCACCTCACCGGAGTCAGCAGCTGGCACCTCTGGACTCGACTGAGGGGGCTTGATCGTAGTGGAAGAAGTGATCAGAGGTCCACCCTCATCCTCAGTCGAAGTCTTAGAAGGTGTGGGCTCTACAGGGGGTGCAGAAGGTCCACCCTCATCAGCAGCTAGAGTATCCTCATCTTCCTCGAAGATGGACTCTCCGAGCTCATCATCACCAGAAAGCTCAAAAGAAGGAGTTGAAGAAGGCAAGGACTCATCAAAAGAAACCTCACAAGTCTCGACAAGCAGCTGGGATTCAAGGTTCCAAACACGGAAGCCTCGAGAATGCAAAGCGTATCCAAGAAAAACACCATCCCATCAACGAGACTCAAACTTGTCCAAATGCCCTCCCTTCTTGAGCACAAAGCACTTGCAGCCAAACGCTCGCAAGTGGCTCACCTTGGGCTGTCTGCCAAACCGCAACTCATATGATGTCTTACCAAGGTAAGCTCTAAGAAAAATGCGGTTGGCAAGATAGCAGGACGTGTTCATGGCTTCAGCCCAAAAACGCCTAGGAGTCCTGTGCTCATCGAGCATCGTCCTGGCCATCTCGACTAGCGTGCGGTTCTTTCGTTCCACAATGCCGTTCTGTGGGGGAGTGTAAGGAGAAGAAAACTGATGGTCAAGACCCTGATCACTACAGAAGCTGACAAACTGAGAGTTCTTGAACTCAGAGCCATTGTCGGAGCGAATTACTCGCATCCGACCATTGTTCTCATTCTTCAGCTTCAAAATCAGGTCATGAACAAACTGAAAAGTTTCATCCTTAGACTCCAAAAAGAAAACCCACGAAAATCGAGAAAAGTCATCAACAATGACAAGTGCGTACCACTTCCCACCGACTGAACGTACCCGAGCTGGACCAACAGTGTCCAAGTGTAAAAGCTCGCTTGGATACGAAGTCATCACCTGAGTCACAGGTGAGTGAGAAGCGGCAATCATTTTCCCATGACGACAGGGATGACACACTAGATCTTTCTCCATTTTAAGCTTGGGCAATCCTCGGATGAGGTCCATAGAGCTTAACTTGACTAGCAGATCAAAACTCAAATGGCCTAACCTCCTATGCCACTTCCAGAGCTCAGAAGAAGATCCAGCAATCAAACACCGAGAAGGGCAAAAAGAACAAGAGAAGTCAATTCGAAAAACTTTACCGAAGGGTAAAATCTGGCAAACCAAAAACCCTCTAGAATCAATCACAGAAGAATTGCCCTTTTTAAAACGCACCTCGAAACCATCCTCAAGAAGTTGCGAAACCGAAATCAAGTTAAAGTTTAAATTTTTAACCAAAGCAACATTCTTCAAAGAGAAATGATCTGAAATGCAAATTGAGCCAATGCCACTTACTTTCCCTTGACCACTGTTCCCGAATGTGATGTACTCTTTGGAGCTCGGGGGAGTGAGACTGGAGAACCATCTGCGATGTCCCGTCATGTGGCGAGAACATCCTGAGTCCATGATCCAAATGTCCTCCAGTCCCCGATCCTGCACAATCAGTGGCTGTAAGTGGGAGCAAATGGTCCGACACTAGGTTTAGCAAAGGAGCTAAACCAGTGTCGAGCCATCTGCTCAAAAGACAGAAAGCAGAAATCATCACGAAAGTTCGGACCAAGACGCGGCTCAAAGCGCAGTCCTTGGTTCTGCCTAAAGCCTCGGCCACGAGGTCCAGGACCGTAGCCAAAATGGCCTGGAGCTCTGCCGGAACGAACACCACCAACTAGAGCACGGGCAAGAAAGCCGTCTCCTCTACCACCACCTACACGACGCGGCCTGGCCTCCAGCCTCTCCCCGCGTTGAGGAACACGCAGTCTACCACCCTGCTGGTAGAACTGCTCCTGACCACCACGAGCTCTCTCTGCTCTCTCAACCCGCTTCCTCCTGAATCAAAACTCCGCAAGATGCCCGTCTCTCTGACAGTACTCACAATGGTAGGTGAGCTTCTTGGGATGTGGTTGAGACTTGGGGTTCTTGGGCTTAGTGGTGTTAGGTGTTGTCTTCTTGGGCTGAGAGGGTCCAGGAAGAGAGTCTAGAGAAGAGTGGAGGTGTTTGGGCTTTGGAACCCAGATAGGCTTCTTGGGTGGAGCTTTGGGTGGTTCATGAATCACTCCATCCTTGGGCTGACAAGCCTGGGAAGACTCAGTGGAGTGAGTCTTGGGATACCTCTGCTCTGGAGTCATTTTACTCCACTCCACTGCCCGGCTAATGGCACTCTCAAAGTCAGCCTTGGTGTAGGTGTAACCTACCCCAAACCCATCCTGCCTCTTGAACTGCTGGATCATCATGCCGAGCTGTGGCTCTCTGGCACTGATCCAGCTCAGGATAGAACGGAGGTAAAAGTTCTCATTCTGAGAATCAGCTAGCTCCTCTCTCAAGGAAGCTAGAACCTCCACCTGAGACAAGCAGGTCTCACACTCACTCTCTACTTGGACAAACTTCTCGGCTTTTAGCTTGATCAACTCAAGTCTAAGAGACAGGCAGTTCTCACAGACAGTGGGTGGAACTGACAATGTCTCAAGCTCTAGCCTAGTCTGCGCAAGCTCAGCTCTCAACCTCTCCAAATCACCCAAATGCCCATCGCCCTTGGATTTCAGCTCAGCTAAGGCAGCTAGATGAGATGGGCAATCAACACAGGGTGCGACGACAGTGGCTTGAGCATCTTTCAGCTCCAGCTGAGCGCTTTCAAGCTCAGTGGCCAAAGCGTCCCTCTCATCAACCCTTTCTGTGTACTTGGACTTTAGAGTCGACAAGTCACACAGAAGCACCTCACACTTCGGGCACTCACTGCTATCACCCAAGCAAGGGGAAGAGGATAGACTCTCAATTTTGCCATTGGCTATGGCAAGCTCACTCTCTAACTCATCTATCCTTTTCTTGGCCCCCTAAGCAGTTTTTCCCGATATTTTAACTCCTGACGATTGCTTTCAAGTAAATCAACAATTTCGCGCTCATAAGATGATACCTTTTCATTGTCGTCGTCGTCGGAGTCATCGGAGGATCTCTTCTCTTCCTTATCCCCAAGAGCCATTGAACATAAGCTCTTGCGGGATCTTCGGCGCTGATGTGAGTGGCTCTTCGGCCTGTCTCCGAAAGCCATGAAGCATAGGCCCGCCGAATCGTCCTTGTCCTTCCCCTTCTTGATGACGATCTCCTCATCACTTGAGCTCGATGAAGAGGAAGAGGACGTGGACTGCTTGGAGTAGCTCTTCTCCATCTCAGCGAAAAAAGCCTTGTCGCGCTTCTTGTTCTCTCGCCGGTAGTCCTTCAGGGCCTTCTTGAAGAATCTGGTCTTCGGCTTGCCCTTGTTGAAGGAAGAGCTGTCGTGCTTGCCGGAGTCGTGGAAGCCACCACCGGTGCCCTTCTTGTGTCCATTGTGCTTGGGGCAGTCGGCGATGAAGTGTCCTAGATCACCACACTCAAAGCACCCGGATTTTGTGCCGTGTCGTTTGAACATCCGTTTGTCATAGACACGACGCACCCGGTTGTTAAACAGACACAAATCATCATCTCCCAACAACTCAAGCTGGTCCTCAGTGATAGACATCAAAGAGAACTCAGCACAGCTCACAGAAGAGGGATCAACAGAAGGTGTAGCAAGGGCTAGAGATTTCGATCCAGAACCAGTGAGATTTGATCTCAGCTGGAGATCAACCTCAGTAGCCTTTAGCTTGCTAAACAACTCAGAAATGGTCAAGGTATCATAAGAAGTACTCTCAATGATAGAGGATACCTTGATCTCCCAGATCTTTGGATCCAAGGTATGGAGAACCTTGAGTGCCTGCTCGTGATCTGAGACTAACTGAGCACCCTCAGCCTTGTTGTCCTGAAGCTTGTTTATGATCGACTGAAAACGACCAAACAAAGCCTCAACAGATTCACCCGGCTTCTGTGTGAAATTCTCATATTCACGCCGGTAGGTCTGATAGAGCCGAGCCTTGACCTGTGCTGTTCCCTCATGGTGTGCCTTGAGGGTAGCCCAGATCTCTCTCGCAGTAGAGAGATGACTCACACGCTCAAACTCAGTGGGACCTAAACTAGAGAAAATAATGTTCACAGCCTTACTGTTGCTCAGATGCTGAGCAATGATACCAGCAGTACCCTGCTAAGCGACTGGCAATATGACAAACGTGGTGTGAACACAAATGTCCCAAATGTCTGAACCCTGGATCATGAGATAGGCTCGCATGCGAGTCTTCCAATAGTTATAGCCATAGGCTTCCAAGGACGGGACCTTGCCAGGAGACGTCATGATCACTACTGGGGTTTAGAACCAGTTAAGGTATGGAAAAACCCTAACCAAGCTCTGATACCACTTGTAGGACCGAAAGTAGCGACCAGAGGGGGGTGAATGGGCGCCTTAAAAATTCTTTCGAATATATGGCCTGTTCCCAACACCCAACGCACCTCAAAAGACTAAGCAGCAGAGTATGAACAGATAGCCTAAGTCTAAAGGTATCTAGCCTAGAAGCAACTATTGATAAACAGAGAAATGCCAAAGCAGTGCTAATAGACAGATAAACAGAGTACACGAGACAAGGCTAGATAAACTTCTCAGAAGCGAAGTTACTGTTCAAATCTGTCTCCTGTTCGGATCTTAGCAAAGCCTGCTTCGCCAGTCGAGGACGAGCGAAGGTTGACAGATACGTGCCAAAGGTTGGTTTGGTCTAGCCTAGTTTGTGTGGCAAAGAGCGAAGTATGCTTCGAAGCGAAGTATGAGAGTATCGAAGCTAGCTTCGAACCGAGTGCTTCGAAGCCTATCCTTCGAAGAGAATACTTCGAACGCAACGCACAGACAGACAACCTTCGAACGGAGAAGCGAAGGCTGACACGCGACAGAGAAACCAAAACGAAGCCTACACTCTACCTTCGAACAAACACACCAAGGACCTTTGAAGAAGACGGATGCAAACACTGAGCGAAGTCTAATGGAAAGACAAGCTTCGAAGCCAACTTCGAAATCTGTCGAAGTATGGACTTCGAAGAGCTCGAGTCGGAGTACCTTCGCACAGATGTTCGAAGTATGAAATACTGACAGTTCAAAAAGTACTTCGAAGCTGGCAACTCAGGACACAAAATGAAGTTCGAAGTTCAAACAAAGCCTTCGAGTATATCAGATCGAAGCCTGCCTCACGGAGCTGAGGGGCTTCGAATAGAGAGGAGGCTTCGCCAGAGAACAGCCGGAAAGGGACTTCGGCCCTGTCAAGTCGATCAAAAAGTTGTGCAGGAAAAAGCAAGCCTGAGTACTAGTGCACAGTTACTACAGACAAGTAGTACTACTTGCAACAGCAAGAACTAGTACTACTTGCGTGAAGAACAAACGCAGCCGAGGCACATTCTCAGGAATAAATTCAACACCACACAAACGAATCGAAGCTTCTGAACCAGAGAAATCTATGCACGCAGCCCAACAAGAACAGAAGATTTAATCTTACTGAGAAAGAGTAAATGCAAGGCAAAATGCAATGAACAAGTGCCTGGCGGCGCACAACAAGAGAGAGAGTGAAGCAAAACGCAGGAACAAAATAGTGACCCAAGGAATGATTGAAAAGTGATTTCTAGAAGGGTAGTGCAACCCTAGGGATTGAGGCCCTATTTATAGGCTGCCCAATGACCTAGAATATTCCACCAGCCCCTTAGGGTTTTTTACAGACACAAGAATAAAAGGAAAAGACTCAACTGCCCTTAGGAATTTTTACAGACACGACTGACTGACTGTGGGCCTAGAGTATTCCAGCTCTATGAAAATAAATCATCACAGGAATTTAAATTCAAGTGCACGCGAAACGAGAAATCTTACTGTTCAATGTTGTCTCTAGTTTGATACTTGACGAAGCCTGTGTGATGTGAACGTGCGAAGCCTGAAGTCGTCGAAGCCCGTGCAGTACGTAGAATGAAGTGTGTAGCTGTCAAAGCCTGCTTCGAAACACACAGGACCGAAGCCGAAGGCTAGACTTCGAACTGTGCGGTGTGCAGTGCTAGCTCTCGAAGTTTGTCCTTGCTGACGAAGTGTACCACGCGAAGTATACTTCGAACAACCGAAGCCTAATCAACCAGAAGACACAAACCAAAAACTTCGCACTCTTACGAGCAGACTTCGCTGCAAAGCCTACAATCACTTAGACTTCGTTGTACAGAAATGAGCATCGGGCGAAGTTCCTGAGCTGGCTTCAACTTCGTTAAAAAGCAACCGAAGCTTGCTTGAGAGCTTCGAACGAGACAGCGAACATAGCAAGAAAGGTTTCGCACGAAGATCAAAAACTTAACGTCTAGCTTCCAGGCTAGATTGCAGAAACTGCAGCTACAAAGTGCATAAGACCTCACGCCAAGTAGTACTTCTGGTGGGGCCCACACCAGGAAGCTGCCAGAAAAGACCACTCACACCCGCTGCTAGTTGTTGGGAGCTGCAGGCTATTTCCTAGCCAAGGTCTAGCAACACGGCTGAGGAAAACAAACTAAAACAGCTATACACAAAAAACTGCTGCCTGTCAGACGTGATTAAGAGCACTGCTGAGTGCTACTAGCTTCTAGGCAGAAATAATGAGCAGCAACAAAGCTATGCGAAAGACAAGTGCCTAGACCAGCTAGTCCAAGCTACAGGCTACTGCGCCATAGGCATCAGTACTCTGTTTCCTATTCAGCCAAACAGCTACTAGCTGGAGGTCTATGACAAGAGGAAGGCTAGCTAGCCACCAGAGATCCAACAAAAAATACAACTACTCAAAGCAAAGAAACAACCGAGGAATAGAACCGAATAAAATAATCTCAGTGCACAAAACTCAGCCTAAACCATCGCATACAAAAGAACACAGTAAGCACGCAAATAGATGAAACGATTAAATGCGTACAAAGCAAAGCCGAATGGTTGAGAATCAGGGAATAAAACCTGACGAGATGATTTCTGAGCATGTGTGCAAAGAACACGGTGACAGTGGAGAAAAACAAGCAGCCAGAAGATGAACAAAAAGTGACCCAATCTCTTGGATTAGTAAAGTGATTTCAGAAAGGGTAACCCTAACCCTAGGGATTGGGGCCCTTCGAAGCTAGGTTCACAGTTCAAAAACGGAGTTGAACATTTTAACAGTGCCATCGTAGGAGTCTGGCTGAAGCCTGATTCTCTGAGATGAAGGACTTCGAACCAAAAGGGGCTTCGCCAAAAACAACCAGTGATACACTAGGTCCTATCTACTTGATCAAAAAGCTACACAGGAAAAAGCAAAGCTAGAGTACTAGCACACTGTAGCTATAGGAAAGTAGTACTACTTGCTACAGTACACAAGAACTAGTACTCAGCCCGTAGAACACAAACCAACAGAGAAGCGCATGAACTCTAAAATAAACAATAGAAGAACAGAAACGAAGCTTCAAATCTGCATGCAAATCACTGCATACCACCCGACATGAACAGAGAATAGAATCTCATAGCATCATGAAGAACAGAGGGGATGCAGGAATAAAAATGGCATGAACAGGAACCTGGCAGCGCACAAACAGGAGAGAGAATACAGGGAACAAAAATGACCCAATCCTTGATTAAAAAGTGATTTCTTGAAAGGGTGACCTAACCCTAGGGATTGGGGCCCTATTTATAGGCTGCCCAATAGCTAGGAATATTCCACCAGCCCCTTAGGGTTTTTTACAGACGCTGAAATAAAAGGAAAAGACTAAACTGCCCTTAGGATATTTTTACAGACTCGACTGACTGACTGTGAGCCTAGGGACAAAATAGTAAACTCCTATTTACAGATGACTTATCCGGAAGCAAAGCTTTCGTAGCGACTACGGCTTCTCTTCTGGACAGTCCGATACAAGATCAACGGTTGTCAGTTTTGCGCCGAAACTGACAAAGCCTCCACCGACTTTGCACCAGGTACCCGGATTGGGCCGGCCCGACTCCGCAGCTCTCTCAGCTCGGCAATCGCTCACCGCCCGTGTACCTGAGTTAGTCCTGGTCAACAGCCAGTGGGTCTTCTACTGCTCCTGGCCCATGTACCCGGACTGGGCCAGCCCGACTTCGCAGCCTCCTATGCCCGACAGTCGCTCGCTGCCCATGTACCTGAGTCACACGCGGCCCATGAAACAGCAGATCTCTTCTTCTTCTGTCCTCTTTGACTATCGTTGACAATGACTCATCACTTCTGGAGCCATGAGGCCCACGCTATTCAGCATGGCTCCTCACTGTGTTTGGGCCGCATATGACTCAGGTACATGGACAGCGAGCGATTGTCGGGCAGAGGGGCCGCGAAGTCATACTGGCCCAATCCATGTACATGGGCTAGGAGCAGCAGAGGATCCACTGGGCTATTGACCGGGATTGACTTAGGTACATGGGTGACGAGCGATTGCCGGGCTGAGAGAGCTGCGGAATCGGGACGGCCCAATCCAGGTACCCGGTGCGAACACAGTGGACACTTTGTCAGTTTCGGCACAAAACTGATGACCGCTGATCTCGGATCTAACCGTTCTGAGGCGAAGCCGTAGATGCTACGAAAGCTCCGCTTCAAGATAAGTCATCTGTGTTTAGGAGTTTACTATTTTTTCTTTAGGCCCACAGTCTGTCAGTCGAGTCTGTAAAAATATCCTAAGGGCATTTTGGTATTTTCCATTTTATTTTAGCGTCTGTAAAAACCCTAAGGGTCTTTTGGTATTTTTCCTAGGCTATTGAGCTACCTATAAATAGGGCCCCAATCCCTAGGGTTAGAGTTAACTCACTTAATGACAAATTTGAGTTCACTTTCCCCATGTTTTGTTCCTGGTCGTTTCCTGTTCCTGTGAGCGTCGCCGCCATTGTGGATGTTCTGTTCTTCACGGTTTCGTCAGTATTTGCATCATCGGCTCATTGGAAAGTCACCTAATCAGGTTTTATTCTCTCTTTCTCAGCCATCAGGCTTCGCTGTGGATTCATTTAATTGTTACCTCATTTTGCATGCCTATTGTGATCCTCTATGTGCGATGGCTTAGGTTCTGTTATTTCGTTTTTGTGCGCCTGAAGGACTTCTTATTTTTGGCACGGTTTTGATTGCTTGGCCTGTCTGCTATGTGCGTTTGCTTGTGACAGTGTAACCAGCGTGTAGCTTCAATGGTTTGCAGCCGCCTAGGATCATCTAACACACGACTAGTTTTGTGCTAGTTTTCTCTCGGTTCTTGTGCATTGCAGTAGCCTACTGAGTGTTGTGCGGCAGGCAAGATTTTTTCAAAGTAGTACTCATGATGCTTTGTTGTTTGGTCACATAGCATAGTAGCATATAGGTTGTTTTCCCTACGCAACTAGCCTCCAGCTAGCTCCTGCTTTTGAGTTTTGCTTCAGCCGCAGCATCGCCCTGTAGCAGCAGCAGTCTTTGCAGTAGTTTTTTTGTGTGGCCTGGCAGCATCAATCATCATATCTCGGTAGGCAACAGCATAGCTCAGCAGGCAACAGAATAGCTAGCGGCAGCAGCCTACGACATGTGAGCGGCGACATCTAGCTTCTGTTTTGCTTATTGCAGCAATTGCGGCATCATTTTTTTGCACACGGCTCCATGATTCTCAGGCTGAGAGGCTAAGGCTCAAAGTCCAGAGCATGGGCCCCACAACGCGATGAACAACCTCCGCTGGTTTTTGCACGGGTTCGAAGTCTGCTTGTAAACTCCGTGCGAAGCCCCTTCGTCCGGGCCAGTAGGCTTTGGTCAGGCTTCGGTTAGGCTTCGACGTCCCCAGGATTATAGCCTTCGCATGAGGTCTTCGAACTGGCTTCTTCAAGTATTGAACTGGAGACAACTTTGAACAGTAAGATATTCTCTTGTTTGGCGTGCACTTAAATTAAATGCCTGTGATGATTTACTTTCATGAAGCTTGAATACTCATGTCTTGAATGATTTGTTAATCTGCCTTTGAACACTTTGTGGTGTCTTTTCGTCTAGGACACCGGTTGTTTTTAGGCTAGATTATTTTCTTAAGTTTAGAACAGTTAAGTTCCACTGGAATATTTTAGAGGTTCATTGGGTGTTGGGAAAAGGCCATTGATTCGCAAGAATTTTTAAGGCGCCCATTCACCCTCTCTCTGGTCGCTACTTTCGGTCCTACATGGGTGGGACCATAAGATAAAAAGATGTGAGCCACAATTAAATATGTGTCCGTTACTTTCTCAAAAAGAGCCTAACGGCTACCTGAGGGGTAACAACTCAAATTAAACGGCTCCTTACGATGCTTCACCTTTTCAATGGTCTGTTTCCCTGTGAAGTTTTCACACGGGATTCAAGTTTAGAGCTTTGGTCGAATACACCTCCGAAGCTGAAGACACTCCGAATGGTTATAGTACCTTAAATTTATTCTAAGTCCCTGAGCATTATAATACTTCTTGCGTATACTACTCTCCTTGTTGTACAGGTTATTCGGAGAAGCGTATTCAAGGGGCTACTGTTGGATGGAAATACTTCTTCCCCAAGATCTTCAAGATTACAAGACAAAGACAAATCATAAGCTCCGAATCCAAGACTTGTCTCCGAACTAGAAGGGTTAAAGCCGGAGGGTGTCACGCCCCGATTTAAAAAAACCGGGAATTTATTGAAATTCCATAGAAAATCAATAAATACAAGACGTTCATCACACGACCGCGGTGGAGAGAGGGCGGGCGTCGACAAGCGAGCCCGGGACGTCAGCGGCTGAGGGGGTGGTTGGTGCGGCCGACAAGCGGGACAGACGGGCGCGCGCGTGCAGAAGAGAGAGGGAGGGTGTGTCGACAGGGTGGCCCCGCCTGTCAGTGGGCACGGTTTTGGACTGGGCCAGGCCGAGAGGAAAGGAGGGAGGCGGCCCAAAGTTATTAAAAATGTATTTTCCATTTAATTTAATTCCAGAAATTCGTATATTCTTGTAGAGCTTGAAATACTGTTTCTAAATTTTTGTAAAAATTCTCAAAAATATTTCCTGGCCTCTAGTTTCCACCATAAATTTTTCAGGTTCATATTTGAAATATTTCTCCCTGTTTTGCTTTAATTGGGTTCTTTTAGCCTTTTCTTTAATTAAATAAATCCTTTTTATTCCAGAAAATTTATTTCCCTCATTTTTATTTTATTTTAATTCTGGGGCTGTTACAATCCTATCCCCCTTACAAAGAATCTCATCCTCGAGATTTGAAGCGAACCTCGGGAAGACGAAGGGACGGGGTTCTATTGGTGCTCCGGATAAAGAGAAGGTGTTGTTTCAGAAACCAGCAAGGTGTTCTCCGGAACTGGGTCGGTTGGGGTCAAATTGGAAAGGCTTTCTGTCGTACCTTGGTTTTCTTGAGCAGAGATGTGATGAACTTGGGTACATCCCATCGGGCTTGCAACGGAGGAGGACACCTGCTTTGGGTAGGGGCACATGTTGGAGAAGTGGCCTTCTTGGCGACAATTGAAGCATAAAATTGGGTTGCCGTGCCTGTCCCTCTTGTATCCGGTAGCTTGCACGAGAGCTCTTCCGGCTGGTGGTGCTTGGGGTGGGATGCTTGAGCTTGGCCCTCCAAGGGTGGTCCGTGGTTCGACAGGAGTTGTGGCTTGAGGCGGAATCACTGGGCGTGACTTCTGCATCATCCCTTGGTGCTAATGGTAGGCGATCATTCTTCACTTCTTCTGGTCCACCTTGTTTTGTTCGGTCTCTTGGATAATAGCTTTGTTCACCAATTTCTGAAAATTGGCGAAGTCCCCGGAGACCAACTGAAGGGAGAGCTCGTCCTTCAGTCCCCGAAGAAACTTGGCTTGGCGGGCTACATCCGTGCGTACTTCTTCCAGTGCATAACAGGCCAACCGGTTGAATTCATGCAGGTACTCTGTAACGGTCCTGCTCCCTTGATGCAGGTCCCGGAATTCCTGCTGCTTCTGGGCTACCATGCCATCCGGAATGTGGGCGGCCCGGAAAGCAGTGGTGAACTCAGCCCATGAAATTCCATGGCCCTCATGCTGAGTCTCTCGGAAATTGTCCCACCACTCTGCGGCGGGTCCTTGGAGCTAGTGAGCGGCAAATACCACTCGCTCCTGCTCGAAACAAGGCAGAAGGTCTAGGTTCTTACCGATAGTCCTCAGCCAGTCTTCTACCTCCATTGGATTGGTGGTACTGGAGAATATGGGTGGCCGGACACGCAGGAACTCTGAGAGTTGAGAGACTGGTGCCGGTGCCTGGACGGCGGTGTGGAGGGGAGGCTCGGGTTGCTACTGATGGAGATGGAATAACTGTGCCTGCTGCTCTTGCATTCGGTTTTGTTGTTGCTGCATCTGGGTGAGCAGCGTGGCGATCAGTTGGTTTTGGCTTGCCATCATTTCCGCTAGTGTCGGATGATTGGCAACGGGGGCTTGCCGTTGGCAAGTTGCTCCCCACTGAGGCAAGTTGTCCGAGATGTTTCTGTCACGCGGGGCTTCAGATCCTTGATCGTTGGCCATCTTGAAGTTGAAGGGTTCAAAAAGAAGGTGCCAAAAATTTAGGGGAAATTGTTACTGATTTTATTGCCCAAAATGAATATTTTGACCTAGATGCTTACATCTTTCTTATTTTAATCTCTTATTAAAATTTACACTCATGACTTATATTCCGACATGAGTGACACTACATTCCAAGCAACAAAAAGAAAACAAACAACCGTAAAACTACGTCTAGGGCAGCTCGGGGGACGACTCGATCACAGGCTTAATGGAGAGTGTCGGTGCAGGGGTGGTGGAGCTGGAGGGTCCGATGGGAGGAACACTGCGGGAGATCTTCTTGGGCCTAACCGTGGGAATCCGGAGCGTCTTCCTCTTGCAAGGCGGAAGGGGAGCGACCTCTTCGAGATCCTTCTAGAGCTCCTTGAGCTGATGACGTAGCTGTGTTGTGATGGCGGCGCCCTAGCGTAGGAGCTCGTTCTAACGCCTCAACTCCTCCACCTCGGTGGTCAGGTGATGGTTCTGCTGAACCTGGCGACAAAGATCGGCATTCTCGCGGTTTAGGTTCTCCGACGAGTGGCGGTAGAGGTTGATGGTGTCGTGCTGGCTGTCTGCGTCGAGGACGGCCTCCGTGTGAAGATTGTCCATGGCCTCCAACAATCTCATGGTGCAGGCGATGGCGGAGTTGCGCTGGGTGAGGGAGCTGTTGTAGATGTTGTGGTGGCTCCCCGGTGTGCGCATAGGCATGAAGCGGTAGACGGTGTCGCGGAGCTGTCGGTCGTAGACCAACCTGAGCTCAGCGAGGGCCTTAAGAGCGGCGCGCTGGCTGGCCACCACGAAGGAAGGTTCTCTGATTCCATGGGTGTAGAATGGAGGCTGCGTGGGGGAGGGGCGGATGACGACCGTGACCTCGCAGTAGCTCTCGTTCGCATCGGGGTAGATCCCGTGGAACGCGGGCTAATGCACGAAGCCGAGGAAGTCGATGAGCATGCGAAGCTCGCAGGCGAATCCAGCCTCATCGCGGAGAGTTCCACTCATGGTATGGACCGACATCTACAAAAGAGAGGAAATTTTTGTGAAAACTCCAGAAGATGAGAGGGTAAGTAATTTTGTAAGAAAATATGGTTATTATTAGTCCTAGGGTCAGGTCTGTTTGGCTTCCTATAGTCAAGTCGGCTCTGATACCATCTTGTCACACCCTGATTTAATAAAACCAGGAATTTATTAAAATTCCATAGAAAATCAATAAATACAAGACGTTCATCACACGACCGCGTACAATACGCCAATCAATCATGGTTCGTAGACCATATTATTACAAAAGAGTTAAATGAAAGAGAAACTAATAAAATAAATTCTCTAGATGAACGTCTTCTTCCAGTCTCGTGCCTTGACTGGGTCGCTACTCCAGACCTTCGCCCTCCTCGTAGTAGACTGCCTCTAGTGGTGTAAGTCAACGAGGGTGAGTACAATCGTACTCAGCAAGCCACCGAATGCAATTATATTGCAAGGTAATAACAAGGAAGGTAGTGGCTCACTTTTGCGGAAAAACATATTTGTAAAGCAATTAATGTAATCAAGTTATTATTGCAGAAAAGTAAACATGAGTCATGCATCATCTTCTAACTCGAGGGGTACAGTCAGCCCACCCTCGCTCAAAAGTCCTTACATGCCATGAATAACACATACATTCACATAATAGTAAACTAACTGCGAGAGGTCACACAACCCGCCCTTGACCGTCGGCTTAGCTTTTTGAAAAGATTATTACTCTGATAAGAGGTGTACTACTGTACCCACAAGGCACTCATTTCTCGCACACCGTAGTGTGTTAAATGACTCCTGTCATGAGAAGCTCGTGCCAAAACCTTCAGCATGGAACGCACCAATTCGATAACACCCTCTTATAGGTTTCGTATGGTTTCCCAGTCACTTCGGGTCACACCATACCCCCCTTGAGCCATGTCGGTACATGTCACCCGCAGGTTGCCCCTTGTACCCCTCCACTATGGTGTTCCAAGTTGGTACGTTTCATACCTCCAGTTAGGACTTACCCACTAGACTTGTGGTTAGTACAGAAGTGCTTTGTAACAGATCCCGCAGACCGGTCCTTATAGTGCCCCGGGTGCGACCAACCAATGCCCTAGCTTGCACCTGGAACCCACCATACTTATAACATAGCCAACTCCAACAGAGTCCAGAGACGAGAATAATAGGGAAATACATATAGTAGAATCCAGCTATCTACGACTCATTCTTTTATCCTATAGCAGTTGTGTCGGTACATTGGACACTAACTAATATAGTATTGTAGAGTGACAAGGAGTTTAGGCTCAATAAGCATGGCTTGGGTTTACACACAAGGACGGGGATCTAATAAATATAATGTAGGGCTTGATATCAGACTAATGCAATATTTAATTCCTATGAGTTATAGCGGTAATTATGAAAAATTGGGCTCAATGATGATCAAAATAGGGGTTTGTGACTTGCCTTGATCCGCAAACGGTGAAGGTGGAAGCTCGGGGTAAAACTCCGGATTGTCGACGGTGTCATAGTCTTCTCGATACGGAAAAGTAAACACAACATTCAATAAACAATCCAAAATCAATCATACAAGCATACATGTTCTTGTTGGATTAAGTAAAGGAGATAGAGTCTTAAATTTTTTGAGATTATTACTTAAATATTTAAGATTAATTTTTAAAGAGGTTTCTGAATTTTATAAATTGGTATAAGTATTTTTCTAAGGGGGTTTTTATTTTCCCTTTTTAGTGATGAAGTAAAAAGGTACAAAATAGCCTTAATGTTTCTATTGCAGTAAAAAGAGTGAAATTAAGTTATTAGGTCTTCTGAAGTTATTATAAAAGTTTTTAGGATATGTTTATAAAGTGTTGAATTTTTATTATCAGAATTAATTAATTATCATAATAGGGCTTTTGCAATATTAGTTAATACAATAAAATGGGCAAAATGAACATTCTATTTTTATTGCCTTAAAAAACGTGAAATGGAGTTATTAGGTCCTCTGAAATTAATATATAAACTTTTAAGGGTTTTTCTGAATTATTTAAATGAAATATGATTTTAATCCTAAAGGGGACTTTTCTTTATATTTAAATAAGAATATTTTGTGCCGAATAAACATATTGTTTTTATTGCATGAAAGTGTAGAGAATAAAAAGACAAATTTTTCAGAATTAAAATGGTCAAATTTGGAGTTAATTTGAGCAAGATATGAATTTTTGAAGTTTAAATGATTTTTCCGAATTTTTATTTAAACCAGAAACAGTCTCTGGTCCACGGTGAACTGGGTTCACCGTGAACCGTTAACTGCGCGCGCGGACCAGGCCGATCAGGACCGTTGGATCCAGATCCAACGGGCGGGCGTGAGGCGGAAATTTTAAAATGAAATCGACAATCAGATGAGCCCGTACCGGTTCAATAAGAATCGAGGGCCCAGATTAGGGATTTAATCTGCGCCGCTTGATCCAAATCGCACGGCCAGGGTGCCGTCCGGCACGCTCGCGGCACGAGGAAGGCCGAGGCCTTCGTCCCCAACTCCGACCGAGCGGCGGCAAGCGACCACCGACGGCGGCGACGGCCTAAGGCCCTATTTTCCGGCCAAAATGGAGAGAGGAGAGGATGGGGAGTATGGAGGTACCGGCGATGACAACGGCGGAGTAGTGGTGGTGATCTGCGATGAGCGACGACGGAGGGGTTCCTTCGGGTTTACCGGCGGCGATGAGCTCCAGTGGTCTTCACGGCCAACGGGAGGGTGGCCGGGGATGGGCGGGCTTCGACGGTTCTATAGGTGCTGGCGGCGAGGGCGGTGGTGGCTCGGAGCGTCGGCGGTTGGCGGCCGGAGTTAAAACAGAGGGGGAGGGGAAGAAAACGGGTGGTCGTGCTCGACAACGCGAGAGATATGGCTACGGCGGTGTGGTCTGGTTGCGGTGAGGCCGAGGGATTTTATAGGGGTCGTCAGTGGCGTATTAAGAAGGCGAATCAAGGGAGATCGGGGGGTTTCCAACAATGCCGGCGAGGTTTCCATAACTCTCGGATTCATACCAAACATGGCAAAAACACGTCAGAAAAGGGGGAAAGGGGGTCGCCGGTGGATAGGGGAGGGGATTCGGGTTCCAATTTGGCACGGGGCCGGCCGACGGCGAAAATGGCAAGGGGGGAGGCACCGGTATGGAAGGGGAGATCCCCTTCCATTGAAGAAGATGAATCTAACAGGTGGCCCCCACCTGTCAGCGGCTGCGAGCGAAAGAGAAGGGGCTGACAAGCGGGCCGAGCGTGGCAGCGGCAAAGGGGTGACTGACAGCTAGGACCAGGCAGGACGTAGGAACGGAGAGGAGAGAGGATGACGAGTGGGCTTGTCGGGGCGTGGTGTGTGTGGTGGAGCGAGGGTGGGCGCCGACAAGCGGGCCCGGGACGTTAGCGGCTGAGGGGGGCGGTTGGTGCGGCTGACAAGCGGGACCGACGGGCGCGCGCGTGCAGAAGAGAGAGGGAGGGCATGCCGACAGGGTGGCCCTACCTGTCAGCACGCGCGGTTTTGGACTATGCCAGGCCGAGAGGAAAGGAGGGAGGCTGCCCAAAGTTATTAAAATATATTTTCCATTTAATTTAATTCCAGAAATTCATATATTCTTGTAGAGCTTGAAATACTATTTCTAAATTTTTTTAAAAATTCTCAAAAATATTTTCTGGCCTCTAGTTTCCACCATAAATTTTTCAGGTTAAATTTGGAATATTTATCCCTGTTTTGATTTAATTGGGTTCTTTTAGCCTTTTCTTTAATTAAATAAATACTTTTTATTCCAGAAAATTTATTTCCCTCATTTTTATTTTATTTTAATTCTGGGGCTATTACAGAGGGTCCGTCCAGGCTCTGGTCTAAAGATACCCTCCGAAGGCTTCCCTTGTTGATAGCAAAAAATGGCATCAATGGTTAAGATTGTCAAAATATCAATTTTGATAATTTGGGCCAAAAATACACATGTCCTGGGTCAGGCCGAAGCCCTACAGGGCCGAAGGACCATTGGTAGAAGCTTCTAGCCAGCCCACATCCTTCGGCGAGGAGGCCTTCGGAGGCCCACGCCGCCGAAGCTTCGGCCCGAGGAGAAGGCTTCGACGGGCCTAGCCAAAGGCCCACTTCGGGCAGAGTTAGAGTTGGACCCGATTCTGGCTAAGTGTTTATCTCTATCCAGCCGAACTATAGCAGATTAGATTAGAGGTCTAGCCTCTATAAGTATAGAGGCGAAGCTAGTTCAGAGGCCCCCCAACAAAATCAACCACAAAGCCCTATCTTTGAACCGCATTTACTTTATCTTTACTTTTCTGTACTCTTCATGGGTTTGCCTTGAAGCCCTCCAATGGCAACTTCGGAACAGTGGTAATCCTTGTTACTTCGCTTGTGAAGTATCCGTTAATCTACGTAATAGATTGCTATCGCCTTGTTACTTCGCCTATGAAGTATCTGCTAATCTTCGTAATAGATTGCTACCGCCTCGTTACTTCGCGTGTGAAGTATCCGCAAATCTGCGTAACATATTGCTACCTTCGCTTCTAGTGCAACACTTAGCAGAATTCGGTCCTCGGGCCAAATTGGTACTTCGAATCTACTCTGTTGCAGGTTTCCACATTTAGAGCTACTTCGTCGGAGGTGTCTGGAGCTGAGAGATCAGTTTCAGAGGTTGCCAGAACACCCTTCGGCGAGACTGTTGTTTCGACCACACGCTTCATCAGCAGACTTCGTCACGACAGGCTTCGCCACGCTCATACTCTGCTCCGGATGAAGTCACGCCCATGCATTGCGTTTGAGTCATTATTTTGTATCTTACTATATCAGAGACTTCGCGTCGAACCCCACTGTTCGGAGGTGATTGTCGCATCCAGATCTATTCGGAGTTCATCTTTGGCCAGATCCGTCTGAACGCCGAAGGTACCCTTCGGTGGGACACTTCGTACTAGACGCCGAAGGTTCACTTCGGCGACCCCCTTCGCACCATACTTCGAAGTAGACAGGCTCCGACCGGTTTGCTGATTTATTCTGTTTAATATATTTATTTCAGCTAATTGGATTATTTTGTGTGATCTGATTGCCTGGCAACTCCACCCCCTTACCACGGCTAAGGGTAGTCGAAACGCGACGTCGGTGTTGTATTACGCTTAGGATTGTCCCTAAGTAGCAACACACTTTTGGATCGTCGAACTGACCCAAGTATGGGGGCACGTTTTCGTGTCAACACACTTTTTGGCAACTCCGCTGGGGAGAAGCTACGCCAACATGACGGGTACGTCTACATTGGCCACCGGTACATCTACAACGACTACTACGTCTACACCGCCGATGGACACCATAGGAGGCGCGAATATCGACAACCGAAATATCCTAACACCTACTCTTGAAGATATTCCCGCAGAAGACCGAGCAGAGATCGAGGCAAAGTTGAAGGCGCTCCAAGAGATGATGCTTGGGGGCTACGCCAAGACACGCGCGGATTTCATCAAGTGCGACATCATCGCCCTCGACCTTGCTCGGATCTAAGTAACACCCGTATCGCCTCATTTATCTTCTTTAGAGATTGAGCAAAAAATAGCCGCATCAGTAGATCAGGCTGTTAGTGCTTCACTAGCCAACCGTTTAGATTCAGCAGTTAGCTCCCAAGTAGAGGCGACTCTTAGAAGGTTCAGCTTTACTAAGGCCATACCGTCAGTCCCTATTGCTAGTGTACCTCTGGTAAATCATGTGTACAACAGAACTGATGGTAGCACTGGCAAGACCGCTACGTCTCTGGCGTCAACACCCATGGCCGAGACTAGTCATTATGTTTACGGCCAGACTAGCACTGCGTACCACGCACCATCACCACCTGCACCAGTACCAGCCCTGCCCGTGCTACCCATGCCACATGCACAGGCACCTAGGCTCGAGCACGTCATACAGCTAGCTTGTAGGGAAGAGGCCCATGGCCGACATGCCGATATCCCGCCATGTGTCGTGCCCCCGCACGAGAGACGTGCGAAGGCAGCAGGCCAATATGACCTAGAGGAGCGAATCCGCGCACTATTTAGGGAATGCGCTGGCTTCGTGCCTTAGGGTCGGGTTAGGGTTTACCGTAAGCCATATCCCGATCATTTCGATACAATACCCTACCCCCGCGGCTATAGAATCCCCGAATTCACTAAGTTCGATGGTGAGGTAGAAAAACCACACTAGAGCATGTTAGTCAATTTTTACCACAATGTGGAGAAGCTAGCGGGACAGACGCTTTGAAAATTAGACTATTTTCTCTCTCGCTATCCGGCACCACTTTCACTTGGTTTTCGGCGCTCCCGCCGAACTCCATTCAAACGTGGGATGAATTGGAACAAAAGTTACATGCCTCCTTTTACACAGGTGAGACAGAACTTTGGCTTTCACACCTGACATCGGTTAAGCAAAAATCCAACGAGAATGTCTCTGACTACATCAAGCATTTTAGGGATACTAGAAATCGATGTTTTAGCCTTAATGTTTCAGAAAGGGATTTAGTGGAACTAGATTTTAATGGGTTGCATTTTGAAATTAAAGAAAGATTAGACAACTAGAAATTTTTAGAGGTTAGCCAAGTCTTGCGGTAGGCTCTGGTCCAGGAAGGCCGAGCCAAAGATAAAAAGTTTATTAAGACATTTAACAAGCCTAGGGCTGAAATCCACATCATGGAACACTCTGATGAGGAGTCAGAAGAGGAGGATTCGGTGATATGTATGTGGCCGAATGGGTTTGGAACACTAAGAGCAAACCCATCACGTGCTCCGAGTTACGACCGTCTCCCACAAAGAATCGGCCTAGTGAGGTCAAGTACTCATTTGACATAACTAAGTGTGATAAAATATTTGATTTTCTCTTAAAGAACCAGCTTCTCAGGTTGCCTAAAGGCCAAGTCATTCCATCTGCCGATGAGTTGAAGAAACATCCATATTGTAAGTGGCATGACTCGTATTCACATAATACTAACGATTGCAATGTTTTTCGATGGCATGTTCAATCGGCCATAGAAGAAGGACGATTGAAAACAGACCACAATCCAAAGATGAAGCTGGACAAAGATCCTTTCCCCGTCAACGCCGTCGACCTTGGCGAGAAGAAGGTGCTAATTCGGCCGGAACAGGCCGAGTCAATTAGAGGAAAGGTGATTATTGTTAGAGAACCACGCACGCGCACACTCATACCTAAGAACCCCGAGGTGCGAGTGTGGAAACAAAACATCAGCATCCCTTCGGCTAAGGCTCGCAAGAAGCCAAAGGTAACATACAAGATGCTGTTGAACAAGCATCAAAGAAAAGCCAAGGAAGCAGGCCCCCATGCTAAAAAGCTAAGTCAGCCGAAGGGCCCAAGGCATTCGGAGGGTGGCTTCGGACCACAGTGGACGAGCCCTCCTCATGATGGTTTCGAACCACAGTGGTCGAACCCTTCGCATGGGGATTTCGGGCCACGGTGGCCTAACACTCCGTACAATGGCTTCAGAGCTCAATGGCTGAACCCCCCATATAGTAGCTTCGGACCGTAGTGGCCAAACCCCATGCGGAGCAAGTTCGGCCCCCAATGGCCTAACCCCGCACCACTCTGGACGAACCCTTCGATAGGAGGCTTCGGCCCGCACTGGCCGAACATACCTCCAGCCTGGCAGGACCCCTCACTGATATGGTCCGAGACACCGTTGACTCTGCCGAACCCCCCTCCGGGTAGCGGGTTCGGCTCATAGTGGGCGAGGCCACTGGAGCCATCGATGCCTCCACCGTACAACTGGGCGGGGACTCCGTGGGCTCCGTATGTATCACAGCCAGAGTACCCTTCGCAACCTAATGCTATGTCTTGTTTTCCTTCAGAGTATTATGAATGGCAGGGACAAACAGACGTAGTGGAGGGAGGCATCGTCCACATTCTATCCGTGGTACCTCCAAATCAACCCGTGCAGAGCAAAGTCAAAGAATACAAGCACGAAGAGGCCGAGGACGGGGAGTCCGAAGCTATCACAGTCAGAATAGGGTCTCAGGAAGTCCCAATCCTGAAGGCTCCTTTATCGAAGTCTGACGGAGGTAAGTCCCATGCTTCGGCCGAAGCCCACGCCGGAGCCTGGTCTGATCAACCAAACAAGGCTGGTCTGATTGTCGGGGTCCACAGCGAAGGCCCCTCCGAATATAGAGTGCACGAGGCCGAAGTGAGCAGTACCACTTCGGCTAAAGGTGACAGGAAACAGGCAGTGGCACCCGGCACCAAGCCACAACCATCTTGGGGACCCCTAGGCATGTCCAAATCACAAAAGAGGCATCTGCAATGACTACGGGCACAGGAGATGCATGAGAAGAAGGCCGAGGACGAGCACAACACTATTTTTTAAGAAATCCGCCCTCTACCAACTACACGACAGGTATGGAGGATGAAGCCGGTTGAGATGACCAACCCAGCTCCTAGTTCGAGCGACGATGATGACGACTACTCGCCTGTCTCCGAGGGGCCTGCGATGGACATCAATGTCGTCACGCTGCCCGCCGAGTTTGCCCTGCCGTAGGACAAGGCCGAGGTCGCTCAATTGAACTTCGGCCCACGCAAGAGGACACGATTCGCCATTTGAAGCCTCTTTACGTCAGAGGTCACATTGACGGAAAGCCTATTTCCCGGATGCTTGTTGACGGCGGCGCCACTGTTAACCTAATGCCCTACTCGCTGTTGAAGAAACTTGGCAGGGACGAGGATGATCTGAAGAAGACTAACTTTATGCTCAACGGTTTCAACGGCGAGAGTTCCGAGGCCAAGGGCGTGCTCTCCATGGAGTTGATAGTGGGCAACAAGACGTTGCAACAACATTTTTCGTCGTCGATGTATAAGGTAACTACAGCGTGCTGCCTGGGCACGACTAGATTCACGCGAATTGCTACATTCCTTCTACTCTACACCAGTTCCTAATTCAGTGGGACGGCAATGAAGTAGAAGTCATTCCCGTAGACACTTCGACCAAAGTAGCATTGGCCGATGTGTCAGTTGACGCCATTCACAACAAGGTAGAGTGTCTGTCAGGTAGAGATCTTTCGAATTACGATTTTGTTAGCGTGTCCGGAGGATGTTTTGCACCAGTGTCTGTAAAGTCGGCTGGTGTAGCCCAACTGTTTTTGTATTAGTAGTTATGTCTAGCAAGAGTAATCTGGATTGGCTAAAGTCTCGTGTAGAGCAGTATCGGTCTAAAAAGGACGGTATTGCCTAGGCCATCGAGGACTTTAGCGAAGTAGAGAAATTAGGACAAGGTTTTGCATCAGCCGATCCCTTAGAAGAAGTTGACATAGGTGATGGTAGCATCCCGAAGCCGACTTTTGTAAACCAACATTTGCAGCCTGATGAAAAGGCCAAAGTAATAAAGTTGCTTCGATCATATGTCGA
Source organism: Zizania palustris (assembly GCA_019279435.1). Classification (NCBI taxonomy): domain Eukaryota; kingdom Viridiplantae; phylum Streptophyta; class Magnoliopsida; order Poales; family Poaceae; genus Zizania; species Zizania palustris. The sequence continues at coordinate 45,045,453 of JAAALK010000290.1, read as the reverse complement.
TTATTTCGCATGGGAGTATAGAGAGATGTCGGGAGTAAGCCATGAGCTCATGGAGCATCGGATACCTATCATGTCCAGATTTAGGCCTTATAAACAGTCTCCTCGTCGCTTTAACTCGGTCGTCTATGACCGAGTTAAAGAAGAAGTAGAGCGACTGCTCAAAGCTAGATTTATTAGGCCATGCAGGTACGCAGAATGGGTCGCTAACATTGTGCCTGTAGAGAAGAAAGGGAGTGGCAAGATACGAGTATGTATTGATTTCAGGGATTTGAACAAGGCCACTCCGAAGGACGAGTATCCGATGCCGATAGCCGACATGCTAATCAATGATGCTTCAGGACACAAGGTACTAAGCTTTCTTGATGGCAATGTTGGTTATAATCAAATCTTTATGGCCGAAGAGGACTTCTACAAGACAGCCTTTCGATGCCCTAGTTTTGTCAGTTTATTCGAGTGGGTCGTTATGACTTTTGGTTTGAAGAATGCTGGCGCCACATATCAGCGTGCTATGAACTTGATCTTTCATGACTTGCTAGGAGTTATGTTAGAAGTTTACATTGATGATGTCGTAGTCAAATCGAACGCTATGGGAAACCATTTAGCCGATTTGAAAGTTGCTTTTGATAGGATGCGGTAGTATGGTTTAAAAATGAACCCGCTCAAGTGTGCTTTTGGCGTGTCGGCGGGTAAGTTCTTAGGTTTCATGATTCATGAGAGAGGCATAGAGATTGATCCTAAGAGGCTTGATAAAATTAGAATCGTTACGACACCGACATGCAAAAAGGATGTGCAAAAGTTGCTAGGCAAGATGAATTATTTGCGTCTCTTTATATCTAACTTGTCTGGCAAGATTGACGCCTTTGTCCTCATAATCCGGCTAAAGAAAGAGGCCGAGTTCACTTGGGGGACAAGCCAGCAAAGCACCTTTGAAAAAATCAAGGAGTGCTTATCATCGCCGCCCGTGGTAAGAACACCCAAAGCCGGGATTCTATTTTGGCTGTACATCGCTGCTGAAAATAGCGTGATTGGGGTTATGCTAACCCAAGAGGTGGAAGGAAAGGATTACATCATCACATTCTTGAGCTACCGCCTGCTGGATGCCGAAACCAGGAACGTTTATGTTTATCACTTTACTACGCGTGTACCAAATTGTGCCACTCTCTTCTCCCTACTACATGTGTTGTCGTTTGCCAAACCGATGTTATAAAACACATGTTGCAAAAGCCAATTCTAAGTGGAAGAATTGGGAAGTGGGCTTACACTTTGATTGAATATGATTTGGCCTATGAACCCCTAAGAGCTATGAAAGGCCAGATCGTAGTCAACTTTATAGTTGATCACCACATAGATGTCAGTTGGAGCGATAGTGTTGCTTTGATTGAGGTAATGACGTGGAAACTTTACTTTGATGGTTCAGCCTACAAAAATGGCCAAGGTATTGGAGTGGTTCTCATATCACCTAGCAGAGCGCACTTTGTGACCTCGGCTCGTTTAGAGTTTCCTTCTACTAATAACCAAGCAGAATACGAGGCTTTACTGCTAGGGTTTGAATTATTAGGATCCATGGGTGTTAAACATGTTCATGCACATGGTGATTCCCTGTTTGTAGTGCAACAAGTGGCTAAGAGTGCTCAATGTTTTAATGGCTTGCTAAACAGCTACTTGGATAAGTGCCTAGACATAGTTGTTACTTTTGATGACTTCAAAATTTCTTATGTGTCAAGAGAGGCCAATTCGGTTGCAAATGATTTGGCTCAGCAAGAATCTGGCTACCAAGTCAGGAGAGGAAAATTTTCTATACGGGGGAAGCCGATGTTTGGTCTCACTACCGAAGCCAGTGACCTCGGGCAGGCGCACCCTCCGGGTCAGACCCCTCAGGCTGCCGGAGGCTACCGCGCGCCCAGGTCCCGGGACCGGAGTGCTCCGCCCACCAAAGAGTCTGGCCCGTCGGAGCCCATGAGCCGGAGTCCCCGGGACAACGAGGGCTTCCGAGAGTCCGGACCCTCCGGTAGGAGGCTTCAGCCTGATGCGCTCCGCACGGCCAATCCAACCCAGGCTTCAGTAGAAACAGGAAGGGCTCGGGGGGGCACCTCGAAATTAGTAGCTCATAAGGGCGATTGGAGAATTCCAATCATCCAGTATTTGAGAGACCCTAGCCAAAGGGTTGATCGGAAGGTTCGGTGACAAGTGTTTAAATTTGTGTTGATAGACGACACACTGTATCACCGAACCATTGATGGAGTACTGTTAAAGTGTCTAGACCACGAACGATCCTAGGTGGCTATAGGAGAAGTCCATGAAGGACTTTGTGGCACTCATCAGTTGGCCTAGAAAATGAGTTGGATGCTCAAAAGAGCGTGTTTCTATTGGCCCACTATGACTGAGGATTGTTTTAAGTATTATAGAGGGTGTGAAGCGTGTTAGATGTTTGGCAATATTCAGTTAGCTCCTGCTTCATTACTCAACCCTATTGTCAATCCATGGCCGTTCCGAGGTTGGGGTTTAGACTTTATCGTCCAAATTCACCCTCCTTCTTCGAAAGGGCATCGGTTCGTGTTGATGGTGACGGATTACTTCACCAAGTGGACCGAGGTCGTGCCTCTCAAGAACATGACTCACAACGAGGTACTTGACTTTATCTTGAAGCACGTCATACATAGATTCGGCATTCCTCAAACTCTCACTATAGATCAAGGTAGCTCATTTGTTTCTAAGGAAGTGAGGGACTTTGCCGAATATTATGGTATTAAGTTGATAAACTCTTCGCCCTACTATGCTCAGGCCAATGGTCAGGTCGAGTCTAGTAATAAAACCATGATTAAGCTCATTAGGAAGAAAATTGAGGAATTCCCTAAAAGGTGGCATGAAGTGCTCTCCGAGGCGCTATGGGCTTGTAGAATTGCAAAGCACGGTGCTACCAAAGTTAGTCCATATGAGTTGGTATATGGACAAGAAGCCGTTCTACCTGTAGAAGTAGTTCTTGGCTCTTTAAGTGTGTTAAAGCAAGATGGCTTATCGGTCGATGAGTATGAGACTCTTTTGAAGGACAATCTAGATGAAGTGACTGATAAGAGATTGAAGGCTTTAGAAGCCATAGAAATAGACAAGAGGAGAGTAGCTAAAGCCTACAATAAGAAGGTTAAACCAAAATTGTTTCAAGTAGGTGACTTGGTTTGGAAGACGATTTTACCCTTAGGCACTAAGAGTCCCAAGTTTGGTAAATTGTCGCCTAGTTGGGAAGGCCCTTTCAAAATAGACGAAATCGCTCCTGGCAATGCATATGTGTTAGAGTCTCTGCAACGAGAGCGGTTTCGAAGAGCTTTGAATGGCAGATACTTGAAAAGGTTTTTCCCAAGTGTGTGGCAAACGGCTAAAAAGAGGTCGAAAGGCCGATATGGAAGGTATCGTCTTTAGCTCGTTGTGCTTTTAGTTCACTTAGTCCACTAAAAGGCAGTGGGGCATGTGTTGATAGCAAAAAAATGGCATCAATGGTTAAGATTGTCAAAATATCAATTTTGATAATTTGGGCCAAAAATACACATGTCCCGGGTCAGGCCGAAGCCCTACAGGGCCAAAGGATCATTGGGCTACAGGCTTCGGAAGCATCCAGCCAGCCCACAGCCTTTGGCCGGGAGGCCTTCGGAGGCCCACGCCGCCAAAGCTTCGGCCCGAGGAGCAGGCTTCGACGGTCCTGGCCGAAGGCCCACTTCGCCTATAAGTATAGAGGCGAAGCCAGTTCAGAGGCCCCCTAACAAAATCAACCACAAAGCCCTAGCTTTGAACCGCATTTACTTTATCTTTACTTTTCTGTACTCTTCATGGGTTTGCCTAGAAGCCCTCCGACGGCCACTTCGGAACTGTGGTAATCCTTGTTACTTCGCTTGTGAAGTATCCGTTAATCTATGTAATAGATTGCTATCACCTTGTTACTTCGCCTATGAAGTATCTGCTAATCTGCGTAATAGATTGCTACCGCCTTGTTACTTTGCATGTGAACTATCCGCTAATCTGCGTAACAGATTGCTACCTTCGCTCCTAGTGCAATACTTAGCATAATTCGGTCCACATGACGAATTGGTACTTTGCATCTACTCTATTGCAGGTTTCCACGTTCGAAGCTACTTCGTCAGAGGTGTCCGGAGATGAGAGACCAGTTTCAGAGGTTGCCAGAACACCCTTCGGCGAGACTGTTGCTTCGACCGCACACTTCATCAGCAGACTTCGTCACGACAGGCTTCGCCACGCTCGTACTCTGCTCCAGACGAAGTCACGCCCGCGTGTTGCGTTTGAGTCATTATTCTATATCTTACTGTATCAGAGACTTCACGCCGAACCCCGTTGTTCAGAGGTGATTGTCGCGTCCAGATCTGTTCGGAGTTCATCTTCGACCAGATCAGTCCGAATGCCGAAGGTACCCTTCGGCGGGACACTTCGTACTAGGCACCGAAGGTACACTTTGGTGACCCCCTTCGCACCATACTTCGAAGAAGACAGGCTCTGACCGGTTTGCTGATTTATTTTGTTTAATATATTTCTTTCGGCTAATTGGATTATTTTATGTGATTTGATTGCCTAGCGACTCCACCCCTCTTACCACGGCTAAGGGTAGTCGGAACGCGACGTCGGTGCTATGTTATGCTTAGGTTTGTCCCTAAGTATCCACACACTTTTGGATCGTCGAACTGACCCAAGTGCGAGGGTACGTTTTCGTGTCAACACCCCTCTGCAGTGGAAAACAGCCAGAAGGATGGGACGTCTGCTATGTTTACCACCTTCGAACATATTTTACCATATTAGCCCTATTTGGGGTACCAAATAGTTTCCACTATGTCGGTTGTAATAGAGGGGTAAAAAGGTATTTTCCTTAGAGTTTTTAACTATAAATACCCCCCTTCTCATCTTGTAATAGGCATCGAATATTCAGATATTCAATATGGAACTTTGAACTACTTCGAGCTATTATTCAATTCGGAGGCTTGAGATATTCCGCTTTAACAAACACTTCATTTGTTGGTTCTTAACTTTATAGAACCTGTTAGCATAATCCGTTGCACCAACACATAACATGATATTTCACAAACTGTTTGAATTTAGTTTATATTGATTTTTTTGGTATTCTGAATCCTGTCAACCGATCAGTTACCAACTGAACCCTGTCGACAAATCAAGTGTCGATCTAGGTAGTTAGTTTCAGAGATTCAAATGCCGAAAATATAAATCGACTATTCAAATTCCGATCTAAATAGAAGTTTGAATTTGATTTGATTTCTGTATTGAGTTTGATTTGTGAATCACACTTTTGCTTCTTACGGTATTAGTGGAGCGTTGGGTGATTTGAAAAGGCCATCTCATTCACAAGAATTTGTTGAGACGACTATTCATCCCCCCTTTAGTCCCTATTCTGATCCCACAATTGGTATCAGAGCCGGTTAGATCACAAGTTGACCTTAACCGGTTTGTGATCTTTGTGGCAACATGGACAAGAACACGAAGATTCCAGTGTTTGATGGTCGAGACTTTGCTTATTGGAAGGTGTGCATGGAGGCTTATCTACTAAGCCAAGGAAGTGCTATATGGTACATTGTCGATTTCTAATATGTGATTCCTGAAACTAGCACCTCACAAACTGAGAAGGAATAGTATGATTGTAATAGCAAAGCAAGAAATATATTGTTCATCAGTCTGAGTCACAATGTGTTTGACAGGGTCTAGCACCTTCGAACTGCATGTGAGATTTGGTCTACATTGAAAACCATTCATGAGGGCACTACCAGATTAAGGCTAGGAGGAAAAGCACATATAATCAAGAATATCAAATGTTTGTGCAAGGCCCCGGCGAATCTGTAGATGCCATGTTTGCTCGATTTGATGGGATTGTGAGCAATTTGTGCTCCACTGGGACTTTAGCTTATTCATACCATGATAGGGAGATCAAACTTCTTTATGCTCTTGATCGTAGCATATGGGAGTTGAAGATCTCTAGTATTGAAGAGTCGGTGAGCTTTGACACTTTGACTTGCGATGAATTCTTTAGTAAGCTTAAGTCCACTGAGATTGCCAAGGCATCTCGTCCAAGATTTGGAAACTCTTTGTTGCCTTTTGTTGCTTTAGTTTTTGGTCCTGGCAGTGGTACCTCATCTGGAGGGAGTCTTTCTGGTGATTCTGGAGTTTGTGCTTATTCTGGTATTTTTGACTTGTCCTCCCTGGTCTCTGTCACAAAAGAACAAGTGGACACTCTAAATGATGAGGAGCTAGCTCTCATTGTCAAGAAGTTCACACGCTTCTATAATGATAGACGAGATCACAGGAAAGGAGGGTCTCGGGGATGTTTTGAATGTAGAGATCCATCTCACATAAAAGCTAATTGCCCTAAACTAAAAATGAAAAATAGAAATGAGCACAAGTACTAGAAGTGGAACAAGAAATCCTTCTTTAAGGGGAAGTGCGGAAAAGTAGCTAAGAGAGTAGCTAGAGTATTTGTGGCCGCCCTCAGCGACATCGACAGTACATCAAGTGAGGAGCCAAGCTCCAATGAAGAAGAACCATCCAATAAAGAACAAAAGAAGGAGAAGAATAAAATGGACTTCACTAGCCTTTGCTTCATGGCCGACAGCATCCACAGCAGCGACGAACTCAATACATCTGAGGTATATCTATCCTGTGACCAGATCTTATTCAGAATGATAAATTGCATGATGTTGTCTGTTCTCAGGATAGATTACTTAAACTTGTAGTTAAAGAATGAAAAGAACTAAAACTCGGACTTGAATCTTTATCCACTGAACTTGCAATCTTAAAATCTAAGTCTGATGATGCTGAATGTGAGTCTTGTCTTATTGTTATGAATGAACTTGGTCAGCTGTATTTTAGACATGCTCAAACTGTTGAAAAACTTGAAATTACTAAAAAGCATCTTTTGGAGGTGGAGTCTAGTCCAATTGCCATCAACGAATGCATGAACTGTCCTTGTTGAAAGCATTAATTTGAGAGATAGGCATGTTGATGAACTTAAGGCTAGATTGGAGAGTGCTGAGTGTTCTAAGGATGTGCAGCCAGCTTGTCCCACCTACATCACCCTTAAGGACCAACTCAGCTTTGCTAGAGAGCAAGTCGAAAAACTAAAATGTGAAAATGATTATCTTCTCTCCGTGGTTGAAAAATGTACTAAAGGAAAGGGTAGGATGGATTTTCTTTTGGCTAAAATAAAATTATGTGCTGACAGGGCAGGGTTAGCTCTAGGGTTGGGCTATGAGAGAACCACTCTAAACAATTCAAGCGAAACTGTGTTCACTCCACCCACTACCCTTGAGAAAGAAAGAGCCTAGTTAGACACCACACAAAAAACCGAGATTCTTACTCAACCTATTAAAAAAGCTCTTCATTCACCAAAGGAAACTCCTCAGCAAAAACCTAAGAAAACTATGAGATTTGCGCTTGAGACCCATACACACACACCGAAGATAGTGTATCACTGCTCTTACTGTCATCGGGTGGGTCATTTGGTTGGGTTTTGCTTTCGTCGTATCAAGGATGAGTGACGTTATTTTGCGATTAGTTTTCAGGACATGCATTACCGATCTTTTTGTATGCATGAGTATGTTTTTCACTCTTATTCTGATTTTGAGGCTCCCCATGGTCCCATGAGATATTTTTCCCATCGTGGTGTACACCATGCTTCATATGGTGCTAGACCGCGTATAAGAGGCTTTAATTCTCGACAGTTTAGGAGACCTCATCGTTTTCCAGGCTCGCGCTTTGTAGGTAGACCACACACTTTTTATCATGGTTCATACCCCGTGCATAATTAGTCTACTGCTTTACCTGGTTCTCGAGTTTTACAATGCTGGATTCCTAAACAGTTTTTCAATCACCCCAACAATGAGCATTCGAGATCTTCTAGCATGTTTTGATGGGGAGTTGTGTAGCACTACATGAGCTTCTGTTATATGATTAAGTGCTTTTACAAGTACATGCTTTATTATGCCTTTGAAGTATTGTCTTTAATACTGTTGATTACACTTGGCTTGAATACTTCAGATATCTGTCATGAGCATGACTTTTTATTTGTGAAAATTTGAAAATGATCACTGCTTAGTCTAGAAACTAGCATGAATAGGTTGAGTGTTTTTGCTATCTTTTACATACCTGGTAGCTAGATCCTTTTCACTTGGATGCTAATACGCAACTTGATAATTTCAAAAATATTGTGCTAAAAATTAAAAAAATGAAATGAAAATGATTGATATTCATGCTTTTTATGCTGAAATTGAAAAGATCCAAGTGGGTTTGCTTTGTCGCACTACTTTGTTCTGGACTACTTACCATGGCACTTTGGTATGAACTGGGACATTGAAGTGTATACCATGATCATTGCTTTAAGCTTCTGATGGTTTCAACCTAGGCTTAGCTTGGTCGGATAGCATAAGGTTGACATGCAAATAACCCCTAGCACTACAATGAAAAATAAAAAAAATCAAAAGCTTGAATCAATTGCATATCAAGTTTGTTGAAACTCCTTGTAGTGGGATATGCTTATCTGGTTAGTATTTGATTAGCTTCTACATCTCATGCCTTGCCATGTCTAGTATGCTAGTCTGAGTGGCGATGCTTTTATTTGCTAAAATTTGAAAATGGTTGCTCATGATTTTGTTTAGATAGTATTCATCTGAGTGTTTCATTCAGTACTTTTAGACAATATTCAAGGTAAATGCTTGTTTGTACTATAATTGGAATTACTCATGTTTCAGAAGCTTAAATCTATACTCTACCATCACTCCCCTCCTTGCATCTTTTTATCATCTTGATGCTTGCATTGCTAAAGGGGGAGAAATGGTTTACATTATAAGACGATTGCTTTGTTATGATGAGATGATTGCTTTGTTAAGGGGGAGTAATGGATTTTATGATGCATTGATGCTTTTGCCAACAAAGATGCTTTGCTATGCATGAGTTTTTTTGCCCAAGGGGGAGATCTTTTACCAAGTGACATGTTTTTGCTCTTTTCTGAGTTTTTATGGTCACTTGTGCGTTGAACTTGAAACATTCATCATGTTTCTGTTTGGGATTGTCAATGCACTCATCAAGGGGAAGATTGTGAAACCAAGTGAGGTCACACTGTGGTTTTGTCTATATGATGAATGATGGTTTGATTGCATCAATGGAATCGATGTGTGGATATGGAGAGTGGATGTCGAGCTGATCGGTGTGCGTCGCATTTCGTGGTTTGGCTTGTCTCATGTGTGCAGGGTAGAGATGCTAACCAAGTATCAACGACGGGTGATCAAGGGTCAAGCGGGGAGCTCGATGCCAGAGGATCAAGGATGTCGGGTGAAGTTGGAGATGATCTCAGGAGTGCATGACGATATAGAGAAAGACATGGACAAACGGATGGTCGAGACAGAGTGACAGTCAAGTCAGCGAAAGGGATGCCAGTGCACGTGATCAGGCAGCTCGAGGGGATTGAGAGTGGGAGAGACTTGCTGGTGGTCGAGTTCACGGATTGGCGTCACATGTCGGGGATCGAGGAGGCTTTGTCGGTTTTTGCTGAAAACCGTCGCATTAGAAAATGTTTTAATTCTAGTAATTAGGAGTTTATATTTTCTATTTTGTCATCTAGATTAAGTATAATCTTTTAGTATTTTTTGGAATTCTTAATTCTGAAAAATATTAAAATAATAGGGTCAATGATGTAATAAATTAGGAGTTTGCATTAATGGATTTTTTAGAATTTGTAATTCTGAAAATTCATTATGGCAATTAAGTAAATACCTAGAACTTTTACCCTAATGGCATTTTGGTGATTTCTTTAATGGGCTTGCCTATATAAAGGACCCAAAGGCCTAGGGTTTAGGTGACTTTTTTTGCTGTCATTTTGGGGCTACCAACCACAAAAAGTCTAGGTAGTGAGGAGAGAGTCAAAGTTGGAGCCGAGGCACTAAAAGCCTTCTATAATAGACTGCATCATTGGATTGAAGTAAGTTTGAGGCTCCATCCCAAAATATGTATACTGAGGCTGAAAATAGTCCTAGGGGCAAACTGAGCTAGAAAAGTGGGTCCTAACGATGGGCCAGCAGCACATGCCTGTGAGCCGACATCCTAGGCAAATAGGATGAGTGACTCATCATATCTTGCAAAATCTTTCCAGCCTTTGAGATGATTAGCTTCATCAAGTACGACACATAGTATAGACCTTGTCAGAAAGAGGTTTTCTTTATGCTTGATGTTTTACTAACCTCTTTATCGCCTTCCATTGTCGACCTATTACATGAGTTCGCTGATATGTTTCTGAGAAAAATACCACCGGGACTTCCACCTCTAAGTGGAATTGAGCATCAGATCGATCTAGGGAGCCACATTACCAAACCGAGCACCATACAGAACCAATCCGGAAGAGACTACGGAGATTCATCATCAAGTGCAAGATCTACTTAACAAAGGGTATGTACGTGAAGTCTCATCACTTGTGTTGTTCTAGTTATTTTAGTGTTGGGGGAAAATACTTCATCCTCAGGGTCTCTACAGTAACAAGACGAAGGCAATCTACTAAACCGAAGTTCTAGTATCTAACTCTGGTTTAGTACGGGATCAAGTTCAAAGAATCAATGCGGACTTTTGTTCGGAGTATAGCTTCGAACGTCGACTCTTCAGAGAACTTACCTGCCAGCTAGAATGGAAGACTTATCTTCTTTCTCATTAGATAAGTCTTTTACCATTTTAGCCCTATTAAGGGTACCGAATAGTTTCCACTATGTCGGTTGTAATTGAGGGGTAAAAAGGACTTTTCCTTAAGACTTTCACCTATAAATACCCCCCATTCTACCCTGTAATGAGGATCGAATACTCAGTTATTCAATACACTACTACGAATTACTTCAAGCTATTATCCAATTCAGAGGCTTGAAATAGTTCACTTCACAAACATTTCATTTGTTAGTTTCCAATCTCTTAAAACCTGTTAGAGTAATCTTTTACGCCAACAGTTGGCGCCGTCCATGGGGAACCTAGTCCAGAAAACTTCGTTCTCTACCAAGTTCTCAAACAATGCCACCCAAGCGGAGTTCAGGTGGTAGTCCTACTCGGAGGTCCCCTCGAACCTCTGGAGCAAGATCTTCGAACACAGTCAAGGTCGGAGGACCTTTGGTAATTCCTCCACCTCAGACTCCCGAAAGGATTCCCCTTCCTCGAGCATATGGAGTTCCTCCTCCAACTCCATCTATATTTCGGCCAGCCGGAGTCCCTTCTCCAGCTCCGATTCCGCTTCGAAATGACAAGTACAGTTCTCAAAACCTGGAATATCCTTCCGGAAGAAATGAAGGTCTTGGCGACATGGCAACCCAGATGGCTAGTCTCCAAGCTGAAGTGGCGAGGTGGAGACAAGAGGCCGCAAATAGGCTTTGTTCTCAGGCCACCCCGGTCATTTCCGAAGTTCCTCAAGACGACGATCTTCCTTATTGAGAAACCAAGTGTTGGTTTCGGTGTTTGTGATGAGTGATTGACAGTCTTTTTACCCTCTGTTCGAAGGGTACCTCCGAAGGGGGTTCGGAGGTTGTACCTCCGGAGGGGTTTCGAGGTTGTTCCTCCAAAGGGTGTTCAGAGGTGGTTTCACCGAAGTGTGTTCGGTGGTTGCTTGCTGCAGCTGTTGCAGCGGAGTGTGCGTGTCGGAGGGGTCCGACAGTACACGTTGACTGGGTGTGTACCGATGGCTTCGGTACTTTGGGCGGTACACCGGAGTGTGTACCGGAGGTTGCTAACCCGGAGAGGTCTCCGGAGTACTGGATACACTTGTCTGTTTGTCTGTGGTGCGCAGGGACTTCGGAGGCGACAGACGAACGTAGCAGGTGAACCTGGATCAAGCGGGAGGTTTGATGCCAAGGGAGTGGGGAGCTCCGTCACGGTGGCTGCGAAGGTGGTCCGGGTCGGTCCTCGGGTCGAGGCGTGCCAGGTGAAGGCAGAGAGTGCGGAGCATGGCTCCGGCTGAAGGTACTCCGAGACAAAGTCCTCGGAGGTGAGGCACTTCGAAGGTACTCCGGATGGAGTGACTTCGGAGTTGGATGGATCAAGTCCTCTGCGGAGGCAAGGAATTCGAAGTGTGCTCTGGAGGGAACATTCGAAGGTGCCCGACGAAGGTCTCAGAAGTCGAGGCGCATCGAAGGCATGGTCCGGGTGAGGCTCGTCGAGGAGTGTGCTCGGGGAGAGACACTGCGACGAAGGGCTCATGGAATGCTTCGTGCGGAGGACTTGGACGAAGGAGGGACTTCGAAGGGTGGTACTCCGAAGGTGGGGCTTCGGAGTGAAGAAGGCTTCGGAGCGAGGCTAGATCCTGAGCGAGGTTGACTTGAGGTGCTTCGGCCTGCATGGCTTCGGTACACGGACTGACGGAATTCGAGCTGGGTGATGCTGCGAAGCCGTGGTGGTCCACTCCGGAGGTGTTGGTGCGAAGGCCCAAGGGCTTTGACGGCTTTGGCTCAAAACCGTCACTGTATCGGAGGTCATCTTCGGCGAAGCGATGGCCACCAGGCTCAAGGCTTCTCGCCGAAGCTACCGCACCCTCGCGTGCGAAGGGAGGCTGCAGAAGGTCAAAAACTGCAAAGGCTAACACTGTCTGCTCTGCAAAAAGCTGACGCTGTCCTCTCTGCAAAGCTGACAGAGAAGCCTCCAGAATAAAGGTGGACTACCTTTTGTACCCCTTAGTTCTGTAGAGACAAATCCTTTGTAAACCCTAGGGGTAAAGTAGTCATTTCCTTTGGGTGAACTGTGGGCTATAAATATGGGGGCTCGGTAGGTAACATTTAACACTTTGAGCATTTACTGTTGAGCTCCTGTAGCCACATACCTCGCTGTATTCATCCAGAGTTCAAATATTTTTGTGTTCCTTGTTCAAGCGGCGAAGCCCTGCTTCTTTGTGCTTTTTGCTTGAGCTCGCGTTACATACCTCGCTAGTTGTAGTGCACCGAAGCCTGTCTAGGCGAAGGTTGTTTCTGTGAAAAGTGTGTTTTTCAGCGTGCGTTCGCTCTGTGTAACTTGAGGCCAGACCTCACAGATTACTAGCGAAGCCCTGTTTGAAGCCCGTTTTGCTTCTTGTGTCGAAGCCCGTAGCAAAGTCCGTTTGTGTGCATGTAGACCTTCGTGTACGAAGCCCAGCACCAGTTGCTGCTACCAAGTACTCGGTCGAAGTCCCCACTAGGGTGTCCACTCTCGCGAAGGGTGAAGTGCGAAGCCTGCTCGAAGCACCCTGTGAGCGGAGCCTGCACTGACTTAGCAGAGTAGATTTTTGAGGGTTGTCAGTGGAGCGAAGTCTTCTTGGCGTCGATCTTTTGCTCCTGCGAAGCCTGTGTTCGGAGCTGCCGAAGCACCTCCGAACCAGACCTTCGAAGGTTGTGTTCGAAGCCTGTTCCGCAGAAGACAGAACTGAAACCGAAGGCTAGTCATTAGCCCGAAATTTTCAAAGCTCCCATTCACCCCCCCCCTCTGGTCGCCATTTCCGGTCCAACAATTGGTATCAGAGCGGGTTAAGATCACCAGTTGACCTTAACTAGTTTTGTGATCTGTTGGCGACATGGATAGAGGCAGTAAAATTCCTCTGTTCGATGGGACTGATTTTGCATACTGGAAGGTGCGCATGGGGGCTTACTTGTTAAGCCAAGGAAATGCAATTTGGGAGATTGTGGACTCACAATACTCCATCCCTGAGACTCGCACCTCTCAAACAGAGAAGGATCAGTATAATGCCAATTCCAAGGCAAGAAATATACTGTTCATCGGTTTGAGCAGAAGTGAGTTCGATAGGGTGCAGCACCTTAGGACTGCTAGGGAGATTTGGACAACTCTCACTGTCTTTCATGAGGGCTCTACTCAGATTAAGGCCAGGCGCCAAAGCACATACAATCAACAGTATCAGATGTTTGTGCAGGCACCTGGTGAATCTATAGATGTCATGTTTTCTCGTTTTGATGCGATAGTGAGTAACTTGCGGTCCAACGGGACGCTTGCTTACAATGATCATGACAGGGCTATCAAGCTTCTCTATGCTCTTGACCGTAGCATATGGGAAGTGAAGATATCCAACATTGAGGAGTCTGCAGGTTATGACACATTGACCTGCGATGAGCTCTTCAGCAAGCTGAAGTCCACAGAGATTGCCAAGGCATCTCTTGCAGTGCACAGAAGCTCTTTGCCACAGCCATTGGCATTGGTTTCTAGCACTAGCCGTGGCACCACTGCAGAACCAAGCACATCTGGCACTTGTGTTCTTGCAGATGGTTTTGCTTTGTCCTCCCTGGTCTCCGTCACAAAGGAGCAGGTGGACACTCTAGATGATGATGAGCTTGCTCTCATTGCCCGGAGGTTCACCCGCTTTCATCATGAGAGACGGGATCAGAGGAGAAGTGGTTTTAGTGGTTGCTATGAATGTGGCGACACCTCTCACATTAAGGCAAATTGCCCTAAGCTCAAGAAGAGAGATGAGAGTGAGCGCCCCAAATACCACAAGAAGGAGAGGAAACCCTTTGTGAAGGGCAAGCGCGGCAAGATGGCTAAGAAAGTAGCCAAGGCCGCTTCCAGAGCATTTGTTGCTGCTCTCAGCGACATCGACACATCCTCAACTGAGGAGTCGAGCTCTGAGGAGGAGGAGTCCCCAAGGAAGGAGGACAAGAAGGACAAGAAGGGACGAGACTTCACCGGCCTTTGCTTCATGGCCGACAGCGATCACAGCGGCGATGAGCTAGACTCATCTGAGGTACCACTATCCTATGACCAGCTTTCAATAAAACTAGATGAACTGAATGAAGTAGTTCTTGGTCAGGATAGATTGCTTGTGCAAGCCGCTAGAGAAAGGAAAGACCTTAGACTTAGACTAGAATCTGTTTCTACTGAATATGCCATGCTTAAGTCTAAGTTTAATGATGCTGAATGTGAATCATGTTCTGTTGTCATGGGTGAGCTTGCTCAGTTGCGTTTTGTTCATGCTCAAACTCTATTTGAGCTTGAGACTGCACAGAAGCAGCTTTTGGAGGTGGATTCTAGACCTCATGATGTTATTGATTGCATGAACTGCTCTTTATTACGCGAAAGCATTAATTTACGTGATAAGCATGTTCATGATTTGGAGGCTAGATTGGAGAGGGCCGGTAGTTCTAAGGATGTGCAACCTGTTTGTGACACTTGCATCACCCTTAAGGACCAGCTAGGCACTGTTAGAGAGCGAGCTGAAAACCTCATGTCTGAAAATGAATACCTTCTTACCGTGGTTAATAAATGCACTGAGGGAAAGGGTAGGATGGATTTGCTCTTGGCCAAGACCAAGTTGTGTGCTGACAGAGCAGGGGTAGCTCTAGGTTTGGGTTTTGAGAGGATACCTCCAGACAGTAAGACCAAAACTGTTTTTACCTCTCCCACTACCCTAGAGAAAGAGAGAGATCTGTTAGACACCCCTTCAGCCAAAAAGCCTACCCATCCACCAAAGAAAACCACACCTCCTGCCAAGAAAAATCCTCCCAAGAAAACCACTCAGAAAAAACCCAAGGAGCCTGTGAGAGTTGCTCCTGTGACCCATGAGAGTGCCCCCAGGAGAGTGTTTCATTGTTCCTATTGTCAGCGGGCGGGTCATTTGGTTGGGTTTTGTTTTCGTCGCATCAAGGATGAGCGACGCTCTCAGGCGATGAGTTACCAGGACATGCATTACCCATCTTTA
The DNA here is from genome assembly GCA_019279435.1 of Zizania palustris. NCBI lineage: Eukaryota > Viridiplantae > Streptophyta > Magnoliopsida > Poales > Poaceae > Zizania > Zizania palustris. The sequence continues at coordinate 45,029,765 of JAAALK010000290.1, read as the reverse complement.
GGTATGCATGAGTCCGAGATGTACTATCGTCCTGCTTTTGAGGCTCCTCACGCTTCTCGGAGAGGTTTTGCTCCTCGAGGTGTTCACCATGTTCCATATGGTGGTAGACCTCGGGCGAGTAGCTTTGTACCTCGTCAGAGTAGGAGACCTCGACATGTTGTTCGATCACAGCATGTAGGTAGACCTCGCACTTTGCATCATTTCGATTTTCCTGTGCGTAGACCGTCTATTTTTGCTGCGCCTACTACTCGTGTCACTCAGTGCTGGATGCCTCGTCATTTTTTCACTCACCCCAGCACTGAGCGATCGAGACATTCTTATCGTGTGTAGGCGACAGATCGAGGCTTGGAGGGCACGTGGATCATGGACTCCGGTTGTTCGCGCCACATGACCGGAGATGCAGCATGGTTCTCCAGCCTCACCACAACCAAGCAAAGGGAACATATCACCTTCGGAAACAATCGAAGGAGTAGAGTGAAAGGTAAAGGTGTGGTAAGAATTAACTCGAATTTCACTCTCAAAGATGTTGCTTTGGTTGAGAATCTGGGATACAATTTGCTGTCTGTATCTCAGTTTCTTGATGAGGGCTTCGAAGTGCGATTCCATCGCGATACTTCGCAAGTGCTGAATTCTGATGACGTTGTGGTGTGTAAGATCTTTAGAGTTGGGAGAGTTTTTGGAGCTGATTTTTCAGAATCTTCTGGATCTTCTCACTGCCTTGTTGCTCATTCGACTTCTGAGCTTTGGAAGTGGCATAAGAGACTAGGGCATATGAGCTTTGAGTTGCTCGCTCGTCTGAGCGCCCTAGGTCTGATCCGAGGATTGCCCAAGCTCAAGTTTGAGAAGAATTTAGTTTGCGCTCCTTGTCGACATGGAAAAATGATTGCCGCTTCGCATTCGCCAGTCACCACAGTGATGACTGAACAGCCCGGAGAACTTCTCCACATGGACACTGTAGGTCCGTCTCGGGTTAGTTCTTTAGGCGGCAAGTGGTATGTGTTAGTTATTGTCGACGATTTCTCTCGCTACTCTTGGGTCTTCTTTCTTGCCAGCAAGGATGAAGTGTTTTCACACTTTCGGAGCTTGGCTTTGAGACTTTTCACTGAACTCCCAGGTGCATTGAAATTCATTCGAAGTGATAATGGCACCGAGTTCAAAATAGTCTCTTTGTTGACTTTTGCATGGAGCATGGCATAGAACATCAATTCTCTGCTCCGTGGGTTTCTCAACAAAACGGTGTTGTTGAGAGGAAGAACCGCACTTTGGTTGAGATGGCTAGGACAATGCTTGATGAGCATAGGACTCCTAGAAAATTCTGGGCTGAAGCCATGAACACTGCATGTTACATCTCAAACCGTATATTCTTGCGCTCAATTTTAAATTTGACATCTTATGAGCTACGTTTTGGAAGACAGCCCAAGGTTACTCATCTTCGAGTTTTTGGCTGTCGCTGCTTCATCCTAAAACATTTAAATTTGGATAAATTTGAGTCGCGATCTTCTGACGGGATCTTTTTGGGTTACACAACTCATGGTCATTCTTATCGTGTTTATAACTTGGAGACTAACACTGTCATCGAGTCATGTGATGTGACTTTTGATGAATCAACCCCCTCTGTTAGTTCTGCTTTTGAACAGGCAAATGAACACGACATGGAACAGACCTTATTCGAAGAAGAAGATCCCAGAGAATTCGAGGATGAACCCCTACTACCCTCGACATCGACCCCTGAAGCTGACCCCGCTTCAACCACTTCGGCACGAGGTCCCGAAGAGACTACCTCAACATCGGTCATCTTGGACCACTCCAACGCACAAGTTGAGGGGGAGACTGCATCCCGCCGCGAGGCTCCACACCATGTTCAAAGGATGCACCCTCCCGAGCAGATCATTGGTGAGCTTGATCAAAGGATAACACGTTCTCATGCTCATTTCATTGATTCCGCTTTTGTTGCTTCTTTCGAGCCCTTAGATGTTAGTCATGCACTTTCTGATTCTAGCTGGATCAATGCCATGCATGAGGAACTTGAAAATTTTGAGAGAAATCAAGTCTGGACTTTAGTTGATCCTCCACCTAATGTTCATTTCATTGGAACAAAATGGATTTTCAAAAACAAACAAGGGGAGGATGGGACTATAGTTAGAAACAAGGCTAGACTTGTAGCTCAGGGCTTTTCTCAACTAGAAGGGATTGATTTTACTGAAACTTTTGCACTTGTTGCTCGCCTTGAGGCCATTAGGATTTTGCTTGCCTTTGCGACATCCCGGGGATTCAAACTCTATCAAATGGATGTCAAAAGTGCTTTTCTTAATGGCTTCATAGGCGAAGATGTTTATGTCAAACAACCCCCTGGTTTTGAAAACCCCAAGTACCCACATAAAGTCCTTAAACTTCATAAGGCTCTTTATGGACTCAAGTAGGCCCCTCGGGCGTGGTATGATAGACTGAAGTCTTTTCTGCTTGAGCGAGGGTATTTGATGGGCTCTGTTGATAAAACTTTGTTTACTCTCAATCATGGCAAAGATTTCCTCCTAGTTCAGATTTATGTGGATGATATCATCTTTGGTGGCTCTTCTCATGCTTTGGTTGCCGAGTTTGCAGATACCATGAGCAGGGAATTTGAAATGTCGATGATGGGTGAACTCACCTTTTTCCTTGGTTTGCAAATCAAGCAAAGCAAACAAGGTACCTTCGTCCACCAGACGAAGTACACCAAGGACCTGCTCAAGAAATTCGACATGGCCGATGCGAAGCCCCTCGCCACTCCAATGGATACATCTGTAGCATTGGATCCTGACGAAGATGGAGAAGCCGTGGATCAGAAGGAGTTTCGAAGCATGATCGGCTCCCTCCTCTATTTGACTGCCACGAGGCCGGACATACACTTCGCAGTGTGTCTGTGCGCTCGTTTTCAGGCTTCACCACGAGCTTCGCACCGCCAAGCGGTAAAGCGCATCCTAAGGTATCTCAAACACACCCTTGAATTTGGCATATGGTATTCAGCATCTTCATCTTTATGTCTTCGAGGTTATTCCGATGCGGATTTTGCTGGGTGTAGAATTGATAGGAGGAGTACCTCTGGTACTTGTCATTTTTTGGGTACATCTCTGGTTTGCTGGTCTTCCCGCAAACAGTCTAGTGTTGCACAATCAACGGCTGAGGCCGAATATGTTGCTGCAGCTAACTGTTGCTCTCAGATTTTGTGGATGGTTTCCACTTTGCGGGATTTCGGGTTAGAGTATAAGAGTGTTCCACTTTTCTGTGATAACACTAGTGCTATTTGTATTGCAAACAACCCGGTTCAGCACTCCAGAACCAAACACATTGATGTGCGGTATCATTTTCTCAGAGATCACAATGAGAAGGGTGATATTGAACTTCAATATGTTGATACCCAACACCAGCTTGCCGACATTTTTACAAAACCCCTCGATGCTTCTCGATTTGCCTACTTGCGTGGGGAACTTGGCATTTGTCACCCTTACGGCATTTTGTGAGGGGGAGCTGTTTTAGATGGATATGCCTTTGCTAATTGTATGCTAAATTGCATTTACATCTTTTGCATTTATATGCCTGCTTATAACTCATGAAATCATGACAGCTCAGCTCTTGTTAATTTATCTGAAACATTCATGTGCATGATGTTTTCTTTTCAAAATCAAATCGTGCTCACTGCTTAGTCTTGAACCTAGCATGTTTAGGCAGGACTGCTTTAGCTATCTTTTATCTGCTTGATAGCAAGACACTGTTCATTGGATGCTAAAAATTGCAACTTGAAAAATTGTTCTACATCTTCATGGATATTCATAAAATGCCAAACAATTGGTTCACTTGGTTAAAATCAAAAATTCCATGATTTTCATGTTTCAAGTAAAAATATCCAGGTGGGTTTGTTTGTCGCACTACTCTATTCTAGACTGCTTACCATTGCACATTGGTCTGAACTGGAATAGTGTAGTGTTTGCCAAAATTATTGCCTCAAGCTTCTTATGGTTTTCATGCCTAGGATTGGCCTGATTGGAAAGTATAAGGTGGACAAACAAATAACCCCTGGCACTAAGAAAAGAACAACAAAAATTCATTGCTTATCAAGTTTGCTTTTCATGCTCCCTTTGAACTGGACTTGTCTGTCTAGAGTAGAACTTTACTAGCTTTGCGCAGTTCTTGCTTTTCCTTGTCTAGTTTCCTTGACTAAGTGGTGATGCTTTTATTTCAAAAATGATCAAAATCACATGCCTCATCATGTTTTTAGAGAATGTTAAATTGAGCTGAGCCCATGATCATTGGTGTTATTGTTGGCATATTTTTGCTTCATATGTCTTTGCAATTCTGCTCATTTCGAAGCTTTGCATCTTTTACATGCTCCTTGATGCTTGCATTGCCAAAGGGGGAGAAATTCCTAAAGGGGAGAGACTTGCTTCGTTCTCTACCGCAAGGGGTATAATTTTCAAAGGGGGATAACATTTGACATAAAGGGGGAGAAGGTTCTTTATTGCCAAAGGGAAACTTAACTCAGGGGGAGTTTTTATTGCCGAAGGGGCTTTTTACTCTTTTGAGAAAGGGGGAGGAAAATTCTTCTGTCAAGTCACATGATTTGGCTCTTTTCTGAGTTTTTATGGTCACTTGTGTGCTGAAAATTTTTAAATTTTCTTGAACTGGGATTTGGTTGTCAATGCACTCATCAAGGGGGAGATTGAGAAACCAAGTGTTGGTTTCGGTGTTTGTGATGAGTGATTGACAGGCTTTTTACCCTCTGTTCGAAGGGTACCTCCAAAGGGGGTTCGGAGGTTGTACCTCCGGAGGGGTTTCGAGGTTGTTCCTCCGAAGGGTGTTCAGAGGTGGTTTCACCGAAGTGTGTTCGGTGGTTGCTTGCTGCAGCTGTTGCAGCGGAGTGTGCGTGTCGGAGGGGTCCGACAGTACACGTTGACTGGGTGTGTACCGATGGCTTCGGTACTTTGGGCGGTACACCGGAGTGTGTACCGGAGGTTGCTAACCCGGAGAGGTCTCCGGAGTACTGGATACACTTGTCTGTTTGTCTGTGGTGCGCAGGGACTTCGGAGGCGACGGACGAACATAGCAGGTGAACCTGGGTCAAGCGGGAGGTTTGATGCCAAGGGAGCGGGGAGCTCCATCACGGTGGCTGCGAAGGTGGTCCGGGTCGGTCCTCGGGTCGAGGCGTGCCAGGTGAAGGCAGAGAGTGCGGAGCGTGGCTCCGGCTGAAGGTACTCTGAGACAAAGTCCTCGGAGGTGAGGCACTTCGAAGGTACTCCGGATGGAGTGACTTCGGAGTTGGATGGATCAAGTCCTCTGCGGAGGCAAGGAATTCGAAGTGTGCTCTGGAGGGAGACATTCGAAGGTGCCCGACGAAGGTCTCAGAAGTCGAGGCGCATCGAAGGCATGGTCCGGGTGAGGCTCGTCGAGGAGTGTGCTCGGGGAGAGACACTGCGACGAAGGGCTCATGGAATGCTTCGTGCGGAGGCCTTGGACGAAGGAGGGACTTCGAAGGGTGGTACTCCGAAGGTGGGGCTTCGGAGTGAAGAAGGCTTCGGAGCGAGGCTAGCTCCGGAGCGAGGTTGACTTGAGGTGCTTCGGCCTGCATGGCTTCGGTACACGGACTGACGGAATTCGAGCTGGGTGATGCTGCGAAGCCGTGGTGGTCCACTCCGGAGGTGTTGGTGCGAAGGCCCAAGGGCTTTGACGGCTTCGGCTCAAAACTGTCACTGTATCGGAGGTCATCTTCGGCGAAGCGAAGGCCACCAGGCTCAAGGCTTCTCGCCGAAGCTACCGCACCCTCGCGTGCGAAGGGAGGCTGCAGAAGGTCAAAGACTGCAAAGGCTGACACTGTCTGCTCTGCAAAAAGCTGACGCTGTCCCCTCTGCAAAGCTGACAGAGAAGCCTCCAGAATAAAGGTGGACTACCTTTTGTACCCCTTAGTTCTGTAGAGACAAATCCTTTGTAAACCCTAGGGGTAAAGTAGTCATTTCCTTTGGGTGAACTGTGGGCTATAAATATGGGGGCTCGGTAGGTAACATTTAACACTTTGAGCATTTACTGTTGAGCTCCTGTAGCCACATACCTCGCTGTATTCATCCAGAGTTCAAATATTTTTGTGTTCCTTGTTCAAGCGGCGAAGCCCTGCTTCTTTGTGCTTTTTGCTTGAGCTCGCGTTACATACCTCGCTAGTTGTAGTGCACCGAAGCCTGTCTAGGCGAAGGTTGTTTCTGTGAAAAGTGTGTTTTTCAGCGTGCGTTCGCTCTGTGTAACTTGAGGCCAGACCTCACAGATTACTAGCGAAGCCCTGTTTGAAGCCCGTTTTGCTTCTTGTGTCGAAGCCCGTAGCGAAGTCCGTTTGTGTGCGTGTAGACCTTCGTGTACGAAGCCCAGCACCAGTTGCTGCTGCCAAGTACTCGTTCGAAGTCCCTAGTAGGGTGTCCACTCTCGCGAAGGGTGAAGTGCGAAGCCTGCTCGAAGCACCCTATGTGCGGAGCCTGCACTGACTTAGCAGAGTAGATTTTCGAGGGTTGTCAGTGGAGCGAAGTCTTCTTGGCTTCGAACTTTTGCTCCTGCGAAGCCTGTGTTTGGAGCTGCCGAAACACCTCCGAACCAGACCTTCGAAGGTTGTGTTCGAAGCCTGTTCCGCAGAAGACAGAACTGAAACCGAAGGCTAGTCATTAGCCCGAAATTTTCAAAGCTCCCATTCACCCCCCCTCTGGTCGCCGTTTCCGGTCCAACACTTATCCTGAAGCCCTAGAGAACGCGTCCTTCGATAGCGAGTCTCCGCTGCATCCCGAGCTACAGAAAGTGTGCTTCGACCCTAAGTTTAAAACTTCGAAGCTCTGTAAGTATTCCGGAGACGAGGACCCCGGGGAGTTCTCCTGTTCTTATGCTTTGGCAATTGAGGCCAGTGGAGGAGTGCGAGACACCATGGCCAAGTGTTTCCCTCTTGCTCTCGAAGGGGTGGCTTTGTGGTGGTTTTGGTCCCTGAAGCCGGGATCAATTAGAACCTGGGAGCAATTAAGGAAGAAGTTCATAAGTAACTTTCAGGGTACCTTCGTACCCCCAATGTCTACGGGAAGTTTTTTCAAGGTGAAGCAGCTGCCTGGAGAGACTTTAAGACAATTTTTCAAGCGCTTCGCCCATACGAAGTCGCAAATACGAGGGCTGACTACATCCTCTGTAGTTGGTGTAGCTCGAGAGGGAGTTACCCATGCGGGCCTCCTTGATAAACTTCATTGGAAACAGATATCCTCTGTTGCTCAGCTGATGTCTTATTTTGAAGAATATGCTAGGTCAGAAGAAGGGTGGCTCTGGAGAACTGCTTCAACTTCGTCAATCCTACAAGAAGTAAAGTTCGAAGTGAAGACTTCAACACCTTCGCAGGGGCCTAACATCGAAGTCCAGCATGACAGGCGTCGGGGGCAAAAGCATCCTCGTTCTGAAGTCCTGAACATTGCTCCTCCGCAGAAATTCGCCCCTAAGATTTCGCAAGCTTCAGGAAGCAAGACCAGTGGCTGGAGGCCACCAGGGAAGCCGGCTGGCAAGGCCCAGGCCTTCTTCTGCTGCGTCCATGGTGAGAATCGGAGTCACGCTACTGATGCGTGCAAGTCTATACTTGCTTTAAGAGGCGAGTACCTTGAAAGAACCTTGGGTCGAGGCACTACTGACCGAGTTCCTTCCGAGATACGTCCGGAGCCTGTCCAGGCTATGGCATGTATAGACAACTTCGACCCTGCAAGATAACCTCCGGTGGTCAATATTATGCCACCTCTGAAGCAGGAAGATGGTCAAGATCGTGGTAAAAGAGTAGTCCTCCCCATCTCCGGAGGAGGGACCCTCGGCAATATGTCGAAGAGACAGTGAAGAGAATATGTCCGGGAAGTGGGCCATATTGGAACTTCTTCGTCCGCAGCTACCATGCCAGAGTGGTCCCATGTGCCGATATCTTTCTCTATAGATGATGCAGCTGGCATAAAGTTTCTGCATGCAGATACCCTTGTTATTACTGCCGATATAGCAGGGACTGAAGTCCGGAGAGTGCTGGTTGATGGAGGGAGTTCAGCAAATATTATCTTCATTCAAGCCTTCGATCAGCTCTGTATCTCTAGGAAACATCTCCTCCCTGCAGCTCATCCTTTGCAAGGCTTCACAGGACACCCTCTTGATTCCCTCGGCCAAATAGGTCTGGAGGTTGCTTTCGGAGAGGGGCTACTGGCAAAGACGGAGGAGGTGATTTTCGATGTTGTAGATGCCCCGTACGCATATAATGTTATCTTCGGGAGGGGCATGTTAAATCAGTTCGGAGCCATGGCGCATCATAACTATTTATGTATGAAGATGCCCACGCAAGCGGGAGTGCTCACTGTCTTCGAAGATCAAGCCATTGCGCGAAGAGCAGAATATGGTCATGGCCCCCCTCTCGACCCGAGACAAGTGAACAATGTACAAGGAAATCCGGAGGATATTTCTGCTTCAGGTGAACCTTCGAAGAAGTCCTTCCCAAGACCCAACCCCGATGGAGAGATTGTAACGAAGGTTATTGTCAAAGACGGCAAAGACTATTCATTTCAGTTTAGCAAAGATTTGCCTCTAGAAGTCGCTACTTCGTTAGAAAAAGTAGTCGGAGAAAATTTGGATGTCTTTGCATGGTCTGATGAAGACATTCCTGGAGTCAGTCGAGATATAATTGAGCATAGCTTGCTTGTGAACCCGAGGGTTCGACCTGCCCGACAAGGACTTCGGAAGTTATCTGCGGAGAGGGCCATCCTTGCTAAGGCAGAAGTGGAAAAGTTGTTGAGGGCTGGGATTATCAGAGAAGTAGCTCATACGGAGTGGTTATTGTAGGACCGAAAGTAGCGACCAGAGGGGGGGTGAATGGGCGCCTTTAAAAAATTCTTTTGAACCAATGGCCTGTTCCCAATACCCAACGCACCTCAAAAGACTAAGCAGCAGAAAATAAACAGAAGGCCTAAGTCTAAAGATATCTAACCTAGAAGCAACTGATGATATACAGAGAGCTAATAAAGATGAGCAACTAGGCAGATGAATATTGTATATTAGGCCTAAACTTCCCAATGAAATGATCTAAGTATATGTAAAGTGAAATGAGAAGTTACTGTCAAAATTTGTCTCCTGTTCGAAGCTTGTCGAAGCCTGCTTCGCTGGTCAAAGCCTGCTTCGGAAGTTGGTGACGAAGCCTGTCCGAGAAGTCGAAGGTGTCACGGTCTAGCCTAGTTCGAAGTGGCAAGCAGCGAAGTATACTTCGAAGCGAAGTATGACAATGCCGGAGCCTGGTTCGAAGTATGTACTTCGAAGACAAGGCTTCGAACACAACTTCGAACCGAGTGCTTCGGAGCAAGAACCTTCGAATAGAAGACTTTGAACACAACACACAAACAGACAACCTTCAGACAAAGAAGCGAAGCTTGTCACACAACAGAAAACCAAATTCGAAGCCTAAGCTCTACCTTCGAAAGGAGTGAGCTTCGAACTGAAAGGCGAAGGCTGATATGCGTCAGAGAGAATAAAACGAAGTCTATCAGAGGAACAAGCTCCGAAGACAACTTCGAAACCCGTCGAAGTGAGGACTTCGAAGGGCTCAAGTCGGAGCACCTTCGCACAGACGTTCGACGTAGAGATGCTGACAGTTTTTAAGGATACTTCGAAGCCAGACACACAAAAAAAACAAAAATGCAGTCCGAAGTTCGAACGAAGCCTCTGAGGGTAAACGTTCGAAGCCTGCCTCACGGAGCACAGGGGCTTCGAAACTAAGATGATGGCTTCGCCAGAAAACAGTCAAAAAGGCATTCAATCCAGTCTACTTCGATCAAAAAGCTGTGTGGTAGAAAGTAAAAAGGCTGGCAGCAAATACTGTAGCTACAGTAGCAGTACTACTTGCAACAGCAAGAACTAGTACTACTTCTCACGAAGAACACACGCAACATAGACACAACCTCAGGAATAAAATCAACCAGCACAATGAACCGAAGCTTCTTGTAGCATAGGAATCAATGCACACACCTCAACAACCAACAAAGAAATCAATCTCACAGGAGCAAAGTAAATGCAAGGCAAAAAGGGATGAACCACTGCCTGGCGGCGCACACAGGAGAGAGAGAGAGCGAGAGAGGCAAAATGACCCAATGGATTAAAAAGTGAATTCTGGAAGGGTAGTCCAAACCCTAGGGATTGGGGTCCTATTTATAGGCAGCCCAACACTAGGAATATTCTACCAGCCCCTTAGGGTTTTTACAGACTCAAGAATACAGGAAAAGACTCTACTGCCCTTAGGAATTTTTACAGACACGACTGACTGACTGTGGGCCTAGAGTTACAGATGACTTATCCGGAAGCTAAGTTTTCGTAGCGACTACGGCTTCTCTTCTGGACAGTCGGATACAAGATCAACGGTTGTCAGTTTTGCGCCGAAACTGACAAAGCCTCCACCGACTTTGCACCAGGTACCCGGATTGGGCCGGCCCGACTCCGCAGCTCTCTCAGCCCGGCAATCGCTCACCGCCCGTGTACCTGAGTCAGTCCTGGTCAACAGCCCAGTGGGTCTTCTACTGCTTCTGGCCCATGTACCCGGATTGGGCCAGCCCGACTTCGCAGCCTCCTCTGCCCGACAGTCGCTTGCTGCCCGTGTACCTGAGTCACATGCGGCCCGTGAAACAGCAGATCTCTTCTCTTCTGTCCTCTTTGACTATCGTTGACAATGACTCATCACTTTTGGAGCCATGAGGCCCACGCTATTCAGCATGGCTCCTCAATCTCCCCCTTGATGAGTGCATTGTCAACACTCCTCTTCTTCAGCTCTTCAGCACCTGCGAACAAATGTGGAAACATGAAAACAAAACACAAGAAAACAAAGAAGAAGAAAAATAAGGTAAAAGTTTAACCCTAATGACCAAAAGCCGAACAAAAGCAAGAAGCGGTCATTATGGTTAACCAAAACGTAAAAGCTCAAAAATGAGTGCGATTTCAGAACAACAAGGATATCAACAGAGTAAGAACTCCCCCTTAAACTCTGATCCCAAATTTTCTCCCCCTTATTGACAAGTGAACTCATCAAGCACTCAAAAACGACACTGACTCCCCCTGAAATGCAACTCCCCCTCAAAATATGCAATGAATGCAACTGGGGTGCAGGTGGAGTGTAGAAAGCATGCTTCTCAAATATGATTGACTGCAATTACAGCATCTAACAAGTATAGCAAAAGAGATACTGTCTAAGACACATGGCATGATCAGTGCAACAGAGGATATCTAAAGAAAGTCATTAGCACGCATTTTTCAGTTTTCGCAAACAAAAAACATCACCACATTTTCCAGTAAAACAAGCAAGGTAAAACATGAGATGCAAAAGCTAACTGATATCTACCAAGATAAGCATTGTCCAAAACAAAGTGCTTTTAGCAAACTTGTTATCATTTCATTTTTCAAGCTTTTTCTTTTTCCCTTTATCATTTTTGCCAGGGGTTATTTGCATGTCAAACCTTATGCTGACCGACCAAGTCAAGCCTAGGCCAGAACAGGACCATCAGAAGCTAAGACATTGGTCTTGGCATACACTACAATGTCCTAGTTCATACCAAAGTGCTATGGTATGCAGTCCAGAGCAAATGTAATGCGACAAAGCAAACCCACCTAGATCTTTTCAAGTTATGCACAAAAAAAGGCATGGAATTTTCATTGTTCTCGAATTTTCATCATTTTTATAGCACATTTCCATGTTTAAAGCATACAGATGTCCAAGTTGCATATTTGCATCTAAGTCAAAAACTAGCTACAAGGCATGTAACAGATAGCAAGAACATTCAGCCTACGCATGCTAGTTACCAGAAGCAATGGTGATCATTTTTAATTTTAAAGCATAAAAGCCATGCATATGACAGATATCAGCATATCATTTGAACTGAAGCAAAGCATGATCATCGACAAGTAATCAAAAGCATGTACCAGCTAGAATAAGTAAAGCAGTTCAATCATATAACAGAAGCAAGCTCAAACGTGTGATATGTGAATATGCAAGATATAAACACACACAAAAAGACTCAAGAAAAAGTAAAGAAGAAAGAAAACTGACGCAAAATATCCTAGAAAGGATACACAACACCCAAATCCCCTCGTAAACGCTCAAATGTAGACTGATCTAGGGGTTTGGTGAAAATGTCAGCCAACTGATGATGGGTATCAACATGAACAAGGTCAATGACACCTTTCTCATATTGATCCCGCAAGAAGTGAAAACGCACATCAATATGTTTGGTTTTTGAATGGAGACACGGGTTTTTCCCTACACTAATAGCACTAGTGCTGTCGCAAAACAATGGAACCCTGGTAGGAAATAACAACCCAAAATCTCGTAGAGTGGAAATCATCCAAACCAACTGTGAGCAGCAGCTAGCAGCAGCTACATACTCAGCCTCTGTGGTCGAAAGAGCAACTCCAGATTGCTTTCGAGAAGACCAAGAGACAAGAGAGGAACCAAGAAACTGGCAAGTACCGGAAGTCGACTTGCGATCCAACCGGCACCCACCAAAGTCGGCATCCGAAAAGCCAGATAGATCAAGAGATGATGATGCTGAATAGTAAAGACCGAGATCGGGCGCATAAGTGAGATACCTGAAGATGCGCTTGACAGCCTGCCGATGAGACGCGCGTGGTGAAGACTGAAAACGCGCGCAAAGTCCTACGGCGAACAGAATGTCTGGTCTTGTTGCCGTCAAGTACAACAGCGAACCGATCATCCCTCGAAATTCCCTTTCATTGACCTTGACACCGCTCTCATCCTTGTCCAGACCCCCAGAAGTGCCCATCGGGGTCATCTGCGGCTTCAATTCACCACCAAAGTCAAATTTCTTTAACATATCACGAGTGTACTTACCTTGGTGGATGAAGGTGCCGTCCTTGGTCTGCTTGATCTGGAGCCCTAAGAAGTACTTGAGCTCACCCATGAGGCTCATCTCAAACTCACTGTGCATCTGCTCAGAAAATTTCCCTTGACCGTTGTTCCCGAACGTGATGTACTCTTTGGAGCTCGGGGGAGTGAGACTGGAGAACCATCTGCGATGTCCCATCATGTGGGGAGAGCATCCTGAGTCCATGATCCAAACATCCTCCAGTCCTCGGTCCTGCACAATCAGTGGCTGTAAGTGGGAGCAAATGGTCCGACACTTGGTTTAGCAAAAGAGCTAAACCAGTGTCGAGCCATCTGCTCAAAAGATGGAAAGTGAAAACCATCAAAAGAGTTTGGACCAAAACGCGGCTCAAAGCGCGGTCCTCGGTTCTGCCTAAAACCTCGACCACGAGGTCCAGGACCGTAGCCAAAACGGCCTGGAACTCTGCCGGAATGGACACCACCAACTGTAGCACGGGCAAGAAAGTCGTCTCCTCTACCACCACCTACACGACGCGGCCTGGCCTCCAGCCTCTCCCCGCGCCGAGGAACACGCAGTCTACCACCCTGCTGGTAGAACTGCTCCTCATCACTACGAGCCCTCTCTGCTCTCTCAACCCGCTTCCTCCTGAAGCAAAATTCCGCAAGATGCCCATCTCTTTGACAGTACTCAGAATGATAGGTGGGCTTCTTGGGATGTGGTTGAGGCTTGGGATGTGGTTGAGGCTTGGGATGTTTGGGCTGGTAGTGTTTGGTGTGGTCTTCCTGGGTTGAGAGGGTCCAGGAAGAGAGTCTAGAGAAGAGTGGAGGTGTTTGGGCTTAGGAACCCAGATAGGCTTCTTGGGTGGAGCTTTGGATGGTTAATGAATCACTCCATCCTTTGGCTGATAGGCCTGGGAGGACTCAGTGGAGTGAGTCTTGGGATACCTCTGCTCTGGAGTCATTTTACTCCACTCCACTGTCCGGCTAATGGCACTCTCAAAGTCAGCCTTAGTGTAGGTATAACCTACTCCAAACCCATCCTGCCTCTTGAACTGCTGGATCATCATGCCAAGCTGGGGCTCTCTAGCACTGATCCAACTCAGGATGGAACGGAGGTAAAAGTTCTCATTCTGAGAATCTGCTAGCTCCTCTCTCAAGGAAGCTAGAACCTCCACCTGAGTCAAGCAGGTCTCACACTCACTTTCTACTTGGACAGACTTTTCGGCTTTTAGCTTGATCAACTCCATTCTAAGAGACAGACAGTTCTCACAAACAGTGGGTGGAAATGACAGTGTCTCAAGCTCTAGCCTAGTCTGGGCAAGCTCAGCTCTCAACCTCTCCAAATCACCCAAATGCTCATCGCCCTTGGATTTCAGCTCAGCTAAGGCAGCTAGATGAGTTGGGCAATGAACACAGGGTGGGACGACAGTGGCTTGAGCGTCTTTCAGCTCCAGCTGAGCGCTTTCAAGCTCAGTGGCCAAAGCGTCCCTCTCATCAACCCTTTCTGTGTACCTAGACTTCAGAGTCGACAGGTCACACAGAAGCACCTCACACTTCGGGCACTCACTGCTATCACCCAAGCAAGGGGAAGAAGATAGACTCTCAATTCTGCCGTTGGCCACGGCAAGCTCACTCTCTAACTCATCTATCCTCTTCTTAGCCCCCCTAAGCAGTTTTTCCCGATATTTCAACTCCTGACGATTGCTCTCAACTAAATCAATGATTTCGCGCTCGTAGGATGATACCTTGTTGTCGTCGTCGTCAGAATTGTCGGAGGAGCTCTTTTCTTCCTTATCCCCAAGAGCCATTGAACAGAAGCTCTTGCGGGATCTTCGGCGCTGGTGTGAGCGGCTCTTCGGCTTGTCTCCGAAGGCCATGAAGCAGAGGCCCGCCGGATCGTCCTTGTCCTTCCCCTTCCTGATGACGATCTCCTCATCGCTCGAGCTTGATGAAGAGGAAGAAGACGTGGACTGCTTGGAGTAGCTCTTCTCCATCTCGGCGAAGAAGGCCTTGTCGCGCTTCTTGTTCTCTCGCCGGTAGTCCTTCAGGGCCTTCTTGAAGAATCGGGTCTTCGGCTTGCCCTTGTTGAAGGATGAGCTCTCATGCCTGCCGGAGTCGTGGAAGCTGCCACTGGTGCCCTTCTTGTATCCATTGCGCTTGGGGCAGTCGGCGATGAAGTGTCTTGGATCACCACACTCAAAGCATTCGGATTTTGTGCCGTGTCTTTTGAACATTCTCTTGTCATAGACACGACGCACCCGGTTGTTAAAGAGACACAAATCATCATCTCCCAAAGACTCAAGCTGGTCCTCAGTGATAGACATCAAGGAGAAACCAGCACAGCTCACAGCAGAGGGATCAACAGAAGGTGTAGCAAGGGCCAGGGATTTTGATCCAGAACCAGTGAGATTTGATCTCAGCTGGATATCTACCTCAGTGGCCTTCAGCTTGCTAAACAACTCAGAAATGGTCAAGGTATCGTAAGAAGTGCTCTCAACGATAGAGGATACCTTGATCTCCCAGATCTTTGGGTCCAAGGTATGGAGAACCTTGAGCGCCTGCTCGTGATCTGAGACTAACTGAGCACCCTCAGCCTTGTTGTCCCGAAGCTTGTTAATGATCGATTGAAAGCGACCAAACAAAGCTTCAACAGATTCACCCGGCTTTTGTGTGAAGTTCTCGTACTCACGCCGGTAGGTCTGATAGAGCCGAGCCTTGACCTGAGCTGTTCCCTCATGGTGTGCCTTGAGGGTAGCCCAGATCTCTCTCGCAGTGGAGAGATGGCTCACACGCTCAAACTCAGTGGGACCTAAACCAGAGAAAAGAATGTTCACAGCCTAACTGTTGCTCAGATGCTGAGCAATGATACCAGCAGTACCCTGCTCAGTGACTGGCAATATGACAAACGTGGTGTGAACGCAAATGTCCCAAATGTCCGAACCCTGGCTCATGAGATAGGCTCGCATGCGAGTCTTCCAATAGTTATAGCCATAGGCTTCCAAGGACGGGACCTTGCCAGGAGACGTCATAGTCACTACTGGGGTTTAGAACCGGTTAAGGTATGGAAAAACCCTAACCTTGCTCTGATACCACTTGTAGGACCGAAACTAGCGACCAGAGGAGGGTGAATGGGCGCCTTTAAAAAATTCTTTTGAACCAATGGCCTGTTCCCAATACCCAACGCACCTCAAAAGACTAAGCAGCAGAAAATAAACAGAAGGCCTAAGTCTAAAGGTATCTAACCTAGAAGCAACTGATGATATACAGAGAGCTAATAAAGACGAGCAACTAGGCAGATGAATACTGTATATTAGGCCTAAACTTCCCAATGAAATGATCTAAGTATATGTAAAGTGAAATGAGAAGTTACTGTCAAAATTTGTCTCCTGTTCGAAGCTTGTCGAAGCCTGCTTCGCTGGTCGAAGCCTGCTTCGGAAGTTGGTGACGAAGCCTGTCCGAGAAGCCGAAGGTGTCACGGTCTAGCCTAGTTCGAAGTGGCAAGCAGCGAAGTATGACAATGCCGGAGCCTGGTTCGAAGTATGTACTTCGAAGACAAGGCTTCGAACACAGCTTCGAACCGAGTGCTTCGGAGCAAGAACCTTCGAATAGAAGACTTTGAACACAACACACAAACAGACAACCTTCGGACAAAGAAGCGAAGCTTGTCACACAACAGAAAACCAAATTCGAAGCCTAAGCTCTACCTTCGAAAGGAGTGAGCTTCGAACTGAAAGGCGAAGGCTGATATGCATCAGAGAGAATAAAACGAAGTCTATCAGAGGAACAAGCTCCGAAGACAACTTCGAAACCCGTCGAAGTGAGGACTTCGAAGGGCTCAATTCGGAGCACCTTCGCACAGACGTTCGACGTAGAGATGCTGACAGTTTTTAAGGATACTTCGAACCCAGACACACAAAAAAAAACAAAAATGCAGTCCGAAGTTCGAACGAAGCCTCTGAGGGTAAACGTTCGAAGCCTGCCTCACGGAGCTGAGGGGCTTCGAAACTAAGATGATGGCTTCGCCAGAAAACAGTCAAAAAGGCATTCAATCCAGTCTGCTTCGATCAAAAAGTTGTGCGGTAGAAAGTAAAAAGGCTGGCAGCAAATACTGTAGCTACAGTAGCAGTACTACTTGCAACAGCAAGAACTAGTACTACTTCTCACGAAGAACACACGCAACATAGACACAACCTCAGGAATAAAATCAACCAGCACAACGAACCGAAGCTTCTTGTAGCATAGGAATCAATGCACACACCTCAACAACCAACAAAGAAATCAATCTCACAGGAGCAAAGTAAATGCAAGGCAAAAAGGGATGAACCACTGCCTGGCGGCGCACACAGGAGAGAGAGAGCGAGAGAGGCAAAATGACCCAATGGATTAAAAAGTGAATTCTGGAAGGGTAGTCCAAACCCTAGGGATTGGGGTCCTATTTATAGGCAGCCCAACACTAGGAATATTCTACTAGCCCCTTAGGGTTTTTACAGACTCAAGAATACAGGAAAAGACTCTACTGCCCTTAGGAATTTTTACAGACACGACTGACTGACTGTGGGCCTAGAGTTACAGATGACTTATCCGGAAGCTAAGTTTTCGTAGCGACTACGGCTTCTCTTCTGGACAGTCGGATACAAGATCAACGGTTGTCAGTTTTGCGCCGAAACTGACAAAGCCTCCACCGACTTTGCACCAGGTACCCGGATTGGGCCGACCCGACTCCACAGCTCTCTCAGCCCGGCAATCGCTCACCGCCCGTGTACCTGAGTCAGTCCTGGTCAATAGCCCAGTGGGTCTTCTACTGCTTCTGGCCCATGTACCCGGATTGGGCCAACCCGACTTCGCAGCCTCCTCTGCCCGACAGTCGCTTGCTGCCCGTGTACCTGAGTCACACGCGGCCCGTGAAACAGCAGATCTCTTCTCTTCTGTCCTCTTTGACTATCGTTGACAATGACTCATCACTTCTGGAGCCATGAGGCCCACGCTATTCAGCATGGCTCCTCAGTTATCCAACCCAGTCTTCATCAGAAAGAAATCTTCCGGGAAGTGGCGCATGTGTATTGATTTTACATCCTTGAATAAACCATGCCCCCGTGACGCCTATCCCATGCCCGAATTGATCAATTAGTTGACTCCACTGCTAGTTCGGAGTTATTAAGCTTCCTCGACGCATATTCTGGCTATCATCAAATCTGGTTAAAGCGCGAAGATGAAATCAAAACAAGCTTTGTAACTCCTTCAGGAGTATTCTGCTATGTAAGAATGCCTTTTGGCTTAAGAAATGCCGGGGCAACTTTTTCGAGGTTAATTACTAAAACTCTAGGTCATCAAATAGGCCACAATGTAGAAGCCTATATGGATGACATTGTAATAAAGAGTGCTTTAAAGCACCAACATAGCCTATACTTAGCAGAAACGTTCAATAGCCTTCGGGCATGTGGAGTCCGTCTCAACCCCGAAAAATGTATCTTCGGGGCTCAGGCTGACAAATTGTTAGGGTATCTAGTTTCGAGTAGAGGGATCGAAGCTAGCCCTACTCAAATAACTGCATTACAAAGGATGGCTCCTCCGAAAAATTTAAAGTAGGTGCAAAAGCTAACTGGCCGCCTAGCAGCACTTAGCAGGTTCCTAGCAAGGTTTGTGGAGAGAAGTTTGCCCATTTTCAAAGCATTGAAAGGGTCTGGAGATTTTGCATGGACACCGGAGTGTCAAAAGAGTTTTGATGATATTAAGAATTATCTCAGTAACCTCGCTACACTCACGGTGCCTGTTGTGGATGAAACCCTACTCCTCTACCTTGCAGCTACTAGCTCTGCTGTCAATGCAGTCCTTGTCAGAGAAGTTGATTTCAATGGGAAGTTGGTACAGAATCCAGTCTATTTTGTATCCGAAGCATTGTCTGGAGCAAAAACAAGATATTCTGAGCTTGAGAAGTTCACATATGCTTTGATAATGGCTTCGAGGAAATTGAGGCATTATTTTGTAGCACATATTGTGATTGTACCAACTTCGTATCCCTTAGGAGATATGCTCCGAAGCAAAGATTCTACAGGAAGAATTGGAAAATGGGCTGTTGAATTGGCACCCTTCGGCATCTCCTTCATGGCAAGGACAGCGATCAAGTCACAGGTGGTGGCAGATTTTGTGGTAGAATGGACTCCATCCGCAGTATGGGCTCAGGAGAAATCAAATGAAGGAATTTGGACTATATACTCCGACAGAGCTTTCCAAGCATCTAGAGCAGGCATCGGAGCAGTAATAATTTCCCCTTCAGGGCAAAAAGCAATGTACTCCACAAGGCTCAACTTTAAGTCCACCAATAATACAGCGGAGTATGAAGGAATTTTGCTAGGACTTTGAAAGGCGTGTGCTTTAGGTGCTACAAGAGTTGTTGTTAAAACAGATTCTCAAATTGTAGCAGGGCACGTTGATAAAAGTTTTCAAGTTCGTCACCCCCAGCTTGCAAAGTATTTGGAAGAGATCCGTAAGATTGTAGCAGCATTTAAAGGGATTTCCATCCGAAGTATACCTAGAACTGAAAATATGCAAGCTGATACCTTAGTAAAAGCTGCAACCGGAGCTATTGACATTCCGAAATGAGCTTTTTACGAAGAGTTTACTTCACCTTCGGTGCCACATATCCCTTCTACGGAAGTTCTTTGCATTCCAAGCACTGATTGGCGGAGTTCAATTATGGAGTTGTTGCAAGGTGAAGAAAATTTGCCTGAAGGGCCACAGCTTTCGAGGTTGAAGCTCAGAGTTCGAAATTATCATATAATCAATGGTATTCTCTACAAGGCCGGAGTATGTTCCCCTTTGCTCTGATGCATATCTCAAGCCAAAGGTCAAGAGATGCTCCGAGAAATTCATGAAGGCCTTTGTGGTAACCATCTAGCCCCTCGGGCTTTGGCAGGAAAAACACTTCACCAGGGGCTTTATTGCTCTACAATAGTAGCTGATGTGGAGAGCCTAGTTCGCACGTGCCAGGGTTGTCAATGGATGGGAAGAAGAAGTCATCGTCCGCCAACAACTCTTCAAGTCATTGCCCCAGTTTGGCCCATGGCCAGATGGGGCATGGACCTTATTGGCCCCTTCCTAGTAGCAAAAGGAAATCTGAAATTCGCAGTGGTAGCAATTGAGTATTTTTCCAAGTGGGTTGAAGCGGAACCCCTTACAGCTATCACTTCGAACAATGTACAAAATTTTTTTGGAAAAGTATTATATGCAGGTTCGGAGTGCCTCGACAGCTAACAATTTACAATGGGACATAGTTTGATGCGGAACCCTTCAGGAAGTTTTGCGAAGATCTTGGCATACAAATATGCTTTGCTGCTGTGCGCCATCCTCAGTCTAACGGAGCTGTCGAAAGGGCCAATGGTAATATCTTGTCAGGGTTGAATCGAAGAATAGTGGGGTTGGCAAAGGGACTGTGGACCGAAGAGTTTCCGAAGATTTTTTGGTCCATCTGGACCACTCAAACAAGGTCCACAGGTTTTACTCCTTTCAGACTACTATTCGGAGATGAAGATATGACGCCAACGGAGCTTAAAGGAGGATCTCTTCGCGGCACCGAACTTGAAATAGAAGGAGAAAGGCAAGCTTCGCTTGATTTAACAGAAGAAACAAGACTTCGAGATGTCGCCAATCTGTCGAAATATCAGCAGCAAACGAAGACTTGGTTTGACCCGAAGGTTAAGCTTAACGAACTTAAGCCAGGTCATCTAGTTTTGCAAAGCATTATAGCACCAGGGAAATTAGGAAATAAGTGGGAAGGTCCATACATTATTCTTCATTCAGGATGCCCTGGTTCTTTTAAGCTAGCTAATTTAGAAGGCGAAGAGTTAAAGCATGCCTGGCATGCGGAGCACTTAAAGTGATATTTCGCATAAGGGATCCTTGTAATCATTTGTAAACACCTTCTGAATTAATAAAGTTCATGGTTCAGATAATGCCTGCCTCTCAAACACTTCCTAATTATAGTGGACGCACTAAAAGAATGAAGTTTGTTGTGAGGGAAGTGTAATTCATTTGAACCAATTTTGCGGACTTTAAACCACTGGTTTGAAGCCTTCGATGAGGTGGGAAAGTCACAGAAAAATAGATTCCAAGCCACCGGCTTGAAAGCATCTGTAAAAAGAGTCCAAGGAGACCAAATGATGCCGATTCCAGGCTCTGGCTTGAAAGCATCCGTAAAAAGAGTCCAAGGAGACCACTATGCGAATTCCGAACCACTGGTGTGATAGCATTCGCAAAAAGAGCCGAAGGATGCCAAACAAAACAGAGTTTGAGTTGATAGCTTAGAATATCTGTAAAAAGAGTCCAAAGTGACCAATTGTTCTGGATGCTAAGGTATCCAAAAAAACTAGTCCGAAGTGACTACATTCAAACAAAAAGGTACTAAGTAACCAGTTTTCAGACTCCAAGTAGTCGAAGACATTTTTTGAGATTTTAATCAATCTCTAAGTTGCTAAGGGGCTCTGAGCCTCCAAAATTGTACTCCTAAGTCATTTTTCTTTGCGCATAACCATCTTCGACCAAACTTCGAAGTTGCTTACACCCAAAGAGGGGCTGGGAAGTAGGGAGACAATTTTAAAATTTTAATCTTTATCATTCGAACAGATTACATTACATTACGAAAAATATGTATCTATACCAAGAAGGAAACAAAGACCCCTTCGATCCCTAGAGCTACCACTAAAGCCAGAACGACTAGTTCCAGAGTCGGGAGTCCTAATAACATTACGTTTAACTTTACGTTTGTTCTTAAGTGGTATTCTCTTCTTCGAACCATTCAACATCTTCAGAAGATGAGGTTTCCAAGTTAACTTATTTTTCATCCTCTTTAATTTAAGATAATATATCTTTGTATATTTCGAGCGCAATCGCACCAGAGCTTTCTCGAGGAATCAGAAATCGAGGTCGTTTGTGAAGTCTTAGAAGGTCGAAGGTAGCCCATAGCAGGCGAAGTTCTTCGGTAACATCTAATACTTCGAGGTCATCCATAAAAAGTTGGAAAGCCTAAAAACATTTTCCAAATAAGTCTTCATTCATAACAGATGAAAGCATAAAATTTTTACATGCTCGGAGCCCTAACAAAACTAAACCTGCGGGTCTGGCGGAGGTTGGCTACTCGAAGCCTATAGCCGGGCTTGTTTCTGGCGAAGTCCTTCGTCAATCCAAGCCTTGATCATTGTTTGACCTTTGGCTCTCCAAGACGCTTGGAAGGCTTGCCAGGATGAGGCCACATCCTTAGAAGGATTTAACAGCCGGTTGTCATCGAAGGTAATAGGAGTCACCCCCGAGTCTAGTGCTACTGATAGCCCTAGATCTTCGTAGTAGCGAAGTA
This sequence comes from Zizania palustris, assembly GCA_019279435.1. Classification (NCBI taxonomy): domain Eukaryota; kingdom Viridiplantae; phylum Streptophyta; class Magnoliopsida; order Poales; family Poaceae; genus Zizania; species Zizania palustris. The sequence goes on along the minus strand of JAAALK010000290.1, from coordinate 45,007,542 downwards.
TTTCGAGAGCGGATACTTGGCCAGAGATTTCCCCATACCGAATACCCGCTGTCTTCATCATCTTCATTGCTCGTTGGATCATTTTCAATCGTCGCATCAAGGGGACGTCGCCAGTCGAAGGTAGTGTCCAAGAAGTACCGAAACACTCTAAGACACCTAGAAGGTTGTACATGGCCTCCGCAGCTACCTTCTCCGACTTCACCTTGTCTTCGATCAAAGTATCCCTTGACAAAGATAGCTCGTCTATCACAGAAGATAGCTTAGCTGCCTCCGTGGCCAAGGAGTTCTTCTGGCTAAGCAGGTTGTTGGCTTCCTCCATGAACTTCGTCTGTTCTTCTCGGAGCTTGACCAGCTCAGCCCCCGCGGTTGCTTGCTCTGGCTGCATTCTTTCTATTTCAGCCCGAAGCACGATTTGTTCGGCTTCGAGCTTCTGATTTGCAGCCTCCAGACCAAGTCTAGCTCTCCTCTCCGCTGCTACCATTTCGTCCAAGCTGGAAATTCGAATTTCGGAGCCCTCAAGACTCCTTTGGAGGGAAGTAATCCTCTCCTTAAGACAAATACTTTCCCGCTCGTTCGAAACAGCTGCAGCTCGAGCTAAGACTATTTGTTGCGAAGAAAAAAAGCGAGGTGAGAAATTAATCATAAGTTGAAATTAATCCTGTTTTTGCAGATACTTCGTACCTGGTATGCTGCCTGTTCCAAAGCTTTATTTAGCTCCGACCCTTCAGCCTCCCCAAGTATGGCTACCAAGTTAGTTCCTCCAACTTCGCGATTAGCTCAATCCAAAGGCTCAAGCAGGGTCCGAAGTCTGGTCCTTCGCTCCAGAAAAGGAGCTAGGAGGGGAGCATTGACAAAGCTCTTTGGTCATCTTCGTTGGGTGAAGGGCCGTAGCGCTGCGCCGCATCCCCAGAAACTTCGGTGGACTGGCCCCCCTCCGTAGATTGTCCTCCGTCCGTTGATTCCAACGGAGTTAATCCCGAGTTCAGAGCAGGAAAAGGATCCATTTTACCTTTACCTTTTCTGGGCCCCATCTGTGTAACTTCTTCTGGAACCGACCTCGGAGATGTCGAAGTCCCAGGAGCAGTCTTCGCAGGAGGAGTCATCTCCATGGGAGCAGACCCTGCCAAATCAAAGGTATTATATATTGCACAATTCTGCAGGCTCTAAATAAAAAGGTGCTTTAATGAAGTCTACCTCCAAAATCTTGCCGGCGAATGAGTACGGGGCTACTTGGAGGGTCCAAGGCCCCCTCGATGTCTTCATCGGATTCGGGATCATGAACCAAAGGGTTAGCTGTTGGAACCTCCTTTGGAGCAATAGTTACCACTTCGTCCGGAATCGAAGCTTGATCAGTTACGACTTCGACTCCACCTTCAATAGCAGGGGCTTCTTGGCTCGGCAAGTCAGGCAGGACATTTGAGGTCCCGGCCTGTTCGGAGTTGTCTGGCGCAGTCGACACACCCGCTACATCACCAGTGGCTACGACTTCAACATTCGCTCGTGCTTCTTCGTCTTCGATAATAAGGTCTACAAGAGCCTTTTGCATCTCTCTTACTCCCTCATCTTCAGATGAACCTAAAGACGAAGAAGCGGGCTTGGAAGGAGCCACGTTTTTAGGTTTACAGGCTAATTTTTTTACGGGAGTCTTGGCTGGTGCCGAAGTCCCAGCATCTGCCTTCCTCTTCTTCGGGCCAAGCTCGGAAGGCACCTAGTCTGGAAGAGGAGGGGCTACGACTCCGAGTACGCCCCATACTCAGTTAAGTTGCTCCCAACTACCCACCAATTTCATCCTCCACTCTTTTTCAGCCGGAGTAGGAGCCCCGAGAATCTTCTCCGAAGCTCGAACGACTTGCTCCAAAGTCAAAGAGGCTTGTGAAGCTGAAAGATAAGTTTTTATTAGTCATCTCATGAAATAATCATATATAAAGCATGTTGTAGTTTTCGAAGTTACCTGCAGAGCTCAAGTTCGAAGAAATTTTTCGGAGTCCTCCCTCCAGATCCTCTTCGAAGTTGATAGGCTAGTTGGCCATTAAAGGCGGAATCTGGAGCCCAATGAACTCCTCCGCTAAGTCTCGCATGCTCATGTGGTGACTGATCCATTGAAGTGGATTGAGGCGGGCTTCGAGCTGGCCGGGGTCTGGGTGGACTTCGGCTTCCCTTCGAAAATATATGTCTTGCAGAGGTCCAGCCAGACGGCTGTCTGCTCCAACTTCGGCGTAGAACCACCGGAGAATCCAATCTGTGTGCCATCTGGCATTGATGGCCTTCGCTGGAAACCGCAGTTGGAATTCATCTCAAAGTCTGAAGTTCATGTTGCCGAAGGCTGCTACGATTCGAAGTTATAAATCTTTGCATATTCCGAAGGTTGATAAAATTTATTAACCCCTACGCATGATTATTTTTCTTGCGTATACTGCTCTCCTAACCTTATAGATCATGCGGAGAAGCGTATTCGAGGGGCTACTGTTGGGGGAAAATACTTCATCCTCAGGGTCTCTATAGTAACAAGACGAAGGCAATCTACTAAACCGAAGTTCCAGTATCTAACTCCGGTTTAGTACGGGATCAAGTTCGAAGAATCAATGCGGACTTTTGTTTGGAGTATAGCTTCGAACGTCGACTCTTCAGAGAACTTACCTGCCAGCTAGAATGGAAGACTTATCTTCTTTCTCATTAGATTAGTCTTTTACCATTTTAGCTCTATTAGGGGTACCGAATAGTTTCCACTATGTCGGTTGTAATTGAGGGGTAAAAAGGTCTTTTCCTTAAGACTTTCACCTATAAATACCCCCATTCTACCCTGTAATGAGGATCAAATACTCAATTATTTAATACACTACTTCGAATTACTTCAAGCTATTATCCAATTCGGAGTCTTGAAATAGTTCACTTCATAAACACTTCATTTGTTAGTTTCCAATCTCTGAAAACTTGTTAGCGTAATCTTTTACGCCAACATTTAGTACCTAAAAAAGATGGAAAATGGTGCATGTATGTTGACTGCAGAGCCATTAATAACATAACAATTCGATATCGCCATGCTATTCCTAGGTTAGATGATATGCTCGATGAGTTGAGTGGCTATGTTGTTTTCTCTAAAATTGACTTATATAATTGTGGGATCGGAATGGCGACTAGAGGGGGTGAATAGGCGCCTCGACAAAATCTCATGAACAAGATAGCCTGTTCAGAACACCCCAATGCTCTTCTGAGAATTACAAAAACTAAATTGAAATCAACAGTACAAATTCAGAACAGAAATCAACCCCAAATAAAATTTCTGTCTAAATCGGAGATTGGTGTGCCGAAGTTCTCTGTCCGCAACTGGTTTGCCAAAATATAGAGTCTATTTCGAAGACTGAAATACCGACAAAGGTAAACCGGTCTTTGAATGATCGATAGGGTTCAGACTTTGCAGAAACAACCAGAATATCAACTTAGACAATTTAAATTTGTTCAGAACTGGATTAATCTTTCTGAAATGATGATTCAAATGATAAACAGTACACAGGTAAACTTCATACATACAAAACTAGAAATTTGAACACATTCATCTCGAATATCAAATCCAAATAGCAACTACACTTCTCGTCAGGATATTTCACATCAGGAATAGAAGATATTCAGATAATGTAATCTAATAGCAACCACTGTGAAAAATGATCAGAAACAGTATAGAACAGGTCCTAACAGAATCTTCTAGAATTAGTAATCAAGGACCAGAAATTTCAGTACTATGTGTTTAATTACACAGTGGCCTTGCTCTAAATGGTTCAACAAAGTATCAAACAGAATCAAAGATATGAATCAAGGAAAACATGTTTAATTCAATGTAACAGCCAATAGCACTGATAATTGACAACAATTTCTTGAATCTTCTGTAGATGGTAAGACTACAAAGCATAGCAAACAACCATTAACAAAAAGTACCAGATCAAAACTGAGATGTAAAACCAGACATGGTTGTGCTCAAACAAAAATTTCAGAATGAATCCCAGCCCAAAAATAATCATCTCCAAAAGTTTCAACCTAGAAATTCTAACTAAAATTCAAATCAGATCAAAGACTTTAGATGTATACCAGGTATCTGACAAAAGAAATAGTACAGTATAATGAACATCGCTAGGAGTCCTGGTTGTATCCTGGTAGCAACAAAAACTTTGGTGGCTGGAAATATGATCATGTAATTTCAGCAGCAAGGAAGAGGAATCAAAGCTTGATACTTGGTGGCGCTCAAGACTTCTCAAAAATTTCTTCAAGAACATCAAAACTGAAACACATAAAACCTCATACTAAACTCATAATACTGTCCATGGAAGAATGGTTAGGCACTGAACATGAAATTGTGTTCATGTGACCAATCAAATACTTAAAAACAGTAGATAAAAATCACGGCAGAAAGTTCTCTGTAGTCAGCCCTGATGGCTCATGATGGAACCATTCTCAGCACTTTTTAGAAGTCTAGAACAGCAGCACTAAAACTGATAAGAACTGATAAATTGTTGCACATAGAATGCTTCCATTAATTTAGATCAGAATACTTCAGCCCTTTCTATATTGATTCTAACAATGAATTGAAGAACACAAGTACTAGCTGCAATCAGGTAATCAGAGAAGCCAAAAAACAGAACAGAGAAACTCAGCAAAATACAAACATTTTCAGAACTTTTTAGGCACTTTGTTGGACAAAAAACTTTATGCAGCAGTGGTCAAAAACTTTTGCAAACTTCAAAAATGGAACCCTGAAAACTTTGATAATAAAAGTTGTGAACTCAGATCCAAAAACTATACCAAAACAGCTCAAAAATCATCTCAAAAAGTGAATCTAGGAAGAACAACACTTGGTGCTAGCGCTACAGAGTGTTACCAGGAACTGGCGCTAGTTCCTTAGACCATCTGACACAATCAGCAGTAATCATGATGAATAGTGTGCACACCAAACATGAAGCAGCAAAAGAGGCTAGAACAAAATAAAAATATGTGGTTGGTAGCCCCAAAATGACACCCAAAAGTCCCCCTAACCCTAGGGCATGGAGTCCTTTATATAGGCAAACCCATTAAGGAAATCTTCAAAATGCCATTAAGGTTAAAGTTGTAGGTATTTACCTAAATGCCATAATGTATTTTCATAATTATTAATTCTAAAAAATACATTAATGTATACTTCTAATTTATTACAACATTGACACTATTCTCTTAATATTTTTTAGAATTTTAAAATTCCAAAAAATACTAAAAGATTACACTTAATCTAGACTACTAAACAGAAAAATAAACTTCTAATTACTGGAATTAAAAACATTTTCTGATGTGATGGTTTTCAGCAAAAACCAACAAATCCTCCTCAATCGCCGACATGTGACGCCAATCCGCGAACTCGCCTGCTAGCAAGTCTCTCTCGCTCTTGATCCCCTTGAGCCGTCTGATCACTTGCACTGGCCTTCCTTTCATTGACTTGACCATCACGCTGTCTCGACCATCTGTCCGTCCATGTCTTGCTCTATCTCCTCGTGCACTCCTGAGATCATCTCCAACTTAACCCGACATCTTTGATCCTCTGGCAACGAGCTCCCCGCTTGACCCTTGATCACCAACTGTTGATAGTTGGTTAGCATCTCCACCCTGCACATATGAGATAAGCCAAAACAAGAGACGCAAAGCACACCGATCCCCTCGGCATAATCCATATTCACACATCGATCCCATCGATGCAATCAAACCATCACTTACTCATCACTCCAGCTCATCAGCCAACCTTGTCAATCACTCATCACAAAGACAGAAACCATAGTGTGACCTCTCTTGGTTTCACAGTAGTGGCTACCACCAAATAAGAATGAAATTAGGTGATGAATGGAGGACTGCGTTTAAAACAAAATTTGGGTTGTATGAATGGTTGGTGATGCTTTTTAGATTAATTAATGCACCTAGTACTTTTATGCAACTCATGAATGAAGTTTTTCGCAAATTCATTAGGCGATTTGTGGTAGTATACTTTGACGATATCCTAATTTATAACAAGTCCCTAGGAGAAACACAAGGAACATTTACGTGTTGTTTTTATTGCCTTACGAGATGCACGTTTGTTTGGTAACCTCGAGAAGTGCAAATTTTGCACATATCGAGTTTCCTTTCTTGGTTATGTTGTGACTCCACAGGGCGTTGAGGCTGATGAGGCGAGGATAGAAGCAATCAAGGGTTGGATGACTCCTAAAATGGTTACACAAGTGCGAAGTTTCCTTGGATCAGCGGCGGGTCCATGGGGGTGCAAGGGGAGCGTGCGGCCCCCTACCGCTGTTTGTTACCTTTATATTTTCTATAATTTTTTATATTTCTTGTATTTCTCGTATATTTCTTATATATTTTTTTTATAAATCCTTATATAATTTTAATATTTTTGTTATAATTATGATTTTATATTTAATATTCATTTAAAATAGTGAATAATTTATATACATTTATATATATATATATATTATTTGTAGCTGATATATATTTAAAGTTTGCTCCCCCAAATTTTTTTCTAGATCCACCACTGCCTTAGATTAGTTAGATTCTATTGACGATTTGTGCAAGATTTCAGCACCATTTCCGCACCAATGAATGAGCTCACAAAGAAAGGCATTCCTTTTCAATGGGGACAAGCACATGAAGATGCATTCAATGTGTTAAAAGAGAAGTTGACTCATGCACCACTACTCCAACTTCCTGATTTCAGTAAGATTTTTGAACTTAAGTGTAATGCAAGTGGGATTGGAATTGGAGGAGTGTTGATACAAGAAGGTAATTTGGTCGCATATTTTAGTGAGAATTTGTTTGAAACTAGTTTGAACTATTCAACTTATGATAAGGAATTATATGCTTTAGTTCGAACATTAGAAACACGGCAACATTATCTATGGCCGAAAGAGTTCATCATACATTCAGATCATGAATCCTTGAAACACATTAGAAGTCAAGCAAATCTAAACAAACGACATGCTAAATGGACAGAATTCATTGAATCTTTTCCATACACCATTAAGCATAAGAAAGGAAAAGATAATGTGATTGTTGATGCTTTGTCCAGACGCTATACCATGTTGTCTCAACTAGACTATAATTTTTTTGGTTTAGAGACGATTAAAGAATTATATGCCACTAATCTTGACTTTAAAGAAGCTTTCGCACATTGTAGAGAAGGAATGACTTGGAACAAATATACTCTGAATGATGGATTGTTATATCGCACTAACAAACTATGTGTTCCAGAAAGCTCTGTTCGTCTCTTATTTTTTCAGGACGCGTGTGGAGGAGGATTAATGGGACACTTTGGAGCAAAGAATACAGAAGATGTCTTGTCCAAGCATTTCTTTTGCACAAAGATGAGACGCGATGTGGAGCGATATGTTGCGCGCTATAACACCTGCAATAGAGCTAAGTCCCGCCTCAACCCACATGGTCTTTTATATGCCTTTGCTTGTTCCTAACATTCCTTGGGAGGATATTTCTAGGATTGTGTAGGACTAAGAATGGGAGGGATAATGTATGTGTGGTTGTTGATAGATTTTCTAAAATAGTGCATTTTATTCCTTGTCATAAAAACGACGATGCTACAATAGTTGTTGATTTGTTTTTCAGGGAAGTCGTTCATCTTCATGTAGTGCCAACTACAATTGTTTCTGATAGAGATACGATGTTTCTAAGTCACTTCTAGTGAACATTACGGTAGAAACTGGGAATGAAACTATTGTTTTCCACTACATGTCATTCCCAAATTGATGGTCAAAATGAAACAATGAACCGTACATTGTTAACCATGTTGAGAGCTATTTTGAGGACCAATTTGAAGATGTGGGAAGAGTGTAGGACTGAAAATAGCGACCAAAGGAATAGCTAGCGAAATCAAATATATTTTCACAGTGAAATCCCAAATAACCTAGTGCTATCACTCTCATATCAAATATGTTATGATGCGACAGACTGAGAGATTACAAGAACTACAGATAATATAACCTAAAAACAATTGGTGTCCTAAATGAAAAGACACCACCATAATTATTAAAGGTAGACTAATATTAATCATAGATCAAAAGACAAATGAAACAACTATTTTAGCAATACTCGGCCATTTCTTTAAACACATAGTAAACACCCACGGCGTACAAGCATTTAAACATCTACTATTCTTGCAAAATATTCAAGCACATAGCAACAATCACATAAATATATCCAGGTGCATTTAACTCAACGTGAACAGTCCAGAAGAGATATTATACCTGCACTTTACATGTGAAGTCATATCGCTTGATTCAGGTGGCTGTAGTCAGTGTGCAGAAAATTGGAGAAGCAACTAGGGATGGATCAGAATATCTGAATTATATGTATTCATATTCGAATAACTGTAAATATGGATATCCATATTTGTATCTGAATTAAATATGGATGACATTCGGAAACATCCGAATTCGTTTATAAATGTGGATATGGAAACTGATATCTGAATTCCGCTGAATATGGATATGAAAATGGATACATATGTATTTGTTTTAGGATTTCACGCAGACTAAACATAGACTCAAGATGATATATTATCACTATATTAATGGTTTATTTATTATTTATATAATTATGGAATACTTAAGTTAGTGATTATTAATAAGCTATGGTTTAAAGTAAATTGATGGTTAAATATTTGTTTGAACTTGAAACTATTTTATAATCCAAATACAACATATATCATTCCATATCAATTTTTTTGTATTTTTATAGATCCATTTGTTATTTTTAACTCATTAATTGTGTTACTAGGATTTAAATTAGAATATGTGAAATTTGAATTGCAAGTACCTAAAATAATGCACTAAAATTTATAGAAAAATCATATTCCCTATTTTGTGTCTATTTTTAGTTCTTATCCACTAAATTTAAATAAATGTTAAAAAATCTATGTCACGACACTTTTTTGGTAATGTGGAGCTTAAGGGTTTTTTATTATAAAAAAATCAAATAAAGTCTGAAAGATACGAGACTTGTCATGATGTTATAATATTATACGTAGATACTATAATAAAATTTTTAAAATGTTTGAAGAAAGTTATCATATATGATGTTAAGAAACCTGAGATTCTCTTAAGAGGAATTAGAGTTTTGAGAAGTAATATGCTATGGTTTAAAGTAAATTGATGTTTAAATGTTCGTTTGAACTTGAAACTTTTATATAATAAAAATACAACATATCTCATTCCATATAAATTTTTTGTATTTTTCTAGATCCATTTGCTATTTTTAACTCATTAATTATGTTTCTAGGATTTAAATTGGAATATGTGAAATTTGAATTGCAAGTACCTAAAATAATGCACTAAAATTTATATAAAAATCATATTCACTATTTTGTGTCCAGTTTTAGTTCTTATACACTAAATTTAAAGAAATTTTAAAAAAATTATGTTACGACACTTCATTAGTAATGTGGAGGAGCTTAAGGATTTTTTAATTATAAAAAATAAAATAAAGTCTGAAAAATACGAGACTTGTCATGGTGTTATAATATTATATATAGATACTATGATAAAAATTTTAAAATATTTCAAGAAAGTTTATCATATAAGATGTTAAGAAACATGAGATTCTCTTGAGAGGAATTAGAGCTTTAACAAGTGATAGGCTATGGTTTAAAGTAAATTGATGGTTAAATGTTTGTTTTAATTTGAAACTTTTTTTGTAATTAAAATACAACATATATCATTCCATATAAAAGTTTTGTATTTTTGTAGATCCATTTGCTATTTTTTACTCATTAATTGTGTTTCTAGGAATTAAATTTGAATATGCGAAATTTGAACTGCAAGTACCTAAAATAATGCACTAAAATTTATAGAAAAATTATATTCACTATTTTGTTTCCATTTTTAGTTCTTATCCACTAAATTTAAGAAATTGTAAAAAAAAATATGTTACGACACTTCATCGGTAATGTAGATCTTAAGGGTTTTTTAATTATAAAAAAATCAAATAAAGTCTAAAAATATGAGACTTATCATGGTGTTATAATATTATACGTAGATACTATGATAAAATATTTAAAAAATTTCAAGAAATTTTATCATATAGGATATTAAGAAACGTGAGATTCTCTTGATAGGAATAAGAGTTTTGATAAGTAATAGGCTATGGTTTAAAAAAATTGATGGTTAAATGTTTGTTTGAACTTGAAACTTTTTTTAATCAAAATACAACATATCTCATTCCATATAAGTTTTTTGTATTTTTCTAGATTCATTTGCTATTTTTAACTCATTAATTGGGTTTCTAGGATTTAAATTGGAATATGTGAAATTTGAATTGCAAGTAGCTAAAATAATGCACTAAAATTTATGGAACAATCATATTCACTATTTTGTGTCCATTTTTATTTCTTATCTACTAAATTTAAAGAAAATTTAAAAAATTTATGTTATGACACTTCATCTGTAATGTGGATCTTAAGGGTTTTTTAATTATAAAAAATCAAATAAAATATGAAAAATACGAAACTTATCATGGTATTATAATATTATATGTATATAATATGATAAAAATTTTAAAATGTTTCAATAAAGTTTATCATATAAGATGCTAAGAAACTTGAGATTTTCTTGATTGGAATTAGAGTTTTGACAAGTAATAGGCTATGATTTAAAGTGAATTGATGGTTAAATGTTTTTTGAACTTGAAACTTTTTGTAATCAAAACATAACATATCTCATTCCATGTAAAATTTTTGTATTTTTCTAGATCCATTTTCTATTTTTAACTCATTAATTGTGTTTCTAGGATTTAAATGTGAATATGTAAAATTTGAACCGCGGGTACCTAAAATAATGCACTAAAGTTTATAGAAAAATCATATTCACTATTTCGTGTTTATTTTTAGTTCTTATCCACTAAATTTAAATAAATTTTTTTAAAAAAAGTATGTTACGACACTTTATTGGTAATGTGGAGCTTAAGGATTTTTTAATTATGAAAAATCAAATAAAGTCTAAAAAATATGAGACTTGTCGTGGTGTTATAATACTATACATATATATACTATGATAAAATTTTGAAAATTTTTCAAGAAAGTTTATCATATAGGATGTTAAAAAGTCTTAAATTCTCTTGAGAGCAATTAGAGTTTTGAGAAGTAATAGGCTACGGTTTAAAGTAAATTGAAACATCCAATTGATTTATTGTTTAAACTTAGTTTGTGTATGGTTTATTGTGTTTCATTTCTTTTTATTAATTATTATTCCAATTTGCTATACTGGACACTTTGGATTTTTGGAAAATTTGTGAAACAATGAAATTTCAAGTTAAACCGAGTAAACATCTGAATACATATTCGTATTCGAAATATCTATTTTATATTCGTATTCGAGAACATTCGAATTCACATTCATATTCAAAATAAAATATAATAAATAATATTATCCAAATTCGTTTCCATCCGTATCCGATCATCTCTGAAGCAACTCCTCACGCGTGGAGTTGCATCGATGTAGAGGAAGTAAACAACAGTAGCATCGCAGGTGCATGCGTGAAGCCCATTCACTCCTAGTCGGCTGAGAGGGAATCCAAGCGTGGGAAGTCACGTGCTGGCGACGCGCCTTGAACAAAGCAGGGAAAACACTGGAAGGCAGTAGGCAGTGGCCTATCTCACGCGTATGCGCCTGCGCTGCTCCGCTCGATTCTCACGCAATAGCTTCGCTAAGGCTATTCATAATAAGATTTTATGGGGAATTTTATGATATTAATTATAATGACACATCAGATTTTTTACTGATATAACATTCAATTAACGATGGGAGAAAAGGAAATAGTATCATCACCATGATATGGTGCTAACCTATTTCCAAGACGGATGAAATAAAATGAAACGTCTACTGAGAGACAAATCATTTTATCAGAGAGAGGGTATTTCATGAGAGCTGGTTGCATTTAATTACACTGGTTAGACTAGAAAATAGTGAAATGAAACTCTCCACTGAGAGAGAATATTTCATTCAGTTGCAAAGTTGATGTGGACTTCTAGGAAATAGTGTTATAAAACCCACCACTGTGAATAACCTAATGAAAACAACGAACGAATAGTGTGGTGGCGGCGGGGAGGTTCCTAGAAGAGAATGAACATCGGCGGTTGCTCAACATGACAAAATTAATCTACGATATTTTTCTGATTAATTGAGTTGGTAGAAACCTTAAGAATACAAGGCTTTTATAGGCAGTTCAAAAATTAGAAAAGACCTATTTACCCTTAGGGTAATTTACACACAGACACGAAAATAAAGATACGAACCCAACGGGCAAAATAGTAAAATCTTATTTCTAGATAGTTTTTCCTGACATAGAGCTTTCGTAGAAGGTACAGTTTCGCTTTAGGACCTTCCGATTTTCGATCGAAGGTAGAAATGTGATTGTCGGTTTTGTACCAAAACTGACAAAGCGCTCGTCGTCTTCGCACCGGGTACCCGGATTGGGCTGACCCGACTCTCCGGCTCCGTATGCCCGGTAGTTGCTCGTCACCCATTTACCTGAGTCAAACCTGGTCAACACCACGACGAGTCTCATGTCGTTCCCGAGCTATGTACCTGGATTGGGCTGACCCGACTCTGCAGCTTCCTCAGCCCGACAGTCACTCACCGCCCGTGTACCTGAGTCACACGCAGTCAAGACACGATAGGTCCTCTCTTCTCCTCTTCACCTCCTCATCTTTGACTTCTGTTGACAATGACTCATCATCTTCTAGAGCCATGAGGCCCATGATCTTCAACATGACTCCTCAAAGAGTGTCTACCTCACGTAGAGTTCGCTTACAACCGATCACTACACTCTACCACAAAGATGAGTTCTTTCCAAGTGGTATATGGTTTTAACCCTCATGCTCCTAGTGCTTTGTTACCATTATCATTTGCTAAGAAAATGAATTTTAATGCTAAAACTCGTGCTAACTTTGTGCTTAAATTACATCAAACAACTGAAGAACACATAGAGCAAATGAATGCAAAATATCAAACTTCTAGAAGCCAAGTAGAAAAGAGATTATTTTTGAACTAGGAGATTTGGTATGGGTTCATTTACAAAAGTATAGGTTTCTTGATTTGCGCAAGTCAAAATTAATGTCTTGAGCAGCTGGTCATTTTAAAGTGCTTGCAAAGATAAATGATAATGCATATAAGATTGAATTGCCTACAGATTATGGAGTGAGCAATATTTTCAATGTCGCCGACTTGAAACTCTACCTAGGAGACAAGATTGACATTGAGTCAAGGACGACTCCAAATCAAAAATAGGAGGATGATGAGGACATCACTTCTAAAGATACAACTATACGAGATTACCAAGGACCCATGACGCATGCCCGAGTTTGTCAACTAAATTGTTAGGTGAATTCGCTCCTTGTTACTCAAACAAACCCTTCTATGGATAGAATGCTACTAAGTTTGAGTTATGATCATATTGTACTCAGAAACAACGGAGAGGGGACGAATTACCGAGTGGACAAGGACTACCGATTATGGCCACAAGGAGACGAATTGTCGAGTGGACAAGGACTATCGATCAGGGCCACCGAGTGGACAAAGAAAGAACAAGACTACTGATAAGAGCTCTCAGGAGATGGCATGTTCCGACCGCTAAACACCTACACCCTTTGACTGACCACCGACCTCTGACTCCATTTGTCCTACCACTGGCGTTCGGCCACCCACACTCGTTGGCCGACTACCAACCATGAGGCTTCCACTCTAGAAGTCATCGAGACAATCAGGACTCAGACTGCCAAACCAGTCAAGAGATGGACTCCAAATCAAGTTGAGTTAGAGTCCTAATAGATTTCTCGAGTCAGTCTTAGGTTTAGAGTTTTACTTAGAGTCCTTTTTGCTTACAGTGCATATCCCTAGGGTATGGCCCATGCATCTTGGGTCTTGTAGACCCTATGAATACATGGCAGTCGCCACTATTAGGGTTAGATTTTGCTTAGATTATTCTACCATTGTAGTTTCATCGTAGATCAATTTGTGAAACCCCAACTTTGAGTCCTTCAGATTATTATCTGCAATTCAGATTGTGTTTATCTTGTTCTTGCAAAGTTCTTCGATTGATTTGCAAGATCAAAACCTTCGTGGTGAGGTCAACTACGTGAGAGTGTGGTTGATAACAACTAGATGAGTAGTTGTAGCAATTGCAAGGTTTCAATCGTTGATCGGAAGCCTGAAAATGTGAACGTCCACACATCGCCTCAATCAAACATATCGGAAGATCGGGCCACCCAGGATCACATCACATACCACAAGTCCACAATTCAACATGTTCACAAAATGGATTAAAGTCTAAAATTTTAACAAAGTAGTAATTTAAAGGCCAACATTGCTCCTGACCACACTCTTAGGAAATGGAATAGTCTTGACATCATCATCTTCTTTATCCTAAAAAGTCATAGTAATCAAGTTATTAATGAATCATAATGAATTATGAAGTGAATGTATTAGAATAAAAGACATAAGCGCAAATTAATTTACTACAATCCTAGTAGTCCTTGAATCATTATGAGAACCTCTGATCCAACTAGAAGCACACACCAATGCTTCCATTGTATTTGGATGTAGAGAACTCTGATATTCATCTAGAACTCTACCCTCGGTTCTAAAAGTGGATTTTGAAGACATAGAGGTAGCTGGTATAGATAAGAAGTTCTTTGCCATCTTCGATACTATAGGAAATCTACATGCATTTGCCTTCCACCATTAAAGCAAATTGAATTCTTTGTCTTGCATGCTCTAATTCTTCTTATCTAGATAGCTGAAAAGCTCACTCTTAGATGGCTCCATAGAAGATGACTACAAGAAGGACTGAAACTCTATGCAGTCTACTAAGACACTTGTATCCACAATTGAAATTGAGGATGGATCGGATTTATGGCTAGCTGCCTTTCTTAAGACGTTCACCCTTCTCATGTCTTTCATAAAGCCTATCTAACTCTAACTATGAGTAAACATCTTCTATCTCAATTTGAGCTTTTGAAGCATCATATAACCTCTTAAAAGCTAAATCAATGAATTTCATCTTATATCTTGGATCTAAAATAGTTGCAATGACCCTGATATTGTTCTTTTTTGCCCAATACTTGTTGAAATTATCCATCATTGCACTTCTCATCATTCTCAAATGTTAATTGCTAGAAACATTTACATCCTTCATTGCAATACTGACAGTAACAATGTGAGGATAAAATATATTTGCAGTTGGATATGTTGAGGCTAAAAATGTTGTAGTAATATTTGCCAAAGATGCAAATATGAGTTGAATGATTTGAAATAGATCCCATTCCTCAGAACTAGGTTCCCATTTATAATTTGCATCTAAAACAACATAAGACACTAATGCTTCTCTATAGGCAATGGCTGCTTTTAACATATTATATGTTGAATTCCATCAAGTTGAAACATAAAGTTTGAGTCATTCTCCAACTGTCAATGCAAGAGAAATAAAATTTCTACAAACTTGTGTAAACAAAGGGGAGACTTCTTTATATACTTTACAAATTCTCTTACATTGTTTATCAAAGATGATATGACTGATATCCCATAAATCATAACCAAATTGATAATATGAGCACAACAACAAACATGAAAATATCTAGCATTGATAGAAGATGATTGCCTGGCAACAAACTTTGCCTTTAAACCCCAAACTACAACATCATTGTTGGAAGAATTATCTAGAGTGATTGAGATGATCGTATCCTCTTCCATATAGTAACACATTCAAACACAGCTTGTGCTATTACAAATCCAATGTGAGAGGGTCTAACTCAATAAAATTCAGTACTCGACATTGCATATTCTAATTTTTATCAATATAGTGTGCAACTAAACACATGTAGGAAAGTATTTGATTAGATGTCCACAAATCAGTAGTCAAACTTATGCTATCCACTCCACTAAGGATCTTTGCAAGGGTTTCTTTCTCAGACTCAAAAATACTCAAACATTCATTTCTTATGGTCTTTCTATTAATAAACTGGTAAGCATGATTTAAATACTTCATTGTAATGTTAAACCATGTATGTTCTATCATCCTAAATGGATAGTTATGGACTATTATCATCTTAGCCATCAATTTTCGAACTTCATCATGATTGTACTCACTAGGAGAGACAACAACAGGAAGACTGGAACTAGATTCACATGCTTTAGATGGAGCATAGTTGAGAAGTGTTTGATATTGTTTCTTATCCATCTTGCTCAAGTAGATACCACACTTCTTTATATGTCTTCCAAGATGAGAAGTGTTTGATCCTTGAGTGTAAGAATACAATTTCTTACAGTACAAACACATTACCTTTACAATAAACTCATCTTTCTCTATCATAGATGGTATCTTGATCTTTTAAAAGTTGTTCTATACTTGTGAAGATGATTGAGACCGCTTGTAAAAATTAATCCCTTTTTGTTTCTTAGACTTTTGATAGTTCGATCCATCATCGCACATATCAATAGAATCCTCCTCACGTGGTAAAAATTCCTCTGACATACCATCATTTTTATCAAAAGTGTTTTCCTTTTCATCATTCGATTCATTCTCATTAGACACCTGCAAGGTACAAAATAGATAGTAATTAGTAAATAGTAATGAGAGTATGAACCTAAAAATTGGTTCAATAGATATTAATAGAATCCAAGATCTATCATCTATACCACATTTGATTGTTGTTCCGGTTTTATAGTGAAAAATTTGATTGTTGATCCAAGATCTACTCTTCGTATGCAAAAGACCATATTCAAACTGTAAAAAATCAAGCTGTAAAAAAAATTTGGGCCTCAAGGCCACATTCACAGTGATTCACTCGATCACTTGGGGCCTCATCGCCACCTCAGGCTAGTTGGGAGACCATGCAAGTGTCGCCGGCAGTCAACATGTGGCAGCTACAACCTACGGGCTACGGGATGACGGAAGTACAGGACTCATGTGAGGCTCTGAGCCAATGGATGGCAAGGGACGTGGGACGGGCGAATGGATGGCAGGAGTACGGCCATGGGACGTCGCCACGTCGTGATGTTCCGGAGTCGACCATTGCTCGCTTAGGGCTGACACCTAAATCTTGACGGGTGACGATTGAGGCAAACAGAAACAGTGAAACCCTAACAACTAGAGGTGGTATTCTCTCTTAAAGCACAGATGGACCGACAAACAAATGGGCCACTTCACTGATGGCCGAGCCACCGAGCCGCTCGCAAGCCGACTCAGCTCAGCCAGTAACCAAGCCCAACCCCTTGGCTCGAGTTCGGCTCGTTGAGGCCGCGAGCTGATCCAGGCTTGGCATGGCTCAACCGAGCCTAAGCTGGATCATGAGCCTTAAGCTAAATTGCGAGTCCTACTCACACGCAAGAGCGACGTATCGTCCGACACGCTTTGGGGATGTTTGGATACTAGAGTGCTTAGGGAATGTTTGGATACTAGAGGCTAAAGTTTAACCTCAATCACATCAGATGTTTGAGTATTAATTAAAAGTATTAAACATGGATTAATTATAAAATTAAGTACATGAGGGCTCATTCACGAAACAAATATATTAAATCTAATTAGTTCATGATTTAACAATGTAGTGCTACAATAAACATATGATAATGATAAATTAATTAAGTTAAATAGATTCATCACACGAATTAGAATTATACAAGCTAAACTTTAGTCAAGGATCCGAACACCCCTTATATTCTAGTTTTGCACTAATTATACGTTACAAATAATCTACTCAGAAGATGAGAAAATTTTCAAAGAATTTTAAAATTCCCACAATTCATTCAATCTCCAAAGAAACCTGAGCAGGGAAGATGTTTGCGCAAGAAAAACAGAGAATACAGCAATTTACAACGACGGCAGGCATCAAGCAAACACGCATGGATGATACATGGCAAAGACAGAGAGCAATTACCAGTTTACCACTAGAACTACTAGTTTTCACTACATCCATTATACATCCATCCATTGATTCCATGGACGAACACATGCAACCCCACACTCTGCAGATTCCAAACGGCAAACAGAGACAAGTGAAACATAAGCAGAACCACCCCAACAAGCATATTTTGTATACCACTGTAGCTCTAGATAGCTAAGCTGCATGTGCATCAGTTGTGGTGACAACGACAACGGGATGGCCAATTTTATCGTCACAAATTACTACTACTGCAATACTGCTTCATAGGCCTACCATTAGACAGAATATATCAATCCACCGAATCCGACGCGACAACGCCACCAGCAGCAGCAGAGCACTGCGGCGTCACTTGTTGCCGGCCACGGGCCGCGCGCGGCGGACGAGGCCGAAACGCTCGCGGA
This sequence comes from Zizania palustris, assembly GCA_019279435.1. Lineage (NCBI taxonomy): Eukaryota > Viridiplantae > Streptophyta > Magnoliopsida > Poales > Poaceae > Zizania > Zizania palustris. The sequence continues at coordinate 44,989,197 of JAAALK010000290.1, read as the reverse complement.
GGCAGAGATCGCACCGTGCTTCACACTTCACAGCTAGAGGCGGGGGACGGCCATGCATGCGCGCGCGCGACGCTCGCGGCCAGCTCGCGCGCCCGCGGTTCAGGGGTCGAAGAGGCGGTCGCGGCACTGGCACTTCCACCCGAGCGGCTTGTAGTTGGTGAACGTCGCCACGAGCGGCGCGTCGTCCATGCTTGCGGAGGCGACAGCGTCGGCGGGGCGAGACCAGCGCGCGCCCGCGCCACCCTCCGCCGCAGCAGTGGCGGCGGCGGGGACAGACGGGGCGGACAGCGTGGGCACCTGCACGGCGACGCAGGGGCTGCACCCGTAGCATTTGCTGTAGCAACTCGGCGGGCTCGATCCCAACCTCACTTTCTCGTCACCGGCCACCACCACCACCTGAGCGCCGCCGCCACCACCCTGCACCGCCATGGACGCACGCACGCAGCACATCAACATCCACCTCAACTCAAAAGTCAAAACTCGAAGAGAAACGAAACGATCCCAATAGCCAATAATATAGGGCTCGATCGAGACGACGGCGAGCGCGTACGTACCAGAGGAGGGAGCCTGGAGGCGCAGGCGGCTCCAAGAAACAGGCCACGGAGCAGGGCAGAGAAGAACACCGCAGCGGTGGAGACAAGGAGAGCCGCGGCCGCCGTCCTCATGGTTGGACAAAGGTGATCGCCGCTAGCAACAAGCTCGCGCAAACCCACGCCCACGAGCCCGTGCCATGGCACGCTCCAGAAGCTCACCGCCTGGAGACGAAGCCACCTAGCTATTTATACCCAGAAGCCGCGGTCTCAACCGTGAGAAGCAAGGGAGAACAGTGTGGTGAGAACTTACCGGCTAAGGGCCTATTTGGTTGACAACCACAATTTATCTGTGGTGAGAAAAAATAAAACCACACTTCGTCACATTTTTTCCACCGAAAAAAGTGTAGCAAAGTGTGGCGACAATTTTTCTCACCACAGTTGTGGCTGCCACACTTGTGGCGTGGCAAATTGTGGTTGCCAACCAAACATGCCCTAAAGTAAACTTTAATCCACTATTTTTAAAGTTTAGTCTATTATTTTTATGTATTTTCAGTTTTAGATTATAAAAATCCAAAAAAGAGTTGGATTCCACTATCTTACTTGATTGGTATAATCTATACTTCAAATTATAATAATCTAGCAGAATAAGTTACCCTATTTGTTTCAGTTTTTAAAAAAACTAGATTATTATTATCCAAAGCTGAAATAAACAGGGTCTTAGTCCTCTAGTCCATATGAGATGGACTAAACTGGGCTAAAATAAATTTTGGACACTCCCGCCCCTCATTAAAACGTATTGGAAAAACCTCTTAATGCAAAGATATTTGTTTGTTTTCTCTACTCCAAAATTTAGTCCTGCCACATCGAATGTTTATATATTATTTTGCAATATTAATTATAGACTATTTACAAAATCCATTTATAATCGATGGATTATTCATGAGACGAATCTAATTAATTTAATTACATCATGATTTAATAATGTGATACTACGATAAATATTTACTAATCATGGATTAATTAGTTTTAAAAATATTATTTCGTGAATAATCTTTTTAATTCTGCAATTATTTTTATAATCAATTTAAATTAAGTTTTTTAAATTAATTTCTAAACATAATAAACTTAAGTTAGAGCTACGACACGAGTGTCAAAATTGGCGAGACGGCGAGCGAGCTGTAAGCAACAAGACGGCTAGTTACGGTTACGTAGGCCCAATTTCCAGGACGGCTTTCTTGGCGCTAGATTTCTAGATCTCTCAGACTAATCTCACAGCCTTTTCCCCCCTAAAAATCTACTGCTACCATCTCTGCGGCAGGCAATGTGATCGAGGTGAGGTGAGATCAGATCTCTGGTGCTGCTGCTCTGCTCTGCTCTGAGGCTGCCCCTGACTCGTGCCTGTCTAGGTGCAGTGCAGTGCAGCTACAGGCGGGGCAAGCAAGCAACAGTGCGTACGGGTCGAAGCAAGGCAACGGTCGCCGCAGTAAACGGTCCCAGATGAGAGTGAGAGTAATTTTACCCTCCGGCCCAGCCATTGATTGCCACCTGGGGTCCGGAGCTTTGACTAGCCTGCCATCCCTGGAAGACTGAAGGGACAGACAGCAACGGAGAAATCAGATCCAACCGACAGCAGTGCACAAACCAACGATTATTAGCAGCCATGGGTCTCAATTTAGACCATCCAGGATGTGGATGTACTCCAGTATTGCGTTGAAATACTATCCAAACGTGGCACTTAATTCAGGTGGTGCAACTGATCTGTCAGGTGCTAGCGTGTGATATCACAAAATGATACTCCTAGAATTATTAGGATTATACATCTCCTTGATCTGTCCATCTGCCTTACTGTGTGCAATTATTTTGATATGGTCCGATCATGTCGTGCTAGATTGCCCTTGAGAAAACACCTCACCAGGGCTAGATCTGAAGGCAATGGCGGATATCTGGTGATAGCCATAATTGAGCCGGCATTGACCCTGAGTTGATTGACTGCTTGAGGTTGAGGAGACACAAACCCGACGAGCACGAGTATTGTGTGTGAAGGAAAGGATCAGTTCTTCTTTCGGTCCATGCATGGTTCTGCAGTCCTGCAGAGAGGCACGAAGGAAGCGAGTCAAAGACCAAGAGGCAAATACATGAGTAGGCGTCCCCTGCCTACGCCGTAGCGTGAAAAGATGGCTGCTGCCGAGAACAAGGACACCCTAAGTTATGCAGCCACTTCGGGCGTCCTGTTAATAGTCAGGCAAGGACCAGGTTACCAGTGGGAGAGTTTTACGTAAGTCCATCTGTCGTGCTGCACGTTTAAAATAAGTTGCTGCAAGCCTGGAATCCATAGTGTCAGTTCCAGCATAGTTGGGTCTGATGTGGCTTGTAATTTAATAATAATAGAAAAAAATAAAGAAATCATGTCTTTTTTAGAGAAACCATATTGTTATGACTTCTAAGACAGATACGAAAATTGACCGGATGAAGAGAAGAGAGTAGTATAAAAAAATTATTGTATGTGCTTACTAAAAATTAAGGTTAAGAGTATGGTTTCTAAATGTAATGTTTTACTTACATGACAAAATAAGATATCCTCTAACAAACCATGGGCTGGGACTTCCCTTAACATGGTGTTGGGGGAAAATATTTCATCTTCGATAGTCCAAGGACTTTCAAGTTAACACAAGCAGAAGAAATGAAGTCAGGAACTCTTTTCTCCGAAGACCCTAAAGGCAATGAGGCTCCGTCGGTTCAGAGCCTTAAACAGCAGCAGAAACCTCCGTCAAAGCTTCAGTGTAACAAAACCTCTTGAAGCCTCTTTACTCGAAGGGGGGTCGCCAGCAAGAACAGAAGATTTATCTTCTCACTAATTAGATTAGCTTTTTACTCTTTTCCCCTACGACGAATACTAAACAATATTGTTGGGGGAAATTGCTTCACTTCTAAGACTTAGAGATTAATAACTCAAAGGTTCCTTAAGCTTCGGGGCTGGTGGGCTCTTATTCGAAGGTGGAGGCGTCGAGCCGAAGGATGCCTCGATATGAAGTCCTGAGAAGCCCTTCGCAGGATATGGAAGCTCCAAAGTAGAGCGACAAGATTGATAAGATGTTTGACTTATCCATCCGCATTGGGGAGTTTTACCCTCTTTAACCTTGCTCCGGGTACTGAACAGTTCCGCTATGCCGGTTGTAATCTAGGGGTAGTTAGGTCTTTTCCTTAGACATTTTTGCCTATAAATACCCCCCTCTCTACCCTGTAAAAGGGGGACCCCCGACCATTTAATACACATATTCGGACTACTTGAGTTATTATCCAATACGGAGGCTCGAGTAAGTTCTTAAACACGAGCACACTGTTTGTTTGTTCTTGATTACAGAGAACCTGTTGGCGTAATCTTTTACGCCAACAGTTGGTGCCGTCCGTGGGGACCCAAGTTCTAAAAGCTTGTTCTCTACTGCTGACCACACTTCGAAGAGCACTTACGGAGGGAGCCTCAGAGTCCCAAGATTTCGCGCACCCTTCGGTAAGGGGCTTCTTAGTGTGGTTTGAAGGCCCCCGCTCGCCTTCCCAGATCAAGCGAAGTCCCCGATCTTCGGACCTCTCCATGAATAGCTATGCCTCCGAAGCGAAGCCAAGCCTCGGGTCCCCTCCGAAGGTCCCCTCGGACTGCAGGAGCTGGGCCCTCTACCGCTCCAACGATTCTCGAAGATGCCACTGGGCGTCGAGTGCCCAGGGGTCCCCGAGCTCCTCCTACAGTGCTTCAGACTGATTACGTCAGCTCCCAAGACCCGGAGCTACCCTCCGATGAAGACGAAGACCTTCCTAGAACCGAGGCTACTCAACTAGCCAGGCTTCAGGAGGAAGTAGCTAGGTGGAGGCAAGAGGCTGCCGATCGCCTCCGCACTCAAGCCTCCACCGAGACTCCAGAAGGGCCTCAAGACGGTGGTGCTCACAACCTCCCAGAAGCTATCCAAGTCCCGGAGGAGGCCGAAAACACATCTTTTGATGATGAGTATCCGCTACATTCGGACTTGCAAAGAGTTCCCTTTGATCCCAGGTTCAAGGCCTCGAAGTTGCACAAGTACTCCAGTGGGTCAGACCCCGGAGAGTTCGCTCGCTCATATGCCCTGGCAATAGAAGCAAGCGGAGGGGTGCGCAACACGATGGCGAAGTGTTTCCCCCTCGCTCTCGAAGGTGTGGCACTCCGATGGTTCTGGTCCTTGAAGCCAGGATCGATCAGGTCCTGGGAGCAGCTGAAGAAGAAGTTCATGAGCAACTTCCAGGGTACCTTTGTGGCCCCGATGTCCATAGGAAGTTTGTTCTAAGTGAAGCAGCGGGCGGGAGAAACACTCCGAGAATACTTCACGCGCTTCGCCCACACCAAGTCACAAATTAAGGGCCTGTATACCTCTTCGGTAGTCGACGCCGCCCGCGAAGGGGTGCTAAACCCCGACCTCCTCAGCAAATTCCATCGAAAGCCGGTGACGTCTGTGGCACAGCTGATAGCATACTTCGAACAGTATGCCAAGGTGGAGGAAGGCTGTCTCCGGCAGGCCGGAGCCCCCGCACCTACCCTCTGAGAAGTCAAGACGGAGCCTGAAGCCTCGGCTCCTCTGCAACCCCCTCAAGATAACCGCTTCAACGAGCACAGGCGAGGGAAGAAGCATTTCCGTTCAGAGGTGCTGAACATTGCGTCTTCTGCCCCGAAGGCACCTGCCAATTTTCAGCAGGTACAGAACTTCAAGGCTGGGGCCCCGAAACCTCAAGAGAGGGCGCCGGGCAGGCGCCAGAGTTTTTTCTGTTGCGTGCATGGCGACAATAGGAGCCATGACACGAAAGACTGCAAAGCAGTGTTGGCCCTTCGGGGCGACTACCTGGGGCGGAGTACCGGTCGGAGTACTTCGGATCGAGCCCCACCAGCGGCACGGTCGGAGCCTGTGCAGATCGTGGCCCGAGCCGGTGTAACACCCCAAAAATTAAAAGGAATAAAATAAAAAGAAAACATTATTTATAATTATTTCTGGATTTATTATTAAAGGAAAATCACAAAAGAACCCAAATAAAGCCAAACAGGGGGAAATACTCAAAATCTGGACTTGAAAATTTTATGAGATGAACTAGAGGCCAAGTTATAATTTTAGGAATTTTTACAAATTTTTATCAACAGTGATTCAACCCTTAATCAAATAAATGAATTACTGGAATTATTTTAAATCAGAAAAGAATTAAAAAGCTTAACGGGCCGAAACCCTGAAACTCCCTCCAGCAGCCTTTTAGGCCCAGCCCACCTCTGCTCCCTCTCTGACAAGCGGGCCCCGCTTGTCGGCGCTTTTTCCCGCCTCCCTCTCCCGCCCGCACCCGCCTGGCCCCACCGGTCAGCCCCCGCCTCGCCACTGACCTCCCGGACCCATCTGTCGGCCCCCCTTCCTTTTTGATCGATCACTGACAGGTGGAGCCCACCTGTCAGGATCGTCTTCCTCCCGGGAAGGGGATCCCCTTTCCTTCCCCGGCGATCTCCTTCGGATCCCTTGCCGCCGGCCGCCCAAATCCGCCCGTTTTCGCCTGGATTCTTCTCGGATCACCTTCCCCGACCGCCCCGACCTCATTCCATCAAAGATCAACGCGTTTTCGTGCATATGGAAGCCTACCCGAGGAGAATGGCAACCTCGCCGGAGAGGGAAGGAAACCCTCGGTTTCCTTCCGTTTAATCGCCGCCGATGACCCTATTTATACCCCACTGGTCGCCGCCCTCTGCCCACACCGCTGTAGCCCGAGCCTTAGCCCTCCAGAGCGCCTTGGCTATTTTTGCGAGCACCTCCTCTGCTCCAACTCCGGCAAGCCCTCACCGACGACCCCGGCCTCCCCCGCCCTAGCCGCCGCCACCATCGTGATCGCCAGAGCCCTCCCTACCTCGGCATCCACTCCGTTGGCCGTGGACGTCGTCGGATCGCCGTCGCCGTCAAGCACCCGAGACCTCCCCGTCGTCTACGCTCGCCGCCGGTCACCACCAGGCCCCCATCGTCGCCGCCGGAGGTACCATCTTGACCCCCTTACTCCCCGCGTTCCATTTTTGGCCCGAGTTAGGTCCCTAGGCCCTCGCCGTCGCCGCCGCGGCCGCACCCGAGCCCGCCGTCGCCGGAGACGAAGAGGGGTACGCGCCCCTTACACCGTGCCGTGCCGGATCGCGTCGCAGCCGACCGATCGTGATCGGAGGGCTACGATTGAATCCCTCCGGGATTTAATCTAGGCCCTCGGATCTGGTCAAAGGGGTATCGAGGCCTCTCGGCCGTCGATCGCCACTTAAACCCCCCGAACGATCTCAGGCGTCCACGCGTACCCTTTCGCTGCGATATAATCTCAGCCGTCCATTTTCACTTGCGCCTCCCGCCTCGCGTCCGACCGCCAGATCCAGATCCGACGGCTCTGGATCGGCCGGTCCACGCGCATAGTCACGGGTTCACGGTGAGCCTGGTTCACCGTGGACCAGAGACTGTTTTTAGTTTAAATAAAATTCCAGAAAATTGTTTAAACTTCAAAAATTCATATCTTGCTCATTTTAACTCCAAATTTCACCATTCAAATTTTGTTAGAATCAGAATATTATTCTCTACACATTAATGCCATAAAAACGGTATGCTTATGTTACTCAAAGTATTATTAATAAATAAATGAATAAAAATCCCTTAGGGTTAAAATTAAAAATACAGAAAATAAATTGGGAAAATTCTAAAATATTAAACTTTACTGTTTTGAACAAAACCTTGAAATATTAAAAATATTACTTCACATAATAAAACCTACAAATGTGTATGTTTAATATTTGGTGAATTTTTATCTGTTTATTGAATGTATTGTTTATTTTCCGTATCGAGAAGACTACGAGTTCGTCGAGGAGCAGGAGTTCTACCCGAGGTTCCTCCATCCCCATTTGCTGAGCCAGGCAAGTCATCGACCATCTCTGTGGAAACAGTTGATCATATTGAGCCCATGTTTTAATAACTTATCGCTATAACCCATAGGTTAATATTGCATTAGTCAAATATTCAAACCTTACACTTATATTTATTAGATCCCTGTCCTTGTGTGCAAACCCAAGCCATGCTTATTGAGCCTTAACTCCTTGTCACTCTACTACAAAAATATTAGCTAGTGCCCAATGTACCGGCACAACTGCTATAGGTTAAAAAGAACGAGTCGTAGATAGCTGGATTCTGTATATGAATTTCCCTGTTATTCTCGTCTCTGGACTCTGTTGGAGTTGGCTAGGTTATAAGTATGGTGGGTTCCGGGTGCAAGCTCGGGCACTGGTTTGTCGCACCCGGGGCACTATAAGGACCGGTCTGCGGGATCTGTTGCAAAGCACTTCCGTACCAACCACAAGTCTAATGGGTAAGTCCTAACTGGAAGTATGGAATACTCCGGCTTGATGCACCATAGAGGAGGGGGCAAGGGGCTAGCCTGCGGGCGACTTGTACCGACGAGGCTCAAGGGGGGGTATGGTGGGGCTCCGATGCGTCGGGACACCATATGAAACCCATAAGAGGGTGCTATTGAGTCGGGGAGGACTATATGGAAGGTTTTGGCACGAGTTCCCGTGTGATGGGTCATCTCGTTACACTTCGGTGTAGGTGATGAGTGCGTGCCTTGTGGGTACAGTGGTACATCTCTGATCAGAGTAATTCAATCTTTTCGAAAAGCCGAGCCCACGGTCAAGGGCGGGTTGTGTGACTACTCGCAGTTAGTTTACAATTGTTTGAATGTTCAAGTTATTCATGGCACGTAAGGACTGTTGAGCGAGGTGGGGCTGACTGTACCCCTCGAGTTAGAAGATGATGATACACATGCACATGTTTATTTTTCCGTACTAATAAAATGCTCACATTTAAAGCTTTACAATTATGCTGCTTCCGCAAAATTAGCCACTATCCCCCTTGTTATTATCTTGCATTATATTTGCATTCGGTGGCTTGCTGAGTACATCTGTACTCACCCCGTTGACTCACAACATCAGAGCCAGTCTACTACGAGGAGGATGAAGGTCTGGAGTAGCGACCCAGTCAAGGCGAGACTGGAAGGAGGCGTTCATCTAGGACCCCTTATTTTATTAGTTTCTCTTCACTTTCATTCACTTTTGTATTAGTGCGGTCTACGAACCGTGAATGATTGCCCGTATTGTACGTGGTCGCTTTATGAACGTCTTGGTTTATTGATTTTCTTTGGAATTTCAATAAAGGTCCTGATTTATTAAATCGGGGCGCGACAAGATGGTATCAGAGCCGACTTGACTGTAGGAAGCCAAACAGACCTGACCTTAGGACTTATATATATATTCACTATATTTTACAAAAGATTACTTATCCTCTCATCTTCTAAGATTTTCACAAAATTTTCTCTCTTTTGTAGATGCCGGTTCACACCATGAGCGGGACTCTTCGTGACGAGGCCGGATTCATCCGCGAGCTTCGCGTGCTCGTCGACTTTTTGGGATTTTCCCATGAGCCTGCGTTCCACGGGATTTTTCCCGATGCGAATGAGAGCTACTGCGAGGTCACGGTTGTGATCCGCCCCTCTTCCACGCAGCCACCCTTCTACACCCATGGAGTTGGAGGACCTTCATTCGTGGTGGCCAGCTAGCGAGCCGCTCTCCAGTCCCTCGCCGAGCTTCGCCTGGTCTACGACTGCCACCTCCGCGACACCGTCTACCGCTTCATGCCCATGCGCACACCCGGGAGTCACCGCAGCATCTACATCAGCCCCCTCACCCAGAGCAGCTCCGCCATCACCCGCACGATGAGACTTTTGGAGGCCATGGATAACCTCCACACAGAGGCCGTCCTCGACGCAGACAGCCAGCACGACACCATCGACTTCTACCGCCACACTTCGGAGAACCTGACCAGAGAGAACGCCGAGCTCCGTCGACAGCTAGAGCAGAACCCGCTGTTGACCCTTGAGGTAGAGGAGTTGAGACGTCAGAACGAGCTTCTGCGCCAGGGCGCCATGGTCCATACCCAGCTTCGTCAGCAGCTCAGAGAGTTAAAGAAGGACCTAGAGGAGATCGCACCTCTTCCGCCTCGCCGGAAGAAACCCATTCAGACTCCCACAGTGAGGCCCAAGAGGATCTCCCGCAGTGCACCACCCGCCGGACCGTCCAGTTCCTCGACCCCACCCGTCTCCCACGAGCCCGAGATCGAGCCGTCCCCCGAGCTGCCTTAGACGTAGTATTACGATTGATTGTTTATCTTTTTATTTTGATTGCTTGTATTTAGCATTCATGTCAAAATATAAGGCATGAATGAGAGAATAAATAAATGTAACCGCAAGAACGGTATTCTTTTGAAATAAATATAAAGAAATTCACCCAAAATAAATATGTGTACATTGGAAATTCCAGGATGACCAACACCCAGGGATCAGACGCTCCTCAGAACGGAGGGGAGAGTGGCAACCTGCCACAATGGGGAGCCACCGGGCAGAGGCAGGCCCCGGTCGCCAACCACCCCACCTTGGCTGAAATGATGGCCACGCAAAACCAGTTGGTCTCAGCCCTTCTGCACCAGATGCAGCAGCAGCAGCAACAAATGCAAGAGCAGCAGGCTCACTTCTTTCGCCTCCATCAACAGCCCGAGCTGCCCCGACCCGCCACACCAGCTCCCGCTCCCGCAACTCAGCTCTCGGAGTTCCTCCGAGTCCGCCCACCGACCTTCTCTAGCACCACCAACCCCATGGAGGCTGGGGATTGGTTGCGGGCGATCGAGAAGAAACTCGATCTCCTGACCTGCACTGAGCAGGAGAGGGTGGCCTTCGCCACCCACCAGCTACATGGTCCCGCCGCTGAATGGTGGGACAACCACCGCGAGACTCTGCCCGAGGGCCACGCCCACACTTGGGCAGAGTTCTCAGCTGCTTTCCGTGCCGCTCACATCCCCGACGGCATTGTACTCAGAAGCAC